>JAJMCH010000002.1:0-600000 GCA_030585105.1 Wickerhamiella shivajii | reverse complement strand
GCAAGGATCAATCACAGGGGTGGTAGCAGTAGATGATATCATCGGAAATCTTCATGGGGAGAAGTTGACGAAACTTTTTGAGAGACTAAGGGATTGGAATACCAATGCATCTACTAGTATTACCGCGCAAACAATCCTGAAATGCTTGCTCACTACTCATCCAATGAAGGAACTGCAAAATGCAAGGATAATTTCAGTTTTAGCAGGGGTTCTCCCGTACTCTCAGCGTCACCTGAGCCGAATGGAGGACCTTCTAGAGACGACCTATACACTCGATTACATTCTCAAGGAGATGTCGCTATAAATCGATCTAGGATTCGGCTGTTCTTTATCTGGCTAACTACGTATACGCCATAATTTCCAGACTTAGCATTAGCATTAACCTGCATACATATAATAAATAAGTTACTAAGCCACAACCAAGGCTTGAGATTTAGCATCTAGATTTGCTTCGCTAAGTTGCCTGGGTTACAGTGTATGAAATTTGCATGGGCTCACAGTGCTAGCAGTTGCCTGGATGTAAAACTTAAAACGGTCAACCTGCGTTTGATGACTAGTCGATCAACGTTTATTGACATCTGGAGAAAGTAAATATTTGGCTAAAAATAGTGAAAAGAAAGTATTTCATAGAAGAGCACTAATGTCTATATCTTGGTTTCGAGTTATTATGGGGAGGATTTCGCGAGTTAACGGTCGACTTTTGCGGCACGCTGTCAGAATCGAGCAGGCTGCTTTAGAGGTTGCAAGGGCGCCTAGGCAACGATGCCTGTAGGCTGCACGGGAGTGTCAAGCGCGTTGCCTGGACATTGAACGCGGCAACAACGCGTTTTCGTCTTGATCTATTTGGAAGAAGTTTACATCTTTCAAGCAGGTTCGGGATTTTGAGATGTTGCGTTACCCCAATCTTTGCAGGTCTATTGCCTAATATGCATCATGCAGCCAGATCGGTCCTAATGCGTAAGGTCTGTGAGGCATTCATGTGGGCCCTCAAAGCACGCATGTAAGATTTGGGTGGGAAATATGGCCTGAGACCCTACAAGGCATCGTATATCACAAATCGACTTACGCTGCCACTGGACAGTTGTGCGCGAGGGAATGATGAGGCGTCCTGGGAGTACCGACGCGCTTCTACCTGCATGTTTCAGTAGCGAACGTTAATGGAATACAGGCAATATATTAACCCCTGTCGCAGAAATTGAGGGTGTAACTTATTAATTCTGACACAAACCAACCTCAGGATCACGCACCAGTTTGGACCCCTTACTTCACTGGTGCCTTGGAATGCATCCTGGGTGGGGCCACCCATCAGCTTGATTGCAGTTAGGGGTCTTTCCTTAAGAGAACTTGCTCTGATAGCCGATTTAATGACTTATCTTGGTAAAATCTAGTGATGCCGCGGTGCGAGTGTTGCGCTCGATGTTTGTGGGTACTGGATCTAGTACATATGACGTGCACATTGCATACATATCCACGCATATCCAGACTTATGCAGGAGGGCGTGCGGCATGTAGTAGTTAGTGGGAACGGGGCAACCAGATATGGTAACGCGACCTGGCGGGCTTTGCTTCGTTGCCGAAACAACGCGGGCACAAATGTTTCACTACAAGCCACGGGAGAGATTTGACCCGGATATATGCATCGGGAAGGTTGTTTTGTAGAAATGGCCTTATGGCAACTTGTGGTTTTTGTCGCTGGCGCGTAGCTGCAGCAAATGTATGGCATGCATGACGCTAGTCTTGACGTAATTACATAATATCTCCAAAAGTAAACAGCAAGGGCTCTATATAATAATGGCAGTGATGCCCCCAAGTTGAGTGCACCAAACCCTGTAATCAAGCTGCACGCACTGGTAGAATAATGCCAGCGTCGCTACAGTTTGCAGGGCTGGAACCAGGTTTTGAAACTCAGGATGTCCACATTCATTTATCCAATGACCTTCATTCAGTAAGGGTGGGTCCCTCCACTCCAACCACTCACTTGAGTTGTCCTGGGGATGGGTTTGAGTTACCACGCAACCCCTACCAGGGAAGGTCATTCTCAAAGTCTGCCGCGCGCCGTACCGTTACTATTGCCGGTGAATTGAAGACCCCTGGAGAGGAGATTGCCGAACCCGATTGGTCGACTCCAACCAATCTCAGCCATAAGAGCAGTACTAGCTCGTTAGCGTCGTCTACCTCTACAGTTACATCCCCCACATCTCCTGAATTAGAGCCTAGTCCATGCCCACAACCAACTTACCCACAATGCCCCCCACTCCTAAACTCACTTGGGGTTAGTGATACCCGGCTACCTCGTGCCTCTGAGAGTACACCATCAATTATAAGCACGAAACCTCCACAAGTCCCCAAGGGTTGGCGAGTAAATAGACCACCACCCATGCGGCAAAGCCTCTGTGCCTCAAGAATGTGTCAACACGAGGGCGAGGCGAGCTCCCCTCTGGCGCGCGCCTCTAAACGCGAGTCTTACGACCCCCATCAGAACCGTCAGGGCCAACAAGTTTCTACGCCCTCTGCGAAGAAAGTTCGGAGGACACAGTCCATGTTTCCGAGTGCCCAGCAATTCATTGTCCAGGAGATGGCTGCTCCTGCTTGCCCTGAAAGCCCCGGTAAGCTTGGTCGCGGCGAGATTCCTGTATTCAAGGTTGCACAAGACGCTTTCCCAAGAATCCCCAGAGATGTGCTGGTTCAGCTGCTGGACGGTCAATACCGGCACATATACGAGCGGGTGGTTGTTGTTGACTGTAGATTCGAGTACGAATACGAAGGCGGTCACATCGCAGGTGCTATCAACGTCTCTTCTAAAGAAGCCCTTGAAAAGCGAATGATTGAGAAAGTCTATGAGATTACCGAGCGTAAGTCGACGCTGGTTGTGTTTCACTGCGAGTATAGCGCATACCGGGGTCCTCTGATGGCTACTCATCTAAGACAATGCGATCGCCAAGCTAATATTCGCAATTATCCCAACTTGTACTATCCCGATATCGCCGTTTTAGACGGAGGCTATAGTCATTTTTACCAAGCCCACAATGATAGATGCGAACCTCGCAATTATGTGGGCATGAATGATCATGGTTATCAGTCCACTTGTGAAAAGGAGATGGATCGGTTTAGAGCACATATGCGGATGCGAAAGAGTAACGCCTCCCTCGGCTCCTTGGTCGATGTACAGACGTCTGCCCCAAAGTTCAGGTTTCCCGTCTGTGAGCTGCGCATGGAGGGGCAGTAGTGCTGGTACATCCTCAGCATGCTTCCCCGCAAAACATACATTAATTGCCATAAGGCGTTATTTATCAGATATCGTTGATATCCTAGCTACCGTTTCTATAGTAATATGCATTAAATTCCACCCGCGCCAGTGCAACACTCACGATCCTGTTATAGAGTGCTCGGTTAGATAAGCAACTTAATGGATGCTATCAATGACTTGTCCAAGGGGCATGTTGTTAGCCCTAAATTAGCGTATAAGTCTCCATATGACCCGACAAGTCCATGGTCGTTGGTCCTCGTGTTTCTCCCTGAAACGGTTGATCCTCACCAGTACGTGAGATTCTTGGACGAGTCTCCTTTGTCGCTAGAAGGCGAACAAATCGACGAAGAGTTCAAAAAATATATTCAATCAGACTGTGAAGCCCTGGGATGGACCCAAGACGGCTCCGCAGAGCCAACTGCGAGGTCTGTGGCCGACCACTTCCTTCAATGCCGAACTCGACAAACAGATTCGGCATGGGGATCGATTTCGTGGGACAATGGCGGCAAGTATGTACCAAGTGCGTGGTATTCTGGTGTCCTGCGTCCGCTGAGCCTGCTTCGAGACAGATATGATGTCAAGCTGTCTCTGAAGGAGCTTGAAGCTATGAAGCCGCAAGATGCTCTGAGAAAGTTCCTGGCGCCTGCTACGCCGCAAAATGTTAACCAAGTCCTCTCATACATCGCAGAGCCGTATGCAGAATACACCAATGCAACTGACTTCCTGGAAGAATGGGTCGAAACTCAGCCATTGGAAGTGCTAGTTCGTCTGACCTCAACGAACCTGAAAGACTCCGTGAAAAAAGCATCATACACAGCACCTTTGGACGTTTATATGCTGCAACATCTAGAAAGTCGAGTCGGAAGCGAGAGTCTCTCCAAGGATATTCAGGCAGCTTCCATACTCAAAGTCAAGACGCTCCAAGATATTGACGTGTTGCGTAACTCGTCCCCAGATAAGCAGCTATCGACGCTGATGCAGTTTGTCGCGACAAGCTCATTGAAGTCCAGCAAGCTATGGGATGATGTTGAGCTCCTTTGTCGAATTGCCTGTCCGAATGTGGACCATGAAAAGCTTAGACTTCATATTCTTCGAGAGGCATTAAGACGTGGAGAGTTTGACTTTATCTCAAAAAATTCCGGACACTGGCCAAGAATCCTCGTTACAAACGCTTCCCGAGAGTATCTTGAGCGATCCAGGACACAACTTTTGACAGACAAGAGCACTGAAGTTCTGGACAATATCCTCAATGCATGCGATTTGGTGGGAGAGTCGCAGCTCCGTGCCCGATACGCCGCTATTTATCAACTGCATACACAGTACTCACTTCCTTTGGATTTCATTTTGCACTATGCGTTAGCAGTTCAACCAAATCCTGAGAAGCTTCTGCAAAAGGTTCTAGAAAGGAGGGCTCGAGAATATCAAAAGGGAGATAGTGTCATTTCTCTCATCAGTGATGCTTGTGGATGCCCACTTTCAAAGGATTATGCGAATGCTCAGTTTGTTGAGGCTGCTCTTGCAGACAATAACCTGAGTGGTGCTATCAAGTATTGTGAGGCTCTTGGCCCACATAGCCCGCACGCATGGTTAGCGTACTTCCAGGCATCAAAGTACATGTCGCCATTCTGGGACGACGGCAAAGTTCCCCCCAAAACTCTACAAAAGAAGCTCGAGCTAGCGACCAAGTGCATACAGCTCTGCCCATCTGATGATTTGCCTACCGTACTCACTATCTACGACCAGATTGAGTCATTGGCCGAGCAAGAGATCGTACACTCGACCGCTCCTGTTTCGCCTAGTCAGCCTATTCGAAAGGGAGCAGAGAACCTCTTTGTTCGTGGGCTTGGCTGGGCAATCGGGGCCCATTCGAGGCACTAAATTTACTTATGTATACTTGTATAGTAACGAAGTCTGCTGTGTTTCTATATAGGACGCTGAACATCACACTTACGTAACATATTCAATTAAGTGCCGTGACGCGTTCTGAAAAATTAATGTCAAGAGTTGTTACTCCAGTGAAATCAGTTCAATTCAAGGATAGCGAGACTGATTTCAATGAGCAGTATGCTCACCTCTACTTTTTTCGATACAGCTATTTCGTTCCAGTCTTTGATGAAAAAAAGCCCTTTGGCGAGGTCCCTAGATCTACAGAGGTCCTCAAGGACTGCGGGATGACCTGGTTTGTAGGTACTGTGTACTGCAAGATGAGGAATAAGCCCAATATCATAGATGATGTATCATTGATCAACCACGGTGAGATGCCCAAGATACCCGACACCTACGTGGGCAAAAACGATGAGGTATTTCTCCAACCTGCAGAAAGCCGTCCAATTCTACTTGAAGGGAACTTGGAGGGTCTTGTTACCGGAGCTGTTGTTGCCGTATGTGGTGAACTGAATAACGGTGTTTTCAAAGTTAAAGAATGGCAGGCTCCTGGGTTTGATCCTCCTCTGAGAGTTCGTAGCACAGGTAAGCTCGTCATTTTAAGTGGTATCGATCTTGATGAGAACCTGTATCAAAATCCCGCATTATCTACTTTCATGCAATTCCTAGCTGGATACCTTGGCGACTCTAGCGACCTCTCGCGAGTAATAATAGCTGGCAACTCATTAAAGGAGCCTCCTCCAGAGCTTGTAGGCTCTCGCATACGCAGACCTGTTCTTCCTGCTCATGCGATATTCGAGTTCGTCAAGCTCATCAGCAGCATTGCAAGAGATTTACCAGTTCATGTGATGCCAGGCGACACAGATCCCGCTCCAGTAGCTTTGCCCCAGACACCGTTTCATAAGGGTCTCTTTGCTGGGGCGCGGGGAGCTCTGGAAACTGGAGCCCTAGTACTTGAAAGTAACCCCATGGTCATGGAGACCCAGGAAGGTCTATATGTTATGGGAACCAGTGGACAGCCTACTCAAGATCTCTTGAAGTATGATTCAAGGTATTCTGAGCTGGACTGGTTGTGTCAAACTCTGGAATACCGTCATTTTGCACCCACGGCGCCAGATACACTTCCCACGTATCCATTCACGAGTGATGACCCGTTAATAATGGAGCACACACCGAATATTTACTTTTCCGGCAACTGCACCAGGTTTGATACCAAGATCTACAAAGGGATTCGTGTTGCCTGCATCCCTCGGTTCTCTGTCACTGGGCAAGCGGTGACAATTGATCTCGAGACCCTGGAAACGGAGTTATTAACATTTGCATAAACCCATTAAATAATCTATAGTGCTCTAGCGGCCGAACCTTTGACTAGGTCCGAAAAAATCAGTCTCTTCATCGCTGGAAAAGAAATCATCATATACATGCCGTCTACCACTTGTCATTGTTGCCGGTGGTTCTGGCTCTAGCTCTTCGTCGCAAAACAACCCGGGAACACCGAACTCCCTTGGCTGGGACAGAGGCTCCTCATGTTGAGAGGCGACCGGTTCTATTTCTGAGTCCATAGGCACCTTGTTCATACCGCCAAGGGTAGGGTTCTCAGAGCTGTTGTACCTGAACTTCTCGAGCTCGGAAAACCGCGCCCTTTTAGGTTCGTTCTCATCCATAGACCCGAACCCGTCATCTTCATCGATATCCTGTTCCGAAGCTTTCTGTTGGAAATATGACGTGACAGCTTGCTGCCCCTTTTTGCGACGGTTGCTTTCGTGGAGTTCGTCATATTGCTCCAGCGATTCATAGAACGCCTTTACCCTTGGGTCGATCCTCACTTTATGTGGGTTGAAGCGCAGAACTTGCAAACCATCCAGGTTAGTCGCTCGACTGACGGCTACGTAGGCCTGTCCAACTTCAAATATGCTGCCCATATCGACACATACATAATCCAAGGTTTGTCCCTGGCTCTTGTGAATGCTGATGGCCCACGCTAAGATCAAAGGGAGCTGACGACGTTCAGCCAACTTTGTTTCATTGTAGTCAGTGATCTCCCAGGTTTCTGGACCGATCACAATATCCCTGAAAGTTTTGTTTTGTAGATAAAACCTGACGATCGGATAATATGTAGGCTCACCCATTGTATTCTGCATCTGCTTTGCCAGACGCGATTTACGAGAGCGTTGCAGGCTTTGAATGAACTCCTCATCAACCAGATCAGAGCATGTGCTAAGAGAAAGGGGACCGATAGAAGTGATGTCTTTTACGCTACCAACATTTTCATTGAGTTTGGGAAGACCACCGAAAACGTCGCTTCTCATGAAGCCAATTACCATGCCAACTGAGCCATTTACTAGAGTGTTGTCAAAGTTTTTGATAAGCATCACCTGGGCACCTTTTTTCAGCGAGAGCTCTACTGGCGCCATGTGGGCATCCAGAATAGTTGGTGGTGCATTATTGTAAACAAAGTCATGAGCATTATACGTGAAGCACTCACCATCTAAGCGGTCTAGAGCTTTTTGGTTAGCTCGTTGAACTTCGTCGCGACGAGCAAATAGTCGCGTAGGAGTTATCCCGGGCGGCACATCTGGCGAGCGTGAGAGACCGGAGAACAGCTTTTTTGCATCGTCGTTCAGTGCTCCTTGCCTCATTTCATTGAGCATATTCGCGAATGTGTTGTCCTTCTGTCGAAAGACTTGAGTCAACAGAATAGTGTGGTGGACTATAGTCTTCCAGCATTTTGCATCGAAGGCATATGCACGCTTTTCTTTATCGACTGGTGGTAGCTGGAAAAAATCACCGGTAAGTACCAACTGAATTCCACCAAACGGCAATTTATTACCCCGGAGAGTTTGAGCGATCTCATCTAGGACGTCTAAAAGCTCAGGGGCCATCATTGAAACTTCGTCAATAATCAGTACCTTTACCTGCCGCCATCTAGAGACGCTCTTCTTGGATTTTCGGATATAACTTAGCAGCTTTCTGACCTCATACGTGGATGGGGATATGCCTCCAAAGCTGTGTAGTGTACGGCCGCCAATATTGCAAGCAGCAATTCCAGTTGTGGCGGTGACTGCGACGCCATCCTCGTACTTCTTGCGGAGGTCGTATATGATTCTTCGAAGCAATACCGACTTGCCAGTTCCAGCAGCCCCAGTGAAAAATACGGACTTGCGTTCCTGAACTACCAGTTTGAGGACTTTTTTTTGCTCTTCAGATAACTTGAGGTGGGCTTGAGCATGGTTGCTGAGTGGGACCTGTGCACTCTCGAGATCAGACTGATTTGGCTGATAGTGTAGAAGAGCATCATCAAGGAAAGCCTGGGCAGCTTGGAGATTTTCAAGCTCTTCAGCTTCTTGAGGGTTTGTGGATGAAAGATGCAGTTGCGAGGTAGCAGTAATTTGCGATGATTGTAATGAAGGCGTGAATGCGGGATCAGACTCATCAGTCTGCGTGGATTTCGCTTGAGAGCTTGATTGCGAGTACGCCCGGGAGGTGGCTTTGAAAACTCCAGAGCTGGGTGGGCTGCTCGGGGGTGGCACTTGCAACGGGTTACGACTGCGAGGTCTGCTTGGCTCTGGGCTCAGACTTGGTATGACCGAAGAGCTGCTATCGATGACCCGCATTCGATTCCTTGTTGCCATGAATCTCCTGAATATACACTGCACTTTGAAGGATTATAATGGGTATGATTTTCAGAGATCGGATTAATAATAAACGCGTTGAATGACGGAAAACACTTTATATAGGTTGCTCTTCGGGTGCTCTTTTAGAATAAGGTTCTTAATAAACGGACTTATATTGAGGTTGGACGCGCAGTAAACGCGGTTTAGTCATCTAATTTACCTGCATGGAGTGGTCGCGGATAGTTGTTCGCAAGACGGAGCTTGATATTGCCACTGTATTAAGCTGCGGACAGAGTTTTAGGTGGCATAGAAGTGCTGGAGACATCTGGGGCATCGGGCTTAAAGGACGCGTCCTAAGAGTGAAGCAGGACGACGATGGGCTGTATTACTACTCGAGCCACGGCAAGACCGATACTATATCGCTTGTGGAGGACTATTTTAACCTCAAGATTAATCTGGCTGACTTACTCTCGGAGTGGGGCACCAAAGACCCAAAGGCGAATTGTCGGCTCCAGGGAGTCAGAATTCTCAGACAGGATCCTTGGGAGACGCTATGTGCTTTCATCTGCAGCTCAAACAACAACATAAAGCGCATATCCAAGATGGTGTCGTCGCTCTGTTCCGAGTTTGGGCCGCACTTGGACACAATCGATGGCCACGCTTATCACGACTTCCCCGACCCCCAGGATTTAATTGGCACTGAAGCCCGGCTCAGAGAGCTCGGATTCGGGTATCGGGCGAAGTATATTGCAAAGACGGCTGAGATTGTTCATGAAAAAGGGGGCAGACTCTACCTGGACGAACTTCGCACAAAATCCTACAAAGAAGCGAAGGAAGCACTACTAGAATTATCTGGAGTGGGTCCAAAGGTTGCCGACTGTGTTTGTTTGATGGCACTCGACAAGCATGATTGCGTACCTGTAGACACTCACATTTGGCAGGTAGCTAAGCGAGACTATGGGCTCAAGTTCACGCAGAACGCAAAAGGCTACGAATTTGTTCAAGACAGCTTTAGAAAATTGTGGGGAGATTACGCAGGGTGGGCTCAAGCGTTGATCTTTGCACAGGACCTGCGGGAATTTGCACCCCAAGAGTCAAAGCGGCTGCACAAAAGCGTTAAGAAGGAAAATAAGCGAGACCTTCAGGCGGACCTCGGAGAAGCTGATATCTTTGTGGTTGAGCCTAAACGCATCAAAGTCGAATAGCTCATGTATGTAACTGCATTAACACCAGAAAACCTATTTTTCGTAACCCAAATCGTCGGCACATGGGATGCAGACTTTGTGCCGAAGTCTCCTGATTTATCGGGGTTTGGAATTAGGTGATCGCTGAAACATGAAGAAGTGGGAGCTCAACCTTCGGTGTCTATTTTGCGGACTCTATTGTGACAAAACCAAACTAAATGAGAATTACACGCAAGACCCAAACACCCCCCAATATGTTCCAGAGAGCGCACCTAATCGGGCTGATCCGCGACCAGTCTAAGATATCAGAACCATTGATCGTTATACAGGGCCAGCATCGAGGACAGTTCTCACAACTTGATGCAACCAAACTGTATTAGTACTGAGCCCTATTTCACGACCAAGGAGGTCCTTCGTGGACCTATTTGTACAACATAAACACTATCTAATGACCCTGTAGTAATGGCGCCACCACTTGGTAACTATGGCTTATACAACTATCCCGGTGGAAATATGGGCAATAGTGGAGCAATACGTACCTATTAACCCAGTTCTCTACCAGAAGCTCCTGGCCGTTTGCAGAGCCTCCAGAGCAGTGTTTATTTCTGACGCATTATGGCCACCACTTACCCCAGTTGATGAGCACTCAGACTTGGCAGCCAAGTTCTTCGACAGAATTGGTCGCATGAGCAAACAAGATCAGCACGCTACTTACCAATCCTGGAGGGCTCTACTGCAAGATCAACCCGGCCCCCCAATTGATGTAGAGAGTCGAGAAATGCCTCCAGATTTGGCACTCGTACGTGCCCGAACATACTACGACCAACTGATAGCAGCGAGATTACGTAGGGGTGTGCAACCACTCACTGATACTTGGATGTTGGCAAAAGCATGCAATCCAAAGTGGGTATCTGATCGATACTTCGTTAGTGCTCTGGTGCAATTAGGGCCGATGATCTTAGAAATACTTCCGGCATTCGCTGATGACCCCGTAGTTACCAAAATCGCACTGAGCCTCCAAGGACTTGCCCTAAAGTTTTGCTCTGAAGCCGTTCGCAACGACAAAAAGTTGGTTCTTACCGCTGTGCAGAATGATGGCATGGCGCTGTTGTACGCTTCGCCTTCTCTGCAAACAGACAAAGAGGTGGTACTGGCGGCGCTGCGTAATAATGACAACGCAATTGCGTACGCGTCGCCACGGCTGTTGGAGGATCCTGATATTCAGGTCTACATCTGAGTTCTATTACGTAACAATCGAACTCCTGATCGCCCATGTCAGTGGTATTTCGAGATATCCAAATTGCTGTGATCTCACCTGGAAGTCAAACCACGTTAGTCCAGCATGGATTGACTGAGAGCCTACTTCCCCCGGGGTACAGTCTGCCCACTCGCCTCTTCATCAAGGAGGATGGAACATACACGATGGAGCCGACCTCTAATGAGCTCTACCCACTGCTGAGGGGTAAGATTCACCACCAGGATGGTTTTCATTACTTTCTGAAGTGCGTATACGAGACCATCCGAGGTGACGTCCTGGCCCCGGCCCTAATAGTCGTAATCAGCCCTCGATGGAACAAACGGCAGCTGGAAAAACTCACAAAGTACCTCTTCGAGGAGGTTGGCATCCCGGCCTTGATGTACCTCCCAGAGAGCGTGTGCGTGGCATTCGCCTACGCTACTCCCGATTGTGTGGTCATTGACATCGGCCTCGACATGACGGTGGTCTCGGTCATTTCTGACTTTGAGACATGTACCAACACTCGCGAGGCTATCCCTTTTGGCGGTAACAATATTACAGCAGAGCTCCATCGCCTGATCCCCGAGCTCTCGGTTGAACAGTGCGAAGACCTCAAGAAATCCGGAATAGTAGAGGTACTTGGGGACACAGATCAGGAGGAGGCCCTAGGCATGAATGTGGAGGCTGAGGAGGGTGTCGTCGATGTGGCCGCTATCGTCTCTAGCGGCAGGACTCGCGAGATCCTCGAGCAGCGCGAGAAGGAAAGAAAGGGCGAAGTCGAGTCAGAAAAAGCAAACCGCGACTGCGAGACCAATACTTTTACGGACCGCCATGGCACAACGCACACCGTGGGTCGTGAACGGTTCAGGGCCTGTGACCATCTGGTACAGGCGATCTCACACCTGGTCGGACTCCTGACCCAAAGACTCCCAATGCGTCTCCAGCACGGAGCCTGGGCTAACATTGCTGTTTGCGGTCACAGTGCCAGCATTCCTGGATTCAGGTCTGGTATCATTACTGCGCTGGAGCGAAAATTCCTCGTGTCCAACAGCGGCTCAATTGGTGGAAACTTCTCAAACTCGGGCAACACTTCCGCCTACGGTGGAGGTACGCCTGTCGACTATACTCAAGGCAGCACCGCCCGGCAAACACCTGACGATGGTGACGTCCCCAATCAGGCACCCACTGTAATCAAGCTTGCCCACATTGCAGACCACTTTCCCGAGTGGCGTCAGGAGGGATGGAAATATGCGAGCTTTCTCGGTGCTCAAATAGCAGCAAAACAGAGCTTCTCGGGGCACGCCCCCATGTTTGTGAGTCGCCAAGATTATAACGAAATTGGTCCCTCTGCGTGCTGGGAGATGATGATCGGCTAAAATAAGCTAATGTAACAAAGAAGACTCTAAATATTGTATATTAGCACGTGTCTACTCGCGCACAACGCTGTTCTCTCCAGTTCGAAACTCGTCACGTGACGATTTGGGGCTTGATTTACATATGCTCAGTTCATTATTACCACTTGATCTTGTTCATAACGGCAAGTGCGTGCCAAGAAACGTCAGCAGCTCGCACTAACTTTGTCAACAAATGGATCGTACCACCGAGCTGGAAGTTCGAGTGGCTGCTCTTGAAGACCAGGTGGCTGAGTTGAGGAGAATTATAGAGTCCTTGGCATCTACGAGTATTCCCACAATTGAACGAAGTAGTGCAACACCAATTCCTTCCCGGGGTAGCACCCCTTCCGCCGAAGATTCGGATCACTCCCCCCCCATCCCCTTTCCAGAGCCCGTGAGCCCAGGAAAGGCTTCCAGGATACCCAATAGTCCTGTGCTGAGTGCATCGTCCTTGCTGGGAAGAGTCAGCTCCAGGGTCCATAGAATGCTCGGCAAACCCGAGAGTCACGGACCATTGACCGTGAGACGCAACTCCAGCACATCAAGGCTGACTTCCCGGGGCCTCTACGACAGCGACAGCGAATCGCACGAGTCTGCGACTGTTCCTGATCAGTTCCGCAGCGATGATTTGAAGGGAACTGAAATTGTGATCCCAGATGCTCTTAAAGATGGCATCAATTTCTTGAGGGTCACCCACAACAAGAAGGTCAATAGGATCCTGAAACTGGACGATGAATCAGGAATCTTGTGCTGGAGCGATAAGAAACCCTCATCCCGAGTTAGTCTCGACCGCATATGTGACATCTATACCGGTGAAGACGCAAACAACTATCGTGAGGAGTTCAAAGTGAGTGCTGAACATGCGAGCCGATGGGCCACAATCATCTACCAGCGTCAAGGCGAGACAAAGGTGAGAGCTCTGCACTTGGTAGTCGCAAATCAGAAGGAGTTTGACATGCTTATGACGGCAATCGCCCAGCTGCTAAATTTCCGAAGAGAGATGATGAGTGGCTTAACCCGCGCCGGCAAGGATTTCATCCATGTCCACTGGTCGCGTGCGGCTGCTGATGAACGCATTCACTTTGAACAGTTCCAGAACCTCTCTAAGCAGCTGCATATCAACTGTTCTCGCAATGATCTGCTCAGAATTTTTACTGAAGCCGATATGGATGGATCTGGATACCTAGACTTTGAGGAGTTCAAGAAGGTGGTCGAGATTCTTCGCAAGCGTGAAGACATCAATGCAATTTACCAAGCACTGGTCCATCGAGAGATCAATGAGGGCAACCGAGGAATCACCCGCAAGACGTTCGACTACTTCATGAATTCTGTGCAAAACACTTATGACAAGAACACGCTGGATAAGATGTGGCAGAGATTTGCGACGCCAGATACCCAATTAATATCCGAACCACAGTTCAGTGATATGCTGACATCCACAACATGGTTTCCGGCTGTGCAGTTTCCAAACGAGAACCTCGATAGACCTCTTACTGATTATTGGATCTCCAGCTCGCACAATACCTACCTTATGGGAAAACAGCTTGGCTACGGTACCAGCGCAAGCGTCGAAGGGTATATCCGTAGTCTTCAGGATGGCTGTCGCTGTGTCGAGATTGATATATGGGATGGGCCGAACGGTCCAGTTGTTTGCCACGGTTCTTCCGTTGCATATCTCACTAACTCTATTGAGTTTAGAGACGTTGTGACATGCATACGCAAATTCGGATTCATCACAAGTCCCTATCCGCTGATACTTTCACTGGAAATGCACTGCAGTCACGATAATCAACTGATCGTTGCTTCCATTCTCAAAGGAGTCCTGGGGGATCTACTGCTAACAAAGCCTTTGCACTCGGGTTCGTTCACAATAGCTACACCTGAAGAACTAAAACATAAAGTTCTAATCAAAGTGAAAGCTAGTGGTATGGAGGAATCTTTTGCCACAGAAGAGAGCACTGATGAAGAGTTTGATCTCGATTCGGCTTCACTGGTACGCAGGACCAAGTCAACGTCGTCATCTTCCAGCGGCAAAAAGAAGCCCAAAATCATACGCGAGCTCGGGGATCTTGGCGTATACCTTAGCGCGAGAAAATTCGTGGATTTCACCTTACCTGAATCCAAAGCTGTTAACCATTGCTTCTCGTTTTCAGAGGGCAAGGTCAAGACTATCATGAAGAGCCCTACTCTATTAGCACAACTGATCAAGCACAACACCAAGTACTTTGCCAGAGTATATCCTGGAGCTATGAGGTTGAGTTCGAAGAACTTCGACCCTATGATCTACTGGAAACTAGGGTTCCAAATGGTGGCCCTGAATTGGCAGACCAACGATATAGGCATGCAACTGAATACGGCATTTCACTCTCCGTCTGTGGGTTACGTGCTGAAACCAGCATGGATGCATCGCTCCTTCGACGTTCTTTCTCCCCCGGAGGGTAAAGTGAAGGTAGGAATAGTCATTATCAGTGCTCAGCAGCTCCCACGTCCACGAGAACTGAAGAGTGATGAACCTTTTAGCCCTTATGTTGTTCTCGAAACATATGGTGTGAAAGCCCCCATCGCACCATTTGTGACCCACCATATCGAGGACAACGGCTTTAACCCACAATGGAACTGCCGCTTTGAATTCGAGCTCTCTCTAGAGGAGTTGGAGTTCGTTTGTGTGCGTTTCGTCGTTACCAGTGATGATCATCCTTTTGCTGTTTACAACGCGAAACTCAAAAACATGTGTCACGGATACCGACATCTTCGCTTGCAGGACATGCTAGGAGAGGATTACCTATTCTCATCATTATTTATCAATTTTGACATTAGGCAGCTATGATTATGTAGGTTAATTATGCCATCTTTGTTTCGTCAACGCGAGGCTGACCAGCTAGCAGTTCGCGACGAATTTCAGGCGATATAGATGGGTGGGGTTGCAATCGCACGACTGCAAGGAGTGCATCTCTTTGATCTTCAGTGATGTCATTTTTATAGCGCTGAGCAAACACCAAAAAGGTTTGATGCCAGATTACAGGGAGAGGTTCGGTATGGGCTCTGAAGCGTACAAAATAAAAAACCATCGCATCCACAACCTTGTAAGGAAGGGCATACTTTTTGTCAAGTAAAACCTTAATAAATAGAGAAACAGGTCCAGAGTAATCCATCTCAGCAAGATGGAGTAGAGCTGCTGCCGAATGCAAAGCAGGTATAGACACTCTGGCAAGGATGGAGGAAGCAATGACAGCCTCCCTTAGAGTGCATGTGCCACTTTCTACCAAAGGGAACAAAAAACCCTTGAAAAAGCCTGCTGGTTTATACAAGGCCTTTTTGAGAGCACGATAAACATGATAGTTGACATTCTTGCTATCTTCAACTTGAGATCTGAATCTTTCCAAGAGAACCTCCCTAATAAACCACTGTGATTGCACAGCCTGCAAGTTCGAGACGAAAAGCTTAGTGCCTTCGTACAAGGCTTGATTCGACCAAGTTTCCGGTGACGTGACATACAAAACGTCTTTCCAATTTTTCAAAGAGGGAATAATCTTGAATGCTCGTGGAAGACGACCACTCCTGTAACGAGAGAGTAGCTCACCAACTTGAGTATAGACCTCGATGACTTTAGGTGGAAGCATCACACCTTGGCCCTCCTGTTGACGAGGATTAATGCCTTTCTCTTTCATCTCCATCTCCCTGATTTTCTCCATAATCTTGTCACGCAAGTTCATTTGAGATTCATCTTGCTCAGCACTTCCCAGGCCATATTTAGCAAGGATTTCAGCTTCCTCAGGAGGAACATCTACGAGCTCCTCGTACTCTTCATAATCACTATAATTTGACCAGTTCTCTTCATCGTCCTCGTCAACTTCATACTCTTCTTCAAGGACCGTCTCTGATTGAACGTCACGAGGCTTGGTACGAATGTCCTCGCGAGTGTTCTCCTCATTGATTTCTTGTAGCTGCTCTTTAGCCAGCTGGAGAATTTTTCTTGTGGAAGCCGCATCCACATAGCCCTCACCCTGCTCGTCTTCGTGAAAGTGTTTCGGAGAATGCTTTCTCTTTAGCTTGCCATATCCCTCCTCGATTGACTGAGCTAATGGAGTCTGCCGGACTTTCTCAGTTTTAGCTTTAGGCATAGTATTTAATTTTTCAACTGATCTGATTTGTAATTTTTTTTTGGCTCATTGCCACTACATATGCATGGCAGTGTGGCGTTATATGCCAGGTTAATTAATGCGCACAATCTGTCCATGTTCCCTCAGGTACTCCTTGACATCACCAACAGTATACTCACCGCGGTGGAACATGCCAGCTCCTAGCGCTGCATCGGTTTTGGTCTCTCGAAACACCTCATAAAAGTGCTCGGGCTTTCCAGCTCCAGATGAAGCAATTACAGGAATCTTGACGGCGTTTTTGATATCGGATACTAGTTCTAGATCAAATCCGGAATTAGTTCCATCTTTGTCTATGCAATTGAGCAGTAGTTCACCTGCTCCAAGGGCCTCGACAGCTTGTGCAAGTTCGTAGGCACCGAGGTCCCGTGTTTCCCGTCCACCTTTTACTGTACATTGATACCACACATATTCTTCACCATTTGGACCGGGAAATTCGGTCTTGATAGTGTGGTGCTTGGTGTTTGTGGGACTAGCGACATACACTCTCTTGGGGTCAATGGAAACTACCACTGCCTGAGCTCCATACGCAGCTGAAATGGTCTCGATGGGAGACTTACCATTGCCTTTTCTTCCATTGGCATAATAATTAAGGGCTGCATCCACAGAGTCGCTACCGATACTGACTTTATCAGCACCGGACCGGAAGTATAGTGAAGCAACATCCAGTGCAGGAACCATCTTTTGTGTCTCGGGATCGAACGTATCACGAATACCACCGCCTATGGTAAACGGTACAAAAACGGTCTCCGACGCCAGCTTAAGAACTTGGACCATTGGAAGATCTTTCAAGGGAGAATTACGGAAGGAAGTGATGTTCAGGAAAGTTACCTCATCAGCACCCTGTTTGTAGTATTTCTCGGCTACCTCGACCGGTTTCCCGAGGTTTCGAACATTGTTGCCCTCCTTCTCTCTTACATCGTACTGATCTCCCTTGGTAACTACGATATCTCCTTGGTCGTTGGTGCGGACATCCAAGCATGCAATTATACGTTCACTAAGTCCAGAAGATAGCCCATTGTCGATTTCCGCTCCATATTTTGTACCGTTAATGAATGCCTCCAACAAGTTCAGCCCAGCCTCACCACATTTCTCAGGATGGAATTGGGTGAAAAACATATTGTCTTTCGCCAGCGCTGCAAGGAACGTTTCTCCTTGATAGTCACACAACGCATAATCCCAGCCAGGATAGAGGCTCTCCATCTTCGTTCTGTCAACTATTTTGGCATAGGAGTGCACAAAGTAATACTTGAACTGGGGATCAATGGAATATAGAGCCCTGTCTCCTGAAACAGTAATACCATCCCAGCCAATGTGGGGCACTGACTTTTTAGAGCTGTCGAACTTGTTTATTTCGCCTGGAAGCAGTCCTAAACCTTTAGAGCTTGGGGCTTCTTCTGATCCCTCAAAGAGAACCTGCAAGCCCACACATATACCCATGATGGGTTTTCCGCTCTGGATATAATCTTTTATTGGCTCAATGAGCCCGCGAGAGCTAACCTGGTCCATGAAATGACCAAAGTTGCCCACACCCGGTAGGAATACTCTATCAGCGTTCTTTAATGCCTTCGCCTCCTCGGCATTGGTGATTAATTTTATGTCGTGGCCAATTCTCTTGATAGCATTTTCTAGACTGCGTAGATTGCCGCTGTCCACATCGATAATGTAAATTAGCATGATTAGTGCTCGACTGAAAAAAGCGAATAATACAGATGAGTCAATCCAGCGCCACAATTGCCACATGGTAGAGTATATTCCCCATAGAGAATGTATTCATATTAAGCTCATTTCTCATAGGGTACTCACCAAATTCATCAAATGTTGCATCGAGGTAAACCTCAGAAATATTTTTGAGTAGAGCTGTGTCCTTTTGACAATGTACCCCGCCCTGAATCGCCAAGAACACTCAACCTCCCGATAGGTATTCCGATATTATAGTCGCTCTCGATGAATAATTGTTGAATACGTATGCATGACATTTGCACCATATGCAGAGCTTAGATCCATGCAGGGCCGCATCGCTTAGAGGAGTTTTTCCGAAAGTGTTGAGTTCGGGAAAAATCGGTCGCGATAAGATCTAAGCGAATCATGTCGCGTTCTCGCCAACGCTGAGCCTCAGTAGAGATACTTCTGGACTGATCGAATACATGTCTAATGGTGATCAGACGTGGCTCTCTTTTCATCGGGGCTGGGACGGCGAAAGTGCACGCGAGTTCACAAGTTGGCTGCACCCAAGGGATTTGTCAATATGAGGGCTTTACAAATACGAATTGCAGATTCTATGAATATCCAGATCTGAACTCGTTGCGGCAAGTGTGCCGCATACATATCGCTGCAGCTAAGGCGCAATTCACGATCTCGTGGTTCGTGATTATGGCAAACAGTGTGCATAGTAAACAAGATTTATATAGTTACATTATTATACTCTATTCTCTTTCAGAATCAAGAGCCTTGCGGATGCTATATTATTAATGGAGTGGGGACTAGTGAGGGGTCTTCAAGAAATGGGTATAATCCTTATACAATTAAAAGTTTTAGTGTAGGCGTGAAAATACCTTGAATGAGGCCTCAATAGAGCTATTCAAACACTCAGGTTATATGCCATGTAGTACCTCATCGTCGAGCAGTCTCAGATGGTGTAATATGTTGAGGGGTAGTGTCTCCCTGAAACCTGACGCAATTCGCATGTAAATTCCGCAGGGTGTCTCGACACTCATCCCACTTGACCGTTCTCTATCATCACCCCCTCAGCAACAATCATCTGTGAGTCGTGACTGTTGATAACGGCGTGTGGGGAAACCCAGCAAAGCTGGGTCGCATTATCCTTGAGCCGTCTTGACACTATCGTAGGTAAATAATTAGAGCCAACCTGTATATCTCATTTGTACTCGTAAATACTAAATTTTGAGTATGTAATTTCTGCGACAAGCCCCACAAGCGAAGGCACCACAGCAGCGTCTTGGCTACCAAGATATAAGCGAGGCCTCGTGAAAGCTATAGAGCAAAACTTAGTCCACTTTATTAGTTTTGGTCATTAGATGCAGTTTTGGCCACTAGTAGACTTGTTCTTATTTTCTTAATAATTATCCAGATCAGGACTGCGAATACGAGTGCTCCCCTCAAACCGCAACATCAATGCAGAATACCAAGGTGGGGTTGACTTGAAAGGAGGCAACAGTTTATTTCTGAAGACGTGGACTACCCATCGTTTTCGTTTTTATTGCCTATCGCCGTCTATGAGCCTTTACGTCAACTGAATCCTTTCAGGCTTCCGAAATCTCGTCTTGCAGGACACCTGATGCATTGATTCCCGATATCCATGTGACTGCATGATTTGTTGATAAAGCTGTCCTCATAAGAGTAGCAACGAATTATATCATCTCATGACCCATATAGGTTCCGATTATGCTTTATCCGTGGGGTCGGCGACACGGTAACAAATTGTTTATTAGCCCCGCAGGACAGCCTGCGCATTACCGCGAGTATATGCATCTGCACATGTCAATGAGGGGTGGCGTCAGTCATGCAGGTCATGCAACTAAGTGATCCCCAGTTCCCTATATAAGCGATCCACCCCTCTATTCAAATCATAATGACTTGTGATCTCGCCACATACCCTAATTCCTCTATTCTCTACACATCTGAAGCAGACTGTGATATCTACTTTGAAGCTGACAGACTAACGGGCCTTCCACTAAATAATTTTCGTGATCTCGAGCGATGGGTCCAGAAGATGAAGACAAATCTAGTAAAGTACGACGGGAAACTTGATACACAGTCCGAGCAAATTATAGTCGACTCTATTGTCAACAAGATCAACGTTAACGACCTACGAAAACAGCTTGATTGGATGATCGCGTATAGAGGTCACACTCTGTCAACTGTCCTCGGCTACCTTGATCTGGTAGTAGTATCTACTACCGTCCGCCTTTAAATCTTATTTATTTACTTGCTATAGACGACTTTATGAATTTTTTACTCGGCTTCTTCTCTTCACGCAAGCGTCGTTACCGAACGCTCTATACTTGGGCCGACGCTACTGTGCATAGCCAAGGCACATCTGGTCTGTCCCTAAATTTGATAAGCGGTTCGGGATAATCTTACCATACTCCGGCTTTGTTTCAAATGGTTCGAGCTCCCACGTGCAGCTGTACAAAATCACTCACTAAGACATGGGTAGAAGTGATTCCATTTGGAGAATGAGACGGCGTTCGGACTTAATGAAACCTTGCGCGCCCCACTTTGGCTGGTGGAGCCGATCTACATTCCGCTTATGCATGTTAATTCGGGATAATCGAACCATGTATGCCGAGGTCCGAGGAACATATTATGGCCGGCTGCAAATTTTTATAGTACACTATATACACCTGTGATTCATTCGACTAGTTTCTTTCAGTTTAATCGTTCTATCTGGCTATCTTCTCACACTTTTTCGCTTAAAAACCGTTGTACTCCCTAGTCAAGGGTCGAGAGGCCGTTTATCACATGATTGAACTAAGTGCAAACTTAGAGTCCACGCTCGATTACCGGTGCTTCCTGGTCATTACGGATCATTAGTTCTCCGTTGATATAAAGTTTCTACGTTAGTGGAGGCAGGTGATTGCTATGCTTCACATGCTGTCACATGGGTGACTAGGCATGCGCAGCCGCACGCACCTCTAGTAATTACAGGGTTATGTACTTCCATTACCTGCAAGCTTTTGGGGTTCAATGCCACATTTAGCAGATGAGCGAGGTTATTGAAATGTCACTGTCAATAGCTTTATTTCATTTTCTGTGCGAGGTATTGCAGTTACATCTAGTGCGTGCATCACTAATATTATCTGTATGATCTACACTTTACGAAATGAGGCAAGTGTTATGCATCGGAGCAACTATGCGCGATCTCTTGTGTGGCCACGAACGGTCCGGCATCCCAAAACCAAAATCACATGCAACCCCCACCGCTGATCATCGGCGGATCACTTGGTGGCTAAACGTCTTGTGACTTAGTTTTGTGAAACAGGATGCTTGCTTATATTATGTGTCACGAGGTTGCGCAATTAATAGGAATCTAATTAATCTGGGCTGTGTAAAGCTATTAGTAAACGGGATCAATTGCTACCATGCAACCACTGATACGCGATTCTCTCGAGGTGTGAGGATCTATATAAGAGCTTCAGAGCAGAACAATGCCGTATATGAGCAAATTAATATATAATGGCAACCCTAAATTGCTCGGGATTATGTCAGAGTCTGCCTATCTAAGCGGTGTTTTCCGCTGTCGTCTGTTTATTTCGCCAAACAGCTGTTACTTTGTAGGCGCAGCTCAGCAAGGATTTAATTATCTCTCTGTCGCTCTATCTCCTACACACCATCAATCCCTCTACCAGTATGCATGTGACAGTTGCAGAGTGTCATGCACGTCAAGCTTAAGCGAAGCGCAACGTAATGGTCACTCTTACGACTCGATCAAAAGGCCCCGCACCATTTGAATCTTTGCATCGAACATATTCACATGTTCACTACGTGCATGCGGTCTATGAGAATCCAGTTCGGCTCATCGCTGAAAGGTGGCGTTAGGGGGCTGTGATTAATTGTCAGGCGACGCGAATCACGAGATTATCGAATCACGAGATTATCGAGCCAGTGATGGTCTCTGAATTGGAGAAACAGCGTCAAAAGAATATCGCCCGTAATGAGGCGTTATTACGAGAGTTCAACCTCAAGGAATTGTCCGACGCAACATTCGCCGCTTCACAACCAGCAACCAAACCAAAATCAAAGCCAAAGACTTCTCGGCGAAAGAGAGAACGGACCCCCCCTCAAGAGCCTATAAGAAAATCTAGGAGGCTTCGGGGCATCAAACTTGAAGAGGAACATGAAGCAAAAAGGACTCCTGAGGAGCTCGAAAAGGAAGCAAAGACTAAGGAGAAAGAAAAACTCAAGCAAGAACTTGATCTACAAGAAGTCGTTAATAGAGGTGACTGGGATCACGCAATGGATATTGTAAATTCGTTCAATGCCGACAGTCTCGCAGACATGTTTGACGTGGTAAAGCCCACAGACAATCAGCTCAAGAAGTTGCGAAAAGAATTTGCTAGCTTATCCTTGGATCCAAGAGATATCTCTATCACTGCGGATCGTGTGGAGAGCATTGAATTCCATCCCTCGCCCGATAAAACACTCATTATGGCAGGGGACCGGTCAGGACAAGTTGGGCTGTGGGATGCTACAAAAGATGGTGACGAAGGCGTAGTACAATTTCAGACTCATGCTGGCAAGATCTCGAGGCTGTGGTTTTACGACTCCAAGATTTATACGTGCTCGTACGATGGCAGTATCAGAATCACAGACTTTAACAAGCAGAAAAGCACAGAGGTGTTCGCTCTCGATGGTTCTATTGGTATATCAGACTTTGCAATCATCAATAGCAACACAGTATACTACTCTACGCTCGAAGGGAGTGTGGGCATTGTTGACATTAGGACTAAGAGCGCTACTGCATCGTTCGAGTTATCGGAGAAGAAGATTGGTGGATTCTCAGTCAACCCCAAGCAGGAACACGAAATAGCAACGGGATCACTAGATAAAACTATGAGAGTATGGGATATTCGTGCGGGAGATTCAAAGCAGTTAGGGGAGTATGAAAGCAGGCTCAGCATAAGCTGCACATCGTGGAACGCCTCTGGCCAGATAGTGTGCAATGGCTACGATGATACCATCAATGTTTTCAATACTGTCAGCGAAAAGATGACCCCTGACATTCGGATTAAGCACAACTGCCATTCTGGACGCTGGATCCCAATTCTTAAGAGCATATGGCAACAGAACCCCGAGGACGGTATCCAAAAATTTGCGATTGCCAACATGAAGCGGCCAATAGACGTTTTTAGTGGAACTGGGCAGCCAATTGCTCACCTTTCAGGCGATATCTTTACCGCCATACCTGCAGTGGTAAATCTTCATCGCCAGAAAAACTGGGTAGTGGGGGGAACCGCTTCCGGCAAGGTTTACCTTTTCACGTAGCTCTGGTATCTTAAGCTGCGAGCGTTTATGGTGGTGTTTATTTTACACGATCTAGTTCTGTGTGATGCCTACTCGTTGATGCACCAAGAATTAAGCCTTCCCGAACTAGAACTTTCTTTCTAAAATAATAATGAACTGCGGTTGTATCTTATTGATTATAATTGTGCCTCTGGGCTTATACTGCTTGGCATTAATATTCTGAATGTGACACGAAAAATACGATTATGCGGATTGCATTGTGGTCGAATCATTCAGGTCGAAAAGCACTCCAGCAAATGCGGAATTATCAGTATACAAGACAAGCCAGCAGGTGCGTTAGTCCCAAAATGCGAAACGAAGTTGTCTCACCTGACACTAGAGGAAGCCTTTGATAATACAAGCGTGAGGCATATTCTGGTGCTGCTCGGAAACTTGCAGGTGATTCTGCATTTGCGTTTGTCAAGTTTATGAGTTCTATGCAAGTCAACGTACAAAGTGTGCAGTGAGGCCACGGATGCGAGTTTCGTTTATCATATAGCGATAATCAGAAGATTTCAAGATCTAGAACTGATACCTTCGGCGCTCAGCTGCAGGAATTAACTGTATGCGTGCTCAATGATGCCCCCACGCACAACCTGCGAAAGCGAGCCTGTACGTGGGGACATAGAGAGAAATATGCCATAAGTCCACTTTTTCTAATATGTGAAGTCTTTGAAGTCTGCATCTATGCAGAATGTCTCTGTAGCCAAGGATAGCGATCTGTCGGGTCACACCAGGATGAGCTCACACCCATTTGCGATTTTACGCCACAATCTGCATGGTGAGCTCGGATTTACCTCCATAGTGGGAATTACACGTCACTGCGTACATGATAGACTCATTGGAGACTAATTCATGCCGATTTGTGCGTATGATAGACGAAGTATATGGGATGTTAATCTTGCGTCTACCAATGTTAGCGCGTGCGAGGGACTATCACGTTGTTCTGGAGACGCTGCTTTTGCGTCAGACATGGTATGGTCGCCACGTTGAACTGCTCTAGAGCTCATTCAACCGAGCTTTCCATCACTGCGTATATCATCCTCTGTGGTACTCCGCACATGCAGTCTCAGAGAGTTTCCACAGAGAGTTTCCAATATGCGTGATATGCGATATTATTTTGCGTTCGATACTTGACGCTCTCTATCCTCTTATATGGGAATACTTTCGACTGTGTATCATAAACTCGTTTATGCAAACTATATGCAAGGGCGATGCACGTCAAACGACGAGAGAATGCTGGATAGGGCTCAAGACTCTGGGCTTGTTGAGTATGGAGTTTACAAGGAAGCCAGTTATTTGGCCTGTCTGGCAATTACGACTTTGGTGATAACCGACTGTGTGACCCTGATTGCCCTCGTATAAAGGATTGCCTTGGGGTCCTTGCTCACAACCGCGACACTCTCAAACTACGTCAGAAGACCGAGTGTCTGCACGTACGAGGACAGGGTGAAACACTACATGTCTGAGTGTCAGCTTTTGGCACTAAATTCTGCGGACAGTTAGATCGTGAGCTCTACAGTGAAAACTCCAATGTCCACAATACCCTCATTCAATGATCAGTACATGGCTCGTACGCTATCTTAAGTTGGGTAGGTCCAGAGAGGACAGTACCAGATGCAGGAGGCCCCTTTGCAAACCTCGCCCACCCCTGCGCACCATTGCTCAAGTCCTCAGGATCGATTAGTTTACAGGTAATGTGCTAAGCCTCTACACGTTCAATAAAAGCCACACTGGAACTTCTATGCTTCGCACCAATAGCGGGCTTTCTCGTGACAACGTACCAACGTATTATCCGAGGGAGAAATTTGGGTCTATATACCAACCCTTTTTTCAGGGTGCTTCGTTGATAGAAATACAGCCAACTATGGTGCTCAATCGTGATTTGCGAACTCCAGGTGCATATGGCTGCAACCTCGACGTGCCAATCACTACACTGGTATCTGCGTTACATGTGATCTAAAAGGGTTAACTCTATGATTTTGCGAACCTACGATTGGCGACTTGGCCGCCGCTCGGTAGTGGCTCGGTGGCGCCGCCACAACTTCCTGCCAGCTCAACTGCTTACTCTACCAACTCACACCTCGAGATGTCCACTTCGACGTACCGCAAAGCGGAGGAAATGGAGTCTGGCGCGATTGACAAGATGACAGTTTTCCAGAACTGCATCGCCTCTTTCAACCAGAGTGGCGTCAGCGCCAAAAAGTCGCGTGAACTACTAAAGCGACTCGTGTATCTCATGTACACTGGAACCGCGTTCTCGGAGGATGAGGCCACACAGCTGTTTTTCACAATTACCAAACTCTTCCAGAAAGAGACCCCGGGTCTGCGTCAGATGATCTATTTGGCAATCAAGGAGTTGTGCGACTTCACAGACAACGTGATTATGGGTACGTCCGTCATCATGAAGGACGTCCAGGGTGCCCAGGACCAGATCTACCGCCCAAATGCCATCCGTACTCTCGCTCGCATCGTTGATCTGGCGTCAGTTGAGTCAGTCGACCGCCCAATCCGTACTGCCATTGTCGATAGGGATGGCTCTGTGAGTAGTGCTGCGCTCGTGTCCGCCTACCATTTGCTAGGGCTCTCGAAGGACACTGTTCGCCGTTGGAGCACCGAGACAGCCGAGGCTTTGTCGTCGCCAAAAGCCTATAAAGTCGCTCAAGGCATGGCCCCAGGTGCGTCGGCCATAACACAGTACCACGCCCTAGGTCTTTTGTATCACATGCGTTCGCATGACCGGGTGGCTCTGGCAAAGCTCGTGCAACAACTTGCCACCGCTCAGATCAGCCTTCGCTCCCCTCAGGCTTACGTTCTATTGGTGAAGTACACCGCCCAGCTATGCGAGGACGATCCTCGCCAACGAAGTAGCTTGATGGAGTACCTCCAGGGATGGTTGCGCCATCCTAGCGACATGGTGAATATCGAAGCTGCCAAAGCGATCTTGGGGTTCAGCTGGGCCCAGCGCGACGTGGTGTTCAGCGCTATCCAGACCCTGCAGGCTTTCTTGGGTAGCCCTCGTGCCCCTTCAAGATTCGCTGCTATCAGGCTACTAAATCGCTACGCTGCTAAGAGTCCCGAGCTTGTTTCGCAATGTAACTTTGAGATTGAGCATCTCATCACCGATCCCAATCGCTCTATCGCCACCTACGCGATCACTGCATTGCTCAAAACAGGCAGCGATCAGAGTGTCGATCGTTTGATCGAGCAGATATCTGGGCTTATGGACGATATTGGCGCTGACTTCAAGGTCATTGTTGTGGATGCAATTAGGTCCCTGGCTATCAAATTCCCCAGCAAACATGCTGCCATGCTCGACTTCTTTGCTCAGGAACTCAGAAACGAGGGTGGCCTGGAACTCAAGACCTCGATAGTCGAAGCTTTGTTTGATATCATCAGAGCTAGTCCCGATACCCGTGACGATGCCTTGAGTAATCTCTGTGAGTTCATTGAGGATTGTGAGTACCCTGAGCTCACTTCAAGAATTCTCCACATGCTTGGCGCCATCGGTCCTAGCTGCGAGAACCCCACGCAGTACATTCGTTACATCTACAACCGAGTAGCGTTGGAGAATTCCATAGTCCGCGCTGCGGCTGTATCAGCACTGACTCGCTTTGCGTTAATCCCCAGCTTGGCGGGCTCTGTCAGTGTACTCCTCCAGCGCTGTCTTGCTGATCATACCGATGAAGTGCGCGACCGCGCGGCTTTTGGCTTGAGTATTGTGACTCTTCCCGAAGCCTCAGAACTCATCGCACCAACAAAGAAGCTCAACCTCGGGCAGCTGGAGTCCGCATTGGTCGGTTATATGGATGATCCCTCGAATTTCTCAAAGGCCTTCGATGCATCATCTATTCAGCGGTTGACAGATGAGCAACGCCGCGAACAAAAAGCTGAAAGGAAGCGCAAAATCGAAGAGTCCGCTTTCAAGGAACCTACTCCTGAAGCAGAGCCTGTACCTACAAATGCCTACGCTGCAGAGCTTGCGGCCATTCCCGAGTTTGTGCCGTTCGGAGAGCTTCTGCACTCCTCAGGCCCTCAGAGCCTCACTGAGTCTGAAATGGAGTACGTCGTTACCGCTGTGACCCACATATTTGCAAATCATCTCGTGGTTCAGCTCAATGTTGATAATACCTTCGAGCTCACCTTGCAGGATGTGCGTGCTGAGTTCGAACTCGATGAGCTTGAGGACTCCTTACAGGAAGATCTTTTCGTGCCAATTGAGACACTCGAGCCCAACAGCTCTGGTACTCTTTATGTCAGTTTTGAGCGCGCCCAAGGCATAATTGTCGGGTCGCTACCCTCCAAGCTCAAGTTTGTTCTCGATGGCCAGGAGGAAGAATATGGTATGGATCCCCTGGAAATTACACCTGGTGCATTCATTGAGCCAACTTACGTTGGCTCTTTCCAGCACAAGTGGGATGAACTACCAAATGAGGAAACTGCCACTCGCCAGTTCCCTCAGTGTAAGACTATCGGGGATGCCGTTCAATACCTTGAGCGTCGTTTGGGCATGATGCCGCAAGATTCTACGGAAATTGTAGACAGCAACGCAACTTCTCACACTCTGAAACTCTATGGGCGCGTTCTTGGGAAGGAGCCTGTTGCAGCCACTGTACGACTTGTTTCATCTACACGGTCTGGTATTGCTGGTAAAATTATTGTTAAAAGCGAGGAGGACGCAGCAGAATATGTTGCTGACGGAATCTAGAAGCGCCAAAATTATTTCATCCGTATCATGGACATAATAAAGATAAATCAGCATTCATATCTAGGAATCACATGGTTTATATATTGTATATTTGACAGGAACTAGGTCTGCACTGTCAAATATGCGTGTGAGTCGCAAGCTGGTCAAGATAGCGGTCCTCAAACAGCTTCCGCCAGTGAGATCAAAGCCGCACTACATGGGGTACCAGGTGCATGCAGCTGCTAAAATCTACGCACCAGGATAAATATATTCAAATGATCGTGTCAATTGCTTAAAGTAGAAATAGTCTAAAACCGATGTTTTGGGTAGTGACTTTCTCGAGCCTTACCGCTCGTCGTCCTTTCCTAAATATCCAGATTCCGAAATATCGTGGAGCTTTAACAAAATATTCTGAAATAGAGAAAATTTACCAGGGTCCCACCCTGTCGATAATTATACCGCTACATTATATATGATCCTCCATACAGCAGTCTGCGGCACCTCGCTACTGGTGGGGCTGTGCGATGCTCGAGAAGTGACTCGGATGGGCGTATATATCTGCAACTATAGCATAGAATAATGTCAAACAAAACTAACCATAAAGTATCTCGACAAATTTGTCTATCGTAGGGGCGGGCCCACCGGTCTGCTTGAAGACCATATTTGTCATTGCAGTGTTTCAACAGAGCTTCAGAGACTTATATTTAAAGGCATCTTTCCAGTAGTGCTAAAATTTCATGAGCTCAATTGACCTGGAAGATGCCTTTTGTTTTCTTATGATGAAACTAGATCTCAAATATGAAAAGGAAAAACCATCCTTATTCAGAAAGCATGTTCCATATAGCTTCAATGTTAAAAGAGCAGTTGTTGTTCTGAAGAAACTAGAGTATTCTTATGGATATGGCGTGTATAGTTCGGAGATTCATATCACCATGCAAAAGGATACTGCATCAGATCTGCTGGTGAAAATGTGCAGCGCTCGTCTTCTCCATAATCCTCATCATCGGACGTCGATCAAGCTCGGTGATGATACGGTATTGCAGCCTACAGCAAAAGGTTTAGCGATTCTGCAGCGCTTCTGCATGAAGAACAATATCGACCACAATTTGAACGATCTTTTCAATTCTGCCTATAACTCAATGAAATTAGTATTCTTGCCAAATGCAAACAGCCCTCACGGAACAGAAACTCGGTCTATCTACTTTTCAATGGTGCTATGGAATAAAATATTAGGCCCCAAACCGAACCTTTTCTACCCCGAGAGGACTGTCAGTGATGAGCCGAGCCCATACTTCCACAAATACCTCCTGCATCCAAGTGCTAACTCGCTGAATCAATACTATAATAGCAATGGTGTTCGCATCTTCTCAGAGCTGACCTTTGAAACGAAACCTCACGTCATGGAGAAAATACCTTTTGTAGTGACTGGCAAGTCGATCTGGCAATGGATAATGGACTGTACTAATGTACTTTCCGAGAAGGAGGCTCGAGCGTTAGTATGCAACTTCGTTAATTCCGGGTTCCTCGAGGAGATCTCGTACAAGCTGGTGGACTCCGTCACTTGTGGAGATGACATGCACAGGGCTGTCTCACGAACTACCTTTTACAAGCTTAGCAGTAAGTTTCACTCTCTATGCGACTGGGCGGAGTTCTTGACATCAGACATTGGTCACGAGGACTGGATTCTTGGCCATGAGCTAGGACACGACTCAATCTCCATGGAGGATATTATGGGCGATAGCGGATTACAATTCCTGTTCTTCGACACCCTCATGAAAGTAAAGAGCGACGAGAACTTGCACTTTCTGTTGGAATGGACCTGTATGGAGTCGAAATTCAAATCCTCCCGGAGGTATCATGAGGTCTTCGAGGACTGGAAGGCGATAACTCGCATGATCTTTAGATACATATCGCGAGGATCACCCCTGGAGCTCAATGTTCCAGAGAACCTTCGCACAAGTATCTTGTCTCAAATGTCAGAAGGGACTTCTTTGCCACCAGACTTGGCAAGCTCGTACGCGACACTTTTCAAGCTCATGAACTCAGTGGCGACATACGTTCGAAATTTGCTGAGCTCACTGATCCCCGAGCTAATGCGGAATCCCACTTTGCAGAAGCTCCCAGTATTGACAGCAGAGTAACATATCAATAAATTGTATAGATTGTGCTTCCTTCCTTGTCACCATGATAGCTGTACTGAAGAATTGTCAAATCCCAAGTTGGGAGAATGCCAGAAATTTTTCCACAGATAATCTACAAAGCTAGTAGTTAAAGGTGCACAATAATTGATACGGCTTGTATTGAATTAATCAATTGAGGAACAACCCATGATTTTCTGCAATTTGTCATCACAAAACTTTTCATCATGCCTCCCAAGAAACAGGTCGAAGAGAAGAAGGTCCGTCTGGGACGCCCTGGTAATAACCTGAAAAGTGGTATTGTTGGTCTCGCAAACGTTGGTAAGTCAACTTTCTTCCAAGCAATCACCCGTTCGCCTCATGGTAACCCCGCAAACTACCCATTTGCTACCATCGATCCTGAGGAGGCCCGTGTGATTGTCCCTAGCCCTCGTTTCGACAAGCTGTGCGAAATGTATAAGCCTGCTAGTGAGGTTCCTGCGTTCCTGACAATTTACGATATTGCAGGTTTGACTCGTGGTGCCTCCAAGGGTGAGGGTCTTGGTAATGCCTTCTTGTCCAACATCAGAGCTGTTGATGCCATTTATCAGGTTGTTCGTTGCTTCGACGATGCTGAGATTACCCATATTGAAGGTGATGTTAATCCTGTTCGTGATTTGGATATTATCAGCGAGGAGCTGCGCATCAAGGATATCGAGTTCTGCACCAAGTTCAGAGAGGGTGTTGAGAAGATTGCCAAGCGTGGTGGTCAAAGTATTGAGGTCAAGAAGGCTAAGGATGATATTGATCTGATTGATCGCATTATCAAGTTCCTGGAGGAGGGCAATCGTGTCCATAACGGCAAGTGGACCCCCAAAGAGGTCGAGGTTATCAACCAGATGTTCCTTTTGACTGCCAAGCCCACTATCTATCTGGTGAACTTGTCCGAGAAAGACTATATTCGCAAGAAAAACAAGCACTTGCTCGGTATCAAAGAATGGGTTGACAAATACAGTCCTGGAGATCTAATTATTCCCATCTCTGTGTCGTTGGAAGAGCGCCTCTCACACATGGAGCCTGAGGAGGCCGAAGAGGAGCTCAAGAAGCTTGGAACCCAGAGTTCGTTGCCTAAGATCACCTTGACTATGCGCAAAGCACTAGACCTTATCTCGTTTTTCACATGCGGTGCCGACGAAGTTCGTGAGTGGACCATCCAGGATGGAACCAAGGCTCCTGCTGCTGCCGGTGTTATCCACGGCGATTTGCAAAAGACTTTTATTTTGGCCCAAGTCACTCGCTATGATGATCTAATTGAGTGTGGTGACGAGGCATCAGTAAAGGCTGCTGGTAAGCTCATGCAGAAAGGTAAGGACTACGTTGTCGAGGACGGTGATATCATCTACTTCCGCGCTGGTGCGGGTAAAAACTAAATCTACCTAGAAAATATCTAAAACACTGAAAATCTCCTACGCTAGTATAGATATACAACACCCACTTTGGTAACCAGACTTTGCATTTGTCATGCAGGACGCGACGAGATTCATTAATGGCCCCTGCCCTCCACATCTAGCCAAAAGCTTCCCTGAAAGTCTGCCCTTAGTAGCGGGAGCAGATTTGCCAGAGGGATTTTTGTATATAGACCCTAGTTATTCCACCAATCGCGCAGGTGGTAGAGTAGATTATTGCGTCCCCAATGATCTACTTCCAAATATTGGTTACTCGACTTCCGAGCCGTATAATGCACAGGCTGGCCCGAGCATGTTCGATACTAGTCTCAAGATTGGTCGAAACCAGGACGGAGTTTTGACTAGTCCCGGGGGCTACTGTAGCTGTCGGGCGAATGTTGGAATTGGCGCTGGCTCATGGTATTTCGAGATTAAAATTGTGAAATCCAAGGAGAGTACCAATGATGCTCATGTCAGGGTAGGTGTAAGCCGCAGAGAGTTCAATCTAGAGACCTCTGTCGGGTGTGATGCTTACAGCTATGGACTACAGGATAAAGGAAGAAAAGTTTATGCTGCTCGACCCCGCGATTTCATGGAGGGGTTTCAGACCGGCGATGTATTGGGTTTTCAGGTGGTGATTCCCCGCGAGCGTCCTGAGAATGTTCCATATAGGGCTCGTCGTGACAGGCTCCCATTTGGCAAGAACGATCATATCTGGTGGGATGTACTCGACTATGCCGCAACCGATGAAATGAATGACCTTCTTTTGCCCAGAGTAGGGGCGGAGTTCTATCCATCCCCGAGAGAAGCAATCCCAGGATCTTATATCCGATTGTTCAAGAACGGGGTGGATAAGGGCGTAATGTTTGAGAATTTACGAGAGTTTCTACCACCGTTTTCACAATTCAGTAAAGAGCAGGGCATCTCTTCGTTCAATGACGGCCTTTTGGGGTATTATCCCACGATCTCCTGTTACCGGGGAGGACAAGCCAAGTTCCTCCTGAACCAGTCCGAGCTCCAATTCCCTGTGCCAGAAGGGTCGAGGCCACTTGGTGAACGGTATGTTGAGCAAGTGGCTGATGACATAGTGTTAGATGTTCTTGATCAGATTCAGTTTGAGGAGGTTGATAAATCCCTCCCACCCGAGAAGCTCATAAGGCTCGAGTTCAGGTGGTTGGATGACCCTGCCCTGAAGCACATGGATACTGCGGCCTTACCAAAACCGGAACGACGGCGAAAACGGCCTAAGAAGGATGATCGTAGCCCGACACCTCAGGATGGGCTGAAAAATGAGCCTCAAAGCTCAGATAATGTACCTGATCATCCAATGCAATGCGATCAACCGGTGCCAAAGATGGAAGTGAATAGCCCACTGGTACCCCAGGTGAATGATGTCATGACGAATCCAGTGACACAAAGTAAACCGGCACCCGTGGCACCTAAAATTGAACCAAGCAGCCCCCAGTCAGCTCCCTCTAATAATGTGATGGAGCACCCTATGGTGCCACTTGAAGGGGCGCCTGTGGCCCCAAAAGTAGAGGCGGATAGCCCCTTAGAACAAGGTACCTCGATAGAGTCAGTCATGCCTCAGGACACGAAAGACGCAGAGCGTGTCCCTGATCAGAGCGTAATTGCCCCAGCCGTGCCAATTGAACCAAGTCATGAAGTATCTGTACAGGCACCGTACATCCAAGCGCCAGTACCGCCCCAGACGAATGCGAGCGAGCTCCCAGTGCCACCAGCCCCGGCTGCCACTGCTCGGCCGAGCCCATCGCTTGCTGAACACGCTCCTGCATCCCAAGAGGGCTTGCGCAACGGTCATACCAGTCAGGAGACAACTCCCTCCACCGTAACAGAGGAGGGGAAGTCTTCATTGCGCGACATTTTGAATTGAACTATACCAGAATATTGTCATTGTTAGCGTCGAGCATGTTCGACCCGCATTTCACGCACAGGCCAGGAGTTGCGGAGTTTACAGTATAATACGAATCGTAGCAGGTCCGGTGCAAAGCAGCGTCGCAGTCTTCGTTGGAACAAAAGTGGCCGTACAACATGAATTGCTTGCATCCCAAACAGCGTGGTATGCCAAACTCCTCGACGTATGGCTCTGCCTCTATTAATAGGCGTGCTGTGGGAATAAAAACCGTCAGATCCTGCACTTGCAAGCTCTCGATCCAGCCCTCCCACATGTACTCCTCGACTAGTGCGTCGCTTTCACGCTCGTCCCGGGCCAAGTCTTTTCTTTTAATGTAGTAGTGCCGCTGTTTGTCAAATAGCAGTCGCAGGAGCTCCTGTAGCTTCTCGCGATGGGCCAGATTCTGCGGGCTGCGATCTTGCTCAACTGTGATGCATATGAGTATCTCGTTAGTTAGTGGATGCCTGACGTTATGAATAGTTCTACCAATTTTCTGAAATAATATTTTCGCCTCGTCCAGGTATTTCGTGTATGATGCTCGCCGGTCACCGGATGACGAAGCCTCGTGCTCCAGCTCAGCAAATAGGCTTTTCAGATCAGTCTCGCGAACAACTGTAGTGTTGATTAATGCCTGATTGAATGCCATTCGAAGCATTGCAAGTACATACACACGACCTTAGTCACTAATTGACGGTGAAGACGCGTATTACAACTTAGTCAGATCTCATCACTACTATGGCCTACTACCAGCCTTATTATTCGTACGATCAGCCGGCGAACCAAATGGGTCAAATGGGAGGCCAAATGGCGGGCCAAATGAACCCTCAAACTGCTGGAGCATACGGCCATATGGCAGCTGACCAGCCTCTGAGCACAGGATTCTTTGCTGCGTTCGGCACATCAGGGTACCCAGGGGAGCCCAGCCTCTTGGAGGAATTAGGGGTGAACTTTAGCCACATCACTCAAAAAACAAAATGCGTGCTGCACCCTTTTGGCAGGATCGATCAGAACATTATGGATGATGCAGATCTGGCGGGCCCCATCATCTTCTTTTTGCTGTTTGGGCTATTCTTACTTCTCACCGGGAAGCCTCACTTTGGCTACATCTACGGTGTGGGCCTTTTGGGCACAGGATGTCTGTATGTGCTGCTGAACCTCATGGCTCTCAAAACCATCGATTTCATGAGCGTCATGAGCGTGCTGGGCTATTGCATGCTTCCCCTTGTCGCGACTTCTGCCCTCGGTATTTTCGTGGCCCTCAATAACATTTTCGGTTACGCAATTGCCTTTACTACCATTGCCTGGTGCACTTGGTCCTCGAGTGCGATATTTGTATCATACCTGCAGCTTTCGCAGATGCGGGCACTCGTGGCCTATCCTCTTGCCTTATTTTACGGCATTTTCAGTCTAATGACACTGTTTGCTGACGCGGCCCGTTCGGTGGCTACATAATTTATTAGCACTTTAGCATGTACAACCAGTTGGGACATATCACTTATAGAAGGCGTTTCCTATCGTGAGGCACTCTTTGAGAGCATCAACTCGGTCCTCGAGGCACTTGATTTCAACGTCGAGCATCTCGGGGTCTGTCCTGAGTGCGCTGAGATCCTTGCACTTGAGATGTTTGAGTGCTCGGTGCATGTGACTCGCGAACCGGGTGATGGGGTTCAGCTGCTCACAGCTTGTAACGCCATCCTTCTGGAAGCACGCCAGCTCTACCCTGTGGCTCAACTCTATGATCTCTGCCAAAAACTCGTAAAACTCTATGCACTGACTTTCACCGCGAGCCGAGAATTTGTTGTCAACTGCCGATCTTAGGAGCCTTGGAGCGTTTATCGTTCTTTGCTTGGTATGATTGAGCTGTAAGTTGGGGCACTTGTCGAGCCCGGTATACGAATGCTCGGCCCGGTTCAGATCTATTTGCTGTTTCTGCAATTGGCCCCAAAGCCTCGAGTGAACCTGCCCTTTCTCCTTTTGGGTTTGTTGATATTGCGCACGCAGCGCAGACTCGTCCGAGTTGAGCTTGGTCCATTGCGTCTGCAACTTTGCGAGCTGCTTGGCAAGCTCCTTCTGCTTAGCCTCTTTATTGCAGCGCGCCTGATTGATCTTCTCCGATTCGAGTTTTCTCTCTTCGAGTTGCGGGGCCCGAGAACTGACCTCCGACTCACGGGCCTTGATAACGCTTATAAGGTCCATTAGGACCGGAATAGCAGCTTCATCTATAGAAAACTGACCGATATCGAGTCCAAGGTGGTGCAGCTCCGAACTCAGAGACTGCATGGAAGTTGCTGATGTTCACCACAACATAATAATGCTGGTTAAAAATTATCGGATACTAAATAGTGTCTCAAATAATTGACTATTCCGCTAATTTTGCTGGCTCAGGACACCACCCTGGGATATATTTCGCATCCCTAATGTCCCAAAGTCCAATGCAGGCGTAAATGGGTGCCACAAAATCCCCGCCATTTCCTGCGTTTGCAGCTTTGGTAATGAATCACTCAAAATCTTGGCAAAGCACGTGCGCTATCAGAGCTAAGCCACTATGATAGCCAAACAGTGCGGATGTCAGATTCGCAAGCCAGTCATTCTGGGCCGGTTTTTGCTCGGGCCGAGACTGGCACGGCGCACACGCATAATTCCTGATGCGGCAGCAAGTTCCTGTTCCAGCATGTGCGTTCTCATGACGAGCATTTTCTAATTAATTATATCTAGTTTATTTTCGAGTTTCGAGGATTTTTTCCGCTGCTAGCAGCATGATATTGGATCACGTGGTATGAGTCCCAGGGCTTCCTCTGTATTTTCGGATGACTCTACTGAGACCAGTTGTGAGCGTGCGCAAAGGGAATGGGGTGAAACTCATGACCTATAACGTTCTCGCTCAATGCCTGGTCAATAGAAAACAGTTTCCGAGTAGTGGAAAATATCTCAGGTGGGCTCAACGATCGCAGGCTTTCGCCCTGGAGCTCGACGAGTACGACCCAGAGATATTATTCTTGCAAGAGATAGATAATAGTCATCGTAAGTTTTGGCTCGATCTCCTCCAACCTCGAGGGTACGAGTCGGTGTTTTATTCGCACCCTTCAAAGAAGCATGGGATTGCAATTGCCTTCAAGAAAAGCTGGTTCAGGCGTACAAAAGAGCATATGGTGGACCTTGACCGATTCGATGTGGATCTTCCTCGACAATGCGAAACCGCAAACGTAGCATTAATACTAGAACTACAATCTGACAAGGCAAACGTCCCAAACCTTGTAGTAGGCACTACTCACTTGTACTGGCATCCCAAGGCGAGCTATGAACGAACGAGGCAGATGTACTGCTTACTCAAAAAATGCGAAGAACTCGACACAAATGAGCCCATTATCTTGGGAGGAGACTTCAACTCTGAGCCGTTTGACCCACCGTATCTGTATGCAACTGGCCACTTTCAGGAGACGCGCAATGCAGATAGCATCATGCGGGAGAGCCTCACGACCCCAGAGTTCGGGTGTGACGATAGTCCTCTAGCAACTTCGGGAGCCCAAGAGTCGCCAACTCTTTCATCAGGTCACGCGAGGCACCAAAGTCAGCGCCCCACACTGATCAAGCGAGATTCACAAATTGATATGGCGTCACGCCGCGTCAAGTATGCGTTTATGCACCATCCTCTGACTTGCGTAAGCCTGTACAGCGATTACCACAAAATCGACTGGGACAATTCGCAGCTTCCGGGGGAGCCGCAATTCACAAACTGGACCGATTCATTCGGTGGAACTCTCGATTACTTATTTTTAGTTATGCCTAAAGACAGACCTTTGCCACTGCACGTGCTCAAGCTGCTCAAGCTGCCCGCTGAACACGACCTTGGGCCAGAGCCCAATGGACTTCCTCGACGCGATGTGAGTCCCAGCGATCACTTTGCAGTAATGGCAGAGGTAAGATTCAACTAGCTGCAGTGCGGCATCTTTTAATCTAGCAGTACATAGTTTGCATCTGATGCCGCCCGGGGCTGAGTAGAGCAATAAAAAAAATAACTAATGCGTCATTGAGCAAACTACAGCCCAGTAGCCGCTTGCTTCCAGGCTGCCCCGGCCAAGCTGCCTATTCTCTTATGCTTCTTGGCATGGTCTGTAATCGGCTCAGCCTCCTTGACCGCAAGCCTGCATATGGAAGCGGCGGATGCATATGATAGCGGTGGCTATACATTAACGTGAGAAAAATCCATTTAGGCATCAGAACAATCTGGTGATGGACACACTCGCACCTGGAACCTACCACGACCAGATCTCTGGTCGGTCCTCTACAATACAAGATCAGTACAGAGAAGAGGCTCGAGCCTTCTTGTGCGAGCACGGCTCTAGCTGGGAGCAGACCTATGGTCTCAATCCTGAACAGCTGGCCGGCTTGATAGATCCGAAGAACGCGTATTTGTTGGAGGCCATTGGCGGCCCCGAGAGCCTCGCGAAGATTTTGAACACTGACGTTAAGTCCGGTTTAGGCGGAGCCCAATTAACCGAAAACGAGGAAAAAATCCGTATATCACACTACGATGTCAACAGAATTCCCGAGAAGAAGTCCAAGAGCTTGTTCAAGATCATTCTTGAGACCCTGAACGACAAGATCCTCATCATTTTGATCGTGGCTGCGATCATCTCGCTTGCTCTGGGTATCTACGAGGCCGTTGGCTCCGATCCAGAGTACTTTGAGGGCAAAGAGATCCCCAAAGTCGACTACGTCGAGGGTGTTGCTATCCTGATTGCAGTGATCATTGTCACCCTCGTAGGGTCCCTCAACGACTGGAACAAAGAGCGCCAGTTCGTCAAACTGAACAAAAAGAAAGAAGACCGCCAAGTGGAGGTTCTGAGAGACGGCCATAATCAACAAATCCCGGTCCAAGACGTCCTGGTTGGTGATATTGTCGTGGTGCAGCCCGGTGACGTCCTCCCAGTAGATGGTGTCTTGCTGAGGGGCTATGATCTTGCCTGCGACGAGAGCTCTGCCACAGGTGAGAGTGATACCCTGAAGAAGTACAATGCCGCTACGGTCATGACCCGGCTAGAGAACCCTGTAGATAGCTCCGGCCAGCAGCTCTCACCCCACGACAAGAAACTCGACTGCTTCATGCTTAGCGGTGCCAAAGTGTTAGAAGGAACCGGAGAATACCTCGCCACCGGTGTGGGCAAACACTCCATGTACGGCCGTATCTTGATCAGCCTGAGGGTCGATAACGAGACCACCCCGCTGCAAGTCAAGTTGAACCGTATTGCAGATGGTATCGCCAAGTTTGGTGTCGTGTCTGCACTCCTTTTGTTCATCGTTCTTTTCATTCGATTCCTTGTAGAGATTACCAAAGGTCATCTCAAGGACCTTACCCCAAGTCTTAAAGGTTCGCGATTCATGGACATCTTTATTGTGGCAATCACAATTATTGTCGTTGCGGTCCCTGAAGGTCTACCACTAGCGATTACCCTCAGTTTGGCTTTCGCGACTACACGGATGATCAAGGATAACTGCTTGGTTCGTGTCCTCAAGAGTTGTGAAACTATGGGTAACGCTAATACGGTGTGCTCCGACAAGACTGGTACACTCACCCAGAATAACATGACAGTCGTTGCAGTGGACACTGGTAAGCTACAGTGGTTAATGGAGGAAGGCAAACCCACGCTTTCCCCCGAATTGTCGAATTTGATCGCAGAGTCCGTGTTCTTGAACTCTACAGTCTATGAGGAAGCCGGTAGCCCGGAAACTCTGATCGGCTCCAAGACCGAGAGCGCTCTCGTAAATTTCGCGCGTAATGAACTTGACTATGGAGTTGGCCAACTAGACGAGTACCGCAACAAGCATAATGTCAGCCGTGTCGTCCCGTTCGACTCTGGTCGCAAGTACATGATGACCTTCATTCCTCTTGAAGCCCCGAACATGTACCGCATCCTTGTCAAGGGTGCCGCTGAAATTGTTCTAGGAAAGACTGTTGACTTCCCAGGCAAGCAAGATGTTCAAGCCCAAATTGATAATTATGCTTCCAAAGCTCTTCGTGTCATATCGCTTGCCTACAAGGATATGGAGTTTTCTGAAGATCCTCAAAGCATTGACCTGGCAAAGTTTGACTTCGGCCACTTGGACTTCATCGCCATCATGGGTATTCAGGATCCTCTTCGAGAAGGCGTGCAGGAAGCGGTTGCCAAATGTCAGCATGCTGGTGTCGTAGTTCGTATGGTCACTGGTGATAACGTCGCTACCGCTAAAGCTATTGCGCTGAATGCTGGTATTCTCGTGGAGGCAGATAAGGACGCGATTGTTATGGAGGGCCCCAACTTCAGAAAGCTCTCTCCTGAGGATATGAAAGTTGTCGTGCCACATCTACGAGTACTGGCGCGTAGTTCCCCCGAGGACAAGCGGATCTTGGTAGAGTATCTAAAAGCTCAGCATGAGATCGTGGCTGTTACCGGTGATGGTACAAATGATGCACCTGCTCTTCGCTTGGCCGATGTTGGTTTTTCAATGGGTATTTCCGGTACTGAGGTTGCAAAAGAAGCATCTGATATCATCATTATGGATGATAACTTCGCAAGTATCGTCAAAGCACTCAAGTGGGGTCGTACAGTAAATGATGCCGTGAAAAAGTTCCTTCAATTCCAGCTGACAGTTAACGTTACTGCTGTGGTTCTTACTTTCGTTTCTGCGGTATCGAACAAGGAAAATGAATCCGTACTCACAGCTGTGCAGCTTTTGTGGGTCAACCTTATCATGGACACTCTCGCCGCCTTGGCGCTCGCTACCGACCCTCCCAGCGAAAGCGTGTTGGATCGTCCTCCAGATCATAGGAATGAATCGCTTATCACATTCGGTATGTGGAAGATGATTCTCGGTCAAAGCGTTTTCCAGCTTGCAGTGACATTCACCCTGCATTTTGCAGGACCTCAATTGTTTGGCTATAACCCTGATGAGATGGATATGAACAAAAAGGATGAATTTGCCGCATTCGTATTCAACACATTCGTTTGGATGCAGTTCTTCAATATGTGGGTAAATCGACGATTGGACAATCGACAGAACATTTTCGAAGGCATACTTCGAAATAAGTTCTTTATTCCAATCATGTGCGTTATTGCAGGTTTCCAGGTACTCATCATGTTCGTTGGTGGTGCCGCATTCTCAGTGAAGCGCCAGACAGGGGGTCAATGGGCAACCGCAATTATTTGTGGCTGCGTATCCATACCGGTAGGTGGATTGATTCGCCTGGTTCCTAATTGGGTGCTTGAGAAGTACTACCCCAGATGGTTGGTACGTCCTGTTCTTATTATATTCGATTACGTTTGGAAGGGCCTAGTATTGTTATGTTGGCCTGTAAAGTATGTCTTTGGAGCCTTGTTTTCATTAATCGCGCGTATCTTCCGCAAAAAGGGCTCTGATGATGACGATACGGTCAACGACGTCACCGACGTTGAGGTAGTTACCCCTGACTCAAAAGCCCTCAAATGAACACGCGGAGTATTGTTTTGTCCACTATTATTTATATATCTAAGCCTATATCTATTCGTCAAAATTAGGCACCGTATTTTTCCTTGTAAGTCTTGATCGCTTGCAGATCCTCCTGAGATAATTGAGTTTTGAGATGCTCAATAATATCGTCAAGGTTGACAATACTAATGACCTGGACCCCCAGCTCTTTGGCAACCTTCTCCACAGTGCTGACTCTTTCGGACTCGCTAAAGATCTCCTGACGATCCAGTGCAATGACCACTCCTACGACTTTACCCCCATTCTTCACAATGAGGTCATATGCCTCGCGAATCGCAGTCCCTGCAGTAATCACATCGTCAATAATTAAGACTTTGCGGCCCTCCAAGGAGCCACCGACGATATTACCGCCTTCGCCGTGATCCTTAGCCTCTTTTCTGTTGAAAGCGTATTCCTTGTTGGCGCACTCGGGCGACAATTCGGCCAATTTGGCTACTCCTAATGCAGCAAGGGGGATCCCTTTGTACGCGGGGCCAAACAAGATATCGAAGTCGATTTTTGAGTCGAGGATAGTCTGAGCATAGGCAGTTGCAAGCTGGGATAGAATGAGTCCACTGTTGAACCTTCCAAGGTTGAAAAAGTATGGGCTCTCACGTCCACTTTTCAGAGTGAACTTGCCAAACTTGAGTGCATCAGACTTGACGGCCGCATCAATGAATGTTGACTTGAACATAGCTATAAATACTTGGAGAGGTTTACTATTTCTGATTGTTAATTTGATTACTTGAGTATTAGTCATATTTTTTTCACTATATAACCGGGCTTCTATCACCTCTAATGCCAATGTCAAGTAGGCGCCCAGAGTCACGGTCCGAGTTCGCCAACTCTTGAGCCGTGCTAGGGTTTCCTTAGATTAAAGGTATATGTGGGGCAGAGCGAATCCGCGGTGTAACAATACAACTGACGACTAATTTGCCTCCGACATTCAATGTTAGATGATCTATAGTATGTACAAAGTGGTGAATACTAGGAATCAGACGTGTGCTATTCCTATATGTACCTAAATGAAAAATGAGATATATCACTAATTATTCATGCGATTGAGTTTACGAGTTGAATTCGTAAATAAATAAATGTTGAGATTAATCCTGTTCTGTTTCAACAGGGTCGCACGAGCAGAACAAATTCATGTCACCGTAAGTATCGTCGACGCGAGCAACAGTAGGCCAGAATTTACGATCATGAAGACTTGCAACGGGGTACGCAGCCTTCTCTCGGCTGTAAGCACGGTCCCATTTCTCAGAGAGCAAATCATGGATAGGATGAGGAGCGTATGCAAGCACACTGTCCTCGTACTTCACTTTACCCTCCTCAATCTCTCTGATCTCCTCGCGAATAGAGATAAGTGCGTCGCACATGCGGTCGAGCTCTTCTTTCGACTCTGATTCGGTAGGTTCGATCATAAGAGTGTTAGGGACTGGCCACGACATTGTGGGACCATGGAAACTGTAGTCTTGCAAACGCTTAGCAATATCAATAGCTTCAACACCAATAGATTTGAAAGGTCTAATATCAATGATGAATTCGTGGGCACAGTAGCCGTTCTCATTCAGGAATGCCACCTTGTAATGGGGCTCCAAGCGCTTCATCATGTAATTCGCATTGAGAAGAGCCAGCTCAGTGGCTTTCTTAAGACCGTTATTGCCCATCATCTTAATATACGCCCAAGGAATACTCAAAATACCTGCAGAACCCCATGGAGCAGCACTAACCGCAGGGATAGAGGTGGCATGGGCTTCAGGCATTTTCACAACATCGTGAGCAGGGAGGAAAGGAACCAAATGCTCAGCCACACAAATAGGGCCAACACCAGGGCCCCCGCCGCCATGAGGAATGCAGAATGTCTTGTGAAGATTCAAGTGACAGACATCAGCACCAAGATCTCCTGGGCTAGTCAAACCAATCTGAGCATTCATATTGGCACCATCCATGTAGACCTGTCCACCGGCCTCGTGAACCATACTGATCGCATTGCGAACGGTCGGTTCGAAAGAACCATAGGTTGAAGGATAGGTAATCATAGCAGCAGCAAGCTTGTCTCCGTACTTGCTAATCTGTTTCTCGAGGTCGACCAGATCAAGAGTGCCAGTTGGGGTGCACTTGACAGAAACTACTTTCATGCCACACATTGCAGCAGATGCTGGGTTCGTACCGTGCGCGGAAACAGGGATTATACAAATGTTGCGCTCACCTTGACCGCGAGCCTGGTGGTAAGCCTGGATCACACGCAAACCCGTAAACTCTCCTTGAGCACCAGAATTGGGTTGCACAGTAGTAGCTGCGAACCCAGTGATATCGCTCAAATCCTGCTCCAGCTCAGAAATAAGCTCCAAATAGCCAGCAGCCTGGCTGAATGGGGCGAACGGGTGAATATTCGCAAACTCAGGGAACGTAATAGGCATCATCTCTGCAGTTGCATTCAGTTTCATGGTGCAGCTTCCAAGAGGGATCATAGCGTCAGCCAGGCTCAGATCCTTGTTCTGTAGCTTGGTCATATAACGGAGCATGTCAGTCTCTGAGTGGTACTTGTTGAAAACAGGCTGTTGCAGGAACTTTGTCTCGCGAGGGTAGAAAACCTGGTCGAGTGTCTCGACCTTTGGCACACCCGTAGGGGCAGTAGCTCCAAACAAACCAACCAGAGTGGCGAAATCCTCTGGGGTAACAGTTTCATCCAAAGATACAGCTACGTGATGCTCGTCAACTCTGAATACGTTGATCTCGTACTCACGAGCAGAATCAATAAACGCATCAGCATCATCAACCATAACGGTCAAAGTGTCGAACCATGTATCATTCAATAGCTCATACTCAGGGTTGGCCTTGATCACTGAGGCGAGGTGTGATGTTAGCGAATACACTCTCTTGGCAATATCCTTGAGACCCTCAGGTCCATGGTATACTGCGTACATTGCAGCGATGTTGGCAAGCAAAGCCTGAGCAGTACAAATATTCGAGGTAGCTTTCTCACGGCGAATGTGCTGCTCACGGGTCTGAAGAGCAAGGCGGTAGGCATGGTTACCTAGACGGTCGATGGTGCGTCCAATGATACGACCAGGGATCTTTCTCTTGACCTGGTCGTGGACGGCAAAGTATGCCGCATGAGGACCACCGAATCCTAGAGGTACACCGAGTCTCTGCGTATTGCCGAGGACGATATCGGCGCCAAAGGAACCAGGCTCCTTGTACAAAACAAGAGCGAGGATATCAGCAGCAACGCTAAAGGTGCCCTTTGCCGCATGAACGGCATCAGCAATGGATTGCATGTACTCGGGGCTAGGAACCTCACCGTTGGCAAATGGATATTGCACCAAGCAGCCAGCACTGTCGCTAAAGTTGAGATCTTTGGGAAGTCCCAGTTTGATCTCAATGCCGAGGCCGGCTGCTCTGGTGTGAAGCACACTCAGAGTTTGAGGCCAGACTTGCTCGTGCACGTAGTATACCTTGTTCTTCTTGCCAGCACAGGACATAATCATAGCCTCTGCAGCAGCAGTGGCCTCGTCCAACAGACTAGCATTGGCAATGTCCATACCGGTCAGGTCACGCACGACAGTCTGGAAATTGATAAGGGACTCGAGGCGACCTTGCGAAATTTCGGCCTGATAGGGAGTGTAGGAAGTATACCACTGAGGATTCTCGAGGATATTTCTCTGGATCACAGCAGGCATGTTTGTGCCATAGTAGCCACGGCCAATGAAGGAGCGAAACAGCTTGTTCTTTTTGGCCAGCTCGCCTGCACGAGCTAGCAATTCACTTTCGGTCAGGCCCTGCTCGGGGTTGATACTGAGGGGACGCTCGACTAGGACGTCTGGAGGTACTACGCTGCGCACAAAGTCAGCCATAGTCCCATGCTGGGTCTGTGCCAGCATTTCATCGATTTTCGACCCAGTGCTACCATTGTGACGGCGCTCGTAGGTATCGAGGGGTCGCAAAGCATCCTTTAGCAGTGGTCGGCTACAGGAGATCGCACGGGTGAACTTAATCGACCTAATAGTGGATCTAGCAACTCTCAGCATTTAGTTCCAAATAGTACCACAGACAATTGATGCCAGAGAGGGGGGTGCAGAGTCTGGTTTTTATAGGTCTGGTCCCGAGTCAACCCGGGTGATCGGGTCTTGATCGATGACAAACTACAGGAGAACCTGCAGGAAAACGCACCACCGAGTTTGTTCATTGTTATAAAAAAAAATGGCTAAAGTTATATGAGTTATGTAGTCGCGATATTTTCAGGGCGTCCCGATTTCTGTGACTATACCACAGATGAAGAATCTCGTCCTGCGCGCGTATGCATGATAAGAGCTGGGGGTCACGGGAGCCTCCGGTGGAGAGCTGTCTGCTACCAGTTGCAATTGTCATCTAAATGATCCCAACCCAGAGCTGTATTGCTGTTCGCACATAAATATCCGAGTTAAGCTATTCTGATAATAACTAACCTTAAATAAAAAAAAAATACTGGGAAGCATCAGAGAGACTTTTGTCTTTTCCGGTCCAGATTCTGTGAATCCTCTAGACGTTTTCGTGAAGGCTTGAGGAGCCTCGACATTGCGTTCCTAAACGACATTGGGGGCTGTGAGACCGGTGGTTCTGGTTCTTTGGAGCTATCCCTGCTGGCCCCGCTCGACTGTTGAGAACGCTGGGCTTCGGACTGAGCTGGTGCTGTTTTACTTTGTTGCGGCGCTGCCGTGCTGATGCTCCTCGTGGTATTTGACGACTTCGGTTGGGTCTGGATCAAATGGCCGTGGCGCTCCAATAAATTGGCATAAAACTGTTTCAGGATATCGTAGTTGGGAACAATTTTGTAGTTTACTCTGGTCAAAAACTCCACTTCGAGGAAGTTGAGCTCCATTTGCGACAACCCACCCACTTTGGCATAATGAGCATTAGTGCAAAACGAGTCGCAGAGACCCTTGGAAGCAATAGTAACTCCTGTGATCAAGAAGCGGTGCACCGTCAGTGAGTTCAAGACGAAGTTTGGAAACGACTGCGACAGCAGGTCTATGAAGTAAACGATTACGACCAGAATCGCCTTGTCTATTGAACAAAACCGGACGATACGATGCAGATAATCTTTAATTGTGATTCCAGCCGGGGTTCGAGAGTGGAACCTCGTCAGCTTTTGGGGATTGAAAGGAAGCCGGTCGTTGATTTCTACGATTTCGGTGAGCATCGCCGTAACCATTATTAGAATACTCTCGAGCGATATATCGTCATATTTCTTGATATCCAAGAGATTTTTGTCATTAGATTCTGCTTGGATTACCGGCAAATCGCCTCGGGAGTCAACGATAGCCGGCGCCATACTTTTTTCATCCAAATGGTGCTGATTGAGTACTGAAGCTGCTCACATAAGCACCACGCGGTGCATTAAAAGAAATGTGGTAGTCAAAAGTTCGCTTAGATGGTGGGAAAATCTGCAAAATGACCGCTGAGCAGGGAATTGAGCGGCTGATCCGAGGCGGAAGCGATATTTTTATCCAGGCTTAAGCTATGGTAAATTATGGACTTGGCGGCACCGGCGTCTTTGTGGAGGTTTTGGGGCATCTCTACCGCAGTGTGCAGCTCGAGCGCTGCTCGATTTGAGCCGAGCATTGCCACCACGGCCCGCTGGCCTGGCGTTGCTAATTTCGCCACCTCGAAGTGGCTTGGTGGCTGCGGTTTGCATGCACCAATCGTGGCGCGTCGACGGCAAGATAACAGTCTGCCGGGAACGCATGCGAAACTCGGATCGCCATTTCGTACATAGAATTATTCCGGATGGGATTCCGTATACCAATTGATTTTTCACCCGTTAGCATCCCGGTTTGCGGTGTCTACGGCCAGTGTTACGTGGCCGGTCTGAAAATTACGCATTCCGAGACCAGATATATTAATCAGCGGGCCCGCCAGCCTCTCAACACCACCCATCATGGAAGAAGATAGTTATGCTTTGGTTGTAGACAACGGCTCTGGTATGTGCAAGGCCGGCTTCGCTGGTGACGATGCTCCCCGTGCTGTGTTCCCCTCCGTCGTCGGTCGCCCCAAGCACCCCGGTATGATGGTCGGTATGAACCAAAAGGACTGCTACGTCGGTGACGATGCTCAGTCCAAGCGTGGTATCCTGCTGCTCAAGTACCCCATTGAGCACGGTATCGTTACCAACTGGGATGATATGGAGCGTATTTGGCACCACACCTTCTATAATGAGCTCCGCGTTGCCCCTGAAGAGCACAGCATCCTTCTCACTGAGGCTCCCCGTAACCCCAAGACCAACCGTGAGAAGATGACCTCCATTATTTTTGAGACTTTCAACGCCCCTGCATTCTTCGTCCAGATCCAGGCTGTCCTTTCCTTGTACGCCTCTGGTCGTGTCACCGGTATCGTTGTTGACTCTGGTGATGGTGTTACCCACATGGTCCCCATCTACTCCGGTTTCAGCATGCCCCATGCCATCATGCGTCTCAACTTGGCTGGTCGTGATCTTACTGAGTACCTCATGAAGCTGCTCACCGAGCGTGGTTACACTTTTACCAACTCTGCCGAGCGTGAAATCGTCCGCGAGATCAAGGAGAAGCTTTGTTACGTCGCGTTCGACTTCGAGCAGGAGATGCAGACCGCCGCCCAGAGCTCCAGCCTCGAAAAATCCTATGAATTGCCCGATGGTCAGGTCATCACAATCGGCAACGAGCGCTTCCGTTGTCCCGAGGCTTTGTTCCGTCCTGACTTGCTCGGTATGGAGGACCCTGGTATTCATGAGCTCACTTTTGCTTCTATCATGAAGTGTGATGTCGATGTCCGTAAGGATCTCTACGCCAACATCGTCTTGTCCGGTGGTACCACCATGTACCACGGCTTGGACGAGCGTCTCCAGAAGGAGATTGCCCTCCTTGCGCCTAGCTCCATGAAGATCAAGCCTGCCGCTCCCCCTGAGAGAAAGTTCTCTGTCTGGATCGGTGGTTCCATTCTTTCTTCACTTGGCACCTTCCAGCAGATGTGGATCACCAAGCAGGAGTACGACGAGACTGGACCCGAAATCGTCCACCGCCGCTGCCCTTAATCTGTTTTATAGGTTTTATATCAGGCTATGTGTTAGATTATAAACTCAACCGAGGAGCCGGACCAGTAGGTTTTTGTCGTTCGTTATTTAATTGTCTTTTGCACAAATTAGTCGAGGTCATGTACATCACGCACCATCCTTGTGGTGTGCTCCTCAGTTAGCTTGCATACCACACCAGTTGCATCAGTGAGAGGTTCCAGTCGTCAGACTACAAACGATAAATTTGTAAACATATACATAGTGTTACACGAACTAGAGATCGATGGTGGGAACATGATGACGTTTTGTTTTCTGGGGGGCGCTGTCGGGTGTGTACATGGCTCGTTCTTGTTGGCCACGAGGCTGGACACCCTGAGATTGGCTAGATCCGTAATTGTTGTAAGTCTGCTGGCCATAGGGATTATGAGTCGGCTGACCATTGCTGTATGGCATGCGCTGCTGCTCTGGATAGGGGGCAGGCCCCGATTGAGGAGCCTCTCGGCGCTGTTGGTGCTGGCTCTGAGGCCCAGCAGCTGGTGCACCATGAGATCGCTGCGCAGGGGCGGATCTGTTGCCATATGGACGCTGTTCTTGACGATGTGGAGAGTCTGGGTATCCCTGCTCCCTATTCTGCAATGGCCGCTGCTGGGGCTGTGCCATCTCCCGTTGTTGCATTTCTCTAGGCTGCTGCCGGGGTTGGGCTCCCTTAGGTGCTGCCTGTTGGGGACCTCTTGCTGGCCCTGGCTGAGCCTGCTGAGCTGCCGGCTGGCCCGGTCGCTGGTTCTGTCGCTGGTTCTGAGCTTGGTTCTGGCGCTGAGCCCCGACGGCCTCCTCGTAAGCACGCTGGTGAGCAAGTTTTTGCATCTCTGCCTGCGTTTGAGTCGCTTTACGTGCGTCTCCGTGATTGCGTAGCCAAGTGTCAAATAACGCAGCATTACGCGTTGCACACCCGTACAACCAGCAAAACAAAATTCCAAGGATAGGAACCAGCGAAATGACAAAGTCTGTGACACAGTTAGCACCCATTTTGGCCGCCTCAGTTGCGGGCAAGCCAGCATCTGTGCACAAGCTGATCAGCGATCCCTGCATGGTGTAGGCCAAAATGGGCCCTATTACCGGTACTATATTTATAATTGGAATTACTCCCACCCCAATATCGAATCCTATGCAGCCACAACAAAAATTTCGATCGTATCTCCAAGCTTTGTGAATCACTTGTTTCCAGAGCTTTTTCTGGACTTCAGTGATATTAGGTGGGGCTTTTCGGCGCTTCTCCTCATCACCTTCCTTGACATAAAATGGATCTAAGTTAGCATGCTCAAGGGTAAGGCAAATGAATCTCAACACATACCTTTGGTCTTTATATACTCAGGAGCGAATTCCTCATAAGCGGCAGAAACCAGTCCGAAGCCAGGAATGGATTCAAGTTGTTCACTCAATGCGGCCATTGTCGGGAATACAGTCGGAGGCTCCGAAATCTGGCTGCAGCTGCTAGTACCTGCCCTAACCCACGTGACCACTGGGCCAAACAACCATGGGCACTAGCACGGCAAGGGAATAAAATATATTATGACATTTACGTAAATGTTCTCAATAATGCAGAGACTAGACGATCTTCTTTTTAACTTGGTTCGCATATCGGCCCTTGCCAATGCGAACATGTTCGACTTGCTGGCGGCCAGCGGCAAATGGAGAAGCTGCAGAGTCACCTGTGCTCGGGCCAATCCAGTCGCGAGCGACCTTCTCATTGCGATTCTTTTGCCACTGCTCTTTCTTGACGGCCTTTTGGTACTCTGGCTGATCCTCCACATAGAATTCTAGCTTTTGATCGTGGCGTTCCTTGCGAGCCCGGGCACTTTGGGGACTAGCTAGCGAGTAGCGGTCACCCCGTGTCCTCCACTGCATATTGGCTTTGAGATGGAGATGGATCTCACCATTTTTCACAGACGCTGTCACCCTCGTTAAGGTGTGGCCACCGCACTGGGGACAGAACTGGCGAGGGGGACCATTCTTGGCGATGGGCAGCGCCTTGAAGCAGGCGTGGCATCTCTGCACATATGTGCGTAGCTGCTTGATCAACAAACCATTGGTACTAATGACGTCCAGCCCAATCTGTAGAGCGACGTTCTGCACTGCAAAATCGTTGGAGCTCAGTGCCACCGGTACCGGTGCAGTCACTGGAGACACATCGGCAGTATCACCTTGGACTTTCTCGTCAACGTTCTCAGGCGTGATCCAGCCACTTTCCGAAACATCAGAATCGAATTCCTCTTCATCATCTTCCTCAGCTTCTGGTGGAGGAGCTCGTGGAGTGTGTGGCTTTGATCGGTGCTTGCGATGCTTTGACTTCTTGCTAACTACCGTGAACCCATCTTCGTCTTGTTCGGGCTCACTGTCGGATTCTTCATCCCCATGACGGTGCTCTACAACCTTCATGTTTGACTGGATGATCTTGGGCGCCTGATGGAGGCTGTCTTTGTTTGGGTGCAGCTCGTACGTCAAAGCAATGATCCCTATATCAGGAGCACTAAGAACTGTGGAGTCACCAGTTTTCTTGGCAAATTCTTTCACAAAGTTTACTGCTTCGGTGCCAGGCTGCTTTACGTGCAAATCAGCCTTGAGGAGCTGCAGTCGAGCACGAGCACTCTCGTCCTTGATCTCATTAAATACCGCTGGCGAAGTGTACAATTCCTCGCCTTTACCTAGGAGTTCTTCTCGGGTCTGGCCGATTAGCGGTGCTGCATCCAGCACTAATTTCTGAATTTTCATCAATCTAGATTAAGTAATTTTTTTCCCATCTTTAAAGTTTGCAGCACCAAGCGTATATAAGTGGCGTGGCCTGGTGGCGTAGAATCCCATCGTGCTTGCGCGAGTCAACTCCGCCTACGTAGATACGTCATACCTGTAAATGCCTGAACTCGCCAACATCGAAAAGGTCAAGCAACTTGTTGCTGATAAAGAATATGAAAAGGCCATCTTTGAGAGCTCCAGGGTTCTCGAGGAGTTGCCACAATCGTATAGGTTCCTGATGATCCGATCCCAAGCCCTTCTACGGTCGAATCAGGTAAAAAAGGCTCTAGACGACGCAGAGAAAGCAGTGTCCGTGAGCAGTGGTACTGAGAGAGCCGACGCTCAGCTGCGTAGGGCCATATGCTACTTCCAACTAAAAGAGTACGGCAAAGCTAAAACTGCATTCAACTACGCCAAAGATACCTCGGAGAAAAACCAGCTGCAGGTGTGGATCTCCAAGATGAAAGTAATTGGGGATGAACCGCAGCAAATTCCAGAAGTTCCTCGACAACAAGAGGCACCCGTTAAGCAGCCCTCTGCACCGGCCTCAGGCGGTCCTACCTTACCCCGAAAGGACTGGTACCAAACAGGAAATCGAGTGAATGTATCGATATTTGTTCGCAATGCTCCCGAGGATACGAAAGTTGAGTTCACTGAGAGTTCTGTTCACATCTCCAACTTGGATCTCGATCTCACACTCAAACTGTGGGGTAAGATTGACCCAAGCGACAGCAAATACGAGATCGGACCACCAAAAATCGAGCTCGACCTCAAAAAGGCATCGGGGGTACACTGGGAATCTCTAGAGGTGACCACTGTACAACCTATTAAGGACAAACATCAGGCAGCTTTCGAGAAAAGCTGGGATGTTCAAGATGAGCATGAGGAAGAAGAAGGGAATGATGATCCCATGAAGTTCTTCCAGGAAATATATAAGAATGCTGACCCTGACACTCAGCGTGCCATGATGAAAAGCTACGTCGAGAGTCAGGGTACATCTCTCAGTACCAACTGGGAGGAAGTCAAGAAGGACTACGTAAAGCCAGTCCCCCCTAAGAATTGAAGGTTAGCAGTGATTGAGCTATCTAAAATACGTAAAGCTTGGCGAAATCCTCAGCCAAGTCAAGATCGATCTCCGGCAGGTTGGCTGGTACAAGAACTGGGGAAGAGAAGTAGAAGTCCTCTGCATCAGCTGATAAGTAGACCGGAATGTCGTAGGCTCCTGAGCTCAAGCGACGTCTCTTGAATGAGTAGATTGGCCTTGAGATACTCTTTTCTGCGATTTTTCTCCATGATTCGTCCATGGGCAACTTTATGAATTGGATAAGCGGCTGGCTGCATAAGCGATATAAGGGTGGCGGTACAAGGCCTAGCGCCTCTAGTGCGCTTCAGATGCGAACAAAAAGTGACCAGAATCCTCATGACGGTCTATCTAAAGCATTAATACCGCCATATGCAGCTTCATGCAGGCTACTAATTAACCCGATCTGGCCTGCATAATGACAGGTGGGGAGCACTAAGCAGTACGTTAACTATCATACATATATAATTAGACTGATTTCCCAAGTAGAGCACAGGTCTCAATGAATTGAGAGGGGCTAGGTATGTTAGTAGCGCCATATGTAACTGTTTTCGAGTTCTTTGCGGCCCAATCCTCCACATTAGCGTACTCAAAGTAGTTTCCACCACCGACCATGAATAAGATAGCGTCATCGTAGGTAGTGCGCTTAGGGGGTTTGGTGATTGAGCCTCTGCTTTCCTTGGGGTCGAAGCAGAGATAGTCTTCAGTCAACGCAGGGTTGACAGTTGGATCGAGAATTGACTGAGTGATCTTTGTGAGAGGAAGTAAATCATCCGAGCTCGGGAGGAATCCCTTCACACCAGAGATAATGGAACCAAAACCGTCAGTAAGTGTACCCTGATTGATTCGGTTCGTCAAGGATGAGGTCAATCCAGATACACGCTGGAACAAGGCTCCCTGGTGGCTGACAGGGGCGGCCTGGGTTTGTTGAGCTTGCGTAGCCAAATTCATTTTTGAGATCTCTTTAACATGCTTGATGTATGCAACCGCTTCTAGATTAGCACATCCCTGCTCAACTAGGGCGTCTTCAATTTCCTTTTGATCAGTAGTAGACAGTTTGGCAGTTGAGAGAAGATAGACCAGATAGAGACGGAGTTTGTCCTGGGGATCTTTGAGTTCTTTATCGTTGATGAGATCGAGAATTTGAGTTTTGGTTTGCTTGGATGCAGTCTGCTCCGCCTCAAATAGTTGGGCCAGGCCCCGTTCACCAATCGCTTTCAGAAGAACCGTAGCGACATTCATGTGAGCATCGATGTTTTGTTTGCGAGCCGTGAGCTCTGGCAGGCTTGTTAATGCAGTCTTGAGATGAGCAGTATTAGGACCGTCGAGGTTGTCCAAGCCATCGGCGCTGCCAGTAAGCTTCTCGGCATCCTTCTTGTACTTTGTGAGCGCGGCATCGAGGTTATCTGCTACCTCTGGGAAAGGGAGTGTCTTGTTTTCTTCCCAGAATGTATCAGTAGGTTCAATATCATGAGCGGTTTTATCAGGTAGAGTGATTCTGGCTCTTGTGAAGTTGCAGGTGTCATTTATCAGCGACTGGTAGGTCCAAGGGTGATTGACCATTGACACCAGATCGATATTGCGATCGAGCAGGACCAACACGGGCCTAACCTTGGTATCAAGACCAGACGAGTGGCGAGTATTGGACATGTGCGACCGGAGCTTCTCGTCGAGTTTCTGAGCAATCATCTCGGCAGCGTTGCCTCTGGTGGCTCGAATGACGGGCAGCTTACCGATTGTTATCAGCACGCAAAACAGGCCATTGACAATGCTGTCCACTACTCGGTTGATATCTTCCTCAGTGCTGCGGGAGTTTGCAAAATCATAGTATACCTGTGGCATCTCCAGACTAAACACATCTGTTTCGAGGCACGTAAAGTCAAGGTACTGGTCCCACACTTGATTGATCTTTGCACTATTAGCCAAAGTTTTGGATGCCAAGTCCTCCAGCAACGCCCGAGTAAGAGGACTTATGAAGTTGATGCTCCAGCTTTGGTACAGATTCTGCGAAATATCCTTGCCAATTCTCGCGATATTATCAGCAGTCGGCTCCACAAAATAAATAGCTGGAACATCAGGCAAAGGATAACGCTCTGCCGATAGTAAAAGATGTAAAGTAACTCCGGCTTTGAACAGGTCAGCAACTCGCAGCACCGAAGACAGGATATCACGACCAGCTTTATCAAACACCAGAACTTTCCAGCTAACGCCCTTATCGGTGTCGGCTTCATTGAAGTTCAGCATTTTCTCCAATGCACCGGCCTGAGCCACGCGAATACTCATGTCAAGTCGTGTGATTACCTAACGACAGAAGTTATAGTTGAGGTCGATGGTAGGCAGATTAAATACATGTAGGATGCTTAAATTAATTTCGAGGGGAGGCAGATCAAAATTTCTTTGAGTGCACCACGTTTTTACGGATACCCGTTTCTTCACCGCGATACGGTCCGGTGGGCTCCTTGTAGACACGCCGGACGCCCTTGAGTCTCTTTTGAGCCTCAGCGTACCTGACTCTCTTCTTGACACGAGCATTTCTGTTCTCCTTCTTCCGCTTGGGGGTGAGTCCGCGGTTCTTCTGGATTTGGTAGTTGATGGCTCGCTTGTCCACGGTAGGGTTTTCCTGCAGATACTGGTCAAGACGGCCTTGCTTCGCGGCTTGCTTTGCTGCATCGTGGAGATCGCGTCTCGCCTGTTTCTTCTGCATCTTATCTTGTTTGACTTTTTCATAGAACTCGTTGTGGGCACCAGCTTCATCTTCGCTCTCCTCTCCGAGCTTGTCTTTTTCCTCCTGGCCACGCTGGCGGGCTTCCTCGAGCAGACGCTTCCGCCGTTCGAAGGCCCTTTCTTTGTAGGGCAGGTCAATATCGCCGCCAAATGGATCGTTGCGAGCGGCATTGCGCTTGTCAATCTGGCTGGTGTAGAATCGCAAGCTTTGCTTGCTCTTGGCGCGAGCCTGCTGTTCAACTGTGTCTGCGGTCTCATCGTAGTCTTCCACACGAACCGTCTTGCGTGCTTTCTTCGCAGCAGGGTAGGGAATAGAGAAATCGTCTTCCTCTTCAGCTTCCTCTTCATCTTCCTCGTCGCTCGCTTCGTTCGAGTCGCTCTCCTCGCCAGAATCGGACTCCTCAATGGAGTCTTGCTCATCCTCAAGCACTTGTCCTTCTTGCTCGCTCTCAGATACTTCTATAGGTTCATGGGGGTCCAAAAGCTCACCTTCGCTTGACACTTCCTCATCTTCTTCAGGGTCCTCTACTTCTCCAAGGCGTTGGGCAAGCCTCCACAACTCACGAGCTTTTAGAATACCCTCCATTACTGGGTGCTCTTTTAGGTCTACGATGCCCTCGCGAGCTTGTGCACTGAAGAGCGCATAGTAGGAGTATATCATTGCCATGTAACTGCCAAGGGCAGTTTTCTTGATATCTGCAAGCTCTCCGGTTTCGTCCTTTAGCTTTTGCTCAGCCTCGCGACACTTTGCAATCTCTTTTGAAAGTAGAAGGACCTCTGGGTATGACTCCTTCAAGAAGTTCAGTCTGTCCACACTGTCCATGGACGCGGGATCGTGCTGAGGTAGAGCTATGTCTTCCACAACGTTTTCTTTGACTTGTTTTTTCCAGCCATCAGCATCGTCTTCGTCAAAAAAGTCAGCTTCGTCGAGCTCTTCGATCTGCTTCTGCTGTAACCGCAAGGCTTCTTCTTCCTCGTCTTCCTGAGCACTAAGCTCACCTTGATCGTCGGCTCCACCATAATAGTTTCCTCTCCGGGTGCCCCATCCTTCTTCTAAATCAGCTTTGGGGACGTCAGAGTCTGAGTTTTCAATTGCCATGACCTCCTCGTCGCTAGGTTCAAACTCTTCCTCAGATTGTGACAGTCCAGCTTTCCGAGATAAATCGGCTAGTCTTTGCGCCTCCCAGCGCTCCATCTCATCCTCGCTAGACATCTATTAGGTCGAGAAAAAAATCGCTTACAAAGTGAAATTTAGGAGAATATAACATCCTACATAGGTTTCTCTCCGGCAATATAAATAATTACTTTGAATACAGAAAAACTTAAATAACACGGTTACATCTCCTGATGATTCTATCGCCGCAAGAGCGTGGCTAAGATGGCATCTCCTCGAATGATCAGGGCTGCTGTGAGCTCAGTGAGGACATCTTGCTCCAGATCTTTATACTGCTTAGATGCACCGAAATCATGGCTGCGGCAGGTTTGCTGGAGCACCGAGAGCACTTCTGCGAGCCGCTCGCTCGGCTCAGGATCAGAGTCAAGGTACTCTTTGAGCTTTGTGAGATGCTGATGAAGAAAGAGCATCGCCCTAGTCTCCTTTGATAATTGAGATTCTATACTCCCACTAGATCCCCGGGCACTGAGGGCGTCCTGCAGTGCGATTTGGCCAGACTCGGCGACCTGCATCTGGACTGGGATCTCGACGAAGCTGCCCTTCACCAAGTCATAAAACTTGAAGGGCAGCTTATTGAGCTCTGCAGCGAACGGGATCTCGAACAAACCCATCACGGGCGAGTCCACCGCCTGGGAAATCTGGGCCTGCACTTCGTACATCCAATGCTTAATCTCAGTCTCCCCAACCACAAACCACCCGACCATTCGGTGATTGGGATTAATTCCCCGGAAAAGCTCGTCTTTGCGGGCTAAATACTCCATGTCTACCTCATTGGGTCCCAACATCTTGAGCTCAAATGCCTGATTGATATACGTGCTGCTAGAGAATACAGCCCCGTGAAGCCCACCAATGTAATGCACAGACTCATTCGAGGCACTCAAACGAGTACTATAATCACATATATTCAGCAACGCGACCGCTTCTATGCGGACCGACATCTGCTAAAAGAGGGCTTAGTAATGCTGAATATACCCGAGTGTTAGCACTTAGTGTGGAGTAATGGACTACTACAACAGACTGAATGCCTCGGCTTTGGATCCAGATTTTCCGACAGCGTTTGAATTGCTGAGCGCTAGGCAGCTGCAAGACCTCATTCGCCCCAGTTTACGGTACCTGATAGTGTTTTATGCTCAGAGAAACCCAAATTACCTTCTCAAGCTGGCAAATAAGTTTGATGAACTGTATGCAATCATCTTTGGCATCGTAGAGTATTATCACCTGGTGAATTGGAACTCTGCTTTCACAGAGAGATTCTATGGCCTCAAGCGTACTCGTTTATTGTCACTTTCTGCTCTCAAAACTCGGCAAGCAACTCCAGGTTTGATAGAGTCACAGCGAAGGCTCTCGCGAAAGCAAATATGGATTTCATTACTATTTCTAGTAGGGGTGCCGTATCTCAGAGAGAAATGTGAAGCCAAGTACGATCAACTCAAGGGCAAGTATGCCTTCAAGGACATTGAAGACGACAAGCCGAGCCAGGATGCTCCTCTGGAAACAAGGCTCACATATTTGAGAGATAGACTGCTGCTGAAGTATTATCCTCGCTGGTGCCTTCTCAACAGTGTTGTTGAGGTCGGGTTCTTGGTCGGCTATTTATTCCACAAAACTACCAGCTCCTCATTTGCCGACTTTGCTGCTGGCTTCCGCTACAGTCGCATTTCCCAGTACGATCACGACCGCAATGCACCACGCGATAACCTGGAACGGTGGCAGGACTATTTGAGCCCTGGGCAACTCATCCGTTACGGGCTTCAAGGGTTCAACTATGCTCTGCCAAGTGCTCTTTTCATTCTCAAGTTCCTCGAGTGGTGGAACTCGTCAGAGTTTGCTAAGAAGCTCACCAAGACAGCTACCATGCTTCCCCCTCCGGCAAAACTCCCCACTATGGGCCTAACCGGTTGCCCAATTTGCAACCAACCGCCAACTAATCCGACAGTTCTCGAGACCGGGGTGGTGTACTGCTACAAGTGTATTTTTAATCGAATCCAGAATACCCCGGAGAACGAAAAGCCAACCTGTCCTGTAACACACAAAAGGCTTCTGCTCTCGACCTGGAACACTGAGTTCGGAGAATGGACCCCTGGAGGCCTTCGCCGATTGATGGCCTAACATTCATGTACTGAAAAATGATCTTTTCTAGCTTTTAATGCTTCTATATATCAAAACGCCTTAACAAATGGTTTGACGAGACTTCTCAATCAATCCATCCCAGTCACTCTTTGCAATGATAGAACTCGCCGTGGTACAAATGCAGACAATGGCAAGGGCAATACCAGCCCACAGACCCTCGACGCCCATGTGTAACTTGAATGCAAACAGCAACGCAAAAGGAACACCAACGACGTAGTAGAATCCCAAGTTCAGCATACCACCAATGCGCTGGCGACCTTGACCACGAAGAATACCAGCGGAGGTGATAGCAGAACCATCAAAGACGTGCATCAGCACGACCACGCGAATGGTCTTGGCAACCATCTCAATAACGTCGGGATCACTAGTGAAAACACCAGCAATGGGATAGCGGAAGACAAACATGAAGATACCATCGATGACGGAGACGATAACAGCTGTCACATTCGCGACCTTCACAGTGGTGATAGCAGCGTCCTTGAGGCCGGCACCAATGTAATTGGCAACACGGGTGGACACGGCGACTGAAAATGAGAAGGGGATCTGGTAGACCAATGACGAGACACTGGAAAGCACAGTTTGCGAGGCCAGAGCTGTGGTGCCGAGGTGCGAAGAACTAAGTGTCAAAATCTCAAAAGCCATGAATTCAGACTCAACCATGATAACACCAGGCAATGCAAGCTTGATAAGGGTACCCCATCCGCTAAAGGCAGCAGATGAGAATCCGCTCCAGCATTTCCTACCGTCGACAAATACGGCGTAGCAGATCAGAAGGATAGCCATAACCCAATCAGTGACGCAAACTGCGAGGGGAGCACCCTGGAAGCCAATGCCGAAATGCTTGGACCACACGAAAGTGTAGTTGAGCAAAACATTGAGAGGGGCGCAGATCATCAGTACATAAGTAGAAGCATGGAAAATGCCCTGGGCCTGAAGGAAACGCTTACCACACTCGAACAAGGACCAGCCGGGAATACCAAATGATACAATGCGAAGATAATCATGAGCCAAATGGATGAGACGCTCCTCGCCAGCAGGCAGGATCCAACCAAGAACTACGTCAATGTAATACCAAAGGACCCAAACGGGGATGAAGCAAGCCAAACTCATAACGAAGCATTTTTGAGCGTACAAACCCACCAAGTCGGGGCGTTTGGCACCATAAGCCTGCGAACAAAGGGTATCCAAACAGGTGGCCATACCTTGAATGACCGCAAACCCTGTGATATTGGCGGTCATAGAAGCAAGTGAAACTGCACCAAGCTCGATCTTACCAATGTGGCCTACGCTGAAAACTGAGGTGACCACCAACGAGTACTGAAGGAAAAATGTAACGGCCAGAGGCGCAGCGTTTGCAGCAAGCACCTTAATCTCACGACTGAAGCCAGTCTTGATGTTCCCTTCAGCAACAGCATCGTCCCATGCGTCCTCGATGGCAGCTGCAGGGGGCTCCTGTGAGCTGCCGTAAGACTGGATGGGAACATGATTGTCCTGCAGGAGCTCCTGGCGCTCATTGAGAAGGCGCTCAGTCTCAGAAGGAGCACCAACCCCAATATCGAGTACGTTGCCATCACCGTCGTGAATCGTCTCGCCATCGATATCGAGATATCTCTTGACTGCCCTAGTATCAGGGCCCATGAAATCAGCAAAACCAGGGCGACCAACTGCACCACCCATAGAGCCTACTAGCGAGCCTACGTGTGTTTGAACAAGTGTAGAACCACGGCGACGACGCTCGCCGCCAGCACCAGAAATCGGTTCACCAGACATGTAAGTAAAAAGTTTGAAGCTGGTTGGCAAGATAAGCTCTGATAAGGTAACGGGTTACTAATCAAATACGATGAAGATTCGAGTCATTTTTGCGTATGGTGGTAATTTATTAGTACAGTCATTTGAAGTTCGTGCATAAGGAAGCAGATATGTAGTTAATGTAGTGGTTTCATGTAAACACACCGAAGCACAGCCCTCGCGCGGCTTTCAGTCATGCACGCACATGCAGATCCATGCATGACGCCTGCAGTGACTGGGTATCGCTGGTTACCATTTAGCACTGGACTTTCCAATAACACTAGAAATGCTATATAGAATGAAGGTAAATTCGATTTCTTGTATTGAGTTATTGTATCCTGGGACGTCCTGTTGCTGTGCTTCTGCTAGGAGGGGATATCTACAGCTGGCCGCGGACTGTCATAGTCCACAGGAGGTCCCGTGGACCCGTAGCATATACCGATAAGTATACCGGCACAAGAGCCCATTGACACTACTTTAAGATGAAAGACCCTATATTTCAGTTTGGTACTAGGTGAAGTCTATAATTTTTGGGCTGCATTATCTCCATTCAAAAGGTCTGGAACAGGTTTCTCGGCGGCGTCGTGCATATTAGTGGCCGGCGAGAACGAGCCAAGAAGCCACTTCATCATGTGGCAGCAGTGACGATACTGCAAATGTGTACTAACTTGATTACTGCTATAGGATGGCTCAAGCAATACACATGATGATTTAGAGATTTTCAGACCCTTAAGGCAGATCCGGCTGCATATGCATCCCTGCGCGTTAGGCCTGATTCTACCATAGTTAGGCTACCTAGATAATCACCTGGAATCTCGCAGACGCATTGTACATAACTAATTGTGCACCTGTGATGATCTCAGGGTTTGGCCTAGAACAATACCTTTTTTCTGCCTGATTGGCAGTTGGCCATCCTTACCCTAATTTGAACACTATGTGTCTAGAGGATATTGTAATGAGGTTGCGTAGCTCGTAGTCAATGGTGCTAGATAATTCTTCTTTCATGTCATCTCGAGGACCCAAACAAAGATATTACATGATGCAGTCAAATGCCCTCCATGGACACAACATATTCAAGATAAGGACGTCTCTACCCTGCGAAGAATGATTTGTTAAATTAAGTATATACATTATTCAATGGGCATGAGGATCCTCCTTGGGGGGATCCGGGTTTACCTTGATCATGGTATCGATACGCAAGATCGCGATACAAGCTTCCACGGCAGCCTTGAGGGACTTCACTTTGGAGATAGCGGGTTCTAGAATGCCTGCATTCAATTCGTCAACACATGTCCCGTTAATCAAATCCAAACCGTAGAATCTATAGTTGCGTCTCTTGAGATCAGTTTGGGCCGAATTTTGGGCGCGTGAATGATATGAGCGTAGTTTCGCCACCAGGTCGGTGGAGTCCTTGGCAGCGTTGACAGTCAAAGTCTTGGGGATAGTAAGGAGAGCACTAGCGAATTCAGAAATAGCCACTTGTTCACGGGAAGACAAAGTCGTGGCAAAGGTCTCCAAATATACACTCAATGCGGTCTCGACTGCACCTCCTCCAGGAACAACTGTGTCGCTCTCCAAAGTACGTTTAACTACCTGCAAAGCATCCCAAAGACTGCGGTGCATCTCATCAAGGAAATACTCGTTGGGGCCGCGCAGAATGATGGATGATGAGGAGTGAACCTTGGTACCCTTTACAACAATGCACTCGTTATCACCAATTGTCACCTGTTCAACCTCATCAGCGTGCCCAAGGGCACTAGCCTCAAACACTTCGTCACCATTTAGGTTGCTGAGAGTAGAGAGCATCGTAGCGCCAGTTGCCTTTGCAATACGACGAAGATCATCCTTCAGACAGCGACGCACAGCAATGACTCCTGCCTCGACGAACTGCTTGATACACATGTCATCGATGCCCTTAGTGGTCAGCACAACGTTGGCACCGGCCTTGATGATCTTTGAAATCTGCTCTCTTACGATGTCATACTCGCGTTGACGGATGGCCTCAAGCTGCTCTGGATCATCGATCTTGACAGACACTCCCATGTTCATCTTGGCCTTTTGTAGATTCATATCGAGAACAGCGATTTTGGCACCCTTGACGTATTTCTTCATTGCTGCCGACGCAACTGTACAGTTCAGGGCGTAACCCTTGACTAGCATGCTTTCAGTGCTGCTCTTGCCATGGGCCTTGAGGATGTTGATGGCCTTGGTTGGGTAACGGGTCTCGCCACGGGCGTTGCGGGTTTTGACCGCAAGCACCGCATCAACTGCCATCTGCGAAAAAAAGCCTGACTCGGATCCGAGGATTTTAGACGACATCGACGTCTTTGCGATATTGATCAGGGCTTCTCTGCCCAACGTCTCAGCCTTGACGGTCAGCGTAGCGTTCATAAAGATGACAGCCTCACGCAGTGCGAGCCTATAGCCGGTAATAACAGTGGTCGGATGAGTTTTGTTCTTGACTAGCTCGTTGGCCTTTTGCAGCAGCTCGGCCGCGAGAATGACCACCGAAGTGGTGCCATCGCCGACCTCCCTGTCTTGTTGTTGGGCTAAATCTACGAGAATCTTTCCTGCTGGATGCTGTACGTCCAATAACGACAGGATGGTTGCTCCATCGTTGGTGACGGTGACATCTCCAATGTCGTCAACCAGAAACTTGTCGAGTCCGACAGGACCCAGGCTTGATCTGACAACGTTAGAGAGCGCAGTACATGCTAAAACATTCTGATCACGGATCTCATTGCCGGAAATCCGCTCTCCATTGAGCATTAAAATGTCGTTCGACATGCTGACTGATGGAAACGTGAAGACTCTAGTAGAAACAGGTGTACCACTCTGAGACTCAGCTATTTGATTTGAAAGCATCTCGATGTAGAAATAGATTTAATGCATACTATTAGAATATAATCTTGAGTGTATCTTGAGATGCTATGTACAACTTGTAAGACGGGCCCAGCTGGGGTCGTGCGGCTAGATGAAATGCGTCAATTCTATGTTTTGGTTTATTGTGAGTTATTCTATTTGTGGTGAGCTATCCTAGTACTTCTTGAACCCGAAAGAATCAGCGATCATTAGGTAGGCGGTTGCCATGAAATACATCAGATACAGCTGCACCATCCATGCGAAGGAGTAATACTTGTTTGGTTCAGAGGTGAAGTACTGGCCATAGAGATCCTGTTCGCTGATTGTCTCAAAGAACCTCGACAACAAATCTGGATAGTCAGTAATGACCCCGTCCACTCGAGCGGCAACGCTCCACTTCATGGGCTCGGGAGCATTGACAGTCCAGGTGTAGATCTTGAGGTTCTTTGCCCGGGCCTCGCCAAGGAGTTCAGTACCGCCTCTCACCGCGAAGGTACTGTAATTACATGAGATAGCACGAACCTGAGGGTTCTGCATGAAGGCCTTAGCCAGTCTCTGCTCCCAGCCGATGAAACAAACGTCCAAGCTGGGCACTACTGAGTTCACTGCCTTCAGCACGTCTTTTCTCCACACCCCCAGAATGCACCTTTCCTTCCAGGTCGAGAGCGGGGCGACAGACTCGAGCACTTTGACCATGTGGCTCGCAACGTGGGGGCCATTGCTGCGCTTGATATCGATCATTAGTGTCACATCCTTGAAAAGCGGATCCTTGATGAAAGCCGTCGCAACTTCATGTAAAGTTGGCATCGGCTGCTCGTATTTGTCCTTGGTGTAGAGCTGATCAAGGTCTCCCACATAGTTAGTTTCCTCAACTACTCGTTTGGCATTAAAGCATCGTCCTGTGTCCACATCGTGGCACATGACCACTACACCGTCCTTGGCGAGCTGAATGTCGGTTTCGATTACTTTGGCACCAGCTCTGACTCCCTCACGAATAGCCAGCATGGTATTCTCTGGGAAGCGGCCACGGAATCCGCGGTGGCCGACAACTACTGGCACACCGTTGGGAGTTCCGTCAGACTTTTGAAATTGTGTGCTGCCTATAAGAGACATGAGATGGTCTGGCCGTTAAAATGTGTGAAAAATCCAGTTATTAGTGTAAATGGTGGCTTCCACTCTTTTGACTATCCACGTGCGGCACGTGATGCGATTCCTGCATTTGACAACATACACATGTAATCTATCCCAGGTAAAAAATAGGATACGTTGAAGGGACCCGTTGTTTGAAATGGGTTTCACCAGGAGCCATGCGGAGCTCTCACAGCTCGATTCCGCAGGGTTGACTCCGTTAAACCCTAACCCATGCTCATTTGATGGTCCCGACATTGGCGGCCACCCGATCCGACCAGCAAGATGACAAAGTCCGAGGTGATTGTACCCCAAAATGCATGCTGCACGGACGACGTGACAGATGAGTACACAATGTGGTCTCTATACGGCATAATGGACTCGTCAACACGTCATCTTTACACGACTAATTGAATTGCCGAGAAAAGCTGGGGAATGCTGACCTGCACGAAAAGGCCTCATACGACTTTTGTGGGAGATGATCAGCAGGTTATGCCATTGCCAACGATCTGCCCTGGCACTTCGCGAGCCGTGGACGACAGAAACAATACCTGCGCTGGAACGCGCCATGGAAGCCCCAAGTAAGAGTTAGATTAAGTTCCGGCAGTGCTCATATGCATATACTCTGCGGAGGACAGATGAGTGGTCAGTTGTGGAGCACATTACTCCCCTATCTCGCATAGCTATGCACATGATGCATTGGTGGCTCGAAGCCAAAGAAGCCCGAAGGAGGTAAAATACAGTGCAACATCGCTGGTTTCCGCTTAAGATGGACAACTGCAGTATATGCCCGTATCCCGCCAACTCAAATGAGGAATGAGCTCCAACGTTCACCGGTCGTTTGTATCTGTGCACATGCATCCTGCGCATATGCTGATAAGGATCCTTCGAGGAGTGGAAACACCGTGGACTTATCGTACAACGTGTGACACGCCACAACAAAGTCTCACGCTGTGAACATATGCGGGTTTCTACCGCAGACACCAATAACACGCCCACCAAGCGTCTTTGATATTTTTAGTCTCGAGCGACTCTGCGCATAATCGTGCATGTACATATGCATGACCCAAACTTCTGATAAGCCAATGCCGCTTTCTTTGCCCGAAAAAAGTGGAGATTACAGAATTCAGCTCCTGAAGTACCCAAATACTGACTCCAGGCCTGGCGATCCCCCGGTCAGCGCATATGACAAGCACCGCCAAGCCACAATAGGAATGCATTGCATATGACGTACGCACATAAATACTATGGGTGCTAGTCGTGAGGTGATCGTTCAATCTAGATGCAACCAGACGCAAGTTTCGGAGGCGACAGTCTCACCGAGGATCTCAATGCGGATGTCAACCTCCTCGACTTGGCATTCATGGCAGTAGGTGCCATTCTCGTGTTTATTATGGTTCCGGCCGTCGGCCTGTTCTACGCAGGTTTAGCTAGAAAGAAGCACTCCTTATCCTTGGTGTGGGCATCATTGGCCTGTGGCTGTATGATTTTTTTCCAGTGGTTTTTCTGGGGTTACTCCTTCGTGTTCGGCGGTGGAGCCGGTAGCTTCTGGGGCACTCTGCAAAACTTTGGTATGATGAAGGTCCTGGCTGCTGAAACAGGTGCGGCTCTGCCCGACATCGTTTTCATGTTCTATCAAGGCATGTTTGCTGCCGTTACTGGTGTCCTCATGATGGGTGGTGCTCATGAGCGTGCCCGCCTTGGTCCTCTTTTGGTCTTCATTTTCATCTGGATCTCTTTAGTCTACTGCCCATGTGCGGAATGGACCTGGAATCCCTCTGGCTGGCTTTACACTCTTGGTGCCCTCGATTTCGCAGGTGGAGGTCCCGTCCATCAAGCTAGTGGCTGTGGTGCCTTGGCCTACGCTCTTATTTTGGGCAGACGCAGAGACCCTGTTACCAAGAAGGTCCCCTCTTACAAGCCTGGTTCCGTTTTGTTGGTGTTCCTCGGAACTGTTCTACTATGGTTCGGCTGGTTTGGTTTCAACGGTATGAGTGCCGGTGCCGCGAACCTCAGAGCAATCTACGCCATGTGTAACACTAACATCGCAGCTGCTTCGGGAGGTCTTGTTTACATGACCATTGAGTTCGTCAAGAAGCGTCGTTGGTCTACCGTTGGTCTGTGCACTGGCTGCATTGCTGGCTTGGTAGGTATTACCCCTGCTGCCGGCTTCGTCAATATCCAGTGCGCATTTGCAATTGGTGCTATCACTGCTGCCTTCTGCAACGGAGCTGCGGAGCTCAAGTACCTGATTGGCATTGACGATGGTTTGGACGTCTACGCCATCCATGGTGTTGGTGGTGCCGTGGGCTCTGCCCTTACTGGCCTATTTGCTGCCGACTATATCAGCCATCTTGATGGTGCCACCGTGGCTCAGGGATGGATGAACCACTACTGGAAGCAGCTTGGCTACCAGCTGGCAGCTGTTTGTGCAGTGAGTGGTTGGTCGTTCGTTGTGACCTCTCTCATTCTTTTGGTCATGAACTATATTCCTGGTCTTAAGATTCGTATGTCCGAGGAGGAAGAGTCTATGGGCAGCGACAAGGCTCAACTCGACGACTACTGGATGTTTGAGGAGGGAGACAACATCACCACACTCGGTGGTATTCCCCCCTCCAGCGGTATTCACACCCCTGTCGAGAACCCCGTTGAAAAGCCCAATATCGTTTAAGTAACTATTTAATGTATCTAATCTCGCCTACTAATCGTTACCGTTATTTCACAGCTGACTGTGACTGCAACAAGGATGCATGAAATCCGGGACGCGACTAAATTACTAAGACGCGTACGTACCGAGGAGTCTTAACTGGCAAGGGCTTGTGACATTTTACATTCTACAGTATAGAATTCCCATGCTGGTTCAAAGAACTTGCGCTGTAGACCCTGGAACTAAATTACCGCTTGTATTAGTGGATACCACACAATTAGGCGGTAAGTTGCCCACCGAGGCGGAGTTCAAAGAAGCACTGTCAGAGCTGCCCCAGGAAGACCATGTAATCATATTATTTGCAAGTGGAAGCCCCAAAATAAATTTCCCGTGGCTTCAAAAGTCATACAAACTCTTCACTCGCTCGGTGCGCAAGCGAATACGAAAACTGTACATCGTCCACGAAAACTGGGTGTATAAGACACTACAAAAGACAGTAGGGAACATGATCAGCCCTAAGTTTGTCTCCAAAATTGTTTATATCAAGAGTCTCACCGAGCTGGCCAAGCATGTCGATATTACCGTGATCAACATCAGTCACAACGTTTACATTCATAATCTTACTGTTGAGTCGGACATTATCGTACCAAAACATACTCTGCCCGTGTTTGGAGCTCCTCTCCCCCCTGAGATGTCACCGTTGTGGAAAAAGTGCTTAGCCTACCTATGGGAAATAGACGCACTGGGCTACAAGGGTAGCGCAAAGATTTTTGAACGAACTGGTGGAAGCCCGTATGTATGGATCCTTCGCGAGGCTTTTGACAGAAATCAGCTTCTTCAGCTCTCTGAGTATGGTCCCCAGCTTGTGGTGGCATTGATGAAGCTGTACTTATTCGAGCTACCGAAACCACTGATCTCAGTCAAGGTCTTGGGTGAGCCATTCGTTGCTGATAAAAACTATGTCAAGGCGGTTCTCGCCAAGATGGACTTCTCCAGTCGACTCCATCTCGAGTCCTGGCTCAAGTGGCTCCATCACATCCAAAACAGCTGGGACATTACAGTCAATGAAGTGGCCCAGGCAATAGGACCATCATTATTTGCCCTCACCGACGCTACTCCAGAAATCAGCCATAACGGGTATCTCTTCGCCCATTACCTGCTGGTTGCACCCCGTCTAACAGAACCTCCTACTCCGCCGCCCCGACCAAAGCCGAGAGAAAAGTCTATTGAAAAATCAGTTGACAAGCCTGTTGCAGGAACTCACAAAGTTCTCAAACCAAAACCAAGCATGCAAAACATTCGCGGGGCTCGTGTTGCCAAAATGGCTCAATTCTACGAGAATATTTAAGCCGTTCACTTGCTGGACAAGTCATAAAGTCGAGCTGGACTCAACAAAATAACCTTTATAATCCAATAAAACACCTATACTCTAATATTTACGTAGCTGGTTTCGTTTCTTTATACAAACCGAAGCTTGATTCGCGTCCTCGTTTGGCGGGTTTGTGTTGCTGCCGCGTACTCGATTCCGGCGCTATAGATTTGAGTCGCTCGCACTGAGGAATCGGTTCCAGATTCAAGTGCGCAGATTTGCGCACCCAGTCAAAATGGTCCTTGTCAAGGAACTCCACTTGAAACCGAAGACCTTTCGGCGAGCCTTGGTTATCCTTCTTGAGGAACCATAGCGCGAGATCATCTGAATCGTATATTCTGCATCGTGTATTTTCTTTGGTCAGCTCGTAATTTAAGGTCACTCTCGAGAATGCGTATAACCAAGCTTCCCAAAGACCTTGAGAGTTCATGATTTTCTTGATTGCAAAGTGCTGGCGTGACACCGATTGGTCTACTGGCAGAATAATGTCCATAGTAGTGGCGTCCCGGCCAAAGAATAGCATCTCCTTAGTGAGCCAATAGTCTTTTGATGGTACGGATTCTTTCGTGACATTTAACTTGAGCCATGCATTTTCAGGAATGAGCTCGTCGTCAATCTGGAAGTTATCGAATCTGACCCCATCGCTTTGCACGCTGGCAGCATCTCTCGCACTACGCGGTTCAGCCATAACATCATCCAGGTCAGAATCGTATCCTGCATCTAGCGACGGGATGGCTGAAGGCAGACGGCCCCCACGCTCAATATCTAGACGATCGATCGCGATCTCAGAGCTTGGTTCGTCATTAAGAGATTGGGTATCGACGTAGCTACCAGTAATCCACGGATGTTGCAGCGCCTGGTAGGCTGTGTAACGTTTCTTCGGGTCTACTTCCAAAAGTTTGCGTATAAAGTCTTGCGCCTCTAGGCTTAAATTGGCATCTGTGAGAGGCCTAGAATTGTACGTACCCGTGAGTACACCATTATAAAGTTCTTCTTGAGTGGCACCGTCGAACGGCATGTAGCCGGTGAGAATGACATACGCGAGACACCCTACACTCCACATGTCAACCAAACTTGAGTATCCCTGGGCCTGAGCTTTACCATTTCGTGACATTAGGACCTCTGGGGCCAGGTAACTGAGGGTGCCACAGAATGTCTTGAGGCAAGATGTGCCGCTAAATTTGGCCAGGCCAAAGTCAGTGACCTGCACCTTGATTGGGTTCATGGATGCCACCAAAATGTTCTCAGGCTTGAGGTCTCGATGACTTACCCCAGAATCGTGCACAAACGCAATTGCCTTGAGGACTTGCCGCATGATTTCACGACTTATTGGTTCGGCTATACGTTGTTCACGTTCAATGTGGGTCATGAGGTCGCCATAGGGAACGTAATCCATGATCAAATAATAAAAAGTAGCATCTTCAAAACACTCCTTCAGGGAAACGATGTTTTCATGCTGAACGGTCTGTAGTACGTTAATCTCTCGCTGGACTGAGACTGAGTGGTTGACTCGGGTTTTCTCAATTATTTTACAGGCATACTTCTTCCCTGTACTTCTGTGAATGGCCAACCTTACTTTAGCGAATGCTCCTTGGCCTAGCAGATCCGCCAGCTCGTAGTGAGCTCCGACTCCTTCGGTGGTAGGCCCTACAGTACGTTTTGAGGGTAAGATTACTGTCACTACGACCTCGTTTGCAATGGATATTTTATCCCCTGTGACCAACATACAGTTTACCCCCTTTTGGAGCCGATTGTTATTGAGGAATGTGCCATTCGTAGAAGTGTCCTTAATCATAATCAGCGGGTTTGGCTCACTGGTTGCCCAGATAACGCAATGGTTCTGTGACACTCGTTTCTTGTTCGCGTTGATTCGGAAATCAGCTTTCTCACTACGGCCGATAACCCATTTCTGTTCCCCTACTGGTTTTTGTCGTAATTCCCACCAAACTCCAGATCCTCCCACTCCCTGGAGAGTGAGGACTAAAGTAGGATCGTCAAATGAGGTATCAACCAGGTCTCCCGGCTGGGTATTGGGCTGTGTCTGTTCTAGTTCCATTGCCATTATAATCTAAGTAGTAGTCTGTAACGTAGCAACACTAAGGAGTCAGGGTAGCGTTGGGTAAATATCTCAGTTACTTTATGTCATGTGTTTCTAATAACGAACGCGTTATAAACAAGCTATCCGCGTAGATAATACTGTCAACACCCGCAGGTCTTAGCTAATAGATCACCACGATTTGAAACTTCAAGCTGGATCATTTCTTTCGATGGAACGGAGCAAACGGGCAAATAGAGGTAGGAACTATGCTCAGTGGGCTCTCGAGCTCCGACTTGAAGAGGAGGCTCAGAGCAAACGGCGCAAATCCAAGCGAAATCAGAAAAAGGACTCGGGGGGTGAGGTTTTATGTAGTTGTGGTGCCACTGAATACGACCCTGAAGATACGCGTCCAATGGCTGAGTGCGAAAAATGTCTTCGGTGGCAGCACATCATGTGTGTGATCGGAGTTAACGATGGATCACAACTCCCTCAACCTTACCTGTGCTTCATGTGTAAACCGAAGAATAACGAAGATGAGTCGCACGATGCAGTCCAAGATACCCCGAAAGAATCTACTGGATCTCCAGGACCGGAGAACAAAGTTCGTCAAAGTGTAATCACTGCTCTCGAAAGGATATTTTCTCGACAGCTAGTTCCCATGGCTATCACAGAGAAGTTATTAGATGCCTCAACTGATGTTAGTACATATTCTGTTACTCTTGCAAAAGATATTGAAGCAGCTCTGTATGCTGCGCATGCTACGCAGGAGAGCGCGGACGTTGGTCAAAAGTATCGTGAACGATTCAGAACTCTTTCGTTCAATTTGAAGAATGATAAGAACCATCTTCTCCAGACCCAGATTATTACCCGAGAAATCACTCCCGAAGCTATCGCTACTCTTTCCAATGAGGATATGTTGAGCCCTGAATTGCAACTGCTAGCTCAGAAGGCAAAACAGGACGCTATCCAGGGCTCTATCCTCAAGGTAGATGAGGCTCCACGTTTGCGGAAGACCCACAAAGGCGAGGAGTTGGTCGAGACCGGTGGCGAAGACCAAGGCACCCCGCAACGCCCGTTAGAGCACTCTCCAAAGGAGCTAAAGCCGGAGCAGGAGAAGACTCCCAAAAAGGAATCCCCTCCTCCTCATACGATTGAGGTCCAGTACGACCGCGGCTACACCGAGGATTTTGATGAGCCCGCTTTTTCAGATAATGAAGGAGACGGTTTTGTAAATGAAGAGGAAGAGGAAGACGACTTTGAAGCAGTAATGTCACGAGATAGCCCTACGGTAGTGTGGATAGGAAAGCTGTTCATGGACAAGGCCGTCGACTTTGATGCTCAAGGATTCCATGTTGGAGGTCACAAATTCAAGCCAGACATGTGGCCGCAGGTCTTCAATACGGACCAGCCCAGGCTAACGATTCAAGGGAAACTAGATGCAAAAGTTGCTGATGAATATCTGAAAAAAATTGCAAAAACCCGCGTAGTGGCAGCTATGGCTATTCTTGAGGTAGACGATCCTGCAGCATTTTTCAAGCTTCGATCGCTGTATACCCGCAAGTCAAGATATGGAGTATTAATAGATCGTACAGCCATTGTGAAAGATGCCTATTTAATCCCGTTCAGCAAAGAAAGCTCAGTTCCTGAGTACTTAGAGCTAACGGCTGACGAAAAGCTCACGCTTGATGACTTGCTAGATCGCAAAGGAGAGCTGCTGTTGTGTGTATACGTACTTCCAGCACCAAATTTGCTTTTCTCAAACTAGGCTGGGACGCCGAAGCTTAAAAAAATACTACAGTGGCTCAGTTAAGAGAAAGTCTGGATATTTATATATTTTGTAAAGTAGAGTCGAGTTCGTGGATACGTGATAAATGAAGCTGACCAAAGAATCGCTATGCTGCACGGGTATTCGCACTGGGTATGTAGTTCATATGCAACATAAAGCACTATAAAAGACGGGTCAGTGAATCCTGAAACTGATATGAAACGTGATATAACCGTGCAGATGACATAGTGTGTCTTAATCATGTTTCAGATCAGTAACACATGCTATGGCCGCTTTTGAGAAGGCTGGAATTCTAATGCTTGCGCACAAGGGTCGGGCACGGCATCATCCGCTGCACTGCTGATAGAACATACCAATTGCATGCACTATCAGTTTGTTTTGCTTCGTCACGATGGATTGAGCCGTACCTGCATGCAAGGTTATTCTATATCAGTAGATCCTAATTAATCCCGGTTAGGGCATCGTGCATGACCCGTTCAGTTTTCCCGAGATTAGTCCCAATCGCTCGAGAGCATCATATTTTTAGTTTGAGGAGGTATGTGAGCACGTTTGCTTGCTTTTTAGAATCCTCTCTACAAAATTTCTCATAAGCGAAGTGAGTGCCGCACCTCATGTACTTCGACTAAAAGGGTAATAAAGTGTGGGGTCCCATAATACTTAGAAACCCATTTAATCTCATCAAGCCTTAACTTCTGTAGAATGCGATTGACCATATCGACAGACTCTACGCTGCAGGACCAGACTATTGTCCCTGTTACGCCGTTCATACGACAGTTCACATACTTGTATGATGGTACACCGAGCTCAACTCCAACTGCTTGCAACTTTGCTAATCCTAATGAGGCATGTTACCAAATGATGGACCAATGTTCGGGCATGCTCTTCCCAAACAGCCCCATAGGAAGATGCATTCCTTCATCTCTTCCTCACGTTCCAGCGTTCGACAGTACTAATGCCTACGCTGGAGGTTTCCCACATACACTGATGGCTCAGAAACTGAAATCGAGTCTGCAAGAAATTCTGTCATATCCTGTACAGACCCCGACTGATGATATCAACGTGGACAACGAGACCGTTAGCCGGCTCATATCAAATGACTATCCATTAACCTCAGACCCATCCAGCGAGATATCTGAGGAAATGTCCTCTGATTTGGTGTATGAGCCTGAGTCGGAGGATACAGTACGCTCAGACACCGAAGAGGAAACCGGCGATGTGCTGCTTGATGACCTGGAGGACATGAGTCCTGATGAAATAATTGAGGCCTACATGCAGAAGTCCGGGACCAAATATAGCTGCAAGGCGTGCCAAAAGTTTTATATGCACCAGAAGCACTGCAGACGTCACATCAAAAGCAGACACTTGGGACCCAAAGTTGTATATGCATGTCCTGGTTGCAAGGCAACATTTAGCAGGAAAGATTCCTTGGTGAGGCACTCGCGAAAGAAGCAATGCGGACTTGCCGACTCTGCCACACGCAGAGCAGCACCTAAATCAACCTACAAGAGGCGGGGTAGAAAGTGACACGCTAGAAAACTCCGAAATGATTTATGTGCACTCTAATAATTAGTCAATTCTATCGTTACAATAGATTACTGTTGAAACCATTACTCTAGTACCAGATCCTTGCCACCAGCCACTAGGGCGCGCCACAATACGTACTCTCCATGCTTCGACAACTACTAGCTTTGTTTGTCGGGGCAGTTATCACCTCTCTTCTCCTCTGGAGAGCCATTTTTAACTACCTGCGCTTCCATTTGCGTCAACTTCCTGCTGGATCCTATAAAATCATTGATTTAGCCATCGACAACTCTGCACCCATTCCTCAAAAATTTGTCAAACCTCAGATTCGCCGGCAACTTCTTTTAAGATCAAAGTCTCCTGCTACTTATACAAATCTACTCCCGCTTGCTCCCGAAGGCGTTACCCGTGATTCACTCAGAGCCACTCCTCGCAATCGACTGATTGGATTTTTCCATCCTGCTGCAATTGCAGGCGGTGGTGGAGAACGTGTGCTCTGGGCAGCCGTTAAGAACGTTTTGCAAACTCCTCAGAACGTGGCAGTCATATACGTGGCCAAGTCGTCCACGACGCCAAAAGCCATGGTCGAGGCTGCCAATCAAAAATTCAACCTGCAGTTCTCGTTTGAGGAAACGAACAGGATCGTCGTAATTTACCTGACCCAAGCGTACTTGATTGACCCTGGGCTTTATCCTGTTCTCACCCTGGTTGGGCAGGCTCTTGGATCGATGGTCCTGGCATACGAAGCCATCTCCAACCTGATGCCCGATGTCTGGGTAGACACCGTGGGCCTGGCGTTTTCCTACCCTGTAGTGGCAAAATTTGCCCATATTCCAATCGTCTCATATACTCATTACCCCTTTATTCAGGATGATATGTTGGATACACTAGCTTGGTGGTCGCCCAAGAGAGTATACTGGAACATCCTCTTGTGGGCATACCATTGGGCTTCTCGATTCAGCACGGTCCCCATGGCGAATGGCACTTGGACAACCAGCCACTTGAGAAAATTTGATGATCGCGTCGTCACTGTGTTTCCACCTTGCTCCACTCAAAGCTTTGGGGAGCCTGACCCCGACAGAACTGCTGCAATTGTGTGCCTTGCACAATTTAGGCCTGAGAAACGACAGGAGTTGCTAATCAAGGCTTTTGCGCAAATGCGTGATGCTGGACGCAAGGCAATGGGAGGAAGAGCACCTCATCTAATCTTGATTGGGGGTGTACGTAACGAGGCTGATAAGCTGCGCGTGAAAGAACTGGATGAACTCGCCAAGCAGCAAGGTCTAACTGAGAAGAATTATACAATCGTTGTCGATGCTCCATGGACCAATGTTCAACAAATTCTTGCAAAATCACTTGTTGGCGTTAATTGTATGTGGAACGAGCATTTTGGCATGGGTGTCGTGGAGTACATGGCTGCTGGGCTCATCCCCGTTGTGCATGCCAGTGGTGGTCCCCTGTTGGACATTGTTAAAGACGAGCAAGGCACACCTGGTTTCTTCTTCAATTCTAAAAGAGACCCTGACTTTGCCAGAGTCGAGAAATATGTCCCACTTAAAGATGCATTATTAGCTGCTTTGGAACTTTCTCCCGAGCAGAAGCGCCAGTACAGCCTTCGTGACTATGCGATTGCTCAGAAGTTCAGCGACAAGGCGTTTACCGAAAAATGGAACGACGTGTTTAAGAAAGTATATCCTCATATTGCAGACGCCCTTGTTTGGCGTAAGAAAAGTGGTTTGTATGATTAGCTAGAGTAGTACGCTCTCAAGTTGTAGATAAATCACTTATAATAATTCTACACATTTCTTCTAGGTAAAGAGTTCGTGTACAGAACATTCTCATATCTTTCCACTGCATCTTATTTTTTACCAGAAGTGGTAGTTGGCAAGTCATCCGCAAAGAATAGCTGTGCCTTACCCTCAGTAGTCAATGGCTTGAGCTCATCACCTCCGTACGAAGCGGTTGCGCGACGAGATGGAGGTCCACTACGATGGAGAGAGACAGAAGAGCGTCTGCGCTGGAAATGATTCTCCGTATCTTCAGCGGTTTCATTCGCAAGACGTGCAGCACCAATACCCTCCAAAGGAGAGTCCTCGAATTTGTGGTGGGTTTCAGTCAACTTGCGCTCAATTGCAGGAGGCACATCAGCTTCCGCAGGAGTGAAATCGTCATCTTCCGTGTAAGTTGTGGGCTTGTGCTTCAAATCATAGCTGAACACAGAGGACTGGTCCTTGAACTCATCAGGATCTCTGTTCTCGAATGCGGCCAAGTCCTGTTCAGCCTGCCAGGCAGCGCTGTGTGGAGGTGCACCAGTGTCCGTAGTCGGGGAGCTGTTGCTGTCGAGAGCACCACTCTGCGATAGCTCGCTGACACTAGAGACATCAGAGGTGTAACCACCTCTACTAGTATTAGCGTTAGACTTGGTGACAGTAGCAGAACTTGCGGTTGCTCCGGCAGCCGCACCAGCAGCTGCACCAGTATATACATTGTACTTGGTGCCAACATCAGTACCAGGGGCATCGCCGGACACATTGAACTCTCCCAGACTTTTGTCTTGGGCGTTGGTAGCAGGAGCATCGGCAATTTCAGGCACCTGACTCTTAGCGAGGCCGTCTCCCTGTGAACCCGCGTCATATCCGGGTTGTCCACCAGTGGTGTTGAACTCACCCGTTTCTGCTTGTGTGTTCTTGCCGGAGGCAGACTTTGACTGCAAGAAGCCGGCAGCACCGGCACCAAGTCCAGCTCCAGCACCCGCGGCAGCGCCAGCATTAGCGGAACTGGGATAAGCGTCCTCTTTTACTCCAACGTCGTATTGAGGCTCCTTTCCGGAGATGTTGAACTCGCCTAAATTCGCATCTTGTGCAGATTCATCAACTGATGAGAGGCCAGCGCCAGCACCTGCGGGAGCTTCCCCAAAATCAGCGGGACGTGCAAGATTTTCCTTGACGCCAACGTCGTAATCAGGTTGGTCTCCTGCAATATTGAACTTTCCTACGTCCTGATCAGCGTTAACAGCTTTTGTTTGACTACCGTCAGAGATTTCAAGCTCTTGGTTGCCAGACCTAGATGCGCTCGCAATACCTGCACCTGCGAGTCCACCAACACCAGCACCTGCGAGCCCAGTGTAGACATTATCTTTAGTTCCAACGTCATACTGGGGTTTGTCCCCGGCGATATTAAACTCTCCCAACTTATTGTCCTTGCTGGTCAGGTCACTGTCATGGACCGCGCGAGTGGATAGCGCAGGATCAGCCCCGCTAGAACTGGCAAAGGCAAGATCAGTCTTGGGATCAACGCCAAGAGCTGAACCAGTGACATTATCCTGGGTTTTGGAGTAAGATGAAGAAGTGTCATCCTTGGGTCCTTTGAGACCTGCTGCTGTAAGTCCACCTGCTGCAACTCCGCCAGCACCTGCTGCACCAACAGCAGCACCTGCTCCTGCTCCGGTTTCTGCATTTGTAGTGGAGCGTTCCTTGGACGGCAAATTCTTCGACGCAAGGCTAGGCTGCTTTTCGGTGTCGAGGCTAGTGTTGACATCGGGTGTGGCAACCTTGGTACTAGCAGGAACCGAACTCTTGGTTGCAAACTCAGAGGAGCCTTTTCCAACTCTGAGATCCTCAATGTTGCCGAAACCTGGCGTACCAATGAGGCTAGAACGGTCCTTCACTGGGGTCTTGAGGATGGCAGTCAAGTCTTGACGCCAGCTAGCCGCATCATCAGTCCTGAATACAAAAGTGTGGTGCTTTCCGGACGCAGAAGATTGCTGGCGAGCGCTCAGGACAAATTTGTCGCCGGTAGAGTGCTTGTGGTCGTTGAGGAGCTCGGCGTCAGAGAGATCGATTCCGAGCGTGCGGTGGTCATCCTTGATTTCATACAAGCTGTAGAGGGTCAGCAAATACTGCGCAGGCTGATAGCTGTGTAGATACTTCGTGCGGCGCTCGAGTGTGCCACGACGAACAGCTTGTGCGTAGGGAGAATCATGACCCGGGTAGGTGACCTCGTTGGGATCCTTCGAGGCAACGTCCTCGGTGATGAAGTAGCTCTTGTTGTTGAGCACAAACTCACCCCATTCCTCCTCAGGGTCGTACTTTAGAACGTTCTCGTCCAACCCTTTGGCCAGGGCAACATCTGCCGAACCAATAGCGGTGAAGGACGCATGAATGACCCTGATGGCCTCCTGGAGGTCACTCACAATCTTGGAATCGTATTTCCCACCCAAGGTTTGAACATTGTGATAGTTCTCCAGCAGCGTGTTCTCCCGCTTAACTTGCTCCCCGTACAAACGATCAACCCGAGATCGGGCAATGTAAGGATCCTGGGAGATCGATCCGCTTTGTTTGATGTCATTCAAGACGTTAGCATAAGCCTCCTCCTCCTTGGCGAGGTTTTTTTGGAAACTAGTAACGTCGGTGCTACCAAAGTGTTTAGCGTATCCGCGGATGGTCTCAGCACGGGACTGGGCCTCCTGAGCAACAGACTTCAACTTGGCCGTTTGGGCCTGCAGATCATTGCTGGACTTACGCTGGAGCTTGATCAGCTCATTGTGGAGGGCCAGCAAAGCAGCAGGGACCTCAGAAAGACCTTCAGCACCTTCTCTTGAATTAGAAAGGGGAGTGGGACCTCTGTTTAGCAGGGTGACCAGCTTGTTCTGAGCGGCCGAGGAAACTCTAAAATACTCGCTGAGCTCCTTTGAGTAGTCTGATAGGGTTATTGCGACGCTACGCCATTCCAGTAGTCTGGACGCAATTGCCTCGACCGGACTGGGGTTTTGGGGGAATTCAAACGTGTCGCCTGATCCAACCATTGGTGTGGCCATCGTGAGGGGGAGGGCAGGGTTTATAAGTATGCATCCTGCATGCACCTCTTAGCAACCGTCGAACCCACAGCAATAAAATTTTCGCCCCTGAGGCATCGTTAGGTTTACATGTAGCTACTATAGAGTATAAATCCAAGAAACAGCGGTATAACTTGGCTCAGCTCCGTGTGCAACGAGCGATATGAGCCGCACATTCTGGGTTACTACGCATGATGACGTCACTGTCGCCGCAATCGAACTTTCTGACTCGCATCACCTTACCAAGTTGGCAGATGATGGCTGGTATGGAGGCAACTTTTACAAAAATATCTTGCCTCCAGCAGTTAGTATAGAGAGTTGAGTTTACTAGTATTTAAGGTTAACAATAAGATCAAAAACGGAAAGCCCATTTCTCCGCCGGGTACTTTACAACTTGGGAATCTTCAATGACTTTGAAATCATGCTGCAGCCACTCAGGAAGAACAAGAACACTGCTGGATGGACTTCGATGACCGAGCCTTGGAACCACGCTCCACCAGGGAGACCGTCATGGGTGTTGTCAGTGTACAGGGCAATCGCCATAATAAACACCAAGAACAGCGAGGAGGGGATCGGCAGTCCCTCGAAATGAGACACTTTATTCTGTCCCTTGGACAGGAACGCCGCTGTGACGTTGAAGCGAGCCAACCGCAGCAGTCCACACAGTACAAAGAATGACAGCACCAGCACATCCGCAGTGCTGTTCAGACCCATGGTAAACCCAACTGTAGCAGGTGCGACCCCGAAACTGACCAAATCAGCCAAGGAGTCGAGTTCCTTGCCTACCAATGAGCTCTGATTCATCCACCTTGCTACGCGACCATCAAACACGTCGAAAAAACACCCTAAAAATGTGAAGAACATGGCTCTGTAGGCATAATGATCAGCAGTGAAATCGCTAGCGCTGTATCGTACGCTCGAGATCACTGAGTTGAATCCGCAAAAGCAATTGAGCGCAGTAATAAAGTCAGCAGCTTGGAGCTGGCGCAGCATAGAGAAGTGACGCGTATCATTAATGTATTTTTTAAAGTCCGTTTCTTCAGGCGGTGGAGGACTGGGGCTAGGGCTGAAGAACGAAGAACGACGCCGCACTGGCTGAGTAGGGGGCATGAGGATACTGTCTTTGCTTACGCATGTTGTGAATTAGGTCTCCCAGTGCATGTGCAAGCAAGAAAAATTAAGCGCACGTGCGTAGCAAAGCTAAATAGATTTAATAGTTGTTCGACTTGCGACGAAATTCTCGCTTTTGCGCAAAAATTTCTCGCCACGGTAAACCTCGGTTGGCATCGTGCCCCGTGGCCATAGTTTAACACGTCGTAAACCTCTATCCTACATAAATACACTACTCGTTCGGACTCAGCCGGTCGTATTTGACGCACCGGTGAATATCTTCGATGCTGGCCTGAATGAACTGGCGTGCTTCCAGCACCATCCACACCTTGAGCATCTGCACCGTGTCTTCGTTGAATCCGATCGTTATGTCTGTGCTGCTCTGGCCAACCTCACGCAAAATCGGAATCGCCTGCTTGAATAAGTCCAGATTAGGGTTGAGCTGGCGACCAATACCTTCAAGCAGTAAAATGCTCAATACTACCGTGATAAAGTCGCTCTCCATGCGAACGTGATGTTTCCGCACCATTTGCAGCATCGCCGTGAGCAAATCGCCCAGTCGTACGCTTCCAAGAGCGAAAGTTCGCTTCTTGATGGTGTCGACCAAGTGCTGGGTGCGCAAAGCAAACACTTCGGGGTTGAGGGCCTGCTCGGGAGTACGCGAACGCTCCACCATCAGCTCGCCAGCCTTGAAGCCGTCAAAGATCGCGATCGCCTTGAACAGGTCGATGAAATTGCGGCGATTGGTCTTGTTGAGTTCGGTGACCAGGCCGGCATCAATAAACACAACCTGAACACTGTAGTTGCGACCCTCCAAGTCAGACCACACCTTGTTCCATTCTTCTTTCGTTTGAGTGCGCATTAGGGCATCGGTAGTCTTGTCCATTTCTTTTCTCGCCTTTTCTTCGTGTTTCAGCGGTGTCTTGTGGAACCTAACCATGATGTTTCCGGGATGGAGGTCAGCATGGATGAAGTTATCAAGCAGCAGCATCTTGAGGAACGCATCTAGGCCCAGAGACGCGATCTCTGTGTCCATGGGGGAGTGAGTACAGTACTTGAGGATCTTCTCCATGGGCACGGCCTTGATGAGCTCTTCAACCAAAATGTGCCGGGTGGTTAGTTCTGGGAATGGGGTGGGGAAGTGAATACTTGAGCGATCCTCAAAGTTCTCTCTGAATATGCGCAAGTTCTCTGCCTCTATACGAAGGTCGAGCTGCGAGGTCATCATGACACCAAAGGTATGGACCTCTCCAGGCAGCGAGAGCCATTCCATGGTGGGGAGTGCATTCACAAAGTCCGCGAATATGCGCATAATCGTCAGGTCTCGCCTGACCATGCGATCAATGGCGGGGTGGAGGATCTTGACCACCACCTCCTGGTCGCCGTCTATGAGTGTCGCACGATACGCTTGGCCCATGGCCCCGACCCCAATGGGGGTGCGGTCAAAGTCGCTGAAGATCTCCTCCATGGACTTGCCAAACGCTTTGTGGATCGCCCGACGTGTATACCGAAAGCTATGCTGCCTCGCGTTGGAGTGCAGCTTGCCCATCTCGTTACACATTGACTCTGGGAAAATATCTGTGCGTGATGCAGCCCACTGACCGAGCTTGATGAAGCTAGGGCCCGCCAGCTCCATGGACCATGTCAAGTAGCGATACCACAGCATGGCACCAGACCTGTCTCCGCTATCCTCGTGCCTAAATCCTAGCAATGTGATTGGCATCGCCAGCAAAACAGGCATGAAAATCACCAGCAACTCGCCAAACCGCAAGAATGTACACAAGGGCTCCCAGATCCACTTGCTCAAAGCGGCCAGAATTTTGCCTCCAACGGTTTCTGGCTCAGCATCCTTCTCATCATTGCTGAATTTCAGCATACGCTGCTCCCTGGTATCGCCAGAGTCATCAGGCTCGTCGAACTCAGTGAAAGCAAGCGCAGTAGTAGTTGAAAACAACGTCTGGCGAAACGTTGACCGAGGGATTGGATTCAGCCGGGGAACACGACTGAATTGTCGGGGTTTAAATGAATTAGGTCTAAACAGTGAGGCTCGTAGCAGGCGCCAGTAGCCCAGAGGGCCGTTGATACCTACTCGCATGGTTAGTAACGGTTGCGGTATGAGGAAGACATGGCGATAGGCACGGCCCCAGTAAAACTGAATGGAATCTATAGAGGATAGCTGGCAATACTAATTCAATTCCTTGGCGAATTTGCTGGTGGTAGCAACTTTGCTGTTTCCAACCAGCACGGCTCCAACTCTGGCAGATAACCTGACTGATTGCTTGTGATTTCGAGTGGTGTGCGATTGCAGTATCGAGGGCTGCAAGCGTTGATATGGCTGCTGATAGCGGTGAGACAGTGCTGATAGCAGAAAAGGACTCAGACGGGCTCTACAATGATTGCTTACTAGCTACTGTGTAATCGGCATCCGCTGGTGGTATTGTGTTTGAGCACGCTGCTTGTCGAAGCTGATGCTTCTATCTCACGTGCATTCTCGCATGCTGGGCATGCTGCAGCCCGAGCGCTATGAGGGCTAATCGGCGACGCAATGCAACTCAGTGGTACGACTGTAGACAATTTGCTGCTTTCGGCCTTCGCATTGGCCCGCTCGCTTAATGTTTTGATCAAGCTACAACAATTCTTCCGCATGACGCATGGCAATTACGTCAGAATGCGGGGAGCGTAAAAAACTTATAAGGTACTAAGCCGCATAACTTCTGATCAGCCCAAAGAATTTCATGGCAATTGGTGTACATAGCAGAGCCAGTTTCCATTCCTTCCAATTCACTGAGCAGGGCCTCCTTTTCGTGCAAGAGCCCTTGGTTCAGGTCGACCGTCCAGCAACCGAGATCAAAAAGTCCCAGGAAGCCAAGGAGCTCAATGAGTTCCACAACTTGCTCAACAAATCAGATGTCCATTTAGACCATTTCGATTTAGCCAACCTCCACCAGGTCATGCTCGCTCACTATGAGTCACCGTTTGACGGCCCTGCCTGGCGGCAGCAATCCAAGAACATTCAGGTCGAGTTTGTGCTCAAACCCACTGCACGCAATCAGCTGCTACGGGCCTGCCGCTCAGAGTGGAGCCAGCTCGAGAGAATCGTGACAAACTGGTGGGCGTATGTACTGCACCTGGTGACGTACTCCTCTGCATTCTGAGCCTGGGCTCGCCACCTAAAACGACATTTATTTATCTACGTATTTAACCACCCTTATCACCAGCTATTCTAGCACCGTCTCGACCCCACCACAGATCCGGGGAACCTCTGACTAAGCAGCTATCCTGCCAGCTGCTACGTCTCTCAGGTTTCTGCGGCCATGAAGAGCACCACAAGGATTAATGAGCTTGTAACTCAAGCACTAACAAAAGTAGAGCAGGCTCGCGATGCAAAAACGGCCGCTCTCAGGCACCGGTATTACGAACAAGCAGCAATTATCCTCAAAACTCAGATCCCGCAGCATCCAAACTTTGAGCGATTCTGCGCAAAGCCCGCAAGTGAGTTCTTTGGTGCCTACCTCAAGCTTTCAGCCGTCGTGGCAGAGCACGAGCGGACGCTAGAGCCCGACGATCTAGAGAGCCGCTATAGCAAGGTCAAGCTCCGCAAGAGCGACATCCCCGACATTTTGCATCCGCCAGAGGAGTCTTTGCCATCACTAAATAGCAGCAAATCGCCGTCAAATGCGAGAGAAGGGTCCTCAGATACAGAATCCGACGAGCCTCCAGCACCACCCAAACACACAGTCAAGACGAGAGTTCGCCCTCCCATCCCAGTGGTAGTGCCCCCGGCTCCTCCTGCAGAGCCTCCTGCTCCCGCGAGCCAGCCTCAGCAGCCCCCACCTCCTGTGCCCAAGAAGGACGGTCCGTCACCGCTATCGTTGAAGAACACGATCGCATCGTCCGAGCTGAACCACGTCCTCAAGAAGCACGCAGATTATGTGCTGATACTAGACGTCAGAGACAAGTCCGCCTACGCCAATGGACATATCAACGCTCCGAATGTGACGTGCTTGGAGTATATACGCATATACGATGGTATTACGGATAACGAGCTCCTGGACTCGCTGGTTTTGAGCTCTCGAGAAGAGAACTTGGCTTTTTCAAAGAGATTCAAGGCGAAAATCGTCGTCATCATGGACGATCACTCTACTACAATATCGGACAATGCTGCTCTGGCGAACCTGCGACAGGCCCTTCTCAAGACCGGTAAGATAAAGAACATCATGGTACTTGTGGGAGGCTACAAGGACTGGGTCAAGCACAAGTACCCTACTATCACCTCAACCCCGCCGATGGTCTCTCCTCCATCGACTCGGGATGTCTCTCCTTTCAATGCATCTGACTATGCGGATGGTGAAGACATGATCATCAGATATGGTCAGGCCGTCTCTGCGAAGCATCTCTCCCCACGTGGTCGGTCGCCAGTCCACAGAAAGGCTGTTCCAAACAAAATCGCCCCGTATCCCGCATCGCATTCCCCAATGTTGATGCCACAGCCGTCATTGGCACCACAGCAGCCGCCTGTCCAGTACCCTGTCGTGTCCCAGTACCCAAAACCTGCTCCAAACTATGCTACACGTCCTACTCATGTCACTGCGGTACAGCCTTACCATCGCCCAGTGAACCATCCTCCACGCATGCAGTTTCCCATATGGGTAAACTGCGGGCTCAAGAATTTGGGCAATACCTGTTACATGAACTGTGTTCTGCAGTGCTTATTTGGTACCCCGGAGTTCATAGAGCCATTCTTGACTGGTAAGTACCGAGAATACGTGAACGTTAAAAGCAGGCTGGGATACTCTGGTAGGTTAGCGCATGAGTTTGCTAATCTTGCCACTACCTGTGCTCGTGCTACCGAAGCTCACGCTGGATTTGTAGCACCGTTTGAGTTTAAGAAATTGGTGGGCCAGCTCCAGGATACCTTCATGGGATACGAGCAGCAGGATTGTCAGGAATTCCTTACATTTATTCTTGATGGTCTACACGAAGATTTGAATTCTGCTGGTGCGGCTCCCCGCTTAGCTGACCTGACAGCAGAACAGGAGAAGGTCAGGGAACGGATGTCTGTCCAGGTTGCTGCGGCTGTGGAGTGGGAGCGATATATGAGTTCCAACGCCTCGTTGGTGGTCGATTTGTTCCAGGGACAGTATGTTTCTCGACTAAAGTGTACTGTGTGTGGAAATACGTCTACCACATACACTGCGTTCTCGACCCTCACGCTGCCCTTGGTTGCAGGCAAACGCGGAACAGTCGACTTGGCAGCATGTTTTGATGCATTTGTTGCCCCCGAGTATCTCGAAGGAGATAATGCCTGGCATTGTTCGCAGTGCAACCGCAAGCAGCGGGCTGTCAAGAAACTCAATATATCAAGACTTCCACAAAATCTGATCATTCACCTCAAGCGTTTCAGGCAAACTGGCTACTCCTTCGACAAGGCATCCATCGATAAGATAGAAATGAATGTCAATTATCCATTCCAGGACATGGATCTCTCAAAGTACTGGCCCTCTACTCGAATGAGTGCATACGAAGAAAAAACGTGGGAAAGCCTTCCTCGTAAGCAAAGTCCTCCATTTATTTATGACCTTTACGCATTGACTTCCCATCACGGCACGCTGAAGAGCGGACACTACACCGCTTTTGTTAAAAAGCCTCCCCACGGATGGTTCCATTACGATGATACTAATGTGGTGCCATTGCGAGATAACAGGGTGACGATGAGGACAGCCTATGTGCTTTTTTATCGCCGACGATCTTAAATATATTTATTATGTATTTGACTTTTATTTATTCCCAATCATCTTCAGACTCGGAGTCATGCTTCTCGGTACCTTTGCTTGCTTTCGTAGTTGCTTTGGTGTCCGCGGTGTCTTTGGTTCCCTTCTTTGAATCCTCGTCACTGCTGCCCCAGCCCTCTATATCATCTGGGTTGTGTTTCGACAGTAGCTCCTTGCGCTTGTTGTCCTGGTCGATGATTTGCTGTCTCAACTCAAAGTAGCGGTTCCAAAACTGGTTCTCAGTAAGCTTAGATGGAACCAATTTGTCCTTGAGAGGCTCGAGATCTTTGTATTTCTCCAAAAGCTCGGGAATTTGATCAGCTTGCTTTGGTTCAGAATCAGGGATTTCCTCGTCAACTTCAAAGAGTGCATAACGATTGTGTAGTGCCAAAAGCTGAGCCTCAAGTCTGCTGGCGGGGATATCAGCATCGAAAAGAGTGCTTCCTGTATTTTGGCTCTCGGGTTTTTCTGCGGCAATATACTGTTTGAACTCACCGCCGAGCTCCTTCAAGTAACCCCCAGCACTCTTTTCCATCTCACCAATGCGATCATCGGCTTTGTCAAGGTATTCGCCGGCAGTGTTACCCCATTCATAGAGCTTCTTCTTGATCTCCTCGTTTGACGGGGCAGCTTTGAGGTAGGTACCAAGCTGGGATTCCAGCTCCGTAGTTGTAGACTTTACCTTGCTCCAGATGTTCCAGATTGGACTCTCCTGATTTTGCTCACTCATTGACGTTCAGTTAAGCTTAATCGATGAGGGTCCCCAGCAATAACACAAGTGTGGCGGCAGTGGCGAACTTGGTGTTGTTTCCCGCATGAAACTGCCAAAATCGTCGGACTTTGAGTACGCAAACCTAGTTGAAAAGCGACTCGGTCGACTCGAGGCTGCACTCGGTAATCTAAATGTCAAATATCAGGAGGTCATCTCCGTCCCAATGCAATCAACCGCACGCACAGAGCTCGAATTGATCGCAAAAATGCGAGAGCTAGAGAAATCAGTGCAGGACACCCGCTCAAGGTCTTCAAAATTGAACAAAAATGCATACAAGCCTCTAGAGAGCTCGTGCGAGTCACTGGGAGCTACCATAGATCAGTCTCGGAGAAAGTTGGATCAACTGATGGATAAATTACACAAAATTGACACAAAACTACCAGAGTCAGATAAGCTGACGGCCAACAGATCACAGTACCCAAATCTATATAACCTGCTTCGGGAAAAACAGATCCTCCAGCCGCACTCAGTTGAAGCACAAAAAGCCGAGGTGGAAGTAGACGAGACCCCAGCAACGGTGCGGCCACTCAGACATGCTCACAGCGCTAGAGAACTGCTCAAAAGGACCACGACTCATTGATGCTTGTTATTGGTCTCTGCGATGATTTTCTTTATGATTGGTTCGTATATTTTTGACAGGTCAGTGGTAGCGTATTCCGCTACTACTTGCTGGGATTCAACCAGCTTGATGAACTTGGAGTCCAGTGGGACGCATCCCAAGAAGGGGACATCAAATTGTTTCGCAAGAGCCTCTCCTCCGCCTTTTGAAAAAATGTTTGTGCATTCGGAACAGTGTGGACATGTGTACCCACTCATATTCTCGACAACCCCCAGTACGCGAAAATTCACCTTTCTACAGAAATTCAGCTCTTTGCGAACGTCCGCAGCGGCAATCTCTTGTGGAGTAGTCACAAGCACCGCTCCGTCTGGTTTGAGTTCTCGAAGCTCCTCGGCAATAGAAATATGCTCATCACTTGTTCCGGGAGGTGTATCTATAATCAAATAATCTAGCTTCCCCCAAACCACATCCTTGATAAATTGGCGAATCATAGCGGTCTTCTTGGGGCCTCGCCAGACCACTGAGTTCCCGCGATCCCCTAAAAGGAACCCCAGGCTCATTAGTCCCAGTTTTCCACTCCCATCTGTGTAAACAGGAACCCATCCGGCCGAACTTTGATGCACTTTTTTAGACTCCACACCAAACATTCGTGGTAAACTCGGCCCTGTGAGATCAATGTCGAGCACCCCGACTCGGTAGCCTTTATTCACCAAGCTGAGTGCTATTTGTGTCGTGGTGGAAGACTTGCCCACTCCTCCCTTGCCAGACAGCACCAACACTATATGATCAATCTGATCCATTGATTATAAATCAAAGTCTCGGCCTTTAATATGCTTAAGCGAGGGCACTAATTGCTTACGTTGATCATCAATTTTAAAAATTGGCCAGGGCATTACATCTGCGTAATATTATTGGTAGATCTGTATTGTGTTCCTCGGGGTCTTCCAGAAGCCGAGTTACCCCACACAGACACTGATGTCTTTTGTTACCCCGCATTTAGTCCCAACGATGCAAGTACCCAACGGCGTCAAGCTTCACTGATCCTCTCGAAGGAGCAGTGCTCTCCTGCGCACAATTGGTGTTATTCGGTCGGGGCGCGATCGATGCGCACCCACGTGCTGGCGATGGTTCAGCCGTTTGCCCTAACCCTTTTTCCCAAATGTCTGCAGCTATGGTGGTAGCACAGTTTCAGAGCCATTACAGGTGCGTAGCTAGTTCATACAAGTTCATAGCCTACGATTGCACCTAGTTGCCATTTTTTAGGAGCTTTTTACCATCATCTTCAGGAAACGGCACGATGTAACTGATGCAGGCTATAGTACGTAACCCCCACGTGAAATAGGGGGTAGATCTGCGATTAGCATTTTCTACGGCCACAGTGGACAAATGGACTGCACGAAAATTCTCACCAGATGTCATTCACATTTACATACTCTCATGGAGCTGTCAGCTATAGTGCCACCACTTCTTTCTTGGCACCAGTTCTTTGACGCACCTTAACCCTTGCCGCGTGCAGAATCAGCGCTCGGGGAGTGTCTCCAGTCGGGAGTATAAAGAGATCCAGGGTGCATCGGGAGGTCCAAGCAAAATGGGCTTTCATCTGTTTGGGTCTCCCAAGATTGTAGATGCCGAGCACAATGTTCAAGGGCTGAGAAGGTCACAAAGAGTCCTCCATAAGGATTGGAAGACTTACTTCAACATCATATGTGCCGGTGTGGCATTGATGTCTGATGGGTACCAAAATAATCTGATGACAGCCGCTAATCTAGTGTTTGCAGCCAAATATCCCAAGCAATACACCAGTAGTTGGTCGACACGCGTGTCGAATGCACTCTTGGTAGGTGAGATCGTTGGTATGGTGGTTATTGGTCTTACCTGTGATTTGATGGGACGTAAATCTGCAATCGTATTCACTACTGTGTGTCTTGTTGTAGGTGGCATCCTGGCCACTGCAGCTCATGGTAAGACTACCGAGGGCATGTTCTGGATGTTGACAATTGCTCGTGGCTTGGTGGGTTTTGGTGCTGGTGGAGAGTATGCCACTAGTTCGACGTCTGCCTCAGAGGCAGCCAATGAGGCAGTTCATCGCCGCGGCGGAGTGTTTGTGATGGTCACTAACTTCCCACTGTCAATGGGCGGTCCATTTGCTATTAGTATTTTTCTGATCGTATGGGTAGCAGCCGGTGGTTACAACCACCTGAGCACAGTGTGGCGTGTGTCGTTCGGTATAGGTTGCATTTGGCCATTGCTGATTTTCATTTTCAGATGGAGGATGGCGCTGACCGAACTGTGGAAAAAGTCTAGTATGAAGCACAAATACCCAGTGGTTCTTGGTGTGAGATACTATTGGAAAAGGCTCATTGGTGTCTGCAGCTGCTGGTTTCTATATGATTTCATCACGTTCCCTAATGGTATTTTCTCTGCCACCATTATCCAGGGTGTACTGAAGGGCGACAATAACATCAAGCGAACTTTGGAATGGCAGCTACTGCTGGGTGCGATTGCTATCCCTGGTGTGTTCGTTGGCGCTTATTTATGTGACCGCATTGGTCGTAAGTACACCATGGCAGTGGGTTTTTCCGGCTATATTGTGTTTGGCTTGATCATTGGGTGCGCGTTCGAAAAGATTAGCAAGATTATTCCTCTGTTCGTTGTTTTCTACGGTTTGTTCAACTCATTTGGCAATCTTGGGCCCGGTGACATGCTTGGTCTCGTAGCATCCGAGTCGTTCGCGACTGGAATTCGTGGAATGTGTTACGGGCTTGCTGCGGCGGTTGGCAAAGCCGGTGCTGCAATTGGTACTCAGGTGTTCAAGCCCATCCAAAACAACTTGGGCAAGAAGTGGACCTTTATCATTGCTGCTATAATTGGAGCTGTTGGTGTTGCAATGACACTTCTTTTCATCCCTCACCTTCGAGATGAAGATCTCTTGGACGAGGATATCCGTTTCGCTGAATACCTTCGTGCTCACGGGTACACTGGACAAATTGGCACGCACGGTGAGACCATTGACAATGAGCTTGGCATCCCTCCTATTGACAACTCTATATCCAAGGCACCTGGAATCTATACTGAGAGAGAGTCAAGTTCGAGTTAAGCACGTGTTTCTGTTGGCCTTTCGTATGTGCGCCTTTCGTTTGTGCGTCTTTCGTCTGTGCATCCCGATCAGTGTACATGTATGTAGGGAAATTAGCACTCACATGAGGTAGCGAGGTGTCATGCGAGTCAAACTTTAAGAGGTAGAAACGCAAATATACGTCTATACATTTTAGATATATGCTTTCTAGGCACAAATACCCAGCTGGTCACAGGGATCGCGACACAGGCTTAGCACTGAGCCTGAACATGCATATGCATGCATCTCCGGCCAGCTCGCGCAGCCTCAATTGCAAACTGCGTCAAACTACACACCCCACACGCGTTCCAGCTGCACAATCATACGCCAGCGACTGGGGCAGCCTCCCTATTCACCACGCCGCCCAATCCTGCTATCTGGAGACTCATGTGCCGCCCAATCATACGATGAGTCAGCGAGTTTATTTACTGACACAGCGCTGTGGCAACCTCATAGTCATGTCTTTTGGTGGATTTGATTTCAATAAGGGCCTTGCGTCTCTGCAAGGCACAGTCTCGGAACTGGGAACCAGCATCACCCCCTTCGCCAAGCGGACCCGCCGAATGCTTCAGGAAAAGCTCGGTAACGCCGGCGAGGTCACCGCCTTGCCCCCTGAGTATGTAGAGCTTGAGGCCCGCGTGGACGCTCTCAAGGCGTTCCACCAGAAGGTGTTGGCGATTTCTGGCACATATGAGCACGAGACGTACGACTACCCCCCCAATATCAAGGAGTCTCTGGCCGATTTCGGCAAGACCGTCCAGGAACGGGTGAGCGAGGCTGCCGGAGCCAAGAGTGCCAGCGAGCTGGGATCGATCGTCACTGGCGGTGGGCCCCGCAAGGCCGTGGAGAAGCTGCCTCCCAAAACCCTGAACCATGCGTTCAGCCGGGCCCTTGACAGCTCGGCCACTGCGCTCGAGTCCGCGAACCTGACGAACCTGAGCTCGGCTTCCGCCAAACTGGGCGAGGCCGAAGCCAAGGTCGGTGACGACCGGCTCGAGCAAGACGAGGCCATCACCAAGGTCAATGCCGGCTTCCACACCACCCTCAGCACCAGTATCTCATTCGCATCCAAGGCTCGCCGCAACGTGCACAACGCCCGTCTCGAGCTCGATGCCGCCAAGGCCGCGCTCAAGGGTGCCCGCCCCGAACACTCTGCCGCCGCCCAGGCCGACGTTGAGAAGGCTGAGGACGAGTTCGTGGCTGCGGTCGAGGATGCGGTCACTGTGATGAAGAACGTGCTCGACACCCCCGAGCCGGTCCGGGGCCTCACCCAGATCGCCCAGGCCCAGCTCAGCTTCTACAAGGCCGCTGCCGAGCAGCTGGCTGCGGTGGTCCCCGAGTTGGAACGCCTGCAGGAAGAGCAGGAGGCTACTTATCGCGAGTCCCGCAGCTAGGTACGCTCATAGATATATTTTATATTTTTTATCCGCCTACAAGATTACGTCGACCACTAAATATCATCAATGTTGAGATCCTCATTATCATCCTCCTCAGAGCTGTCGTCCTCGCCACCAAACTCGAACGCCTCCTCATCATCCGAGGCTGCAAACTTGTCGCCCTCGTTGATGTGAGTGTTCTCGGGAAGCTCTCCCTGGGCTTTGAGAGCACGGGCCTCGTCGGGGTGGTACTTGAGGATCACGTCGGCCTGCTCAGGCTGGAACTCACGGATCGACACCAAAACAATGTCGCCCTGCGACACCCAAACCTTCTTGCGCATCTTGCCGCGGATCTGAGCCTGGCGTTGCTCTCCATCAAAGCACATAACTTCGATGCGGCCAGACCCCAGCATTTTAGTGACCTGAGCGTACTCCTGGCCTTCGTCGCGGAGAATCAGCTCGCGCTTGAAACCAGTATCATTCTTTCCTCTGCGGCGATTCTTGCCTCCTTTTCCTTTAGCTCTAGGCATTGCAAAGTGACACAATAAATTATTAACGATTTTTCACTACCTGAGTGGGTCACGTGAACACAACATTGCCATCTCGGGACCTGAAACTATGGACGCATTCGAGGCTCAGCAGCAGTTTGAGAAGCATCTTCGCCGGCTGAACTCCTCGTCAAAGTCCGTTGAAATCGTGATCAAGTTTTACAACCGCCACTCGGATGTTTGCGACTATCTTTTGGAACAAATCCTCACAACCATAGGCCAAGACAAACTAAATACTCGCATTATCGTCGCTCTATTTATTAAAGATTTGTGCAATGAATGCTGGGGAAACTCCCCGGAGCTACGGCAGTGGCTACCCAAAAACATCCTCAGGATCGTCGATAAGTGCGTGCCCATATCGACGCTGGGGGAGGCCGCTCTCGTTAACATCCAGCCGTTAAAAGCCTTGAGTACAGAACTAGAGGTATCAAAGTACATATCAACAGAAACAAGGAACGACATTGACGCTCTGCTGCACGAGAAGCTAGTGACCAAGCTGCCCGAGAAAGTTGAGCCAATGAGTAGAGACGAGATCCTCAAGAGGATGGAAGAGGACCGAGAAAGAACTAAAAAGGTCAAGGAGAGAAAGTGGGTCGTCGAAAATAGCGATGCGGAGTTTGAGTTCTACTGGAATCATCTAGGTGGCCTGGCCGCAATCGACAAGGAAAACATGGATCAGCAGAACAAGATAGCCAAAGTTTCCAGAAATGAGCTATAATGTGTACGGTATGTCATATGTACTGAGCAAATAAATAATAATTGGCCTTGGGGTCTGGTTAGAACAGGTGTGCTTAGAACAAGAATTCACCCTTCAAAATCCGCTCCTCATCAGGAGATGGAGGACGGTTGAGAGTTGCAAGTCTGGTAGCTGTGAAGGAGGGGCGGCGTTCCTTGATCATCTGGCTAAACGTAGCCTGGTTGATGGGAGACGATGGCATACTGCCGCTAGCACATCCATCATCGGATTCAATACTGGCGACTGAATTGGTGCGAGGACGCATCATCCATGGTTTGAACCCGCTGAAGGAGAAGCTACGTTGGCGGGGAGGTGTGTCGGTGGGCATGTTTTCAATCGTCATGATGAGCAGTATCGATATTACCTAGCCCGCTATATATAATGCATCCCTAGCCCCTAAACCCTACAGTCACGCGGCGTCAGGCACACATATCCTGCGTATGCATCACCTCAACGGCTTCTCATCCCACGCTGATCGCAAAGCCCCGTCAATCCGTTGACCCCTACACGATGTGATACCTCCTGATCCATGGATAGACTTGGCCGAAGGACTTGGCCAATTCTAATTATTTTAGCACGAAAACAGTATTTTTCAGCGTCTCGCCAAGAGATCTAACCCCGTGAACACTACACCTGAATCTCGCTTACCTCACGTATATGCATATGCACATGCGTCATTTACTATCGATTTTAATAGGTATGCAAGTGTCCCCCAAGTCGGTAACAGCAATCCTTTTAAAGAATGGATAAACAAGGCTGCTAGAGAATTTCACCCCTAATCGCCCGATACTTCGGGTTCTAGATGCGATGATCCCACTATATCATGCACGCATGATCACCCACGTGTCGCTTATCCCATGATTAATCTGGGGGTGCAGCACCTCGTAAGTCCGTTTACTGTACCCCACCTGTGTTGAGAACACAATGCATTATTAAATTACATGCAGCTAACAAGTGGGTCGATAAAGAATGGGTCGGAAACCTTGTTTCCATTTTTGTTTGGCGGGGCGCCTTAGTCACGCCATACATGAGATCACGCGCTATGCACTGTTTCAAGGAGCGTAAGCAATGAGTTGATCCCTTCAACAGAATAATTTGCTAATGAGGGGTGATTGCCTGACACGATATTAATAATACTGTTTGCAAACCCCTTGGATTTTAGCTTCAGCAACTCCGCATACTGCAAATCATCCTCATCGCTAGCCAGTGGTAATGTAGAAATAAGTGCCAGCCCGACATTTTTCGGGAGGTAGGTATCAAATAACTTTCTTAGTACTCTCGTCCGTAAAGATATCAGTTCAGAGGTATACACAACCAATTGGCTATGTTCAAAGTGGATCCGGACACCTTCAGAGGACAGAGTATCATCAATGAGACTCACATACTCGCCGACTGTAGTCAATTCGCGCTGCTTGTCCTCGTCATTCTTGAAGTCGAAATCAATCATAACTGTATAGTCTAGGACTCTTAGGTTTGACACTGGGAGTCGCTCCTGAAGTCTTTCGAGGATAGGCTGCAATTGCTCCTTCCATTGACAATTCATATGGATGTTTACCTCTACCCACTCATCGGAATCCTGGGGCCGAATGTACTTGCCAGACTCTGCTACCAGTCCAACAGATGGTAACTGGCGGAACGTTCGCTCCATATATGCCCGCGACTCTGAGCTAGTCACATAGATATTATTACGAGGATCATCCAAGAGTTTATTCAGAACGATCACAAGTCGAGAGGCAAAATAAGCTGCTCCCGTACTGTGCAGCGTCGTTCGACGGGCCAGAGTAGGTCTTGCTTTGCCAGAGACTGGAGGCTGGTTCTGCGATCCCTGCTCTCTGAGCGCGTTTCCTACCGGAATCTCAAACATAATTAGTCGTGCAGAATTATCTGCATCATGATAGAGCTCCTTGAGGTACGGAATGTTTGGCTTCCTGGCAGTTCGAGCTTGGTCGTCTTCCCAGGATTTTTGCATTTGCTCGATCCAGAACTCCACCCATTCCTCTCCGGTATGATCCACTACTAGAGTGCGAAGATTATGCCAGCGAGTCTTCTTTTCCGAGTCGCTCATTGTGAGGGCGCGGTAGAACGCATCCTTGAGGCCCTTGTTATCCCAAGGGTTTACGAGAATGGCATCGTCTTGAAATACTGACGCACTACCGGTGAACTCGCTGAGAATCACCGGGCCATTTCTCTCGTTACAGTAAACAAACTCATGGCAGGTGAGGTTCATGCCATCTCGTAGCGAGGTTACTGCAAAGATGTCTGCTTCAGTCAAGAGCGCAAGATACTGTTCGAAAACAATATCTTGGTGCAAAAGCACCACTGGATGGACTCCAGATGCCAGATCGCCGAAGCGAGAGTTGATGCTATCGGCAATTGACGCGACCTCCGCATCAAGGTCATCATCGCTGCCAACCGTATTCAAGCATACTTGCACAAGGACGCACTTGTTGCGGAGCTCAGGGTGCTCTTCGAGAAGAGACTTGAACGCTTTGAGCTTTGGAACGATGCCCCGGATCGGGTCAAGCTTGTCTCTGGCGCCAATTATTTTCATGTTAGGCCACCGCTTTCTAATGACTTTTGCGTGTTCGAGCACTCGAGAGGTTCTGGCAATTTCGTTAAGTCGCTCTGGATCAATGCCAATGGGGCAAACCATGATATACACATCCAAGTCTGGGGTCTGGATGCACGAGTTGCTGGTGTCATATGCGAGGATGCGGGAGGCCGTCATCATAAAATGCTGAGCGTACTCTTCAGTTTGGAAACCCACGCAGTTTGCCGCGAGCATTCCCTTCATGATGAGTGCACGGCTAGCGAGGCACCTGAACACTTCTGAGGTGGGGAACGCAATGTGCATGAAGAACCCTATGGGAGCATTGGGGATCTTTTCACGAACGTATTGTGGCACCAGCATCAGGTGGTAATCGTGAATCCAGACCGAGTCTCCAGGCTGGTACACCTCTACTATTTTGTCGGCGATCATTCTATTGAGGGTACAATAATCCTTCCAGCTTTTGTCCTGGTAGGCCTTTGCCATGGGAATCTCTGGCATTTGGCAGTGGAAAGTCGGGAACAAGATGTCTTTGCAAAAGTGTTCATAATGTCCCACGAACGTGGTGTCGTCCACAAACACTGGATAGGACTTCATTGCCTCGTACTCTTTGCTAACGAGGGTCCTGGAGCGTGGAGAAACTAAATCTGACGGGTAGCCCGTGAGGCCAACCCACTTGACTTCTTTGATCACCCCCTTTTGTAGGGCACGGTTCACGGCATTGTAGAGTCCGCCGTTTCCACCGTGCTGACGCTTGAACTTGTAAGCCGGTGGGTCTTGGCCCTTGGCCACTGGGCCTATGCTCTGGCTGCGTCGTCTTCTGATGGAATCACCGCGAGAGTACCGTTTGGTCTCTGGGGTAGCTGGGGGCTGAGGGGACTTGGGGCGGCCGATTCTGGTATCAATAGTATCAACGCGAGGCTCTTTTCGCTCCAGAATATCAGGCTCGGGCGTGACGACCTGGGGTGACTTTGGGCGACTTATTCTGGTGTTTATGGATCCGATGACTGAGTGACTAGCAATTGCCTTGCGATCATCTACGATGAGTTTGCGTACCTCCATGGGGGCATCTGGTTTAAGAAGATGCTCTTTTCTGGCAAAGTTGAACGGAACGTCGATGTCCTGGGACAGCATCGCATGTGGCTGCTGGGGCAGTTGGGGAGCGGGAAAAATTAATGAGTTCTCGGGGAACTTTGCGGGATCAAAGAATGGTTCCTGGGAGGAATCGGGCTCCTGCACGGGAGCAATTGTGTGCGGCAGAAGCAATGCGGCAGTTATAATTGCCATGGTCGTCGTCAGTAAGCAAGTATCGGGTTATCGGATTGGGAGGTTAGGCACCACTGGACGATAGCAAGCGTTGCTGCTAATTGAATTAACTATTCTAAATTATTTAAATATAAAAGGTGGTGCCACCAACTGAGTCGACGTTGGGGCCCACCTCATGACGATCGCCGATTCGGCACAGTGCCTTTATTTCTCTGCTATAGTTTATCAATTTTAAATGCCGCCATCACCTCCACAAGTCGTTGCCTGCACATCTTAGATAATAAAATTCGGCTATGTCAAACCAGATAGACGGCAGCTTGACGGTGGTATCGAGCCAAAAGCGGGCGCCTAGAGCTACGACGCGATCGAATTTTGAACGAATCCCATTGCGGATTCGCGAGAAAGAGATGTTCCGTATACTGGCCAAGATACAAGTTACAAAAGGACCCTTGACCAATGTGTACCAGGGGGTACGAACTCGTGAGACTATCAAAGGCACTCTGCACCGGTTACGAGCCAAGAAGGATTTTGATGATTACCAGGTAGCCCGCAATTACGAGAGCGAGCGTCGCCTTATTGACGGGTTCATTCGCGAGGTCGAGGAGGTGTTCCAGGAGAGGCTCAAGACTGATGTCGGGTATCGAACCACCTGCGAACAAGAGCAGTTTCAGTTTGATCCCGAAAAGGCCCGGTCCGACCTGTGGGCGATGTTCAACGACAGCCAGGGCTGGGCCAATATCGACAACAGCGGCCCCAATGCACCGCTCATTTTGCAGAAAGATGCCAGCCGCAAGATGCAGTCTCTGGCCCCCGACTACTACGTGGGCCCCCCGGCCAAGCGTCAGAGCCTCGCCGAGCAGCAGGAGCAGGACAACGAGATGCGAATGATCGGCAGGCTGGTGTCGGCGGCCGAGGAGCACACGGTGACCCCGGTGGACGAGCGGCTCGGTGGCCTCACGGACCCCCAGATTCTCCGCGAGGACGACTTCAGCCTCGGGGCGGTCCTGGGGGCCCACATCCCAGTTCTGGTCAAGGAGCTGTACTTTCGCATATCGAGCTTTGCGGTGATGCTGAGCGACATGCAAACCAGGGTGCCTATGGGCTCGTTCGAGTCGCACGCCGAGGTGCTCAAGACCTCGGAGCGAGATCGCAGCGACAGCGAGCTGCACACGGCCAACATAATATTCGACATCCTCGCCCACCTGCTACACTCGCGCTCGTCGGGAGGCGAGTCGGTCGAGGGCCTGCGTCGAAGCATCATCCAGGCAGTGGCCATCGTCATCACCACCAACAAGGTCATGGACCTGCCGCCAACCCAGAAGGACCTCGACTGGGTGTCGGCCAAGGTCCAGCTCGAGCTCGCGAAGCTGTTGGTGTAGTATTTAATTTACGGGATTAGAATTAATAAAAAAGTACAAAATTAAATATTAGTCCTCAATGCCCACAAAGCTCAGTTCGAGGGTCCAGACCTTGCGGATGTGGATTTTGATCGGCTGCTGCTCGTCGCCCAGCTTGACGGTGGTCTCGTTCCACCAGCACTTGCGGGCAGGCTTTTTCCAAAATAGCAGCAGCTTCTGCACCGCCTGGATCGCTTCGATGTCGCCCTCCTGCGGGACGCGGAGCTTGGACAGCTGCATCGAGATGATCGAGGTCTTGCGGGGCTCGCGCTCCCTGATGTGCCACTCGGCGTCCTCGGGCAGCCCCGCCAGGCAGAGCATGCGCTGGAGATGGCTCTCAGGGGTGTCGAGGGTGGTTGCCGACTCGAGCGACTCGGACGACATGAGTGAGTTGCGGGGCTTGAAGACGCTCTTGGCGCTCGTGAGCAGGTCCCTGAAGATGCTACGGCGGTTGACGAGGTACTCGCCCGCCAGGAGCTTGTTGTTGTTGAGCTCTTCGAGCGGAGTGTCAGTGTTGCCCTTTTCGTTTATGCAGTAGTACTCAATGTCCTCTTTGAGCACGATGATCGCGGGGCGCTCCAGCAGTATCCTCGGCGTCTTCTCGGGGTCCATGAGGCTCTGGGGCTCGAGAGCAAGCTCGGGGACGCTGCTGTCGGGGCTCTCGTTGATCACCGAGTTCGCCTCGACGAACCCATGAAAGTCGGGAAAGTCGCTGAGGTGCATCAGCGGCGGCTGCAAGTTGTCTGCATTCCTGTGGTACTCGTCCAGCACGTAGTTGAGGATGTCGGGGTTGAAGTCGACGTGGGTGATCTCGCAGTTGTCGTCGCGGGGGCTCTGGTAGAACGAGTCATTCGCGCTGTTCACGTGGGGTCGGCGGTCGCTCGGGGCGACTGGCACCGGCTCAAGCCCGCCAGGCCCGTAATTGAAGCCCCCGGACAGGCTGAACACCACCGACTCGGGGAGCCCCAGCAGAGTGTCGCGGGTGAGCCGAAACCGCTGGCCGCGCAGGTCGAGGTAGAAGAGCTCGGGCAGCGCCTCGTTCACCTGCTCCAACGTCGGCGCCTCGTTGGCCTGGGTTATCAGGTCGCTCATGGCAAGGGAGGGCGACGCGGCTGTTTTGATCCCACTCGCGGTGGCGGTGGCGTTGGCATGTGAAAAGTTCTATTACGTAATATAGGGTCTAGTCGAACTTGACGTTCTCGTCGCTCTTCCACGCGTGCGCGATGTACTTGGTGTGGCTCCCGCGCGCAACCAGGTCCCGCGTCCGGGGATTGTAAAACTCTATAAACGTATACGCCATAGTGCGGCCCATCTTCTGGCAATGGCAGTGCATCTCCAGCTCGTCCCCGGGCTTGCCTGAGCTCCCGAGATACGTCGTCGAGAGGTCGGTGGTGACGCCCGTCATGTACATTCCGTTTGCTGCCAGCGCCAGCGAGCCCCCAATGTCCGCCAGCGTCGACACGACGCCTCCGTGCACGAACCCCAGGCGGTTGGTGTGCTTCTTCTCGACCGGCAGCGTCGCCACCACTTTGTTACGCTCGGCCCCGACAATTCGCAGTTTGTCGACGAGAACCTGCTCGACGCCGCCCCGGGTGAGCATGTCCTTCCACACTCTGGTCACAAACTCCTTGCGGCCCATGGATGAGTAACTGAGCCTGATGGTCGGCCGTACATCAGGCGGCTGGTACAGTTAGGAATTCATTACATAGTATATAGCTCAGAATAGAGACAGATCCAGCGTGATCTTATCGAGATCGCTGACTGGAGCAGGGCCAATCCCCAGCACCGTGACGGTGCCAGGCTCTACCTGCGTGCGGCCGGCATCCTGAATGAGCTGCGTGATCAGGCCCCGATTGATGGCCTCCCGATGAACAGACTCGAGCTGCTGCAAGCTGTCGGCCGCCAGCACCTGCTTCATCTGGCCCTGGGCCCGCCATTCCTTGATGAGCCGCACTGCGAACTTGACTCCCTTCTCGTAGCACGCCAGTGCAGCGTGAGAACACTGGGCAGCGGCCTTGCCTTTGGTCATGGGAATGTCCGTGCGCACTACAAACGTCATCATGATATCTGCGTGGTCATTGTCGTTCGTGAGCACAGGCGGCTTTCGCATCTTCTTCTCCGCATCCTGGGTGCCGTATACATAACCGGCCAACAGGCCAGCCCCAAGAATCAGAGTCAAAGCAAGCATCTTATTGTCCAATAGCGTCGGCACTTCATGTACCGCATCGCTCATGGCATGGTGGCCCTCCAGAGAACCCATCGATCAGTAGTGAAAATTACTCAACTCCGAGGAGATAGCGATGATCTTATCAGAGCCAGTGCAGTAAGCAAAAATAACTGTAACTAGTGCGATTTACTAAAATTCGGGCCTATCATTGCGTTGATTTATGCAAATCACTTAAATCATCGGGTGATTGGCAGTTGCTGTCAGCTCATGCGTCACTATGCACTCGGTAGCGTACTTTTCAGGCGCCTCAACAGCACCAAAACAGGGCCCACCGCCGTCGTCCTAATGAATATGGGTGGGCCTGGCAAAGTCTCCGAGACCTACGACTTTTTACTGCGATTGTTCTCCGATGAACAGCTGATCCCCCTCGGACCATTCCAGAAGCAAATCGCCAAGTTCATCGCTTTCCGTCGCTACAGAACCATCGAAAAGCACTACGAGGAGATCGGCGGAGGCTCTCCTATCCGCAAGTTCAGCGAACTTCAGGCCAGGGCCACCTGCGACCTCTTGGACAAGGTCCGTCCCGAAAGCGCCCCTCATCTCCCCTATGTCATGTTCCGGTACGCCCACCCGCTCACTGAGGATGTATATCCACAAATGCTCAAAGATGGCGTTACCAAAGCGGTCGCGTTCAGTCAGTACCCTCAGTACAGCTTCAGCACTACCAGATCGAACCTCCAGGTCTTGGAGGAGCAGCGTGAGACTGTAGACAAGGACAACCAAATCAAATGGTCGTACCTGCTCAGATGGCCCACCCAGCCCAAGTTCGTCGCCACAGTAGCCCGCAAAATTCAGGACCAGCTCAACCAGTACCCTGCTGAGGACCGCAACAAGGTCATGATTTTGTTCAGTGCCCACTCCCTCCCCATGACAGTAGTCAACACTGGTGATCCTTACGTCGCCGAAGTGTGTGCGTCGGCCTATGCCGTGATGCAGAAGCTGCAGTTTTCGAATCCCTACAGAGTCACTTGGCAGTCCCAAGTAGGCCCGCAGCCGTGGCTTGGAGCCCAGACTGTGAAGGCTATTCAGACCCTCGAAAAGGCCCCAGACTACAAGGGAACTGTGGTGGTCCCCATTGCATTCACGAGCGACCACATCGAGACTCTGCATGAAATCGATATTGAAATGAGAAGCGAGATCAAGAAACCTGAGCTCTTCCGCAGAGCGGAAAGCTTGAATGTTGATCCAGGGTTCATCGAAGCCATGGCTGAGATGGTCAAGGATCACCTCGACCAGAACCATGATGCCGAAGTGGCCAGCGGTGCTGCCATCGTCCCCAACTTTGCCCGGCTCAAGTAGAACACAAACACCACTGCAATGTTGATACTCTTTACATGATACTTTACATTATGATGGGCTTGTAGATATACACTAAACGCTTTCGCACATGATTAGTCCTTGAAGGAGGGGTCGAGCTTCTCCTCCCATTCAAGATCAGGAATGAACTCAGCGTAGAGACATTCGGGGTAGCATTCAGCGTCATGGCTGAACTTGGCGACCTCGTCAGGAATGAGCTTGGGCTCGTACCGAGACTGATCAGCAAGCAACTGTGCGTGGCAGCTCTGCTCCATGAGAATAAACAAGTGTGCAGCTTCGGCCACGTTGTTGCCAACTGTGAGCAGACCGTGGTTTTGCAAGATAACTACTTTCTTGTCACCAAGGGCCTTGGCGATGTGTTGGCCCTCTTCATCGCTGAGAACAACGCCGCCGAAATTCTTGTAGACAGCCTGCTCACCGTAGAAAACGCACACATCCTGGTTGATCATGTCCAATGGCTTTCCAAATGCACTATAGGCTTTGCCGTACATGGAGTGAGTGTGACAGGCAGCATTGACGTCTGGACGAGCTTTGTGAAGCGCACTATGAATCTTGAAGCCGGCCTTGTTGACTGGGAGTCTCGAACCACCGATAACATTGCCCTCCTCGTCAACCAACACCATGTCAGAGGCCTTCAGAGTGCCAAAGTGGCGGCCGAGCGGATTCAGCCAAAAAGTATTTGGGTTTTCCGGATCACGAACAGAAATGTGGCCAGCACTGCCAACGCAATACCCATTTCGTGCGAATATGCGGAATGCGCCGGCCATGTGCTGCAAAAGCCACTTACGATGGTCGTCGAAGTTGTCAAATTTGGGGATGGTTGTGTAAACGGGAAAACGTTCTTGTTCGCTGGTTGTTTGGGTAGGCATTAGATTATTTTACCGACGGAATCATTCGCTTATATAGCTGCAAGTCTCACGTGACCCGATAACCGCGTGAGCGCCAGATGCCTCCAAGGCAGCAACTGATTATGATTTGAGTTTTTTTTCAATTTTGATTCTATTTTATATGGCTAGATTCTACTTGCCAGCTGGTGCCTGTCATCCGCTATTTGTAGCGAAGTATCCGCTAACAGAAGGTGTCGCCGAGCTTCTCGATAAGGACATTGAGGGCCGAGTCTCCGGAATACGAACCCCACATTATATATCGTAATGATCAGCAGGTAAAAGCAACTGTCACCGAATTGTGTTGAGCCTAATTGGGAAGATAACGGGCCAAGATGAGTTGCGAAAATGCCTTGAAATTAGAAATCGTAAATCATCTATAAAAAAGTGCGTGAATATCCATAAATCATTAAACTGCCTGAAGGGCAACATACTCTGCACCCCTAGGCCGGGATGGGAGCCACCAGAAAAACCTCTCTCTGAATCCTAGTCTTGGGCGCCCAGGGAACGAAGGCTTCCAGCGGTATAATAACAAGCTGGAACAAACTACTGACACCGATGATGCTGCCATTGTAGCGCCTGCAGCCATGGGGTTCATCATAATACCCCATGGGATGAAAGCTCCCATAGCACAGGGAATCATAAAGATGTTATAAATCAGAGACGCACCTAGGTTGAATATAATGCGGTTCAAGGTGCTTTTGCTCAAAATAAAGGCATTGGGGACGCCCACCAAGGGATTTTGTCCCATTAGGACAATGTCGGCGGACTCCACCGCCACTTGGGTACCACCTTCCAAGGATACACCCACATCAGCGGTAGCCAGTGCTGGTGAGTCATTGATACCATCACCAATTACGCATACAACCATTCCCATATCTTGGAAGTGTCGGACAACTTCGACCTTGTCAGCGGGAGACTTGTCGGACCAAACATTCTCAGGGGGAATGCCAATCTGCTGAGCCACATTGGATACTGCGACAGCGCCATCACCACTAATTAGGCCGACCCGAATACCTTTAAATTTCAAAAACTCCATCGCCTCTTCAGCGTAGGGGCGAATTGTGTCATTAAGAGTGAACCGCCCCTGAAGTTTACCATCAACAGAGACAAAGCACACAGATCCAGATGAGGCATCCATCTGACCATCAATGCCACTTTCCCTGAGGAAGGCTGCTGAGCCTATCAGAACTTCGTGGGCATCCTTCTCGGCGTGAACGACTCCCTTGATACCGCGTCCCAGTACCGCGCTAAAGTCAGTGACCGTCTCAGGGAACGACTCACTGGCGAGCTCGTGGGTAACATAATTGACTATTGCGGCACTCACCGGATGCTCTGATTGGCTTTCTAGAGCCCGTACTAGCTTGAGAACCACGCTGTCGCTAATTGTGCAATTGATGACTTTCATAGATCCCTCAGTAATTGTTCCCGTCTTGTCAAACAACATAACGTCCACTTTGCTCATTTTCTCAAACACAACCCCTCCCTTGAAGAGAATACCATGTTCTGCGCCAACACCACACCCAGCCATTACGGCTGTGGGAGTAGCCAGTCCCAAGGCACACGGACAAGCTACGACCACGACTGTGATTGCCATACGGAAGCAGACAAACGTTTTCGAACTGAACATTCTGAAAACTTTCGGGGGACGTGGGAGCGTACGAGAGAGTACCATCCAGAAAATGAAAGTGAGAGCGGCCAAAACCAGCACGCCCATAACGAACCGCCCGGCAACAATATCTGCGTAACGTTGGATTGGAGCTTTGGATCCCTGTGCCTCCTTGACCAGCCTAACAATCTGCCCAAGTTTAGTTTGGGCACCTCTGCTGGTGACTCTCAGGCGCAGCACACCTGATCCATTAATGGTACCACCAAAGGCCCGACTTCCTTCCTTTTTGACAGATGGAGTACTTTCACCGGTGAGTAAAGCCTCCGAGACCGAAGACTCGCCGGCAATCACTATACCATCAACTGGTACTTTTTCTCCTGGCTTGATTAACAGCACGTCGCCGACTTGAAGCAGGTCTGTGTTGATGACTTGCTCGGCATTAGTGTCGGGATCGATAAGAGTAGTCTTTTCGGGTACCAAACTCAGTAAGTTAGAGAGTGCACGGGAAGTTTCGCCCCTAGCCTTATTCTCCAGGTACTTTCCAAACATCACAAACAGCAGGATCATTGCGCATGCATCCCACATGTACATTTGGTGTTCGTCGGTATGATTCCAGAGGGCGTAAATCATGGCGAGCGCGCTATAAAAGAATGCAAATGATGTGCTTAGGCTCACCAGCACGTCCATATTGGGACTGCCAGCCCGAAGGGCTTTGAAGGCTTTGCGATAAATTGTTCTCCCCACATAGAACTGGATTGGCAGCACGAGGACTGGGGCTATTAAGTCATCCAAATGTATACCTGGGATGATTTCAGGTGCAATCCGATCAGTAATGACGCCCCAGTGTCGTAGTTTCGAGATAGCAATCAGTGGAATGCCGAATACCGCACATATGAGAGTATCCTTGCGATACTGGATCGTTTGCTTGGCTCGTTTCAAGGCATCAATCTGTGCTCGATTATCGGTATGGACGTTCAGTACCGCATCAAACCCAGCGTCTTCGATGGCCTCAAGGATCTTGCGTATGCCAACCTCCGACTGGTTATAGACTATGTGGGCTTGCTCGGTCATTAAATTGACCGAAGCAGACTCTACGCCGGGTAATTGACCGACCGCTCGCTCGATGCTAGCGGAGCAAGCCGCACATGTCATGCCCATTACTTGTAGGGTGATCGAATCAAGCTCAGTCACCTGGGGAGCCTCGACCTTGGCGCCGAACCCAGCATCCTCTATAGCCTCCACGAGCCTCTCGTCACTGATTGAGATGTCGTGCTCAATCGAGGCTAGCTCCGTAACCAAGTTGACATTGCAATCTACTACGCCGGGAATTCCCTGTAGAACATTAGTGACCGCGGAGGTACATGCGCTACAGGTCATTCCCTCTACCGCAATGTCAGTTCTCACCGTTTTCATTTTGAGCACGATGGAGGAAATATTATGATTTGCGATAGGCACGGATATAGGGCGTATTATAAATAATGTGGCGTGAATGCGCCATCTGCAAGGAACGAAATTGAAGCTTAGCCACTAAGATCAGGACGCTGCAAACCTTCGCACTTACGTTTAGAGGCAGCTGCACAACCTGGGTCCGCTACCGACTGAAATATTTGAAACGACAAGCGTTTCGCTTGTTTCGGATCAAATCAATAATGAGGGACTGAGGCGATGCAGTGGCGGGTGCATGACATCTGCATGCCAGATTGTGCCTCGTCGTGTTGCGGATTCTCGGATGAACAGGGGATGACTTTGAAGGAGAAACCTCCCAAGATCCCACGTAAATCTACATAAATATGGCTTTTAAATGCATTTTCTCTTATTCGGTTAGCCTAGCCCCATGTCGGGCCTCAATGCGAGCTGTCAGAAGATTTTTCTGATCGCCCTGACATGATGGCTGCAGGCTCTATGCGTGATGCCCAAATGAATCAAATCAATGAATTTCTAGGTCGCAGACTTTGGTGTTGGGACTGTGCCGCTCGAATCATCCTCTGAAGACTCGCCCGAAGACTCCTCATCATCGTCCTCGTCCTCGTCGTCATAGTCGTCGTCAAAGTCGGACGAAGATTCTCCATCCTCGGCTTCGCTATCGGTGCCAAATACGGGGCGAGGACGGTCTGGCGAAAAGTCTTTCACACTATCCTCCTCCTCCGACAGAGTATCCTCATCGCTCAGTGGAACCACCGGGGCCTTCCAGAAATTGGCATCTGTGAAATCAATGGTCTCCGCAGACCTCAGTGTTCGCTGAGTAGGGTTGTACGGCGGGAAGAAATGGTCCACAAGGTCCGTGATTAGCACGTAGGAGCTCTTGTAGCCCGTGAGCTCGAGCAGTTCCATTCTGACCTCTGAGTTGGTGTCAATGGTAAATATCTTCGTAGAGGGGATACCCACAGATCGATAGCTAAGTGCGTCGGTAATACGATTACCGAAACCAGCGTAAAATGGCGTGCCTTCAACATAACCGTATAGCTTTGCAATATCTCTCAGGCACGCCATCTTGAAGATCTCAGGTTTACGCATGATAACTTCACGATGTAAAGCGGCAATTGTGCGATCGGGGCTGAGGATGACCGGTCCCTCGGGTAGCTCATAGCCATCTTGCTGGACGCTTCTCAAGTAAGACCGTGTCGTCTGGGCCTGGCCGACCGCACGAGCCGTCAGGTACATGATATTGTAGCCATTATTGTGGATGTCGGTAAACAGCTTGCCTACGCCTGCATGCGTCCAGTCTCTACCAATCATATTCATCAGATGGCCCATGGCGTCCGACTTGGTGATGGTTCCGTCGATATCAGATATCACCACAGGGGTCTTGGAATCCCAAAAGAAGATGCATGCGTCGACAGTGGCTTTGGACTCGCGAACTTTGAATTGCACTGTGTTTTTTCCCGCCTTGAGATTCAACCTCTGCAGCATTTCCGATGTGAGACGCAGCGTCTTGACGTAGTGCTTTACCTTCCTGCTCGCCACCGAGCTAATTGAGCGAGGAGAACCTGGCGGAGAGCTTTTGGTAGACGAGGCTTGAGAGCTCGTGGAGATGATGGATGCGGGTCTCTTGAGATCAGCCTTGTTTTCGAGATCCTCTGCTCCATGAGGCAGCAAGTCAGGGACGCAATCGCACTCGCCATTCACATGCTCTTCGTCGTGATCTCGGCCGTGAGACAAGTCGTGACTGAGGATTTGCTGGACGACCGCCTCCAGCTCCTTGGTATCCTGGCCCTCAGGCTTGTAACCGGTCATGTCGATAATGACCTCGCCGCGATCATTTTTTGTAGACGGGATATTAACTTTGGTCAGCTTTGAAATGAGATCGTCGATGCGATCAGGATCTTGCTCCTTGATCCATTGCGTGGTTGCTTTGCTCAGAGCATCGTCCTCTTGCCGAGCTTGCTCAGATGCAGCAGCAACAGCAGCCTCGTCAAGATTGCCACCCTGGTTGATATCCAGGTAATCAGGCTCCTCATCGCTGCTTGCGTACGTTTGCGGGCTCGAAACCGGACTCTGCACCGGAGAAGTAAGTAGCCCCTCAGGAACATCTTCTGTAGTCTCGAACACAAAGAACGCTTCACCACCATCACCAAGCTTCATCTGAAATCCAGTATTTTTGCCATTCACATAGAAATCCACTCCTCTGTGGGTCGGCCGTAGTAGGCTGAATTTGCCGAACCGAACGTGGAACGGGCTGCAATTCAGCTCTCCATCTTCCCGCTCAACTACCACTACGTCGATTGCTCCAGTGAGAGTTGAGGGGTTTATGCTATTCCATGTTTTTGATACTGAGCCAATTGCTCTTCCAACGTATTGCATGGTGACTCGAGATGGGATGGAGGTGGGAAACCCATTACATAAGAGTAAGCACTATGTGGGGCTAGGACCGCAAAGACTATGCTATAAATTAGAGTAACCCGGTCCTAGAAGGCTCGCAATTAGTATGTGGAAATGTTGTATTACGTTAATAGATTACCAAAGTTGTGCAACAAGCATGTAGCACGTATACAAATAATAACACAGTTGCCCCAGTATCCTACTATGCCTCGCAATTACTTCAGAGAACGTAGGTATCGGGAGAGAAACAACCATAATAACTTCCATCTACCATTGACAGTGCACGTTGCAAACCTCCCTCTGGATGTCACCGAACAAGAGCTAAGATGTGCTGTGGAAGTGTTTGGCCCAGTAGAATCCTGCTTCATCAACTACCGTAGAGGCAAGGCCATGCTAACGGACTCGTATACTTATGCATTCCTCAATTTCGACCACGATAACGATGCGCTGAAGGCTCTCAACTCGAAACTCTTTCTCGCAATCCGTGGACGTAAACTCACCTTCAACAGAAGGAAGTTCAACTCTCCTCCTGAGCAATCATCTGGCTCTAAGCAGCAGAGCGAGCCCGACACCACCGAGTACAGCGTCAAGCTAGGGAACCCCGACCACTTCAGAAGCAGGTTCAACAACGACCTCAACACGGTAGTAATTCATCCCAAGGAGGAATCCCCCGAGTCTGACCATGGACTAGTCCTCCTGATTGACGGCATCCCGGCGAACATGGGAGCAAAGGCCTTGCACTCGTTGTTGGAGCAGCACCTTAACACTCCAGTAGGGCAAACAGTGGTTTTCAAGGACGAGGACCATGTTGGTAACAAGCAAGGACTCGCACGCTTTGTCGACCCAACAGTAGTTGACTATCTGTGCGTCGAAACCAGCTTCACCTTTAATGACTTGACCTTGGAGTTCAGTCACAGTCAGATCAAATCCATCAGGCTGCTGCACCACAGGTACAGTGGCGGCCTGAGCTACTATGCCCCAGATGAGCCTACTGATAGCGAAGGAAACTTCTCAAGCTCCATGCGTAACAGCAGCATTCAGCCCTCGGTACCACTCGAGACCTCGAGAATGCAGTCTGGTGAAAACGATCAGAGAGCAAGCCCAGAATACAAATCCGAGCCGAAGGATTTGGTGAGCCCAGTGGTCGATACACCAGGCTTGTTCTCACCGGGCCTCGAGGAGTTTACTCCCGCAACAGAGATTCATCGTGACGAAAAGATTGATGAGTCGTTCAGCTCGGGCATGGACGACGTCCAAGAGCACTACTATGCTGTGAAATACAGGTCGCCGGACGTGCTGAAAACTATAGAGCTACCGAATAATCAACTAAGGCAGCCTGAGAACGTATTCGCCCCATTTCAACGCTCAGCTGCACAGTATCCCAGTGCTCCGTTCAATCTTCCTCATGCGTCTTGCAGCTCGGGAATGAATAGCGTCCCCGTGACGGGATGTAGCTGTTTTCATATTATCTCTACTCTTTCCTCTACACTCATTGTAGACAATATCCAAGATGACGCCAAGGAGAATTTCCAGCACAACCTGCAGAGTGTGTGCGGGGAGTTTGGCGGCCTACAAGCTATTGATCTAGTGAATTGTGGAGGAAATACGCATCGTGCGTTCGTCTGCTATGAGAACCATTTTCCTGCTTGCTCTGCGTTTCACACTCTAAACGAATACTTCAAAGGAACCCAGCTAAATATTCGATTTGCTTGATTTAGATGCACTAGTTATATACTTCTATTCATTTTATTATCCCCACAAAAAGTTTATTGCCACCGAGATCGACGCCACACTGGCATGTTCTCAAACAGATATCAGCGCAAAAGAGTCGCCGAGACAGACTCCAAAGCCTGCTTCATATGCTACAAACCAACAACTGTAGTTTTACTGAATGAGGATAGCTCAGCTGATTTCTTTTACACCTGTGAGGCTCATCTTAAAGACTCTGGATTTGCAACTGCCGAGGAGGAGCCGAATCCCCCCGAAAACACATCGTCGGACGAACTGCAAGCCCAGATCGCTCAACTCAAGAAAGATTGGGATGAGAAAAAATCCAAAAAAGAACCCAAACCGGCCGATTCTGAAGACCCGCAGGGGTCGACGCAGACAAGAGATCAACCCCCGGAAATCCCTCCGAAGCCACAGGAATTACAGACAAAACCTCCGACTAAAAAAGCTCCCCAATGGTTTAGAATAAATCCCCAGATCCACAGGCTCCGCCAACAGCACGTGCAGAAGCGATCCAAGCAATTGAAAGCAGCCAAGCTTTTGAGTAATCCTACTGCATTTCCTAGTGTCCCAACGCATGCGCCTAAATGATCATGCGGGTGGCGACTGGTTACAGCTATTTTGCGACTCCGGTCTGAACCAAGAAATAGTAGCGGGAGCACCTAATAATTTATACTCTTGTGACGTCATTCGGCTAGCACGTGCTCGTTAATAGACTCGTCCATTTCTTTGTCCGTAAACTAGCAGTATGTTCATGCACGCCCTAGCCCGAATGGCTATAGACGGAACAATAGATGGCTCAATAGCCAAGGTACAGGCAGGTTCCAATTCCGTCCCGCGAGAATGAGCCCCTGAATGTCAGCTCTGGTGATGCTGTCTCACTCAGCGTGCATAAACATGAGCAGCCCAACAATTAGTGTTTTATTGCTTGGAAAACTAAAATCTTTCTGCTATAGATACTGGAGATATTATATTGACTTTGTTCTTTTCAGGGTCTCACGAGAGCCATAATACAGGCAAGAACCACTATAGATCGATCGCAGCAGCCACATGCGCCCATGGAGGGGTATCCTACCATGTTACATATGTTGCATCACAGATGTATGCACATGCAACCAACATGCACTGCATATGCGGAACCACTTTGTCAGTCCGACTAACGCCTGTGATTGCATTAGAGTTGGACAAGGGAATAAGTGAGGACAAACGCTCAAGATGGACTAGAAAAGATGGTGGAGTAAACTATTGCGATGTGTATATATGTATATGTAATGCGGAAGGTTGGAATGGCTTTCTAACCTTAATAAATAGATTCATACGCAGAACTAGAAATGAAGCTCAATCACGGGGCTCGATTTCGTCAATAATACCATGCTTGTTCTTCAGGTGCCTTGTCAAGGCATCGTAACGACTGAATGTGAATCCTTTCTCGTCGCCACCCTCACAATGGCTGCATGTGAAAGTAGGGCGATTAGGATTGTGGATGTCATAGTGACGGGCTAAATCATAGGGGCGACCAAAAGTCTTCCCACACAGGTGGCCGTTCGGCTGCACACGATTGCAGACAAACTTCTTCCTCGATCCTGTGCGCTTGAGGTGGGAGTGGGTACCCCTGCGACTGCGGGTCTTCTTGAGTTTGGTTGCTGCAACAGGCTGAGTTTCAGGCTGAACCTCGGGCTCAGGAATGCTTTCGAGAGTGCTGACGGCAGGGACCGGCTCTACCTGATCAGCGAAAGCAGGCTCGCTATATGCCACATCAAAGACTTCGGAAGAATAGCACGAAGAACCAGTGATAGAGAAAACCTCAGGAACCTCTGCGAGACAGCTGCTATCGGACTCAACGTCCAGTTCGGGGGTAACGCAATGAGGAAGCAGCAACGAGTTAGGATCAATAGTAATATCGTAAGAAAGGTAGTCATTACTAGGTGGGTAGTGCTTCCACTCAGTGGCAGGCTCTAGGTGGGGGGACGGTTCGGGCTCATAGAGAACTGATTCGGCGAGGAAGTCGTCGAAATTAGGTTGCGGGGAAAACCTCCAGGACGGGACTTCATCTACGTCCATAAAATACTTGTCTTCGCCATCGTCGTCTTCGTCGTCTTCTCCTTCAGGGTTATCTGTTTGCTGATGGGATGGAGATCTACATATGATCTCTGATGGCACAAAGGCCAGATCTGTGGGTAACCTTAGGGTCTCAAACTGTTGTGTGAATTGTCGTCCTTCAATCATCTTGCGGCTATACCTACTACTATTGGAGTCGGAGGGGGAAACGCGGGGCAAGGAATGGTCGAAAGGAGTGTTTGTGTTCAAGTCAAAGCTCATTGAGTGATGTGAGGTACTGAGTGTACCTGAGTAGCTCCACATGCGACTTTATATCGGGAGTACGCGAGATGGGCTCAGATTGTGAGGTGCATGCAGTCTGCGCCATTTGCTGCGGCAACCGCGTGCTCCTGCAAGGTGCTATTAGACGGTTCACGCAAATGGCAACAAATTGATGCTGTATTTTTCACTCAGTAATTCTCGTGAGTTTTTTTAGTATGAATATCCTTGAATTTGCGATAGGGCTACAGGTGTCCCGCTAATACTCATACTCCCACTACATGTTGCATTAAGCCATGCGCAGCGGTGCGTTTAGCGCGCATGGCTATTTTTACGCTAGCTATCAGAGGATGTGCAGGAATGAATGCATAATCATGTCGCCTGGATTGCAGTACTTGATTTGTAGGCGGTAGTTCAGTGTAGTAGTCTCATTAAATGCTCCAACTCACGTACAGAAGCGCGCATGTGATTTTGTTATCGCTCGCGCCGCGGGTTTCTGGGCCCAAATGTATCTATTATATTAGTCATGCATACACGATATTGGACTACTAACACAGTTGCGCGAAGTGCACACCTAGTTTAGGGATTTGAAGCTGAGCCGATCAGCACCCGCTTGTATGATGGCAGTCGCGGATGCGGAGTTGCTCTCACGTGGATGCTTCTGTCCGTCTAAAAATAGAAATCCCAAGGTCTGACTAAGGAGTATGGGTAGTGAGCATGGTTTGCAGTTTGGAACCAAGGGGCTCCCTGATGCTGGTGAGGTATTTATTCCTTCAAAACATCCGGCCATTGGTTTGCTATGAGCCTGTTTAATTGTACGAATGGTATCTGATGCCTAGCCACTTGATAGTGTTATGGGCAACCAAAGCACTGACTCACTTTTGCGCAGGTTAGGCGAGGTTGTAGATACAAAGTCTCCCTACGCAGCTTCACGTGGGTTACAAAGACTATTGCTCAAATCTCTACGGTTTTCAACACTTGCTACACCAAGGGTAAGCCCGAGCGAACAGGCTCCCAGACCCTTGTATAAGGAACGGTGCTTAATTACTGCCGACCTGGGGGCGCCTGATTGTGAATACACTCACCAGGGTCTGGACCTCAGGCCGACGCTTGTAAGCATGCATATTGGCCCTGCAGCTGGGTTGTGCCATAACCAAAAGGACGGAACCCCTTGCAGGTTGCGTCTACCTTGTGTGGAGTCAACAAAGTTTTGGAGTATGTTATGTAAATATGGTATTAGGTGCTGAGACTAGCTATAGTTCATTGATTTACAAGGTAGTACTCCGCTTAATGTGTGCGGCTCAAGAATTAACAGTGAATACATACGCAGGTGGTTGGAGTGCACAATCACACAGTGCACATGTTAGTTATGTGGGTAAGTAAACAGGTAGTCATCTAAAAATACCTGTTACAGTAGTTCGCTGATGCCCATTTTCTCTACATCATAATGCGAAAAGGATGCTTTAGATCGTAAACCGTCCTCACTTCTGATTTTCTTCTGAATACCCGACATTTTGCTAGGCGGCTTGGGTTCATCACGTATGAACCCCGCGGAGGTGATGCGTCGGTTATAATCAGTTGCCGAGAACAGGCCACTTTGTTGGGTCGAATTTGAACAGTTTCTGCTTTGCTGCTGGATTGATGGAGTGCCATTTAGATTAGACAAAATGTACTGGACGCTGTTCTCAGCTCCATTCATTTCCCAGCTATTGTCGAGAAAACCTTCGGGTACTGCCTCGAGACCAGCTAAAGACGGAAGGTTTGGGGTACTCTTGTGATTGCGGTGCACTCTCTTAAAATCAAGGGTAGATTTGCTCTTTTTAGGCAGCTTGAGCCCCATAGTATGGGATCTATCAATATTAAAAGATGGAAGGCTCGAGCTAAGGCTCTTCTTGTGATCATGGTCCATGAGCTCTTTTGGGCGAATATCAAGTGAGTCGGCAGAGAATTTCGAGTGCTGCGCATCCCTAGGCTGGAGACATGCGTGGAATATGCTATAACCCTGAAGACAGACCGATATTAGGAGGTTTACAAGCCACAAAACCAGGACTGCTACTTCCATTTGCAGTGCACTGTGTTTTGGAGGCTCGAGCGAGTGCTCGAAAGCGAAGAGTCGAGCGCCAAGCCAGTAGCACCCGACGAGAATTTGCGAAAGTGTGACAAAAGAGTTGGCTCCAATGATTACCACATTTGTTGGATATATTCCTAGCATGAGGGTTGAAATAACCCCTAATATAAGAAAGCCTGCCAGCAGGTATAGAGGAATTCTGTAAGAATCTGTGAGATAATGGGATCTTGAAACAATCAACGCTAAAACTGCAGCTGCTGCCGCGATACACCAAGTGGTGAATGCAATAATACTCTGGGTTGGTAACCTGAGCTCGATAGTTATCATATACCTGTAGTCGTCCAGATCTTCAAGGGTCAAAGAGCTTGGAGATTAATCCAGGTGATTCAAGCAAGTTTGTTTACATTTCCATGAGATATAAACACACGGTGCATAATTGCGTAAGCGGACGATGTGCATCGTTTGTGGAATTTTGTACGTAGAGTAGCAGAAATACCACGAATCTCGGGGGCATTAGCGATTCTTTTGTGGAGGCTATGTGGGGCCTTTGTAATTGAGTGTTTGGCCGCCAAAGCTTGCTCACGCTGTGCCGTGCTGTCAACCTCTCAAGGCACGACTGCATGGAGCTGCATGAAGCAGTCAGATGTCCAACAGCCAAAAGAGAGCCGAATGAGGGTGAGGAGCTATTAAATGCGAACGAAAACACCAGCTGTTACGAGCTAGGATTTTTACATAGAAGCCGAGTCGCCATGTGGCAGTGCTAGTGGTGTGTGGCTCGGGCCCTCAATCTGAGCGGTTCTATATCTCGCATATGACTACCAATGTTGCACTAGCCCGAGGGCTGCAGCAGCTGAAATACTAGTCCGTATAGAGCTAAAGCGGTTGCATGTTTAAGACAATGAGGCTTTGCTCAGAATTTTGAACAACGAGAATTCACTATGTAAACAATGGGAAAAACAGATGCTGATGGATTGAGCGGGAGTTAACCTCATGTAGAGCCCGAAATAAGCTGCTCCAGCCGGTTTCAAATGTAATTAAGCACTAACTGTGCGTCTGCCGCTGGTCCAAAACAGGAAGCGACTTCCCGTTGTGGACTGGCGGAAAACGTGAGGAATGGAGCAAAGAGTATCGGGTGCCAAACGCTCGCCAAGTCTGGGCGGGGATCGAGCAACTGTATAGCTACATAATTCGTGTGAGAGAGCTTTTAGCATTGGTTCTCGCCGACACACGCTTTAGGCAATATGCACTAAACCTGCGGGGGGCAGCAAGTTAGGCATTAATACTAGATAGCTACAACATTAAAAGGGTGCAGAGTGCCCAACTATTCAGAAGTCGTGGTAGCTGCTAGCATCGCTGCGATTGCGATCGTCGCATGCAGCCCAGACGAAATAATCATAGATAGCCCAAACAAGGCGAGTTCTCGCAGAATTGCGAGCTAAAAAGGACAGGCACCAGCCAAAGTGGTTCCCCCCGATGAGGCCGGAGCAGCAGCTGCACGGGCCGATAATCAGCCCCGAGCTAAACGACGGGCCCGCCCAGAGCTGGAGACAGCGAGGACTGAGGTCCCCACTGTGTGTGTGGCGGCTGCACCTCATCTGTGGCGAATGTCTAGGTTCGCGCCGAACCCAGGAGCAACCCTAGTTGGAATAGCTGGCCCCGGCCCCAGCAGGCGCCCCGTGGCATTTTTCCCCGCCTGGGCCCGCCGACGGCCGGGCACTACGAACTATGCAGCCAGGGTGCCCTCAAGTAATGATGACTCAGCCAAGCCCTCAAGTCCCAATTACTGAAAACGACTCAAAATTTTCTTTTCTTCATAGAAGGTCATGGCCAGTGTGGACAACGCGTGTGAATTGAGTAGTATGAGTGAAGTTCAAGCTCCAGCATCTCCTGAAGTGCCCACTCCCGATACCAAGGATGCGTCCTCCACCCAGCGTACTACTGCCTCCTCCCGTCTCGCCCCGGCTCCCGTGCCGGCCTCAAATCCATGGAAGCGTGCCGACGTAAAGCCGGCCCCCGACGCAACGTTTACCCGTAAAGATGTCGTTAGAGACGAGACGCGCAAGGATATGCCGATTAAACGCACCACTGGCAAGGAAAAATGGATTCCCTACACCCCAGTAGTGACTACTTCTCCACCCGCTCCCGGCGCCGGCGCCAAGTCGTCGCAGCGCCCCAAAAGCCGCAAGGGCGGCCGCCGGCACGGCCAGGCCAACGGACCATCTCCTGGGACCCCCGAGCGGGCGAGCTCGTCGTCATCCAAGGAGCCTAGCCCCTCGGCGGGGAAGGACGCTCGCGCTGAGCGCTCCGAGCGGCCCAACAACCGCGACCAGGGCTACACCAAGGGCTACAAACGGGGCCCCAAGAACGACTCTCCGGCGGCCCACGGCACCAACGGCCCCGCGGCGTCACGGGCCAAGGGCGGCGCCCCCGAGAACGCAAACCCCAAGTACTACACCCCGTCGCTGAGCCAGTACGACATGTCGCTGAATATGCTGGTGCAGCAGATGGAGTACTACTTCAGTATCGACAACCTGTGCAAGGACATCTTCTTGCGGAAGCAAATGAACTCGAAAGGCCTCATTCCCATCGCTGTGCTGGTGAATTTCAACCGAGTCCGCGTCCTCAGCAATGGCGACTTCAATCTCGTGGCCGAGGCCTGCAGGTGGGCCCCCTCCACAGAAGTTATTGGGTCAAAGGTCCGGCTCGGTCAAGGATGGGAACGCTGGGTCCTTCCCATTGAGGACCGCGACGCCCCGGGCAAGAATGACTCTGATGAAGAGGATGACACTCCAAAGTTCCAAATCGAATCCGCGGTGCCGTTTGTTCCCAAGCGGTCGCAGTGAGCCGCGCTCGATTACCCCAAAAAAGTTCGACAAGTCGAAATTGATAGAAGTCGCCTGTATATACCTGTTACGAACGTCTTCTGGTCCTCCCCTTGGCTCCGTGTACACGTACTAACTCGGGATTTCCAACCACATCTGTGATGACCGTTTACGTTAATTCCTCACTTTTTTGTTTTTTTTTTTTGACCCCAAACGTGCACTGTACGAATGGTGGTTTTCTATTGCATATGACCAACGCTACTTTTAATCGCTCGGCGTATCGCCGACTTGCCTAGGCACATATCATTCACATGCGAAAGGTTAGAGTACATTATTATAGGAAATATCTCTTGAGTAGAGCTTAGGTCGTGATCGTCTCCTCAATAATATCAGTAACCTCGTTCTGAGCCGCCTCGAGCCTCGCCGGCGGCACGAACCAGCTGGGGGGATTCGGGGGCGGACTCAGGTTCGGAACAAAGCTCTCAATCGTGAGCTCAACGCTCGGTCGCTCTCCTTTGGGGCCCGTGCACCGCTGATACTCATCTATTAATGATGCAAACGACCACTGCTGGATCCTGCGGAGGCACCCAATCACTGTTCCAGTGCGGTGACGGCCCATGGTGCAGCACACTAGAATGGGGTACCTCGAGGCATCTAAAATAATTTCCAAAGCAGCGTGGATCGTTGCATCGGTGAGTTGATCCCACGGGTTTGCATCCTCGGTCAGGAGGCCCATGTGTTCAAACTCTATGTCATTGTCATCAATCCATCCCAGAAAGACGTCGCTGGGATCCTCAACTGCGAGCCAAACCACTGTTTTCAGGTGGAGGGTACTGAGGAAATCGAGATTGGGCTGCGTGGGCTCCCCGCTGCGATACAGCCCATGCTCCACAGGATTGAAGTTTAGAGGTGGAACCAGCTTCCTTTTTGAGTTCTTGTCCAGAACCGCTCTCAAACTCATGCCGTCCCTAGACGTACCAGTTGTACCAGGGGACACAAACCTCTACCCCTGCTCCCCTAACCCACAGCGCTACAAAAACAGATGACTGCTCGGAGAATTTTCATACTTACCTTGAAGCGTCACTGGAGATCAACGAGTCCGGGTGGCCGTGCGTACTTTCACATTGCACTACGTGGAAGGCGCATGCTCGGTGTTCGCACCGAGGCTTCATAATTTTTGATTTCGGCCCTCTGGGCTATTATGTCTTTTCGAGCCAGGTGGCTCGCCTAGATATATCCGACTAGCGCAAATAAACTAGATATTTATCTCCATAGCTATTATTATCGCCCTAGTGCTCGCAATACTCCGCAACCCCACAGTACTAAGTAGCTCTATGCGAGGTGAGTAACTCGCTGCAGCTAAGGTGCGGGAAAATTAGCATCCTCCACATGATGTCATTAGTGATCCAATCGCCCAATAATTCGCGCTGGAAACTCGACCGCCACTTAAGCGAGCACGTGCCAAGCAGGATTTTCTTGGTACACTAGAGCGAGCCCTCAAGCCCGGGCCTGTGCGTCGCCAAAATGAGACCTTGGATACATCTGCTCATTCCCCACGACACTAGCGGTGTTTTCCCCACATGTACTCTATCTGTACTCGCCGGTGTGCAGTTTATCGTGCAGATTCACTGCGTCTCGTCATGTGACCTGCTATAAACTTCACCAAGGCGGAATTCCACCCTACGATAGCCCGTACCGTATGGTTTCACAGTCTCGACTGCGTCTACATGGCCGTAGCACATTAGACTGGTTCTTCTCTGTCCATTTTTCTTTGTATCAGCTTCTCCACCCGTTATCCTATAGCTTCATCTTGTAATACTTCGGGGATGAGATGCATATGCATGAGGGTCTTAGAACCCAGATAATACGCGTACTTAAGTGACCATAGAGAAACCTTCTTTCTATCTGACCATGCAAAATCCCAGGGGCAGCATTTATTCCGGTCAAATCGTGTACCCAATAGACTTCGACACCCTCTGTCTAATTCCATACGGCTCTATTGGTGTGGATCCTGATGGCAGCATCAGATTCGTGGAGGAGCTTTCAGCGGAAGAATGCATCGTCAAGCACGCAGAGAAACTCGTAGGCAGCGGTGTTCCTGAAGAAATCGATGTTTTCGAGCTCACAGAATCGCAGTTTTTTTTCCCCGGGTTTATAGATACCCATGTCCATGCCTCGCAGTACCCTAACGTGGGAATTTTCGGCACCAGCACCCTCCTGGACTGGCTACAAAAGTACACATTCCCCCTCGAGTCCAAGTACGCCGACATTCAGCACGCCAGCAACGCCTACAGTAAGGTGGTGGCCAGGACTCTCGAGTACGGCACTACCATGGCTTCGTACTATGGAACCAGCCATGTAGACGGTACGGTCGAATTGGCCAAGATCTGCGACCGATTGGGCCAGAGGGCACTGGTGGGCAGAGTGTGTATGGAGCGGTTCTGCCCCGATAACTTGGCAGACAAAGATCCGCTCAAGAAGGAAGCCGAGTTTGTAGCAAAAGTCCAGCAGCTCAACTCGACGCTTGTCAAGCCGATTGTGACCCCTCGGTTCGCAGCCAGCTGCACAGTAGAGACCCTCAAGAAGGAGGCAGAATTCGCTCGCGACCACGATCTGCCCATCCAAACTCACCTTTCTGAGAACGATCGTGAAATTAAGTGGATGAAAGAGCTCTTCCCTGATTCGGCAAACTACACCGACATCTATGATTCAGCTGGTCTCCTCAAGCACGACACCATCCTCGCCCACTGTATCCACTTGACCCCAGAGGAGCGTAAAGTTGTTTTGGATCGTGGGTGCGGCATCTCGTTCTGCCCTTTGTCCAACGCTAGTTTGTCCAGCGGAGTTGCTCCAATCAAAGACCTGGTCAAGGAAGGGCAGAAAGCCAGTTTTGGTACGGACATGTCTGGTGGTTACTCTCCTTCTGTTCTCGAGAATGCTCGTCAAGCAATGCTCAAGTCCCGTATATTGGCATACTATGAGAAGAACGATGACGTCAAGCTCAGCGTTGCCAACGTCCTCTATCTAGCAACTTTGGGTGGCGCAGTTGTATGCAACCGCGGGCACGATTTGGGTAATTTCCAAGTAGGCAAAAAGTGGGATGCCCTCGTAGTCGATCTCGGGGTAGATAGCTCTCCAGTGGAGCTCATGGATTGGAACCTGCCCAAGGACAAGACAGAACGACTCGAACAACTAGTTACAAAGTGGCTCTACCTTGGTGACGACAGAAACATCACCAACGTATGGGTCAATGGCGAGGCAGTACTCGAGAAGATCACAAAAAAGTAACGCTGCATAAGCGTAGTGCACACTGCATAACCGACTAATTTGGTGAAGTTTGAGTGCGTTTTGATATGAAGCTTGCATGGCTCCTCTTATTACACTATATATTTCTAACAATTTTGTACAATAACAGGGCCGTGTATCTGGCTATTTATACTGTGGGGCTTAGACACTAGACCCCCAGTACCCCGTGATCACACTCGACTACAAAAACACACCTCCACATTGATTACCATTCTCAGTATTCCGTCTATAGTTCACAATGTCAATATTTCTTCCAGACACTGCTGCCTTACGGATAGTTCTAAATCCCCACTCGTTGCCACACGTGCCGTCAAAACTCTGCGATATCGTAGCTCACAACCGGCGAGAGATGGCACTATGCAACCTTGAACAAGCTGCATACTTCCGGAGGAGAGCAAAGTGGGACGACCTTCGAGTCAAACGTATAGCTCAAACCCAAGCAAGCTCATCGGCTGTCGATGACGATGAGGATACCGATGTGGACATCCCTACCGGCCCAGTCAAGATTAATATTGCCCGGATGCGTAAGACCAGATCAAGCTCAGTGGTGAAGAACCTTTATCGGATCACTTACCCCGAGTCACACCCACAACCTCCACCTCCTAAAATTCGAAGAGTCAGTGAGGGTAATCAGAGAGCTCTTTTGCTCGATATCATTGATCGAATACCCGAAACGCGGTCAAAACGTCGCTGTTCTCAAGTCAGACGCCCAAAACCGAGCATATGGTGTCGTCGCAGATCATACACCGATCAACAGCCAGTGTGGCACATGATGCTGCGCAAGGTCTACAAGGATTTTGGGCATGAGGATATCTGGAGAGCGCAGAGACTCGATTTCATGCAAAATTTTCGTCGAGAGCGACTATTCAATGAACAATCGAAAAGAAGAAATACCTTAGTTTAATTATATGTTCAGCTGGCATTTCTACGCAAGATAAATATATGTATTCGGGTCCTTTTTGTCTCTCATAAGGTAGTCCCGCTCTATCAGTCCTCCTATGCACCGCTTGATATCGGCTGCGGATGGCTGGAAAACGCTCGACAACTGAGAACCTACTTCCTCGAGAAGCACTTCATGTTTTAGTGTTTGTCGTGCCTTCATTACCCTTACAATTTTCGCGTCTATAAGGTGGTCCCTGTCAACACGCAGTTCGGTCATTGCCTCGCTCTGCTCTTTGGCATGCTCCGACCTGCTCACCGATGCTGCTATCGCCAGCTTGATATATCTCTTTGGCGATTTGAAATCATGGTTGAACCTGAACTTGTCCCCAGGGGAGACCGCACCGGATGCTGGAGACTTCACAAGCAGGCGTTGCTTCAGCACTTGGGACAAGGCTTGAAGACATGGGTATAACTCCTCGTTGGTTATTTGCGTTTTCTTGCTGATCTCATCTGCAGTGTATTCCTCTTCTCCCTGAAAAAGGAAAACAATCGACACGCAAAATAGCGGCATCCAGATGATGTACGACGTATCTCCAATATTTAGCTGAACGTCCGCACTACTAAGTTTAAAGTTCCACATTAGCTTCCGACTGCTGTGTTGAGATAGATAGAATTCTTCGTACTCCTCTTTCACCTTTTCGAGCTTTTCCGGAAGCACTGAAACTTTCTGTTTTGTAAATGAAGGATGCCACATTTGAAGAGTTATCACGGTATTTTTGGTAGCAATCTCTGGCGAGTACTTTGCTTTGAATCCTCTATTCAGAGTTTGGTTCGAATTCAAATCGTTTAGCATGCGTTCGAAGGCGGAAGTATTCGCATGACCTCCTGACCGTTTGAGCCTAGAAATGAAATTCCGTTCAAGTTCTTCACTTTGACTCTTGTTCTGAAGAAGACGTCGCCCAAATCGTAGATTGTAATTCGTGGAGAAGGCGTCCTTCTCGACAATGGCCTCAAACAGGATCATTGCATCATCAAGGGTTCTTTCAATATCAGCATCAGTATGTACCTTGGAAGATTTCTTCAAGGCATCGTCTACAAAAATGACCAGGAATTCTGGTGCACTGCTGCCTCGCGAATCTCCCTTGACAGAACACTTGTTCAAGCAGTCTGTCCAAATGGCGTCAAACGTAGCCTTGACACCTTTGCGATCACTGAACGACTTACTGACATGCTCAAATATCTTGTCAAAGTTCTTCTTCAGGTCTACTGTCGCTTGTACCCAGTCACAAGCAAGGCCTGATAAAGCTTTCGAGCTGCCTTCATTGTAGGTTCGCTGAGCAACCTCGTTGATTTCAAGTTGCCGGCTGCGCAATACACCTCTCAGGGTGCTAACAAGCTCACTATCAGCTTCCCCTGCTTTGCTCTCCAGTTCAGCAGCAAGCGATAAAGCTGCGAGATTGTCATGCTCAATCCACAATGCGAGCCCTGTTGGTGAGTTGAATATCTTCTTGAGAGCATCTGGGAGTAGTTCACGTTCTAGACTCTCGGCAATAGCTTCTGGAGAACCTTCAGGCATGTAAAAGCTCGTGGTGCGTTCTCTCTCGAACCAGTTGTTTAGACTTTCAAGTACCGTTAAGGCATCGGTAGCGCCGAGCATTAAAGCCGCAAGTTTGGCCTTGTAATAACTCTTCGCTCCCTCTATCAATAGAGGTAAGAGCTCTTTAGAGAACATGTCCTCACTCTCATCGGTGACACCAGAAGGGAGGGATGTTAACATAGTGGTAATAACCTTGAGGTCATGGTGATTTATAGGCTTTTGGTCTCGTTCGGCGTTCATGGCTTCTTCAAATTGTGCGTACAATTGTGTTACAACTTGATCGCTGCGAAGAATGCAATCTCTGAATAAAAGTTCACCACATTTCTGCACCGACGGAAGCTGTGCCTCTGAGCAGTAACTTCGGTTGAGATACATGAATATATCACCCAAAAGTTGAAGTGCCATGGCATAATCCTCCCATATACTCCGTAAACTCACTATGAGGTCTCCTTTAACTAAAGGAAGTACATCCGAGGTGAGATACTTTTTAATGGATTCATTGAACATTTTGTAGAGCGCTTTTCCATGCTGTTGGCTCACAAGAACATAGCACGCATCATAAAGCGTCTCAAACTTCACCGTATCATCTTTATGGTGAAAGATCTTCTCCATGGCGGGCCCTAGCTTGGACTTCCAAACAGTAGGTACATCTGAAGAAGCTTGAGCTCGCGGAGGACGTATTCTCGGGCGGCCCTGCCTCATTTCAATTACCACAAATAGCGAAGAGGATCCGACGCGTGTGATCGATCTTATTAATGAGTTCCGTCGGTCCGGTAATTTCTAGATGTGTCGGACGTTTACAAGTTATTTAGACAAGTATCGGCTAATACAACGATCGTATTGATAGTTCTCTCCGGGGTCTTCGCGTTCTTTCGATGTTGAGTATGTTATCGGTATTATGACTACTAAATATGAAAACATGCAGAAAGCTGAATAAATAGGGGAATAGCGAGGCATAGAAACATGAAAACAGCCTTCTACTGGAGGCTGTATTCCTATTTTGCTTGGGACCAACGGTATTTCAAGATCGGGTCCGACAAGTTCACTCCATCAAGCTCAGAGCCGAGTGTGATCCATCCGGGTCTCAGGTTATTTTTACGACCAAATAGCTCAAGTTTACGAGTATTATTGCCAACCATTCTATCAATGATTCCATAGAGCTCGCTAGGTTTCTGGGAATTTCCACGAGCGGTAGATACTAATACATCGACATCGAGCTGTCTACGCAAAAATGAGGGGTTCCCTTTGACACCTACGAGGACATGCTCTTTCGTGTGGTTGAGCCAATGACCAGTACGACCGGTTCCTATAGTTCGGCCAAGTTGGTTAGTTTTCACCCACAACAATTCTTCAGTATGAGTGTAACCCCATTGCCTCAAGCAATTGCGGCCGGCATCCAGTGCACGACCAGTTACCCAGAGGAAGAGTACTCCGTCCTCTTGCAAATGGCGGATCTTGAGCTTCGCAATATCGTCGTCGCGCAAAGTATCTGAAACTAAAGTACCAGGTTTTGTAGTCCCGTTATTGATGTGAATATCCCAAGGAGGGTCCACAATGATGACGCCGTAGTCGTTTCCAAAATTCTTGAAGTTGAGTTCCTTGAGATCACACTGGATATGCTGAGAGGGTGGTACACATTCTTGAGGACGAGCAGACGCTTGGGGTATCAAAAGAGACTTCACGCTCGGTAACCTCATTTTATAGTGCACGTATTTGCATCCTCTACCTTTGAAGCAAGTGTCCAGGTAGCTACAATCACCAAGGCTTGCATCAGTTGTAGAAGTGATATTCTTTTCGAAATGCACAGCATCAGTATCAGGACAGTTTGCTGGCTCGCCACAATAGCAGATGTTCATATGTGATTCCAATGTGGCCCTAATTGAAGCCTTTGCAGAGCTAGCCTCTTTGTATGAACGCTGATTCAACAAATCGTCGAGCTGAGTTCTGAGAGCTACAGTGGCGGTGGAGCCGAAGAGCATCTCATCCAATTGGGCATAGAAAGTGGACTGCATTTTACCATCGTTGTCCATTAGGGTCTCCGAGTCGTCTGTAGATGTGACTGTGGATGACGCCCAAGATTCGAGAGAAGAGTCCACGAGCTCTAGATCAGAATCTGAAGATCTTCTCATAGAGCCAGAGGGGACTTGCGTATTGGTGACGGAGGCTAACCATGCTCGCAACCCTTCGGGGTTGCACAGGATAAGGAAGCTTCCGCACGTGCCCTCTTGTTCAATTGTAACACTACTAGACAAGGTCTGAGACAAGTAATTGAGAGCAGACTTTGCTAGAGCGGTGTTGTTGACAGCATTTACGCTGACCAACTGCGTATAAAACGTTTCGAGATCACAGGGCAGTTGGGTCAAAATGTTTGGGTAGTCCTCTATAATGTAGGCGGCTACACGCTGCGCTAGATGTTCCATTGTTAGATCTTTGACCAAGTGAGTAAGGAGGTAAGTATCATGACAGGGTGCTCTTGTTATATATGTCCTACAGGATTGTGATGGGTCATTTTTAGGATGTGACCCACAGTCTCCTTGCATCTTAGCGTGCATGAGCCCCACCCGATGTTCTCTTGGTCGTGCGTCGAATTGAGCACGTGAGATACCAGAATTCAAATATTTACTAGTAATTTTCGTTTACATCTCTGATTGACGGTTCACAAACATGAAACATCTCTATTCTGCAGGTGCAGTCTCACGTTCTGCACGTGACGTAAACACTCGAATGGGTTGATGTAGCGCAATGATAGCATACGGCAACGAAGATTGGGGTACTTTTTTAAGCAAATTGCAAATTAGTTTTTAGTTGTAGCAACTCTTGTTACACTAGTTTAGAGAGAGTTTATGTAAGGAAGTGTTTGCCCATGAGCGATGTTTGGGATGAGGATGGAGAGGACCCTACCGAATTAACTCAAGTGAAGAGACAGCACAACAATGCTGGGTATCTAGATGGCATAACAGCAGCCAAAGAAGCTACTCATCAAAGTGGATTCGATGACGGATATATATACGGTGCAGAAATCGGTCTTGAATCTGGAAAAATAATTGGGACGCTTCAGGGACTTGGATTGCATGATCTAGAGACTCAGGCAGTGAGGGAATTAAGCCCCGCTCGATTATTTAATTACGAGTATTTTTATGATGATACAAAGCCCAAATTCTCTGGGAAGCACCCTGTCTTAATAAAGTGGGAAGCAAAACTTTCAGAACTCTCTACGTAGCAATTACAGTTAGAAAAGTATCTTGGATTAAATAACAATATAATTTAGCAAGACTCCCTATAAAAAGTTCTTACCAGAACGAGCACCAACCAATGAAATGCTGGCACAAGTTCTCGATATTGGTAGCTTCCTGAATCAGGAGATCCACTTGATCAGGGACGGACAAGTCTGTATGTCTCTTGAAATCGTTTCCTGTTAGCTTTTCACGAATTCTTCTCAGAACAAGTTGGGCACGAATATTTCGGTTCTCCATATCATGGCGCTGCTCATCCGTCAACCCATCGTCAAAGTCTCGAGGTGCTGGGAAAATGCCTGTAGGCTTCTCCTCATCATCTTTGTTTTTGGTTGGAAGCTCGAAACCCCAGTTAATGAGTGGATCGTTGGCAAATGCTTCGAGAATGGCCATTAGAGACTCGGAGTTATCGCGAAGCAGAGCCATGACATGCTCGCAGGTGATTCTATAACTTCCTTCAACTCCACTGACCTCCATCGCGAATGTCAACATTCTCGTCAAGCGGAACGGCACCTTTTCAGGGAACTTATCACGCAGAATAGCAGCTTCAAAGCAGTCGCCGAAATCAATATGAATAATTCGGCCAGTTATCCTGTCAAGCATCAGGTTCAATGGATGACGGTCTCCCAGGCCCAGAATGTAACCTACCATAGACATCACTGCCAATGATCGCGTGTATTCCGTGCGGCGATCGAGCCATGCTTCACTGGATCTTGACTTGAGCCAGAGAATGCGATAAAGGTCCTGACCTTTTGTGTTGTCGAGTGCATATGTGAAGACCTCTATTTTTTGTAAATGCGTCAGATTCTCATATTCCAGAGCCATCTGCATCATAATGCGATGCTCAATATTGAGTAAAGACTTGCCTTCGCGGTACTCTCTGATCAAATAATGTAAGGTATCCGAGTGGGGAACCCAGCCAAGCAGGCCAGCCTTAGGTGACAGTGGGATTGCCGGGTACGCCTGAATCATGAGATGGCGTTTGAAGCATTCTGGGTTATCCGCAAGGAGTGTATTAACCAGACCAAACAGTTGCATCACAAGAGAATCTTGACGAATATCCTCATGACCCTTCAGCAAGTACGTATAATCTTTACCATCAGAACCTTTTATCGTAAAACGACGCGGGCGCTGCTTTGAAGAAATAACCGTGAACGTTGGGTCAAATGAGGAGATAGTAACCTCGGGTTTCCCTGGCTCGTAGGTACCTGGAACAGCTAGCTTGAGGTTCTTTGCATTGAGCAGAGTAGGAGAAACGTACTGCAAATCCAAGCTAAGAAGCTGTGGAAGCTGTCGAGAGATCCGTCGGAATACACTATAGTAGATATCCCACGCTTGATTCAGATGAGACATATCATTAGTTCTCTTGAAGTTCTGAGCCCAGCCATAAGCATCGTGCAAATCGCGTCCAAAGGCGGTTTGGAATGAGATTTCCCTCAGAGTAGTAGGACCTTTCTCGAGCATAGCATGCAAGGGCTCGAGAGTAGAGAACATCTTTGGGATATTATGCTCAACAAAGAAACAGCGAGAAGCATCTTCGAGACCCTCGTGCCATTGCTCATGCCAAAGCACTGCAACACGAATTAGTTCTTGGCTGACCATCTCGGCTTGACTAACGAGAAGTGCAGACGTTTGGTCGTGAGCCCTCATTTTGTCTAGGATGCGTTGGGCTGCACTTTGTCTTTCGCTATCATCTGACTTCGTGCACACCTGGAGCGGATAAACCAAAGCCTGGGGATGCTTCTTTCCTAGTTCAGCTAGTAGATCATGAAGGGACTTGCGAACAATATCGTCAGGTTGATGGATACGAGAAATAAGCTGTGGAACAACTTCAAGCCATACTTCCAAATTAACCATACCAAAACCATCATTCATAGCCTTTGACGGCTCCTGTAAGCCACCATATTTAAACCATAGCGTTAGTAGGCGCAATGTATCCTGTAGAGCACTCTTCGGAGCAAGCGTGATAGAATGGAAGAAGCCCTTGATAGCCGGAACTACATGGGCACTGACACAGAGAGATTCATCATCATTGATGATCTGGCCAGGAACGAGCGAAGGAAGCTGGGAGATCTTTTGAGCTTCCTCACTGTTATCTTCTTCATCGCTTGAATCTACCACCACGGAGTTTGTGTCACTCTGTTCTTCATCCTCAAGCTGTTTTTCCAGAGCTTGCTGTTGCTGTTGCTGCTCCTGATAAATCTTGTGTTCATATAAAGAAACCATCTCGAAGTTTGCAAGAGCCCAGTTGTGCCAGGCTTTATACCAGGTTTTATCGAAGTGGGTTGCAAGCAAATAAGAGCCTAAGATTGAAGCCTTCTGATCTGCATTCTGTTTCCAGTCTGGATTTAGTGATACCTGCCATTCGCCTTGTTTGAGGAAACAACGAGCAAGCAACTTGGTATAATCTCCAATCTCCTCAGTGGAGCCAGGATTCTCGGTAGGTAGAGGCTGCAGAATGAGATCGTCGTTACTGAGGTTAAGATCATGGGACATACGAGTGGTAAAATCAATCAGATACTTTAGTGCGTCTTGTTGATTGCCCGTGGCCCACATGAACTTCAGCTGCGCGTAAACGACTTGAGGGGGTGCCCTCGAGGAATCTTGGTCCACATCAAGCAGTAAATTAAGCGACTTCTCTGCAAGACCAACACGGTTGGACTTCCTACAAAGATTTGCAAATTTGATCCACATTGACATATTTTGCTTTGGATCAAGAACCAGAGTTCGGACATTCAGAACGCGCTGCCAAATATCGACATTGTGCTGGCAACCCATCAACCGTTTATCCCAGGTGTTGCGAATAGTTTGTCTAGCGTTTTCAGCACTTTCAGGGAGCATCTTATAGGTCATAATTTCCTCCAGCTCGGCAAGCATTTGCACACGCACTACCACGCCATACGCACGGTTATAGCTTTCAGACACCAAGGCAGTGAACTCAGTGATGAGTTGGTCATGAGCACGCTGAATTTGTTGCTTGCCTTCAGTGAAATTGTTTCGATGTAAGCATAAAATGGAGTTGAAAAATGATTTATCAGGGGATTCAGGTTTCATGACTGCGATATACGTATCGATTGACTCCCATTGACCCAAGCCCCAGGCTGCGGCTGCGGCTAGAGGTGCAACTACGCGGCGAATCTCAATGCTCGAGTTCTTCCATTTCTCCTTGGCGATTTGTGCCAACTGCTCCCATTCACCCAGCGCATGCAAACATCTCATCTTACCCATGGTCACTTCCATAGAATCAGGCTCAAGCTTTTCACGCTCTTTGTATGCAAGGAGTGCATCCTCCCAACGTTGTAGCTTCTCATACCAGGTCTCCTTGAGCTGTAGCATATTATTGTGTTGAGCGTGTTTTAAAATCCCAATGGCAGCATCAGATTGTTGCAGCTGGTTATTGATGGAAATTAGAGACTCAATGGTAGAAGGGGATGGATCATTGATGAAGTCCAATTCTTTATAGTGCAAAGCCTTGGCGTAGGCATGGCATTTCTGAGCATAAAAGGCCAGGACCTTTGGCGTTAGAGGGAGTGGCTTATCATCACGTTCCATGAACTCAGCAAGCGTCAGCAAAGTTTGAAGAACTTCAGGAGGAATATTTTGTGAGGCCATAGCATTCTGAATGTGCCCGATTAGATCTTCCTTGTATTGGTCATAAAGGTGGATCCAAACACTGTAGAAACTGGGATTGAATAAATCTCTGGCCAAGCTAGGGCTCACGACAGCGATGCCTGCACAGGCACGCATCGAAGGAGAAGGGCTCTGTTTCAAGAACTCCACACTCATTCGTCGGAACCATTCGGACCAGTCATCCTTTGTCGAACGTCCGGTTGTATCCCAAGCCTGCTTGATCGTATTTTGATTAAGAGGTAGTCGTGTGTTGTTCTCAGAGGGAGTAGCATCCAGTGCACTCTGCCTCTCACGTTTGCGATAAGGATTCATATTCTGTGGGAGGGTTTCATTACGCAGAATACGATTCACCAGCTTTTCGTAAACGCTCACATCGACAGTGTTGCGAATCTTACGAATTGCTGGGTTCACACTTTCAATGAACACTGCATATTGAGGCCCGAGCTGGAAACAGACGTTGCAGAGAGTTTCCATGGATACTTTCTTGACCAGTTCTTCGTTGGAGCTATCAAGCACTCGCAGGAGCGGATGGATGATACGAGAGGCCATGTCATTCAGATTTAGGAATTGACTCAAGTCACTAATACACTGAAGAGACGCGATCCTAAGCTGTTGAGGACTGAAATAGAGTAAATCGACCACATTTGGGATAACCAAATGCACATAGTCTTCCAGATTGGATCCAAATGTGTATAAAGAGTTCAGAACTTTGACCTTGGAACCAATGTCGCTGTCGTCTGCTTGCAGTACTCTTATTAGTGAAGGCAGAATCTCAGGCATATAGACCTTGAACTCCCCATCAAGTGCGACAGCAAGGGATTCAATCATGATGAGTATAGCTGCATGCAACTCCTGGAAAACAAAAAATTCCTTAACTACAACGAAAATGTCCTTGAGGAATGGCCTGATGTGTTGCTTGACTACCGTGGTTAGAGTAGAAATCTGCCGGAAGAGGAACTCCACCATTTGTAGGGAGTTTGCGCGCATTGAGTTCAGCAGTCCTGGGATCACTTGGTCGAGGAATAGAACGCACTTCAAGCCAAGGCTCTTGAAAATGAATAGCACAGCTTGCACAATCATAGTATGATGAGGAGCCATTGCAGGGTCTTTAAGCAAAGCCATTAATGATGAGATGACCACAGTAGGGTTGTAGTCCTCGTTGGAAGGAGGAACACCTTTTAGCACAAGTTTAACGTCTATCGGAATGCTTTGTTGCTGCTCGTCATCATTGCTTTCATCGGCCTTGGCTTCTATCTCGCGATACTTATAAGGATCCAGCGCTCCGAGAATACCAATTAGACGAACAGTTTCGCGCTGAATCTCATGATTAGATTCGCTAACGAGAATTTTGATAAGGATCACCAGAAGATTTGGATACTGGTAATAAGGGTCAATAACGTACTCGGCATTTGTGGCGAGCTTTCCTAAGGTTTTCAGTGCGGTTTCTCGTTTTATAATCGAGGACTGGTCCTGGAGCATGTGTAAAATTATGGGCATAATCTCCTTGACATGTGGTAAAAGTTTCTTTCGACCAACCAAGCACAGCTCCCCTACAGCGTCCATTACACTGGCGCTTACCGTAGACACATTTGTACTCTGGGCAGTGGGAATTAGAACCTTGAGGATGGGATCAACATGAGGACTGACAAGACCTCTAGTATACTTCATCAACAAGCTCAAGAGTTTTGCACTCTCCTCTTTGTTTCGAGTATTGGAACTATACTCAATATCAGTGAGAAGCTCAATCATAGTTTTGCGAAGGATTGGAATAATGTACGCAGGGTTCACTTTAGATAGGCGACCAAGGATTGTAATGACAACCTCTCTGATCTGCAAAATCTCGTCGTTGAGAGCCATGAATAAGAGCTGGATATTTTCGGGTTGGCTGAGGTGTGGGTCAATCTTAGGATCCATTGCCTCTAGAACTTCCTTTCGAACCTCCATGGAAGTGTCTGATACACCCAAGATGAGCAGTTTTTTGAGCACGAACTGAACTGCTTGAAGACTCTTGGCACTAAGTTGTGATGAAATGGGCTCCTTGATATAAACCCGGAGACAGGTCAAGGCGGCGGCCTTTCTCACGCGCACGTCGTCATATTCTGTGTACTTGATAACACAATCCTTGCAGAAAGAGGCAAGAACGCGGTTAGCAAAGTCAAAGTCCGAGAGTGTTGTAAGGAACAGAGTAATGAGCTCGATTTCATTCATGTCACCTCCAATCTTTGCAAGCATCGCCTCTCTATACTCGTGACTCAAAGTATCTGAAACTCTGAACTGATAATTTGGGGAGCCTGGCACCCGATAGGGATACCCGCATAGGCCATGGCTGATGGTATTGAGCAGGGCATCTGCAATGTCGTCGCGTAATGCAGGTAGGTTCTTGTCTAGACTCTTGAGACAGTCGTATAACTGCGGCGTGAATCCACAGTTGAACAACATCTCCAGGAGTTTAGGGGACATGTGCTTGGTGAACGCTTGACCAAAAGCATCCGCAAACATGGAAATGCACTCGAACACTGAGACCTCTTGCTCACGTCTCACTCGGGCCTTGGAGTTCAGAGTCTCGCCAATGGCTCGCAACACTGGATCCAAGTATGGAGCGAGATTAGATCCAACGCTCATGGAAATCTTTCCAATGGAGACGTAGCAAAGCACACGAATTGTGGGGTTTTTTGTATTGAGCTGGGCGATCAGGTGGTTCATAGCACTCCCCAAATAAGAACGGGTGAACTCGCCCGGGTTGTAGGCCGCAAACGAGGGAATGATCTCGATCACCGTGCGTCGCACTAGTGCGTCCTTGTGATCTCTGAGTTCCATGACCTGGTCAGTCACCTCGTGGTAGAGCTTCTTCATAAACGAGCCACCATGAGTGAGGAGGGATTGGTACACCAGAAGTGAGCCGTGGATGGACTCGTTCACGCCAGACCGCACCCCGTTGGTAGCCTCTTTATAGACGTTCTTGAAGATGTAGTTCTGCATTGCACTATCCCTGTAGAGCACAATCTCGAGGCAGGACCCGAGAGCCCGTACCGCGTCTTGGCGAATCTGCCGATTGGGGTCACGGATACCTGCCCATAGCGCATCCACAACCGTGTTGAGAAAGCCAAACATAAGGGTTGGGCTGTTTACGGCGATCGCATTGAGCTCGAGAACCGCCGCCTGCCGCCTCAGCTCCTGACGATCGCTTGTGAGCCACTCCACGCAGCGATTGACCTCAAATTCGACTAGATCCCCTGCCAGACTGCTGGTGGTGGTAAGTTTGCCAATCGCCTTGGCAGCTGCAGTGATAACCTCGATATCGGGGGTGAGGATCACAGCTCGCAGGTAGTTTGTGAATCGGGTCGCCTTAACGCCCCTATCTTCCCCTGCGGTATCGCACATGATCAATTGATCGATGGCAAGAACACCTCCGAGCCTCTGGCTCGAGTCTGGTGCTCGTATCAGCTCGAAGATCTGCTTATTGACGTCTTGACTCAGTTTGGTGGCATTCTTCGGGCTCTCTCGAGTAAATGCGGTAACCGTATCTCGAAGCTCCCGAGCACCCTGAATTTTGCGGGACTTTTCTGGGCTTTTCAGCGCCGAAAAGATCGCCGCCAGGGCCATCGATTCAGACGACATGTCGACTGCTTAGATAATCGGGCAATTAAGATATAGGCTGGTCGCACCAGTGGCTATGTACAGTATGTAGAGTTTATTTCTTGTCGAGGCCATATTTCACTCTCAGTTTCTGGAGCTCCTCTTCGCTCAAATGGGGTACCGGTACGTCCGAGAAGTCGTCAGGGGTGAACGATGTGAATGCCCACCAATCTAGGTTAGTTTTGTTCGTTAGTATCCTGGGACCCAGGAAAGCTACTTACAGCAAAAGCCAGCGAAAGCGAGAATGCTTCCGCCCAGGATTGCATTCTTCACCGCATATGGCCTGCGGGCTCGAATAGCGGCTGCGGTCATGGTGCCGTTGGGGTTACGGTACTTGGAAGAGTCGTAAGTCGCGTAGTTGCGGCTCATCCGAGCCAAAACTCGAGAATTCCTACCAATCAGACTCATGTCAAAGGCAATAGTCTTCCGCCACATCAGCCGCCACTCATATCCCATGGTTCACATCGAACCCGCGTACCGGGAGCCGTATCGAAAAGTGGATTTAGTCGTATTATATAGGCTGGAGTATGGTAAAACTCCTATAGACTCGTATAGACCTCAGAGGCGGCCGAGGAAGAGAGTGGAGCTTCCAGCAGATTCGCCTTCTCGATCTGTGGAGGAGACCAGCGTTGAAGATCCAAAAGTCGTTCAGCCAGTCAGAGGAGAGCAGAGCCTCCAATCTCTCATCGACAACGCTGTGCAGAACGAGGACGCATTCGCCCGCAGGTTTGCAAAGCGTCACCGTGCAAAGTAACTGGTTTCACATCACACCAGCAATTTTTATGGGTGTGAGCCTTCATGGTGTGAGCTGATTGAGTGAAGTCAGCTTGCTCCTGACTGTTGACAAGTGTTACTCTGCACTATCTTGTGGAGTCAAAACTTAGAGCTGGGCGACGAGAGTCTAGTCCCGTGAGAATCTAGCCCAGAATAATAGCATGGACTGCTAACGTTCATATTACTACCAAGTGGCTATAAATAACTATTTACCGTGTATACGGTCTTTATTGAAATCCTTGTAAGTCCACTTCTCGGTGACCTTGCGAGGGTACCGGCGTTTGACCTTCTGAGGCACGCGGGCTTCAATCAAGCCACGAGCTTGCAGGTTGCGAAACCGCTCCTTGGCAATATCGCCTTCGGGTTTCAGACGGCGTAGAGAGTCCTCAATCTCATCACTCAGCTTGACCTCCAGAGGAGTCTCCACAAGCGGGTACTTATTCTTGAGCAGCTTTCGTTTCTTACTCTTGGGCTTATCACTCGCCCCTTCCGCAGAAATATCCTCCTTCTCCTGCGATAGTGCGTTCAACTGCTGCCTGAGCTCACGCAGCTGTTTGTGAAGACGCTCACGCTCTTGATGCCTCTTTTGTTTGGCACGCTGCTGTCGGGTCTTCTTTTTATTCTTTGTATGAGGATTGAGACTGAGACGAATCTCACCGTTCTCCTCTTCAGGTTCTTCTTCAGACGATGAGCTAAACTCGTCGTCATTCTTTGCAGCATTGGCTTCAATTAGAGCCTCTATCCGGGCCTTCTCCTGCTCAGCGAGCTGCTCAGCCTTTTCGATCTTCTCTAGTCTAGCGTGCTCGCTCACAATGAGATTTTTCCAAGCCTCTTGAGATGGATTGTAGCTCTTACCACCATGAGGAAGGTCAACATGGGGAGTGTTCTCGATAGCAGGAACAGGATCATGAGTAGCCTTACGCTTTCTCTCCACTGGGGCCTCATCACCCCACAGATCAGCAGAGCCACCACGAACTAAACCGTCATGCTCAATCTGTACCTTTGTAACACTCTCACCAGTGCGTCCGCTTGTTCGTAGGATTTCATGTATCTTCTTCGCTTTGACTTTAGGCTTCTCCTGCTTCTTATTAGGGGCTTTCAAGGCTGGAAAGGCACTTCTTCTATAGAGAATCTCGTGAGATTTCAACCGTTTCTCGCTTTTCATCGCTTTTGTGAGATGTTCGTCATGTGCAGCCTCATCGATCTCAAACAGAGGATTCAGGCCTAGCACTGTTTCTGACTCGCGCTTCTCCTCCAAGCCTTGTTCCAAGTCATCGAGGTCGATGTTCTTGCGCCATGCCTTCTTACCCTTTCTTGAGGCCTGTTTAGTTTTGGGTCTTCCCGTATCCATTGAAATTATTTCGATCAAATTTCATCTGACATAATTTTTTTTGGTCTACTTCGCTTATGTAATTAGGACCACACGAGCCTTGGCTCAATAAATAATAGATTAAAGAATTGGCGTAGATGGCAAGCTGTTCTCTCGAAGCGACAATCGGCGATCAGAGCTCTCACAGAGTTTGTTCGTAGTTAGCTCGATTAAGCTCAAAAACAGATGGCGGTTCAGCGTGGGATTCTGCAGCATACCAAATATGGTAGTAGCTGCGAACTCGCATTTCGACGTACCAAACAACCTCGCAAACCATGCCTTGGTAATTCGACGTAGAAGCAATCGTGTGAGATCTCTTGCCTTGACGGTATCAGCAAGAGTTCGCACAACAGGGACGCGCGGAGTATCTGGCCAGATATTCTCGCTCCCAATCTCGAGGATACCAGGAAACTTGGAGGGAACCGATCCAGCGATATCCCGCAAGCGCTTCTCAATAGTTCCACCCAACAGCTGTTGAATGACAATAATTATTGCTCGCCCCTTCAACCATTCCACCTTTTCGTCAATGTTGAAAATAGTGAGGAATGCATCACAAATCGGTTGTATGAAGACTTTAGTCTCCTCCTCCTCCACCCTGTTAGTACTGTCGTAGGCGGGGTTTTCTGCAGCGAGATCATAATAGCTATCTGGGAAGGAATCGCTGGTCAGAAACATTTGGAATGCCAAGTGGTCGCAGACCTCTTTGATCTTCAGTAGCTTTCTCAGGTAGGTCTCGAATAACTTTCTTCGCGCTTCCACGAATTGGCGCTGCTGAAATTTTAGAACCATCTTCTTTTTGGGAAAGTCCCATGTACTCAACTCCGGAAAATAATGACGAAGAATCTTATGAAGCGAATAAAACTGTCGGAACCGGCGGTCTATTACCCAGCTCTTCTCATTTTGTCGCTTAACTTCTACCACGTATGACGTATACTCACCGGTAGTGTCGAAACTTTGCTTGGCGGCTGGTATAGATATGGTTGTGTTCTGATAGAACGTAGTCCGCATGGACTTCATGATGAGGGACTCTTTAGTCAACAGCTTACGATTGATTTCTCTTTCTAGGCTGGAGGCACTCTTTTGTAGAAGGTGTAGTTCGGAGATATCATTTGTCAATTCGGCCTTCCTCGCTAGCTGTTTGAGGACATCTATCTGAGAACGAAGTTGCGTAATGTCGGACTCTAAGGTCTCTATGAGATGGCTCACATTCTGTTGTCGATTGTTGCGCAGCATGAACTTGAGATTGTTCATTACTTCACTCACCTCACTCTGTTCATCATCACTCCCTTCGTCACTGATTTGGTCAGTTAGACCCTCAGTTTCCTTGATGGCATCTTGGATAGCTTCCATCACTCCTTCGTGGTCGATATCGCTATAATCCCCAGATATATCATCCGTCTGCAGTCGATCTACAGTTTTCGTGTTGTTTCCTGCGAGAAGCATATACTCGTCGAACCACTTGGATTTTTTGAATTGCACCACGTATTCTCCGAGCTTTTGTACTATCAAGTCACGAAAGCGCCATAAAATTCTCTGAACCTCGATAAAATGTTCATGGTCCGGCTTCAAGACGAATTCCTCCAGAGCCAACAGAATGTCATCAGGCAATGCCTCATTGACGTTATCTAGGAGCTGATAGAGCTCAGTGATCGTGGTTCTATCTTTGGGGTCCACATGCTTTGCTGTGCCCGAGATATCCAATCCACCAAGTGGATCCACGGAGCTGTTGTCTAGCAAGCTTGAGGCCATTTGATATACGCGAAGATAATTGAATGGCTGGGTGTTCATAAAGCTGTCGAAGAGCGGTAAGCACTTTGGGTCGTTCAGGATTCCATTGAGGCCGAGATCCTTGAAGGGGTCATTAACTTCCAAGCTATGAGGGTCCAATTCACTAATTTTCTCCTCAAGAGCAAGCTTGGCGTTCTTTAAGCGTTGCAAGTAGAGTGTATCTGCTTTGGAAGGTGGCCGATCGTCCCGGTGTTGCACCTTCTGTAGATTCAGTACAAGAAAGTAATGGGCTTGTCGCGCCAGCGCAACGGATGTCAGATTGTCCACCGCTCTCAAGAAGTCTTTAAAGCCTTCGTAGTCGGTTTGAGGTGTGAGCAAGGGAAGCCTATCACCAACTAGGGATAGCTGTACAAGTTTCCTCATTCTCCGTACCTTTGCGTGGTCACTGAAGGCTTTTTCAACGAGCTGGATGAGCTTCTGGTTCCAAAAGTCAGGATTGGCCAGTAGCGTTATCACAGGATTCAGGACACAATTAGAGCAAATCGACCTTATGAGGTTGTGCGTTAGAGGAAAGTCCATCAATTCTGGCTCATTTTTCAACACCACGGGCAACAGCTTGTCCACCATCTCACGAAGACTCTTTTGAGGGTCGACCGCTCCAGGATGAAGAGTCGAGTAGTGGCCAAAGAGAGTAGCGATACGATTATGGTACGTGGCTGTCTCACTCAGTCGAGTGTGCAGTCCTGGAGTAGCCTTGAGCTCCGCTTCAGCACTGGCATAAGCCTGTATATGTTTTGTTATGATTGGGAGCCACTTCTCGACCACAAACTCACACCAGTCAATCGCCTTTGTGAGGTCATAGAGCGACGCAAAGCATATTCCCAGCGTATCTCTCAGGTGCTCGGTGAATATAGAGCTATTAGGACAGATATTATCGTGCCATTGCAGAATGTATGCGTGCAAGATCTTCTCAATTACCTCGGCCAATGCGTCATTCAGCCTCTGGTCTTCGCAGATTCGGCTCCCCTTCAATCGCAGCTTCGGTCTGGCCATCCTAGGCGTCGGTCTTCTATACGTTCGAATGATGGCTTTTGGAGCGGTTTCCGCAAGACAAATAACGGCTACAACTAGTAAGACCGCCCATCTTGGCATGAGCAAACCAATAAATAATAATACTATTAATGCAAGTCCTAACCTCTTCATCATTAAGCTGTGAGGTCGTCAAAACACTAAACAACAAAGACGATAAGCAAGACTGGTGGCGCTGAATCATCTGTGGCGCGAGAGCATGCACAAGGCTCCGAGGTTTAAGAGCGTTTTTTCTTTTTGTGTTCCTTCGTAGACGTTGATTCTTTGCAGCGTTTACGTTTCTTATGAGAGCTTTCGCCTTCGGGGTCTTTTTTTGATTTTTTCTTCGACTCCTTCTTTTTCGACTTCTTGGATATTTTATCAGGTTCGCTCGAGCTACTCTCCTTTTGCTGTTTGTTTTCGAGCTCAATGGTGCCGTCTAGTACTCCACCAGGAAGAAAGCGTGCATAGAGCTCAGACGTCGCCTTGCGCAGCTTCTCCTGATCCTGGCTAAACTGCACGGATCCTGACTTCGTCGTGGCGTCCAAACTCTTCAAATGGCCGTCGAACACTCGTTCCCACCATCCCTCACTCGCTAATGGGTTGAACCCCAGGCCCTTGAAATCTTTTCTATGTTTCACTAGTAGAGGTTTTTTGAGCCCCCCTCGTTGAAGTGGTTCGCCCTCTCTCCAACCCTGAGATATTAAATATGCCTTGGGGTCCATCTCTATGAAATTATTATTTTCGCACACACGATGGAAATTTCAATATGCATAAGTGTGGCGTCAGGATTCGCACACGTGACCTTGAGATCGGTAGCGCAAGTTCACTATGCCTGAGAAAACAGGTTATATTGAGCGAATTACGGACTCAGGCATCAATTCTGTGGAGAGAATTGAGACTTGTCTCGAAGCTTTGCAATATTGGCCGTCAATAGAGATATGGTGTTTGCTCGGGGACCTTTTGGTCGATCTTACCGATAATGCGATCTATACCACTGGAAAAATACTTGAAATTATGCAAAGCGGGTATGAGGCCACTAAATTGTGGCTACCCAAGGCGCACCTATACTGGAATATCTATGTTGAATTTCTGGAGCGACAACACTCGGAGAAAGTGGAGGACGCCTTTCTAGACCGCCTTCGCCATCCTTGTGTGGAGCTCGATGCAATTTTGAGTCAGTATTCGCAGTTTGTGACAGATATTTATCCTGAAGAGCAGTACACATCGAAGATGGATCGCGCTAGCACAATTGCATCAGATTCAAAGAAAGTAATGATACTGAGAGACCCTTTTGAGCTGAGCTTACTGAAAGGAGCGAGTTTGATGCTCTATACCGAATATATAGACTGGGAGAAAGAGAGAGACCTGAAGCTCGCCCTCTATCTCAGAGCCGCTTGCGACTTTCCTGAATCAGTGCCTTTATGGATGGAGTGGATCTGGAGTTTGTGGCTAGACTATGACGATCTCACTGGGGCTACTGAGGTGGTGCAACGGGCTTTGGCGTTCAACCCCAGTAGTGGTGAGCTTCAAGCTACGGCGCTGAGAATCGCTCAGTACAATCCCTCATATAGCCCGGATGTTGACCTTGGAGATCCTCACGTCCTCCTTGCAAAGTTTAGTTGCATGCTATCACTGGTTTACTTGGACGAGCTCATGACTGATAATTACTCCAAGCAGATCCGTGACTACATTAACCAACTACACAGCATCTCATCCATCTCCACGGCGTTATATATGTTGTCCTGTGCAGACAAGTCGGCTGCGAAACGGTTGTGGTCGCGGCTATCACAAATGGACAATCACAAAACTAGTGAATTTCAGGCAGCATGGCTTGAGTTTGAGAAAACCATGCTCATACCAGATATATCCCAGTACTATGAGCTAGTGTTGCAATTGCCTAGTGCATATCCCTCAATTGTGCAAGAAAAGCTGCGCGTCTTGTACTGTCTGGCCGATGGGAAAGAGATTGAGCGGGCCCAACGGCAGCAAAAACAATTGGATGCTTCCTCAAAGAAGCGGCGAGCACCACCTGAAGTCGAAGCGAGCTCCAAAAGACCAGCGCTGGCTCGTAATCGCGAGGAGACGACGTTGATCACTACTGGCGTTTCCGATGAGCAGCTGGACAAGTTACTGACTCCGTTTGAAGTGCTTTCCAGAGAAAGAAAAGGTGACACTATAGTGCTTGAGTTTTCCTGTATCGAGGATAAACTTGCGGCGTATTCCACAATTAGATTCTCTAAAGACCTAAAGGGCTCTGCCCAGGTTGTAGATGGCAAGGGAACACTTGTCTGGGTCACGAATTTCCCTGAAGATTGGTCCAAGGAGGACCTGCAAAAGCGTTTCAGTGCGTTTGGCGATGTGCTTGCAGTGCGACTGCCTTCGCGTGCGAATAATCAGTCACGAAGGTTTGGCTACATTCAGTTTGCCCACGCCGACGATGCGCTAGTCGCAGTGGACAAGCTAGACGGGAGCGAGGGATTGGTGGTGAAGCTCAGTGATCCACTAAAACGTGGCAACCGCCAGGGAGCTGCTGAGGAAGGGCGAGAAATATTCCTCGGGGGGCTGGACAAGACTGCTTCTGTCACTGACCTTGAGAAGTTCATCTTGCTCCACTCTGCGTTCACGCCCTCCTTCATCAACATTCCGGCCTCCAAGAACCCAGAGTACCAGAACGACGGGTATGGCTTTGTTATTTATCACACAAAGGACCAGGCGGCGGCCTCGGTGGACCAGCTGGGCAAAGTAGCATATGTGGGCAAGTTTCTGCGTCCGCGTCTGGCAGTTCCCAAGCGGCAGGTGAAGACGGGCGAGAGAGTCAAGTACACTCCCCGCTCTGTCCAGCTATGGGGGATTGACGACACTGTGAACAGTGCGGGCCTGCAAAAGTTCGTAGAGGGTCTGTGTTCCGTTCCTGTCGAGGCGTGCCAAGTCGACGCGCTCGAGGGCACCGCCATTGTGACATTCAAAAACGAGTCGGACGCTGGGGCTGCGGGCCTCAGGCTCCCCGGGCAAGTGCTCAACGGCAGGCCCGTGCACGTTGGCACCAAGCCGCGCACGACCGGCCAATTCAAGCCGAGGAGTTTGCAGTAATCATCATGCATTTATTAGGGTTAGTTTACTTAGTTTTGATTACATTCACAGTAAGAGATCGTCTAGTCGTTCGCAGCTGCGCAAAGGCATATTCAGCGCCTGCTGGTACTGTTCCTCGTCGCGACTGAACCACCCCTGGGCGTTGCGCAGCAGCTGCTCCCTGTGCATGGTCTCGCGGTTGCACTTGTCCCGGAGATTCGAGATGTATGTGGTCTCGGCGTAGCGGTCGAGCTGCCTTAGCTTGCCTGACGACAGGTTCTTGGTATCCTTGGGGTTGACGAAGAACTTGACGTGGTAGTTCGGCGTGGACCGCTCCTGAGTGAACCTGCGGTCCTGGGTGTAGGAGAACGCGGGTATGCTGGAGGCGGCCTCCCCAGAGTTGAACAGGTTGGAGATAAGAAATATGAGTAGAATGCCAATAATCGGGATGTACTGAGTCCAGCTCGGGTTCTCGTTGGCAGGCTGGCCCGCCCGCTGAGCCCGGGCCCGGGCGGCTTGAGGGTTGCCAGCGGTCTGGAAGAACCCGCCGGGGCCGCCGAATGTGTACACCCGCGTCCCCCCGAACGGCTGCCCGCCAAACCCGCCGAACTGCTGCCCGCCAAAGAACATGTTGAAGATGTCGTTTGGGTCAAAATCGGCCGCGAAAGGCTGGCCCGCCGCAGGACGCCCCCGCGCGCCGCCAAACATCGACGACGCTGCCGACGCCGCGCTCGTGCGGTCGTCAGGGTCGTTCCCAGTCTGGTCGTAGATGCGCTTCTTGTGAGGGTCGCTCAGCACCTGGAACGCCTTGGAAACCCGCTTGAACGCCTCGTCCGCTTGCGGCGCCCCGTTCTTGTCGGGGTGTACCGTCAGAGAGATCTTGCGGTACGCCTTTTTGATCTGCATGTCTTCGCAGTTGCGCTCGATGCTCAGGATCTCGTAGTACTGCGTGCTCTTATAGTTCATGATCCGCTTGACGGCGGCGTGCTGCTGCGGGGTGTACTCGCGCTTCTTGTCGGTGTGCCCGTCCCGACGATTGTGCGCTTCCGTCGAATGGTTCTTTGCGGAGGTGCTCATGTGCGGTATCAAACGGTGACAGCTAGACTAAGCGTCGCTCATGTGGCGATGTGGCGTAGTGGGGGCTGCGGTGCCAGTGGTGGCTAGCGTGAAAATACTTGGGATTGACGGCCCAAGCGTCGTGGTTTCGAGGGCGATCGGGCCACCCCAAAACTCGACGTTTCTTGTTTTTGTGCCTGCATCGATCATGCATCGCGCTGCCGATTCCAGATCCGTTACTTAAACAGATGATCTGTCAGATTCCTTCCTTGCAATGGGTGCTCCTCGAGTGATCTTTATGCGACATGGTGAGACTGAGTGGTCCCTGACCGGCCAGCACACTGGAACCACCGATATCCCCCTCCTTCCTGAGGGAGCTGAATGCGTCTCTCACCAAGGTCGAGCCCTGGTGGGCAAAGGCCGCATGGTAGACGCCAGAAAAGTCGCCCACGTCTTTTGCTCACCCCGCCTGCGTGCCCGCCAGACCATGGATCTGTTTCTCGCCGAGCACAAGTGGGACATCGCCCCCAACGAGATCGTGATCGATGATCGCATCAGAGAGTGGACGTACGGCATCTATGAAGGTAAAACCCCCGCCGAGATCGCACAGATGCGGGGCGGGAAGAAGCTTTACATCTGGAAAGACGGCTGCCCAGAGGGCGAAACCCCACAGCAGATCACTGAGCGCCTTGATGCGCTGATCTCGGACATTCGAACCATCCACCGCATCTCTATGAGCAACGAGGAGCCCGGGGACGTGTTGGTGTTTGGGCACGGCCACATTCTGCGGGCCTTCGTCATGCGGTGGATGGGCTGGCCTCTGGCCGACTACCACCCGATGGTTCTTCCCGCTGGCGGCGTCGGCGTCCTGGGCTACGAACACGATAACCTGGATGAGCCCGCTTGGTACCTCGGACAGGTTGGCAAATAGACTAGACTGTGTAAACTCGCTAGATTAGTTGCCACGATTTCATGCGCCCGCCACATCGCTAATTTAGTTTGTCCCCTAGAGACGCGTTGTAAACGCGGTCTACTTAATAAGATTTTCATGTCCTCAAAACGCTCCAATAATGGAGTCGGTAATGGGCCCCTCAAAAAGCCTAAACCGGACAAGCTTATCCACTCCCAGGTTTGGTCGCGACGCCCGGTGCCTCAAGGATTGCCGTCACGACCCACTATTAACCTTCAACAGCTGGATATTGAAGAAGCAATTTCCGCCCGCACAGGACAGGCTATTGTGCGAATAATCGGCGTCACCGAAGAGGGAAACTCCATCCTGGTCGAAGTGACCAACTTCAAGCACTATTTCTATGTCCCGGCCCCGTACAAGTTCACCCCTCACGATGCCGAACAATTCGCTTCCCAGCTACGAGATCAGTTCGCTTTGGACCATATAGAGCTCTGCGAGCGCAAAACCCTGGTCGGATATACCGGACCAGACCCTCAATTCTTCCTCAAGATTGTTGCAAAGACCCCGCACGCAATTCCAGCGCTGCGACGCTACTTCGAGGTCCAGCAGCCCAACGCCCGACTTTTTAGAGACTTTCAATTCTCTACCATCACCTTTGACCGTACCACGTACGTCGAAAGGCTCTGCATTGACCGAAACATTAGCGGCATGTCGTGGCTGACCCTACCCGAGCACAAATATCAAGTGAGCCAGGGACCTCCGATAAGCCGATGCCAGATTGAGGTCAGTATAGACTACCGGGACATGGTTTCGCATTCCCCTTCAGGCGACTGGCTCGGCACTGCCCCTATTCGTATTCTCAGCTTCGACATCGAGTGCGCTGGTCGCAAGGGAATCTTCCCCGAAGCCAACAAAGATCCAGTTATCCAGATCGGGAATGTCGCTCAGGTTCAAGGTGCCAGTGACGTGTTTGCGAAGAATGTTTTCGTCACGGGTACATGTGCTCCTATCGCGGGTGCAGACGTCCTGAGCTTTGATACCGAACAGGAGATGCTTCTCGCATGGAAGGACTTTGTCAATGAACTCGATCCAGATATCATTATTGGCTACAATATTGCGAATTTCGATTTCCCGTACCTGATTGAGCGGGCTGCAGCTCTTCAACTGAAGACATTCCCATACTTTGGCAGGTTGCTGAACCAAGAACAAAAAATTGGCAGAGCGTTCTTCCAGTCTAAGGCCTTTGGCTCGTCAGAAAATAAATCCACCGATATTCACGGCCGCGTGCAAATTGACATGTTACAATATATTCGTCGTGAGTACAAGTTGCGGACATACACTCTCAATGCAGTGAGTGGTCGGTTCCTCAATGAACAAAAAGAGGATGTGCCTCATTCTATCATCACAACTCTTCACAACGGTAACGAATTTACTCGTAACCGATTGGCTACTTACTGTCTCAAAGATGCGTACCTTCCAATGCGCTTAATGCACAAGCTCATGGCGTTAGTTAACATGACAGAAATGGCGCGTGTCACCGGAGTGCCTCTTGCTGCCCTATTGTCCCGTGGCCAGCAGGTGAAGGTAATGTCGCAACTATTCCGCAAAGCCTTAGAAGTTGGAATGGTCATACCCAACTACAAGCAGGAAGAAGGAGCTGGCTATGACCAGTACGAAGGTGCGACCGTTATTGAACCGGTGCGAGGCTATTATGATTCCCCAATCTCAACTTTGGATTTCAGCAGTCTGTATCCCAGCATTATGATGGCGCACAATCTCTGCTATACCACTTTGCTCAAAGATCCCAAAGTATCGATAGCAAAATACAACCTGGCGGAAAGCGATTATATCAAGACGCCTACAGGAGACTATTTTGTCAAGCCTAACAAGCAAGAAGGCATTCTTCCCATCATCCTTAAGGAACTTATTGCGGCTCGAAAGCAAGCGAAAGCGGATCTGAAAAAGGAGACCGACCCTTTCAAGAGGGCTGTCCTGGATGGTCGTCAGCTGGCACTGAAGATCTCCGCGAACTCGGTGTATGGTTTTACGGGTGCAACAGTGGGTCGTCTGCCGTGTCTAGAAATATCGTCTTCGGTGACCGCTTTTGGCAGAGATATGATCGAAGCAACAAAAAATTACGTGGAGGAGAACTATACAAAAGAGAAAGGCTATGAGTTCGACTCGCAAGTCATCTACGGTGATACAGACTCAGTGATGGTCAAGTTCGGACCCAAGGATCTCAAAGAGTGCATGCGGCTGGGCGAGGAAGCAGCTGGTAGGGTCTCCAAGATTTTCCAGAACCCGATTAAACTAGAGTTCGAGAAGGTATATTTCCCTTACCTGCTAATCAATAAAAAGCGTTACGCTGGGTTGTACTGGACGCGTCCCGAGAAACATGACAAGATGGACACCAAGGGAATTGAAACTGTGCGGCGCGATAATTGTCAATTGGTTCAAAATGTTATAGAAACGGTGCTCAACCGCATTTTGATCTCGCGTGATGTGAAAAGTGCCGAGATGTTTGTCAAAGACACCATCTCCGATTTGTTGCAAAACCGCGTCGACATAAGTCAACTCATTATCACCAAACAGATCAGCAAGGCGGATTATGCCGGCAAGCAAGCCCACGTAGAGTTGGCAGAGCGAATGCGCAAGAGAGATTCAGGATCTGCTCCGCAGCTAGGGGATCGAGTTCCATACGTGATCATTAAGGCTGGACCCAATGAACGGAACTACGACAAGAGCGAGGATCCTCAGTACGTGCTGGAACATAATATTCCTATTGACACCAACTACTACTTGGAGAACCAACTGTCGAAACCTCTCATGCGTATTTTCGAGCCTATTCTTGGGGAGCATAATGCAAAAGCCCTTCTCCATGGCTGGCATACAAACAAGGTCATGAAAGCGACCCCGACGACTGGCGGATTAATGAAGTTCGTTGCCAAGACTGAGCTGTGCAAAGGCTGCAAGAAGCCCCTCAAGGGCAAATATGCAAAGGGTGCAGTGTGCGAGGACTGCCAGGACAAAATCCCAGAGCTTTACTGCCAGCAGCTTGCGGATATCAACGAGCTCCAGGTCCAGTTTGCCCGTCTTTGGACTGAGTGTCAGCGGTGCGAACAGAGCTTGCATTCCAGCGTCCAGTGTAGCTCGAACGACTGCCCAATCTTCTATCGTCGGGTCAAGGCCCGCAAGGAACTGGAGAGAGGCGAAAACGAACTAGCAAAATTTGACATTAATAGTTGGTAACTATCTATAGAGCTATCAACGCACAACAAATAAATAAAATAGCTCACGCATGTTATAGCAGCAAATCGCGGAGATTTTGTTGGTACAGCGACACCAAGTCAAAGATGTCATCGGCCACATGCGATGCCAACTCAAACACCATAAAATACACCCAGCGGTCGTCGGCTTTGTCAAACACGTCGGCGATGTTCGAGAGGGCTTCAATGTACTTGAGCAGGCAGTTTCCGGCCAGCACATGGCGCGAGACGGAGATCCCGTCGAGCGACGGCGATCGCACCACCGTGACTCCGCCTTGTTTACCAATAGGGTAGTTGCTCGACGATATCGAGTAGACCGAGCTACGGTTATCAGATGTGACAAGTGACTTGCGGACGAGCCCGATGAGACGGGACCGTGTGTTCTTGTGAATGCGCTGGGGGCCAGGGAGCTCCTCGTCGTATATACTGGGGGGTGGGGACGGCGGTCTTCTTCCACCGATGCCGTGGAACGGCTGGTTATTCGGGCCAGCCTGGGGTTCGGGGGGGTTTACGAGCGAGTCCTTCCAAAGCTCTCTAATCTTGGTCCGCAACCCGGCTTCGAGCTTCTTGGACGGCTCCAGTTCCCCTGCCGATCGCACGAGGCTCTCAATGAACGCAGCCCTGCAGCAAAGCAACCGCGATGCGTGTTCAGACACGGTTGGGATAGACCACAGCTTGCGAGGTACAAAAACCCGCGGGGTAATAAACGCTCCGGGCTCGCTGTTGTAGCTGTGGACCACCTGGCGGAAGAACCAGAGGGCCCTTGCGACCGGAGTGGACGGCATCTGGACCCGGGCGTCCGGGACGCGTACGACCGGAATGGACGGAGTAATCGGGCTCGAATTAGCGCTAAAGCACGATTCCTGCGGAGAGTTAAAGTCGAACGACTCTGCAAACTCCCGGGTCCCGTGCGCGTGATCCAGGGAGGTATAGATTGGCAGCAGTGAGTGCCGGTGGGGGGGAGGCGAATACGACATACTTGTGCGAGCTTTGGACTTGTGCACTACGATTCCGCCCTGATTGATCTGCTGGGGATGGTTTTATATAAATGTTGAAAGGACCCTGCATCAGTCATGCATCTCCATTTTTGGTAACCGCCAGCTGCAGCATATTTTGCCGTGCTTTGGTAACGGACAGGGTATAGGCTCTTGGTAGCAAGGCCTTGCGGGAGCAACGCACGAATCGCGTAAACTATCCGAAATGTTGGCTACTCAATCACTATGCTACTTGTTGCGGCTGAGTCCGCAAAATCGCCTCGCTCGTCGCGTAAGCGGGGGTTTGCCGGTTCTGATCATCGACGTCCCTGTAAGGTACAAAGGTGCATCGGTCAGGTCAGTGTTGCATGAGCTCGCGCGTTTGCGATGCATGGTTGATGCTTAATTTGGGACTTTGATTTCGGGTAACCATTTGCGTTTGTATTTCAAATATTCCTCTGTTCTCAACCATACTAGCATGCCGGCTGATACACAAATGATTCACTCCGCCTGTGTTTTACGCATATGGCTCATTTGGGCTCACAACAGCGCCGCATGAGAAATGTAACATATCTCTTCAGAGGACTAGATTGGGTCCCCTGTGCCCAGTCGATTCGGAATACTAGCTCTCAATCTCCCTTGAGTCTTGAAACCATGCGCCTAGAAATCATCAGCCCATATGCACCCCTGAGCTTTCAAGTAGTTGAGAGCCCTCGGTACCCACAAGGGTTTGCAATACCCTTGTTGAATCATTTTGTTGCGCCTTCTGACGAGCGCGCGTGGGCCGTGACTGTAGCTCTGTGAGCATCTAGGTTTCGCAAACACACCGGTCCCGCGACATCACACATATCTGTCACATTCCAGTGGTTCGGCTTGATGGCTCAGGTACAGAGTGCATCAGACGAGCCCGAGATGCAAGTGCCGTGAAACATGTCTGAGGAGCTGTACTGCATGCAGGAACTCATAGATACGAGGTCTGTGCATGCCCAAAAGTCGAATCTCATTTATTTTATAACTATTTCTTTCCATATTGGAGTATTAGGTATGTCCAAGTGGAAATTTCCTGTAAAACTCATGCAGACCTTGCTTGATGCGCGATCCCCGGCAGGATCAAGCAGGAACGGTTTGGTGATAGGCCGAGCGGCTGTTGTTGACGTTTTACTGACAACTTTTGAAACGGCTCAACAAGTGACCTCGGTCGACCACAGACACTCACTATGGTCAGGATAATTCTATCTGAACACGTTCGTGCGTCTGTCCCTTAGCGTGTTACGCCTTGGAGCCATTTAGTGTCGCAGCAGATCAACAATATGCAGGCCTAGGGACTTGTCAAGCACTTCGCCTCATCTGCCTATGCTGAGCTTAGAGAAAAATCTATTAAATGAACTGTGAAGGAAATAAATTATGTACTTACCGTCAGGCTTTATCGACGTTCTATAGCCAGCGATGAATGAGGCTCCAACCCTGGCTTGCTATCTGCTGCTTCGAGCACTGCTTCCTTCGAAGGCATGTGAACTAGTCTGCCGTCTGACGGAGGTGCCTCGCCATCGATTTCCTCAATAGTCATCTTTGGTCCGTGGAACCACTTGTGAGCATCTACCCAATAGTAGATTAGACAACCACCCCATACTGCTCCGTTGATCACGCAGGTGTAATTCATGGTCTCAGGATCCACCGGAATCTGAAGAGGAATCATGTTCAAGGCAAAAATCTGGAATATCAAGTAACACGAAGCAATGATGTTGTTGATGCGTGACCAGAATTCTCCCAGATAGAATGGACCAGGTGTGAATGACGCTTTCGAGCCGTAAAGCGCCCGGAAAAAGATCGGGGCTAGCCAGGCAAGAGAGTTTGATGCGGCATTCAAACTGAACAGGGCGTCCGCCGCAGTATCATTGATCATGACTAGACAACCCAAGAACAGGCAGACGAGCGTATCGAAAATGATGGCATTTCTAGGAACTCCGTTTTTAAGATTGATCTTTTTGATGAGGTTGCTGAAAGGAAGAGCACCATCACGGCTGAATGCCCACGTTTGACGGGAAGTGGCAACTAGAATACTCAACCCCATGAGCCACTGCACGACGGCCATGATCACCTCGATTCCGATACCCCATTTCTTTCCTAGACAGTCCAAAAGAATCTGGGCAAAGCTTGAGCCTGTAGAAGTCTCCAAAAGGGGAGTAATCTCGGGGTTCATCACAGCAGCAAGAACGCACATGCAGCACCACCCAAGAACTCCGCACATCGCGATACTCAAGTTGATACCAAAGGGGACCGCAGTTGCTGCATTGCTAGCCTCCTCAGACATGTGGATGCAAGAATCGAAAGCACCGATAGACCAGATGGCCGGCATCCAACTCAGGAGGAAAGCCCACCCGTAAGAATAGCCATAATAGTTGTTGGTGGTGTCACCGAATACGAATTTTGCTGAGTTGATGGTGCCGCCATTGTGCTTGAGCCCTACTGGCAGGGCGATAAGAATAACAACCATCAGGATAATATTCAAAACGATGCAGAACGTCTGGAGCCTAGCCATGAGCTTTGTTGTAATCAGGCCCACTAAAGCTTGAGTGACAACTGCAAATGCAAACACACCGTATGCTACGAAGTTATTCGCTTCGTAGATCTCGTCGCTATCCAATGTCGCCATGGTCGGAATAGAGAGTACCATAGTGGCAAAACCGTAATCAATTGAGCAAATACCACCAATCAATCCGAATGTATTGGCATATCCGACCAGGAAACAGACGCAGCTCTTAATTTTCTCCGGGGCGTACATAAAAGAGTATGCATACAGGCCACCGGAGGTAGGCATGGCTGAGCCGAGCTCAGCCAGCCCGACACCTACGCTCATGATGAAGAAACTGGGAACAAACCAGCCCCAGGTAACACCTACACCACCACCGGCGACACCCAGGTCAAGTGTAGAAGCGATAGAAGGAACCAGCGACATGATACTGAAAGCAATACCAAAAACCTCGATAGGCGAGAAATTACGGCGGAGCTCTGGCTTGTAACCCAAATTCATGAGCAACTCGTCATCTCTCAACTGGGTCTGCTGGGCCTTGGATAGTGTAGGCTGCATGTGGTATTTCTCAGCATCTACGCTGGTAGAGCCATTGCTGGAGTCTTCTTTCATGTTGAGATGTCGGAAATTTCATGGGATGCAGCGATTTATATGTAAAGGTGCGTACTCGCAGGTTGGGGTGCATGAGTCTTGGTAACTGGAATAGATAAGGATACACCAGCATGACGCGGCAAAATACTCGATCCATTATATGGCTGGTTGGTGGTGTTGTTATAATTTCTAGTGCAAATTCCAATACAATAAACCAATGGAGGGGGAGTGTGGCTCGTGCAGATGGCCGATAGAAATAGCCGCCGCACCACATTGAGGGGTACAGCTCCAGTGGATCACGTATTGCACCAATGACTCAGATCAGCACCGTGGTGGGATACCCCAGCGTTAGAAACAGAATTCCAATTCTACGGCCGCAAAACGCACATCACTTAAGCACCGTGTCTGGGCATGCAGTGCTCATGCTAGATAATGGTGCAGGGAGGGGCACTAGGCACTATCGAAATATCCGCCATGCACGGAGAAAAAAAAAGTTAGTATGTACAAGATCCGTCTAGTCTTTATTAAAATGTGTCGTCGCTGCTGTCATTCCTGGTGGCGACGTGTGCTGGCCACTAGCCAGCGTATGTACATTAGCGATAATGCATGCAATATGCCACCCGTCGATTTTACCGCGAAGCCCCTGGGGCCAGTCCAGGCTTGCGAGAATGGGTGTAGCAGCCCTCGCAAGCGCAGTCTGGCCCACAATGGCATTGATCCGGGAGCACACAGGACGGGATGCTCGTCAAATCGTTGGAATTGGGCCAGAACTGCTCAGCCTCCTCGCTCGTCACGCCAAAATTCGAGAGCGGCAGCCCATTGTAGTCCATGGGGGCAATTAGTTGTGCGTCCTTGGATAGCAGCGGTTTGAAGTCGCCGGGTAGGTCGAACTCGCAGACGTCGAACTGAGGGTCAATGGTCTGCACGTCGCCGTCGATCACACTGGTGGCTGGCGACTTAGTTTGCTCCGTGACTTCGTCCGGGTTTCCAGCATCGCTTGTCTGCCCAGTGTCGTTTGGTCTCTTCCTGTACAGCCCGCACCCTGCAGGTTCGAAGATCCATTTTTCAGTGTATATTGGTCCTCCGTCGTCGTCGTCGCTGGCTCGGCCCGAGACACTATTTACAATTATTAGTCTTCGGTGCTCCTCGTTGTCACACTCGGGCTGTTTTTCAGCCGGAATTAGTGTGTGTCGACGGTCGGTCTTGGGCAGGGGCCGACCCCTTTTTCGCACTTGTATTAGTACTCTATCTCTGTGATCGCACGACGAGGACCGGTGCCCCCGTATGCAATTTATGCAGGCATATTTCTTGCCCTGATAAATAATCATGGAGAGGAAACCTCTCGCTGAGTTTGGCGCTCTTATGTATGAGCAAATTTGAGCTAATTACCTCTAAGCCCGCTCGGTAATATTTAGGTCCTGTATGAATAATCTCGCCAATAGCCCAACTTGTTTTCGCTAATTGGTCAAGACCCGGTCAGATGGTGGTGTCCTGCCCATGCGGCAGTTACTTAGGAGCCGCATCACGTTGGAGCGCCACCCGGCAGCCTTGCCACAGGTGTGCATCTACTGAACCCTCAAAAACTAAATTACCTAACCGCGCCTGCTCTCTGACATGTCCAAAGTTCGCGGCAAGCAGTCGACGGCGGTGCGCCGGCTAATGACTGAGTACAAACAGCTCCTCAATGACCCTCCGGAGGGGATCTCCGCTGGCCCCGTGTCGGAGGACAACTTCCTCGAGTGGGAGTGCCTGCTGTCCGGCCCGGTCGACACCTGCTACGAGGGGGGTCTGTTCAGCGCGACGCTGAGTTTCCCGTCCGACTACCCGCTGAATCCGCCAGTGATGAAGTTCACGACCCCCATCTTCCACCCCAATGTCTACAAGGACGGCAAAGTGTGCATTTCGATCCTGCACGCCCCCGGCGACGACCCCAACATGTACGAGACGGCGGCGGAGCGGTGGTCTCCGATCCAGAGCGTGGAAAAGATCCTCATCAGCGTGCTGAGCATGCTGGCGGAGCCCAACGACGAGTCGCCCGCCAACGTCGACGCCGCGAAGATGTGGCGCCAGGACCGACCCCAGTTTGAGAAGCTCGTTCGCAAGCAGATAAGAGAGACGTTTGACCTCTGACCAGTGTAATGTACATAATAACGAAACGTGCCCGGTTTTGTCCTGCAGTGCTACAGATTAATTAGCTATCGATGTCATGCTTGGTTTGCGTCCTCCTCGGCCTCATCCAGCTCCTGGGGGGGCTCGACGTCCACGACGCCCAGGAGATAGTCGATGATCTCCTCGTGGCCGGCAGACTCGGCCTGGAACACCGAGTCCTTGCCGCTCTCGTTCTGGATCATGGGATCAGCCCCGGCCGTCACTAGCAGCTTCACGCAGTCCAGCACCCCCACGAGGCACGCCCAGTGCAGAGCAGTGTTGCCATGGTCATTGGGCTTGTTGACGTACTGCTTGCGCTCAGACTCCTCGATGTTGTCCAGAATCAGCTGCACGAGCTCAGTGTGCCCGTTCGCAGCCGCCATGTGCAGAGGCGTCGACTTGGACACCTCGTTCTCGATGTTCAGGAACTTCTCCCGAGCACCCTGCTGCTTGAAAAATTCTTGAAATGGCGCAATGTCGCCCTCGCGAGCGCTTTGCACGAGATCATCAGACATGACAAGATGAAAAATTTCTGTAAGCGAGCCACCTGCATATGCACCTAAAGTGGTGCTCTGCTGGGGGAAATCTGGGGAGTTGACTTAGCAGAGCTCCAGCAGCCGCATCTAGCGACTTTGTGCAACTTCTAAGCATTAGTCTGACCGCGTTCATCAAGGGGAAGCACCCAAAAAATCCAGAAAATGGCACCGTCATGGTCGGGCATCGTAGTCTAGTTACTAGTGTTTCCTGCCTATTCTCCAAGTTTCGTCCTCACTCAAGTACTATACGCAACTCTGCATAACCGAGGCGATCTTGCTGACAGGATATTATGGAAGAGCAACTGAACGCAGTGAGCAGGTGGCTAGAATTCGGTAGCATCACGCAAACCAGCATCAATTTAGAGGCGTTGGCTGAAAATACTTGTATCTCTGAATGCTCAACTATCGAGGAGGCCGTAGTCCTGCACTCTCTCGAGTTCCTCAGAGCCATCGATCATGAACTCGACCGTCCAACCGAGATGATCTCTATAAGCCTCGGAGACATGAAAGTGGTCAACACTCTGATCAAAATTGTGGTTATTTACGGAATATACCCATCGCTCGACCGTCGAATCCTGCCAGCCCTCAGCGACGAGATCAAATGGCCAGTATCATGCTCCCCAAATATCAGCTTGCTTGAAAAGGTCATACCGAATATTCATGTGCTGTTGGCGTCGAAGAACGACCTTAGTGACGTCATTATTATGACCCCATTTATGGCCCTGTTTCTAGCTGGTTGCACTCAGCTGGACCATGAGACCAACCAAGACACCTTGGACGAGTTCATCAAGATCATTTCCACCTACGACAACTACAAATATCTCATAGGCCTGCTTGCTCCTGGGACACCTGCATGGTTCAGAAAAGCCATTTCTGAGAGACTGGCCAAACTGCCCTACCATAGAACGGACGCCGTGAAGTCTCTGGTGGAACTCTTTTCTGGCTATCGCGAGAATGAGGAAATTGATACCCAGAAAATGCAGCTCTTAATCGCAGTATTCATGTCTCCTCCCGCAGGAGAACCTTTGCAAAATTATCTCTCGGTCATGGATAGGCAGCTCTTCGAGCTCGTGGGAGCCGTGAGAATGCCCTCCGACATTACCATGGCTACTTGCTACCTGATAGACATATTGGAGATTCATAAGCCCCAGACTCTCAAGTTCTTCAGAGACGAGTTCATTACTGCATTCACTACATCCAATAGTCCCGACCTCGAGACTGGCCTCATGGCCTTGGATAATCTCCTGGTAAGGAAAAAGGCATTACCGCTAGTCTTGGCGGTTGGGGAGAGGTTCATACTGCTTTTCTGGCTTCTGTTGGCGCACCTATCAAACGCAAATGCTCCTAATGGCTCAGTATTGAAGCTGATTGTCAACTTGGTGAATGAGCGGCCATACCTTCTCGAAAACATCCTTCGGCATCTCTCCATTCAAGAGTTTGCAAATCTTGTCCCAGTAATCAGCCGCTCAAGTTCAGACCCAAGAGAGCCCAACAAATTGCGCGTAAAGCTATTCTCGGTAACCTCAATAACCCAACAGGAGGAGTTCAACCTCAAACAGATCGACGCGCGATTGGATTACTACGTTATTATTTTGCATAAAGTTGATGATCCATTGGTTACACGTTTATTTATTTCTTTGTTGCGAGAAGCAATTGGCTCTACGCATGGCAACAGCAGCTCTCCAGTACAAATCCTTATATCTCTCAAGCTCCTGGAAAGAATGGCCACAGATCTGCGATCACAGCTGTTCTCAAAGCCTGATGAAATTATCGATATGTGCCTGGCTATTGTTGCTACCGCCGGCAAACAGCCGGACTCGGCCAAGTCCTTGAATATACCCGACATAAACAAACTCTCAATTGTGGAGGCGGACAGTGACGATGAGGATGACGAGGAGCACGAACCAGATGTTCCTCAAGTTGACACCAATCTAGTGGAACTGTGCTTGAACCTCTTGAACGCAATGATGCTAGAGCTCTCATCTAACACTGCCGCGCTTCAGAGAATTGCCTCACAGCGAGAAGAGATTGAGATTTTAGCAAACTCCAAGGACGAGCGACTTAGTGCCAAGGCCCTATACTGCCTCAAGATGTTGGAAACTCTGACAACAACGGGGCAGGTGGATCTCGGTGACGATAATGTGGATTACAACAATGCTAGCGAGGTGTTCGAGTTGGCTAAATCCTCTTTGAATGATCCATTGATCCCTATTAGAGCACACGGCCTTCAACTAATCAAAAAGCTGGTTGAAAAACACGAAAAGGTCGTGGATCTGGAGACCGCCCTAAGAATTTGCTTCTCTCAGCTGAAAGACGAGGACTCGTTCATATACCTGAATGCGATCCAATGTCTGAGCGCGTGTGCCAGTACGTTTGGACCAAATGAGATAATCCCTCATCTTCTTAATTATTACAACTCAACAGAGGACATCGACTTTGTCTTGAGAATTGGTGAGACATTGACTCGGATTCTCCAGGTATCAGCAAAGTCACTCACTCAAGAAACACTTTCACAGTTGTTAGCCACCTTATTGCAGCAAGTGCGCAGGGGCTCTGGACAAGTGACCACAGACGATAGATTGCGGATGTCGGCGATGTCAATCACTGGGCTAATTGTCGGTGACACTCCGCTAACATTGACTACTGGACAGGTCTCAGATATCTTGGACTGCTGCTTGGGGATTCTGCGGATGGAGGGCGCTATTAGCATGCAGAGAAGTGCTCTCATTGTGCTTCTAGAATGCGTCAACGCCATGAATGATGGTTACATCAAACCTGATAACCGAGAGATTGGCGAGATTAAAACCCAACTTGACCTATCCGCTCAAAGCTCCGATGAGACTGTTTCCAGTTATGCAAAAGACATCCTGTCTGTTATATAGAGCACTTAGCATTTTACAAAATCATTTCATTATGTTTATATCGAAGTTTTCATATGTCTGCTACCAGCAACTCAAGCTGTTCTGCAAGAATTACTGTTGCTGCAAGTCTAGAAGCCTACACGATTACCTTGCACGTGATCTCTGCTATCACGCGGGGTAGTCGACAGGCCAAAGCATCGAAAAGATGTGCCAAGCATCTTACAACGCTGCTTAGAAATGGCTCAATCTAGATCTCATGTGAGTCACTTGAATGTATGTACGACTGATCATTTAACTGGCGTATTTAACGTGATAGTCAAGATTTGAATACTTATCTACAGATACTTCCAAGAGCTTATCATCCACAAATCTCAATTAAGACATGGATCGTGAACTCGAATATGGGGCGTCGACTGTTATTGACAGCCGAGAGGGAAGTCTGCGGAATCTGCAGGCACCAGCCAAAGGCCCAGACGTGAACGACTTTATTAGAAATGCTCAGGGTGGTGTAGAAGAAATGGAATTCCCCGAGGGCGGTTGGCGTGCTTGGGGTGTGGTGCTTGGATCTTTTTGTGCCATGATCGCGACTTTTGGTGTTTCCAGCGCTATGGGCACAATTCAGTCTGTCCTCACCCAGGATCAACTAAAGGATTACTCGCAATCCGAGGTGTCCTGGATTTTCAGCATTTGGATGTTTCTGTGCTTTCTTGGTGGACTCCAGGTCGGACCGATTTTCGATCGGTACGGCACACGAGTCCTCCTGATCCCTGGAACCATCCTTCTCACTGCTTCCTACATGCTCACATCGATATGCACCAAGTATTTCCATTTCATTCTAGCATTCAGCCTTTTGGGAGGTCTAGCCATGTCACTAATCTTCAATCCTTGTGTCGCAGTAATAGGTCACTGGTTTTTGGAGCGTCGAGCATTTGCAACGGGCGTCGCGTCCTGCGGTGGTGCGGTCGGCGGACTGATCTTCCCACTGGCAATTGACAAGTGGATCGATCTATGTGGGTTTGGCTGGGCAATGCGTTTTGTTGGGTTCATTATTGGAGCCCTGTGTGTTGTTGCGTGCATACTGTGCAAATCACGACACTCTGAGAATACTAACTCACAAAAGGGGCCAGGTATTGACTTTTCAGGATTTAAAAGCATGCCGTACTTGCTCGTCGTCACAGGTACCTTTCTTTGTGAGTGGGCGTGCTTCGTACCCCTCAATTTCCTGGTGGTGTACGCTACGTCACAAGGCTATACTGAAACGTTTGGCAACTCTCTGCTCATCTATGAGAATATAGGCTCAATTATTGGCGGAACCGTCCCTGGTTATTTTGCAGATGTGCTCGGCAGCTTCAACATCATGGTGCTCACCACGACATTGTGTGGACTGAGTTCGCTGTGCGTGTGGCTCCCTGCTGGAACCTCAAAGGCTGGGCTGATTGCATTCTCGGTGCTCTTTGGCATCTTTAGCGGGACTACAATCTCGCTGATTCCAGTGTGCATATCGCGAATCAGTTTAACCAAGGACTACGGGAAACGCTACGGCACCTGCTACTTCGTCGTCTCACTCGCAACCCTCACAGGCCTACCGCTGTCCGGTAGCATGACAGCCCATAACTACATGGGCATGATCATATTCAGTGGAGTATGCTATCTTGGTGGTTCCGCATGGTTTGCCATTGCACGGCTCATTAACGGCGGCCGGCGAGTTATGATATTTTGAGTACGAAATTATGTTAGCTGGAGAATCGCTCCCTATGTCTAATTAATCAAGCAGATCAAGTTGCCTGGACCCTCACACTGCATAATTACCACAGCACGTGACTTGTAGCCTGCATAATCTTGATGCGCACCGAGGAGCTGGACGCATGCTAAGAAAGACGTTGAGAACAAATCAAAGTAGCTTCAAATCTCGTTAAGAGAAGTCAAACAAGTCTATCCCGGTTTCATGAATTTTTCTCAAAAATTGGCGTTATCTAGATCACTAAGTGATGTGAGTCACTAATGCAGGTAATCTATTGGCGGCTAATCATTCAGCAGCCCAACTTCCAACACTTCTCACAGTTCTTAAGAACCTTTCCCGAAAGTCACCCACCACAAGACGGTGTTGAAGGTAAATTTAGAATCGTAAAATGGATCACGAAAGTGACTATGGGGCATCAACCGCTGTTGACTCTCGAGAGTCCAGTCTGCGCAGTTTGCAGGTTAGTGCTAGAAGCTCAGATGTGAGCGATTTCATCAGACACACTCAGGGTGGTGTAGAAGAAATGGAATTTCCCGAGGGCGGCTGGCGTGCTTGGGGTGTGGTGTTTGGATCATGGTGTGCCATGATTGCATCCTTTGGTGTTTCTAATGCTATGGGTACAATTCAGTCCCTTCTTACTCAGGATCAACTAAAGGACTACTCACAGTCAGAGGTCTCCTGGATTTTCAGTATTTGGATGTTTCTATGCTTTCTCGGCGGACTCCAGGTAGGACCGATTTTCGATCGGTACGGTGCACGAGTGCTGCTCATACCTGGATGCATACTGCTCACAGCTTCGTACATGTTCATGTCAATAAGCACCAAGTATTACCAGTTCATCCTCGCATTCAGTCTCCTAGGGGGCGTGGGCATGACGCTGATTTTCAACCCATCGATCGCCGTAGTGGGCCACTGGTTCTTGAAACGCCGAGCATTCGCTACTGGAATTGCAGCTTCTGGTGGTGCTGTTGGTGGCCTGATATTCCCGCTGGCAATCGACAGGTGGGTTGACCTGTGCGGGTTTGGCTGGGCCATGCGGTTCATTGGCTTCATTGTTGGGGTACTGTGCCTGATTGCGTGCGTACTGTGCAAGTCCCGGCACACAGAGAATACGATATCTGGGAAAGGGTCAGGCATTGACTTCTCTGCATTCAAGAGCCTGCCGTATCTGTTTGCAGTGATGGGCACTTTCTTGTGCGAGTGGGCGTGCTTTGTGCCCCTCAATTTCCTCGTCGTCTACGCTATGTCGCAGGGCTATACTGAGACTTTTGGCAATTCTCTGCTTCTCTATGTCAATATTGGCTCCATCATCGGCCGCACAGTACCAGGGTACTTTGCAGACATGCTAGGCTGCTTCAACATCATGGTGCTCACCACGACGCTGTGTGGACTGAGTTCGCTGTGCGTGTGGCTCCCTGCTGGCACCTCGAAAGGAGGACTTATTGCGTTCTCAGTGCTGTTTGGCATATTCAGTGGAACTACGATCTCGTTGATTCCAGTGTGCATATCGCGAATCAGTTTAACTAAAGATTATGGAAAACGCTATGGTACCTGCTACTTTGTCGTCTCGCTCGCAACCCTCACAGGCCTGCCGCTATCTGGTAGCATGACGGCACACAACTACATGGGCATGATCATTTTCAGCGGCGTATGCTACATCGCTGGCTCTGCCGCTTTCGCCGCAGCCCGACTAGTCAACGGCGGCCAGAGAATTATGCTATTTTGATTATTTACTTGTGTAATGCTGGAACCCGCTCTGAACTTCACGAACATTCTACACTTAGTCAGCACATAGAAACGTGTGGAAAATCGCCAATGTATATAACTGCAAGGTCACCCAGCAACTACAACCATCATAAAAAACATGAGTTCTGAATCATTTGAGTTTCAGGCCGAGATCTCTCAGTTGCTGAGTTTGATCATTAATACGGTCTACTCCAATAAGGAAATCTTCCTTCGTGAGCTTATTTCCAATGCCAGTGATGCATTGGACAAGATCCGTTACATTTCGCTTAACGATCCTAAACAGCTCGAGACCGAGGAGGATCTTTACATTCGTATTATTCCCCACAAGGAGCAGAAGATTTTGGAGATTCGCGACACTGGTATCGGTATGACCAAGGCTGATTTGGTCAACAACCTCGGTACGATCGCTAAATCTGGTACTAAATCCTTCTTGCAGGAGGTTTTGAACCACGGTGCCGACATGTCCATGATCGGTCAGTTCGGTGTCGGTTTCTACTCTCTGTTCTTGGTTGCTGACAGCGTTCAGGTCATCACCAAGCATAATGACGACTTCCAGTACATTTGGGAGAGTTCCGCTGGCGGTTCTTTCACCATCACTCGTGACGAGACTGGCGAGAAGCTCTCTCGTGGTACCCTCATTCGCATGCACCTGAAGGAGGACCAGCTTGAGTATCTGGAGGAGAAGCGTATTAAGGAGGTTGTCACCAAGCACTCTGAGTTCGTTTCTTACCCCATTCAGCTCGTCGAGACCAAGGAGGTCGAGAAGGAGGTTCCCGAGGACAACCTCGAGGTCGTCGACCAGGGCGAGGACAAGGAGCCCAAGATCGAGGAGGTCAAGGACGAGGACGACAAGGAGACCAAGAAGGAGACCAAGAAAGTCAAGGAGACCGTCAAGGAGATCGAGGAGATCAACAAGACCAAGCCCTTGTGGACTCGCCCTCCTTCCGAGATTACCAAGGAGGAGTACGACGCTTTCTACAAGTCCATCTCTAACGACTGGGAGGACCCTCTTGCAGTCAAGCACTTCTCCGTTGAGGGTCAGCTCGAGTTCAAGGCTATTCTCTTTGTGCCCTCTCGTGCTCCCTTCGACTTGTTCGACAACAAGAAGAAGCGCTCCAACATCAAGCTTTATGTCCGCCGTGTCTTCATTACTGACGACTCCGAGGACCTTGTCCCTGACTGGTTGAACTTCGTCAAGGGTGTTGTCGATTCTGAGGAGCTTCCTCTCAACTTGTCCCGTGAGATGCTCCAGCAGAACAAGATTATGAAGGTCATCCGCAAGAATCTCGTCAAGAAGATCATTGAGACCTTCAACGAGATCGCCGAGAACCAGGAACAGTTCAACAAGTTCTACACTGCCTTTGCAAAGAATATCAAGCTTGGTATTCACGAGGATACTCAGAACCGTCAGGCACTCGCCAAGCTCTTGCGTTACTACTCTACCAAGAGCATCGACGAGCCTACCTCTCTCACTGACTACGTCACTCGCATGCCCGAGCACCAGAAGAACATCTACTACATCACTGGTGAGTCTGTGAAGGCACTCGAGAAGTCTCCTTTCCTCGATGTTTTGAAGAAGAAGGGCTTTGAGGTTCTGTTCATGACCGATCCCATCGATGAGTACTGCGTCCAGCAACTCAAGGAATATGAGGACAAGAAACTTGTCGATGTCACCAAGGACTACGAGCTTGAGGAGACCGACGAGGAGAAAAAGGCCCGCGAAGCCGATGAAAAGAACTACGAGGATCTCACCAAGGCCATCAAGGAGATTTTGGGTGACCAGGTCGAGAAGGTCGTTGTTTCCGACAAGTTGGGTGATTCCCCAGCTGCCATTCGTACTGGCCAATTTGGCTGGTCCGCCAACATGGAGCGTATCATGAAGGCTCAGGCTCTTCGTGATACTTCGATGCAGCAGTACATGAGCTCAAAGAAGATCTTCGAGATTTCTCCCAAGTCTCCTATTATCAAGGAGCTCAAGGCCAAGGTTGAGAGCTCTGGTGCGTCTGACCGCACTGTCAAGGATCTCACTGTCCTGTTGTACGATACCGCTCTTCTCACCTCTGGTTTCACTTTGGACGAGCCCAGCAGCTTCGCTGCCCGTATTAACCGCTTGATCTCTCTTGGTCTCAATATTGACGAGTCTGAATCCGCTGAGGCTCCCACTGAGGCTTCTGGAGAGAGCAGTGCTCCTGCTACTGAGTCTGTCATGGAGGAAGTCGACTAATTTAAGTATATAGCTTCAGCTTGTTAGCATTTATGAATTCTCATGAATATATTTGTTACTTTTTCCTGTTCATATCGAATCGAAGCAAAGTCGACTAATTTAAGTATATAGCTTCAGCTTGTTAGCATTTATGAATTCTCATGAATATATTTGTTACTTTTTCCTGTTCATATCGAATCGAAGCAAAGTCGACTAATTTAAGTATATAGCTTCAGCTTGTTAGCATTTATGAATTCTCATGAATATATTTGTTACTTTTTCCTGTTCATATCGAATCGAAGCATGCTGTTACGCTGTGCTAGTAGCCATTTACCCTAAGAGGGTGATAAGACATGAGCTTTTCTGGGCAGATGAGCGCCGTACGAGTGCCGATAAGACTCTTATCGTGATGTCACATCTCTAGATTTTACTGTTTTACGGGGCTGTTGGAGAATAAAATGCTATACGACTTGACATTCGAAGCTACTTACTGCGATTGAACAAGAATCGTGTGCTGAAGTTACCACATCTCCATAAAACGAAGACGCCCTTTGGCTGCTTACGTGAGAACCCCTGTACGTAGACGTGAACACTGTAAACGCGGGCCCTGATGCCGACTGTGCATACGTCATACGTCGCCTATCCATTGCTGGCATATCGAAGCCCTCGAAGACCTATAGCCGCCGGTTGTAGAGCTCCCTTCCATACAAATTTCTCCACAAAAATGAGCCAAGTTATATATAAAATCTGTATCTGCACGCCCGTAATTATTACGAACTAAGTTATTCACGGAAGATCCCATTTGGAAAGATCAATGCCCCAATTTTCTCCACACATGGGTTGTAGGGTTGCACAGCTGATCCCGGCACTCGCAGATAGATAAAAAGATAAGAGAATCAGAATTCAAAGAGCTTTCTCAGGCTCTGTAGAGTAATAATTGTTCAGAGATTAAGTCTTCTACACATGCTTTAGGCGAAGAGGCCCCAACTCGCGTGAGTGCGGGGGACCGACCAGCTGCAGAGGTGGTGCCTCCAACTCCATATGCTTGGCAGAGAGATGTTGGGGCGCAAAGATGCAATTTATTTGCCGCTGGAAGAATTCTCTCGTGGTGTAAGAAGTAGAATAAAATAGTTGGTATTATCGAATGAGTCCATTCTAACCAACCGGTCCTTGAGGAAAATTTTGATCACTCGCTGACAACTACCTTGAATTGTCGAGGAGCACGTAATTTGGCACTAATTGCAGAAGTGTTCTCGGCAACCATTATAGATCTGTGCGTATTACCTATCGTAGAATTCATCCACAAAGATCTGTATCTAGCTTTTATTATTTCTTAAGCATGGCAAGTTCGAGATGACACTACCCAGACGCCCTACCTGGATTGTAGAGTTGGGCGGCAAATCCCCGAGACCGTTGCATTGAAACATCCGTATCAGTGAGGGACAATCTTGTGCTGCAAGCGGGCATGGGATGCTGCGTCCAAGTAAGACGATGCAACACCTGCATAAGCATGCCATAGGCCGCAGGTGAAAATAAAAGGCTGACCGAAAGCCTCGCTGGTGTGCATATCGGTATCGACATGAACTCCCCTAAAGATCAAGACTCTACAGCCAAGGAGGAGCCTCTATATAATGTCGAGTACGATTATGAAAAGGCTTCGCATGAAGAAACTTCCCGGGGATTCTGGGGCGACTTCATTGACTCCTGGAAGCCTCCAAAGCATTATGACTTCGATACAACTGGTCTCACTACGGATCAGATTGCTATGACACTCATTGCTCGATCAAAGCCGAAATTAACGAAACGCCATTTGAAAATGATCTCTGCAGCTGGATGCATTGGCACCGGTTTATTCATTGGCTCCGGAAATAACCTGATGCATGGCGGGCCGGGTGCTTTACTTGTCGCTGCATTCGCCATCGGTGCTGCAGTTCTATTCACCATGGCTGCCATGGGTGAGTTAGGTGTTCGCTACCCTATTAGGTCTTCATTTACCATGATGCCTGCCAGGTGGATGGACAAGAGCTGGGCGTTTGCCTTGAGCTGGAATTATGCACTTTGCTGGATGGTTGTTGTGCCATTGGAAATCATTGCCGCTGCCATTACTATTCATTTCTGGCACAACGACGATAACTCTGCGGCCAAGGCGAATCCCGTGGCTTGGGTGGTGATATTTTACGTCTTTATTTCTGCCATTAACTTGGTAGGTTCTCGAGGTTATGGTGAAGCAGAGTTCATTTTTGGCCTCATCAAAGTCACAGCTATGCTTGGCTTCATCATATTTGGCATTGTTATAAACTGTGGTGGTGGGCCTGTCAAGGGATACGTTGGAGGAAAATATTGGGTTGACCCTGGTAGCTTCCCTAACAGTTTCAAAGGTGTTGCAGTCGTCATGGTCTCGATGGCTTTCGCGTTAGGAGGTACGGAGGTTGCAGGCGTTTCGGCTGCCGAGGTTGCCAATCCTCAGAGAGCTTTACCATCAGCCGTTAAGGAGATCTTCTGGCGCATTTTTATCTTCTTCCTAGTCGGACTCACTATGATTGGACTTCTTGTCCCTTTCAATGATCCTAACCTCGGCACCGACAGCGGCGGTACATCGCCGTTTGTTCTTGCTATTCAAAATGCCAAAGTACATGGTCTTCCATCGGTATTCAATGCTGTCATTATGATTTCAACATTCAGTGTTGGAAATGCTGCTGTCTTCGCATCTTCCCGTACATTTGTTGCACTTGCGACTTCAGGCATGGCTCCTAAGTTTATGTGCTATATTGATCGTAACGGTCGTCCTCTTGGAGCAATGATCCCTGTACTCACTTTTGGCGCTCTGTGCTTCGTAGTAGCATCGGACAAGTATAGCGAGGTGTTCGATTGGTTGTACGCGTTCACATCTCTATCATTCCTTTATGCTTGGGCTACAGTTTGCTTTTGTCATATACGTCACAGACATGGCATGCGTCGTCAAGGTATCCCTCTCTCTGAGTTGATTTATAAATCACCATTCGGCGAAATTGGTTCCTGGTTGGGCGTTGGTATCTGTGTTCTCACGTTCGGTTTGCAGTTTTGGACTGCTATTTTTCCCTTGAAGGAGAAACCGAATGCTGAGACATTTTTCAAAGCGGAGCTCTCGTTCCCTACTGTTATCGTGTTATATCTCGGGCACAAATTCTATGCAAAGGATCCTTTCATGACTCCTAGTAGAATTGATGTGACTGAGGACCTTCGTGAGTTTGACACTGAAGCCTTTGAAGCTGACAAGGCCGCACATGAGGCCAAGGTTAACAGAAACATATTCACCAAAGTTTGGTACTTTTTCTGCTAGATACGGATCGAGCTAGATACAGGTTCAGCTCCGGTATTTGTATCCGTTATTTATGCTTGAGAACACTTTGAGTTTTATCGAAGTATGAGCTCTGCTTACCGGAAGCATTCGTGAACGATCAACATTATGAGGGGACAATTCATGACACAAGAATTTTATCTCTCCGTCGTAGGTTCATTAGACTGGGTCTGGGCTGAGGGTATGGACGTCAAAGTAACCGGCCTACAGTTTCGAGGCTAAGCAATCAAGTATCCCCAAAAGTTCACGAAGTGAGGCCAGGCCTTACATATATATATATATCAACCGCATGGACTAGGGAAACCATAGGATATAACTCCTAACTTCTTAACGTTTACTTCATAACATTAGTCTACATCATTCAAATTCCTCATTTCGTACTGTCGACAGGAAGGAATAGCATATATCAAAATCAAAATTCTTCCTTCTCAGATCTCAGTTCCGCATTACGAGCACCAAGATGGCCTGGAGACATCTCGTCGCTAACTACATTCTGAGTGTCACCCAGTTTGAAGTCGGAAAGGAGGCACGCTGAAAGAATTGGAACTGCGCTCAATCCAGCGGCAATAATCAACGCAACATGTATATAATGGTTGTATGCAGCGATATAGGCTGAACGCTCAGGAGTTCCCATTGGCCATGGAATGCTAATCTGCGAGCCATATAATGTTGTGATCTCCTCTACGGATACACCCACTGCTCCAAGACGCTTCAGCATTTCCGGATAGAGATACTTGGACTGTAGCGTACTAAGTACAGCGGTACCACAAGCACCTCCAATTTCCGTGAATAGTAGGACGAATGCAGAAACCATGGCGACGAACTGGTGACGTACAGACACTTGGGCTGCAACTTGCAGAGTGATACCCATCATACCACCGCCCATGCCTTGAAGAACCTGAGGGAACACGACTTGAACAGTCGAAGAACCCTCGGTTCTATAGCGAATCATGAGACCAATACCCAAAAGGCGTATACAGGAACCAGCTACCATTAGCCATTTATAGCGCTTGGTCCACCACATGACTATGCCAGCCAAGATACCAAAGACTGTGAGGCACACACTCTGAGTGTTACTGTAGTAAAGGGATTCGGAAGGGCTACCATCAGTGGAAGCATAACTAAAGTCCATAGCCACAATACTCCAATAGTAGGCAGGTGAAAAAGAGAGGTAGAAGGCAAAGAAGTCAAAGAATCCGACTCCAAATGCAGGGATAATGACATCTTTATTGACGAAAAATCTCCCGCGAAGTAGTGGCCTCTTCGCAACGAGCCATTCCCAGAATCCAATGCCAACGATACATACACCTCCAACAACAAACATGGCAATAATGTGTCCAGCGGCCCATCCCTTATCAGCATATGCGTAGAGACTCAAAGGCAGGAGAATCAAGATGAAACCCGCTGCGATGAGAACTAGGCACCCGATATCCATATCGATACAAAACTCCTTTAGACCCTGAAGGAACGGCATTCTACGATAAGGGTGCTCAGGTGCAAGTCCCTTCTTTTTGGCACGACGTTGGCTCAATGCCAGCGAAAGAATGACAGGGGCCATGGCAACTGGCATAACAATAGCGAAACTTCCAGGACCCCATCTCCAACTGTTCTCAGACTTCGAAAGCAGCTGGGAAGTTATGAATCCTGCGCAGGCAAAGTTGATAATGTAAGGGAAACTTAAAATACCAATCGACAGGCCACGAAGTTTTGTGGGGACATAATCTGCACAAATGATTTGCTGCATAATTTGGACACCAGTATTGCCAAAAGCGTAGATCACAGTTCCTGCAACTGTGGTGGCAAAGTTGTTGGCGGCCGCCATAATGATCTGGCCTACAACGAAGAAGGCAAGACTTACCACGTAACCTTCAGCTCTTCCAAAAACGTCGGACAGTTTCGCAATCGGAAACTTGCCCACTGCAATAATGACCTGCTGGGGAACGGAGATAGCTGCTAGGTATAGATTGTATTTCCCAAAAAGAGTTGCAGCGTAACTTTGGTAGGAGTAAGTAGTGTTATTGTCTAACCCTGCGACGTACGCAGTGAGCAAAACCCCTATCAAAAGCACCCATAGTTGCCAGCCAACAACTTCGTTACTAGCTTCTGCAGTAAGAACACCGGCCTGCTTCTGTTCCTCAGTCGTTCCTTCTGACTCAAACTTCGAGATAGCCTGGTCGTGGTCTCCGTCTATACCGGAAGAGACTTCATCCTCGTCACGAATTCTTGTCATCCTAGTGTTGCAGTGATGAGATTGAGAGGATCCAGACTCATTCAAGTGCTTTTCATTTCATGCAATGTAATGCATAATGACATACGTCCTCCAATGGTGCATTGCATACTAGGTCAAAAATGCCGCCTTAAAAGGATATCCCCGAAAGAATAGGTGAAAATACTCAGTTCAGATAACGTGAAATCAGACTGTGGTACGAGAGTGCTCCTATGTGCGCGTGGATACTTCAGTACAGCGCTGTTCAGACGCAAAGAAAAAGGAAGACGATCTTGCAGAGCAATGCAGCCAAGACCAGCAATTAGCCAGTATGTCAGTGTAGTGCGGCTGATGAGATCGATAAGGGGAAGTATTCTATAGCCAAACTGACCACTTTTCCCTTGGATATTTTTCTGCTTAGGAGCCCCAGCAGGTACGTCAACCTAGCTGCATTAAATCCCCATAACAATAATCTCGCGCAGTGGGCATTTTCGGGCCTCTGAGCCTATAACCTTTGGTAGTACTCCATAAACAGAAGCCATTTGATACACCTACCTATGTATGGGAAGAAGCCAAACCACACTCAACGTTATACCTGCCAAGTAGGGCTGCCATGCTCTTGTTCCCCAGATCATCCTCATTGATTAACGGTTTAGATGAACGTAAGAAGACCTACAAGAATATCATGTAGAGTTTTTATCTTAGGAAACTCAATTTGGCATCGCCTCTGAGCTCTGTGTGTTGGTGACACAAGATCGCCAAGAAATCTGTGTTTGTGTACAGTAAAATTTTTCCTTTTTCCAACTCACCACAGTCTAGTTTCAAGGCATTCGCAGGTACAGCATCGCTCATTTTGCAGTCTTCATGTATATCAGCGTAAGGAACGACCGCTAATGCATACGAATACCGCAAGAACTACTGGTTTCTGCATCACGTAAAATTTCTAGTCTACGGGACTGCTTGAGTATCTTCCGATATTCTATACATTGCTCCTGTTTTTTTAATTCCTCACAACGATATGCACCTGCCAGAGTTTTACAAGTGTACGTCAACTTGCGCGTGATTTGAAATCGTGCCGGGAAGCTGTTCGGACAAAGATCACAAGTGGTATAGAAAAATGGAGCTTCAGGATTTTAGTCTACGGTAAAGTTGTGAAGCTCCGCAGGGTATTGCGCTGATCACCCCCACCATTCATATGCAGCCGTTTGAGATGCAGCTTTTCGTGAGGGACATTCTGCGTATGCAAGTGCCGGGCTCCGACATGGGTATAGGAGTACATCTACATGGTCGCGATTGCATGCTATGGAAAAATGGGCACGAATTAGCGTTTCACCTAGTGCTGTATCCAGTGTCTGCCCGTGTCTTTTTTTGGGGGGTGGTTGGGATAGGTGACTTTGAATCACGATGTTACTTTGAGTAACTGCAAGCGCATGTAATGCAATATTATCAATCACGATCTCAGCCACTTGAAACCTTTGAGAACAGCAGAGTGCCCACAGGGGGGAATTATCAATTCTAATTAGTATAAAAAAAATGGAAAACTCACGTGCAATGTGAGGATGACTGAGCAGGCCCGCTCAGTATGCCAATATTTTTGAACGTGTTCTTAAATTAGTCTTGAGCCGCACTTGTGGATTCGAGAGACTCTTTCATTTTATTCGATGATTAATGATCAAAATCAACCATAGCTCAGATCACAGAGAAATAATCCCGATCCTTCTAAATGTATCCCCAGATGATGTGATGCATTGGAAAGTGGAGCAATGGAGGAAGTGCTAAAAATAGATGAGGCGAACAGGACTCGAACCTATAACCCTTTGATGACCACTCGAAGAGACTGGAGTCAAAAGCTCTACCAATTGAGCCACCGCCCCTAATTAAGAAACCTTCTTCATTTATATATACTGGACATGATATCTGGGAGTAGAGTGAGTAGAATTTTTGGGGGCGAGTGTAACCGATTACCTAGTCTTTTGAAAGTGAAGAGGTCGCTACCGATTCTTATCACAGTTGCTACACGTACTAGCCATCTTCACGGATAGGTATATGTATCTGTATGATCCAACGTTTAATGCAGTGTAAGTCAGATATGGTCATGCGTGTAATGTTCCTCACTTGGAGAGAACCCTAACCGCGATTGTGAAAAAAATCCAGCTTCATTCATTTTAATCAAATCGAAAATGGTTGAAAAGATCACAGAAAGCACTGTAACTCCAAGCGAACGTGGAGATCGCCCTTACCAATTTGGACAAAGATATCTAACCGATGAGGACGACGTGTGGAAGCATAATGCCTGGGACCATGTTGAATGGGGCGAAGTACAAAAAGAAGAAGCCAAGCGCCAACTAGCGGAGCAAAAACAGACTCCTGTAGATGATTTTGACAAAAAACTCTATATGAGCAACCCTGCGAGGTACTGGGATCTTTTTTATCGAAATAATAAGGAGAAGTTTTTCAAGGATCGTAAATGGCTTCGAGTGGAGTTCCCTGCTCTTTACGAGGCTACAAAACCTGATGCAGGACCAATCTCCATTTTAGAGATTGGTTGTGGAGCTGGTAATACAATGTTTCCTGTTCTGGAGGCTAATGAGAACCCCATGCTCAAAATTTGCGGGGTTGATTTTAGCCCTCGTGCAGTGGAGTTGGTCAAAAACAGCCCCTCATTCAATCCAGCAAATGCTCACGCGGCAGTGTGGGATCTTGCGAACCCATCGCATACGCTGCCAGATGGTATTCCTCCCAATTCTGTCGATATCGTAGTTATGATCTTCGTCTTCAGTGCATTGGCGCCTGAGCAATGGAAAGATGCCATTGAGAATCTCAAGAGGATCATCAAGCCTGGTGGTAGCATTTTGTTCAGAGATTATGGTCGGTATGATTTGACACAAATACGGTTCAAGAAAGGAAGGCTTTTGGATGAGAATTTCTATATTCGTGGTGATGGCACCCGTGTCTATTTCTTCACAGAGGAGGAACTCGAAGAGATTTTTTGTCAGGAGTTTGACAAGGTCAAGATCGCTACTGACAGGCGACTTATCGTAAACCGCCAACGTAAACTAAAAATGTATCGCGTGTGGATGCAAGCACAATTTGATGCTAAAAAAGACTAATGTGCGTTATATACAGTAATTAATTTATTCTTCAGGTTCAAGCACAGCAAGAAGACCGCCTACCATTAAGAGGCTACCAGTAACCAGCACTTCAGCCCCTTGAGGAACTTTCCGCACGACTTCTTCAAGGCTAGAGCACACTTGTACATTAGTGGCCTGATCGGACTCATGCCAGACCTGTGCAAGCTGCTTTTGTACTACTAGCCTATCCACCTGCTCTCGTGACACGTTGTGGGAGATCATGTCGGCCTGGAAGCCTGCTTCCCAACTTTGGTTTGTAGAAAAGTAGGCGTCCTGAACTCGAACCCCTAATGACGTTAGTGCGCCGTATAGGGTCTGTAACAACTTGGCGACTTCGTCACGCTTTTGCTGATTGAATAGGAGTGCAACAGGTTTTTGAGGATCGCGTGCACCGGCAAACCACTTGGCCGCTTCAACTAGCGACTCATGTGTATGTGCTCCGTCGATATACCATGTGTTGTGTTCGGTCTTGAGCACCTGACACCTACCAGGCCAAGAAGCACTTTCAAGCCCCTCGACAAACTTGGGCGGTAGCGGGGTGTCGCAGTTGATCTTTCGCTTGACACGCTCGCCAGCAAGATATGTTGCAATAGTAGCGTTCTTACGTTGGAAATCACCTTGTAACCCAAGCGAAATGTTGCTAAGCTGTGGCAGGATTCCCACGACATTAAGTTTGCAATGCTTCTCCTCGGCACGGTTCTCCAGCACACGCAGCGCACTCACCGGCTGATCGTCGATCGTATATGCGGGAGTATCACGCTTGAAAATTCCAGCCTTATTCCAGGCAATCTTCTCGATCGTATCTCCTAGCACATTGACGTGATCGATTCCCAACGAGGTGACTGCTGTGGCCACAGGATGCACAAACACGTTTGTGGAGTCGTACTCACCGCCAATTCCTACTTCATATACTGCGGCATCGACGTTCTCGCTAACAAACGCATGAAAACTTACAAGCGTGAGGTAGCGAAAATAGTTTGGCTTGACGCCGTCGCCCATACGAGGAAAACGGTCAATAGGGGAGCTCGTACTGTCTAGGCGATCATAAACTTGGAAGAAATACTCTGCAAACTTCTCCTTCGATAGTGGTTTCCCGTTGATCATGATTCGCTCACGCACGCTCTTGAGATGGGGAGAGGTGTAGAGACCGACATTCTTGATCTGCCCAGCTTGTTGATATTTTAGCAAAATTGACTGGACAAATGCACTAGTTGAGCCTTTCCCCTTAGTGCCCGTGATATGGAGGACATTCATTCTATCGAAATCTTCAGGTTTATACCCGATTCTTCTAGTCCATTCCAGCATCTCGGGGACCAAGTCCTCGTCTCTGAGAGGCTTTCCGGACTTGTTCATTTCCTCAATGACCGCGAAATTGGTCTGCAACTTGTTGAGACATGAAATGGCCGCATTATAATCTCTGCTGCTCATCGCCAATCGCATTAGTCACTGCAATGTTTTATGGCCCATGATTGAATGTGGTACTGAAAATTGCGCGGAAAATGAACAATTTAATAGAGACAGAGAAATCAAACGTGTAAGATGTAGGGGCTCGAGAACTTTGGAACGTCGTGGCAGCGATTGAATCAGGTCACATCGAATCTATGCTGTGGCCCCTTGCAGCTGTGCGAAACTGTTCCTCGTGCATATTCATCAAACCTAATTGTTCCGCCAAGGCCCCTAATGTAACCTAGAATCTACTTAGTTGGAGAATATCACGGGAGGACACGTGATGGCCTCGGTCTGCTACGGATTGAGTTTAGCCGATAGTTATGACCGAGGACAGCTACCTGGGGTGCCTATATAACTGCTTCTAAATCTAGCACTTGCATGACGGAGCGGATATACCGTCTCGCATAATCAGTGGCGAAAGGCATCGAATCGAACAACTGACATAATAAGGTAAAACACTGCAGCTGCGGGGCATAAAAAACCGACTCGGCGGCACTTACTCCTTAGTAATCAGTCGTCAAGTTTAGCGAAGGCAACAGTTGGGTCGAATGTCAAATGTTCAACAGGCTGAACAGCGACTAGAGGCGCGTTTAGCGAACATGGGGGAGGTAGAAGACCCACTAGGTGAATATCTCGATTTATTGGCGTTTCTACATAGATCACATGCCAATAATGCCCAGATCAAGGGGCATACAAGGAGGTGTGTGGAAATGTTTAAAGATTCGACTGTTTATGCGGACGACCCTAGATATCTAAGCCTTTGGCTCGAAATTGCAGAAACTCCAGATGATTTCAAGAAAATGGCAGAACGCAGAATCGGCCTCAAAAGTGCTGCGTTTTACGCTGCGTATGCCAACTGTCTAGCCTCCAAAGGCTGGAAACAACTAGCACACCAGGTTTTGGAATCTGGTACTCAATACGGCCCGCTGCCAATTGCTGCCAAGGACCTAGAAACCACGCAGAAACCAGAGGGACTTCCCCCTCAACTAGCGCTAGCTGCCCCGTCGTTCAAGCATCCTGTCAGAGAGATATCGACGATTCGTCTCGATCTGCTTTATAACGGTACGGTCGAGCGGTGTTTTGAGGAGATCATAATTCAGGCCCGTAAGCTGCGGGCAAGCCCGGTCCCAAGACGCCGTAATCCAGCAAAACCACCGACTCCGGTCCCCACAATCGTCAGGCCTCCCGATGCCCAGCCATATATGGAGATGAGGGGCGTCCAGCCTCAGAAAGCTGGTCCGCCTCAGTTTGAGCGTGCAGCTGGTGTGGAGTTGAATGGCAACAGCAGAGCTTGGGCGTCCTCGGGCTACCCTAATGTCCACGCCCAGGGCGTCCCTCAGCCTAGCCAAGCTCCACGCGCTCCTCCGCCCAAGAAGACACTTTCGCGATCGCCCTCGAGACTAGCGTCTCATGTTCCGTCTAGACCTCAGTCAAAAGGAGCTCTACCCACAGACATTCCAAATCTCCCCCTACAAGAAGTAGCACTGGACTCTCTGCCCATAACGGTGCTGACCTTGCCCGATATGCATCCGCCTCCACTACCGCCAATTGTTGACACCAGTCTACCAGAGGTGCGCTCGCAGTTCCTTGGTAGAATAATCCCTGTTCTCCATACAATGGGGGATGTTTTCGTGCTCAACAATATGGAGAAGCGTGGGAGCAGTATCTTCAAACGCCAAAACCTTCCACAACAACTTCGTCTCACAAACATAGTCATTAATCTACGAAAAATTATCGGACAGGGCGGCTATGGAACTATCTACTCTGCGGTGAATCCGGTTACCAATGTACGGTACGCTCTCAAACTCGAGCGGACTAATATACCCTGGGAGTGGTACGTTGTCAATATGGCTAGGTCGAGGTTGCGCGATGATAGGGCTCTGAGCAGTATCATCAACGTTTTCTACTACGAGGGTTACAGGGATGAGCAGTATATGCTTATGCCGCTGATCCACTACGACAGTCTGTTGAATGTTGCGAATCATGTGCGCAATCAATCCTTCTCCTCGTTCGACATAGAGACTCTTTCGGCATATTTTGCTATTGAACTACTGCGGACCATAGAATCGCTCCACTCTCACAATATCATCCATGGTGACCTAAAGGCAGAGAATGTCATGCTCAGGGCTCCTATGGATAGATCGCTCCATGACGGTTACTTATCCAAAGAATACTATTGTAATGGCGATGGCAAATGGGCAGAATATGGAGTTCTCCTGCTGGATTTCGGCCGCTCTATTGATCTCGAACTATTCCGGCCTGACCAAAAGTTCCGAGCCACTTGGACTCCGGATGACGATCAAGATTGCTGGGAAATTCGTAATCACCAGCCCTGGACATTCCAGACGGATTATTATGGAATTGCTTCCATAGTCCATCTTCTACTCTTTGGAAAATACCTACGCATGCGCGATGAGAATGGGACGAGAAAAATTACGCAACCTTTCAAAAGATCGATGCAGTCGGGAATGTGGACTAGTTTTTTTTCAGTGCTCCTGAACCCTGAAATGGCTAAAACATCGATGATTCAAGAGATGGGAAGGGTTCGAAGTATTCTCGAATCCTGGTTAGAAAATGATGGGACTGCATCGGTCACAATTCACACAATTATATCAGACGTCGCCTATGCACTTCGGCGTAAGCGACTAATTTGATGCGTTAATCCTAAAACGGACGGCTGCACGTGATGTGCTCGTCGTGAATTAAGTTATTAATCCCTATAAGGGGTATTCTCGAAAAAACTGTAATATGCTAATAATTAAAGCCTACTAATTCTTGTGTATGTCTTCATTGTTTTTTTGAACGCATTGCTGATTGCCTAACTTGGTGATGCTACTAATCTGCTGATACGAAACATTTCATGGCCGACTTTTCCAGACTCTACAATGGACGTTGATGACAAGAAAGACAACGAACCAAGATCATCGAAGCGATTATGCTTCTGTGGTCTCTTCATGATGTTCGTGGTAATGACCGTTGTTCTAGTTCCCATTGGTGTTAGCTTTCTTCGGCCCGACATTGCTCGCAAGTCGAGCATTTCAAAGTCAAAACTACCAACAGAGGTACAATCAAACCACACGACCACCAGTCAGAGCTTGGAACCGTCCAGTTCGAGCGAGAACACGGATCAACAGGTGCTGCTTCTGGATGATTTCCTGGATCAGGACGCTTTGGCTACGGAGAATCTAGAAGGAACAATATTTGACATTCGAACCTGGCTTGATCTCAAAGATTTTAACTTGACGTTCACAAAAGATACCATTGGAGGACTACCCATTATGGGCATTAACAGCACCTGGGATGATACAGCCTCCGCCACTGAATACGTTCCCCCACTAAGTGATGCCTGGGATTATGGAGAGCGACCTGTCCGAGGAGTGAATATTGCAGGTTGGCTCTGCACTGATCCATCTATCACGAAGTCACTTTATGGGGGCTCTACATCAGAAGAGGAGCTGACAGCAAAGCTGCGTAATACTGGGGGATGGAATGATGCCAAGAATGCGCTCGAAACTCACTATAGCACGTTCATCACCGAGGAGGATTTCAGAATGATCTCTGCGAGCGGCATCGATCATGTGAGGATTTCTGTGGGCTACTGGCTAGTCGATGTTCTCGACGATGAACACTTGCCGCATGTTGGGTGGAGGTATCTACTTCGTGGGTTGGAATGGGCTAGACGGTACGGTCTAAGAGTTCACCTCGTAGTTGAGAACCCCACCATGGAAGACTCTATCAAGGAGTCATTCTGCTTAGACACGCACTCCAGGCTTGGCACATTCTTCTCCCAACCCAGATACAAGAATCTAGTGGTGCAGTACGGTTTGGGTAACGTTCCTGACGATCTTCTGCATTCTGCATATGCAGCAGTACAAACTGGGGGATACACTAATAGTATCGTCTACAGCGCTGGAAAAGCAAATTTGCATGAGTACTGCGATCGGTTCCCCGTCCAAGAGTACCCCAATATGGTGCTCAGTTTTGACAAGTACATGGGCGCGGGCATGAATCCTCAGAACTTTACTCGCCAAGAAAAACTTCGAAGCGTTTGCGAAAACTGGTCGAGCGAGATTGGCGAGCTTGCATCTTCTGAGTTAGCGAACAGGACGAATGTCTTAATCAACGGGTGGTGGATGATTGACACATGTAGCCCACCTCAGTACGCTAATGGTCTTCCGGTCGACGACCATTTGATTCGGAACCACCAGGCATACAGAGTCTTCTTGAAAGATTTTGTGAAGTCCCAAATGGCGGTATTCGAGAAAAGTGGAGGCCTAGGCTGGTACTACTGGACGTGGAAAACAGAAACAGGAGATATATGGACCTTCAAGGAGGGTATTAAACATGGCATAATTCCGATCTTGCAACAAGCAAATGATCCAGAACTGGTGTGCAGCTTTGATTTCGACTATCGAGAAATAGGTCTAACGCGGTGAATTTAGAACAGCATCTAATTTATAACTTAAGACAAGATACACAGATAGGTAGAAATGGTCATACTTTCTGGTTGTTTTGTTTTTTCTTGCATTCATGAACTGCATTCAGGCGCTACCAAGTAGCCTTGCAAGTTTCTGCTTCAATCTTTCTTTGAGAGGTGGGATAGCGGTCTCTCCCAATGATTCAGGAACAACATATTTGACCAGCAGACTGAGAATATTACCGAACGCGAGCGCCATAACGGTGCTGGTAAGGATAATGACATTGAAGGGCATACTAAAGTCTGGAACCGGTAAGGACAGCAGCAGAGAAGTGGTTCTGGTAATATAGCCATCATCTGTCACGAGGAGGCCAGGAGGGATCTCGAAACCATGATTCGCATCGGGGGGGTATTCCTCCAGGAACACAAGTGACTTGTCAAACTGGTACTCCACAGCTGATTTCGAGAGCGGGGGCAATTCAACGATGAGCTCTATCTGAGTAGGTCTGCCACGGTATTGGGAGCCGACATAAATGAGATCTTGGACAATACTTGCAGGGTCTGACAGTGTGCTCAAGTACACCCGCATATACCATGGAAGGGTCTCAAAGTACCTAAGGTGAAGGGTGTTGTTTTGATTGTTTGTGAAAACAGTCCGTACACCCCCTCTCTGCTGGCCTGTACCCGTGAAACTGCGGTCTACCAGGACCTGGGGGCTTTGGGGCTTGGGGACGTCCTTGACCGAATCGGTCACGAGGGTCAAGTCAAACGACTCGTCACCAGTGAGCTCTAATAGGTGCGGAACCTTGTCGGCTCCATTCTTGAGAACGGTCCAGTCGCCCTCGATGGTGATGTTGCTCGAGGACGCCAAAGGACAGGCACCGCGAATTCTGTGTCCGAATATCTCCTCCAACGACCAGTTCGCTGTTTGGGGCTGCTTGGGCAGGCATACGTGCTTGTCATACCACGGCTTTGAGGTGTCACAGCTCAGCTCATCTATGGGTAGTGGGGTCGGCAGAGGGCTCTTGCGGCGAGAGAGCAGCCGGGGGACGTCGAGAACAGTCGATATTGACTGGACTAGGACAAGCTGGTCATTCTTATGCTCAATGTCTACCGCCATAGTCTGCCATTGAGAGTCGAACAGGGAGTGCCCGTCGAGCAACGACCCGATGCCGGACCAGCTCTTGCAGGGCAGCAGCTTCATGAACGGAGTCAGGTTCTCGGTGCAGACGGGTTCTCCAGGCAACGCACCCCGCATTAGCCATCCTTTAGCGGGGGGATCGTTAGCAGACGACAGCAGCGACCGGGGGTATGCGGTTTGGGTCTCGTCGATGAAGTTCAGACTGGCACAAAAAAAGCCCGAGAGGGAGTTCACCAGTTTCTGCCAGTTCTTTTTGGCCGCCTCGAGGTCTGATCCTCCGACCCAGGCCCACAACTCGACGCCAATTCCCCCCGCGGCCGAACCGTTGCCTGGCTCGACTCCCCAGGTCTCAGAGTCCCACCAGCCCTGCGAGAACCGAATGTGGACCTCTTTAGTGTCTGTTCTGTCCAAAACCTGCCCTAACGACCGAGGAAAGAACGTGTACTGAGGCTCGGACGGGACAATCTCGGGCTGCCTGGCATGGAAGTTGAACTCAGCCAGAAGCATGTTGTTGGGAAGCGGACGCAGATTTAGAGATTCATGATAGTCGTCATTATTAGCCGCTGCGAGCCCTACCAGCAGGGTCCATAGCACTCCAACCCACATCGTCACGGCTTGTTAGTCAGTGTCAGTGCGGTGAATAAAATCGCTTGTGGCTCGAATTGTAGAGTTAGACGGCTCGAAATAGTTGTAATTGTTCTCAGATGGACCAGCTCGATCTCCCTCGAGAGCTGGCCTGGAGCTTGACGCTGGATCGTCTGCTGCCTGATGGCTACGAAATAGTGCCCCCCTCGAGCGACTACGAGCCGAGAACCACAAATAAATTGACGAGGCCCCCAGCAGCTCAGGGATTCCATCTTCTGGAGCGGTCTCGGGACCCCACGAAGCCGGATCAGTCGCTGGCCCCCGCACTTCTCAGGGACGTTGAAGGAGTCGGCGAGCTCCAGTTTGTGAATCTGGCCGACTCGAAACATTTTGGCGATCTTTCGGTGCTTCCGGCCGAGTCTCCTCGGGCAAAGGTGCTCAGGCTCGTGCTGAACGTCAAAAACGGCGTGCCTGCAGTGAGGAAGGCTGCTCAGCGCCAGATCCACGCCGATCTGCAGACGCTCGGGCCGCAATTAATGGACTTGCTGGTGCTGCTGCTCCAGGACACCACTCTAGAAGAGCTGGAGCGGCACCGCATCGTGAAACTTACCAACAAGGTGGTGCTGAGCTTGGGGCCCGCGATCACCCCGTGGTCCCGACAGCTTATTGTGGCAATCCAGCCGACCCTGATTGACTCCCCGTCGAGGATATCTCGAAAAGAGGCTCAGGAGCTCCTGGCAGCGATCACCATGGCCATTGGGCTCTCAAAGATGCTCTCGTACATGCGAGCTGACGTAGAGCACCCCGATGAATACGTTAGACGAGTCACTGCGGCAACGCTGGCCACTGCTGCGACCTCACAGGACCCCTCAATAGTGTTTGGGTTCCTGGAGGCGGGCTGCCGCTCCCACTCATGGCTCGCGAGACACACCTGCCTGAGAGCCCTTGTGTACATCGCTCGTCAAGTTGGGCAAAGCATCTTGGGGCACCTCAACGTGCTCGCCAGGGCGGTCCAAGAGTGCATCAAGGACACGCAGCCCCAGGTACGAGTGCAAGCGTGCATCACGTTTGCGGCTCTTGCTGAAGCCAGCAATCCTTACGGCATTGAAAGTCTTGAAAAGTCCATTCCGTCCCTTTGGGCCGGAGTTCGGACGCACCGCGGAAGGGGCCTCGCAGCCTTCATCAGAGCTCTCGCGTCGCTGGCGCCTTTAATGGACCCAGACAACGCCGCAGACTACTCGCTTAGCGTGCTCAAGGTCTGCGTGCAGCATTTCGAGTCCGGCGATGACGAAGTCAAGAGAGCGATTCTGCGGGCAATTGAGGTCACCTCAGAGTTTGCCTCGAGAACGTACTTGCGTAGTATTGCCAAGGAGTACTTTGAGAGCTTTTGGAAGCATAGAGCAGCACTAAACCGTGGAATCGCCTTTCAGACAGTAAAGACCACGGTAACCCTTGCTAGGTACGCTGGTAGCGCGTATATTCTCGAGTTGTTGGACGCCAGCAACGTCGTCAAGGATAGCTCGCTCCCATTCCAACGTATGGGGCTTGAGTGTATAGAGCAAATCGCCAAAGTGGGTGCACGGTCGCTTGTAGAGATATCTGAGCGCCTGGAGGAGAGACTAATAGACTCGCTCGTGGCAGCCCTAACTCATGCCAAGCAAGCCGACAGTATGCTATTAAATGCTACCAATGCGGTGTTTACGAGCCTCGGGGTAAGGATGTCGCCGTACCTCGAGCCACTTTGCCAAACAGTTGTGAATAGCTTGTCGAATCCCCTCGCCAGCCAGCGCGAGCTCGCTGCCAAACTCGCGGGTATACTGGCCCCAATCATGCATCGGTGCAACGAGCAGCAGCTCCTGGTAACGCTGGGCACTGTGCTCAATGAACAGCTCGGAGAGGAGAATGTAGACGTGCTGAATGCCTGCTTGCAGGGCCTCACCAGTGTAGTGTCTGAGGTCGGGCTAGCCCAAATGCAGCCCCCCATCAGGGATCTACTGCCACGACTAACACCTATTCTCCGCAACCCTCACGAATCCATCCAGGAGAGCTGCATAGACCTGATTGGGAAGATAGCCGAGCACGGAGCAGAGTATGCCAACGCTCGAGAGTGGGTTCGTATATGCTATGAACTTATAGACATTTTCAAGGCGCCCCGCAAGAGCACGCGGCGCGCTGCCAACCGAACCTTTGGGTACATTGCCAAAGGCATTGGTCCTCAGGATGTGCTGGCGACCCTGATAACGAATTTGCGAGTGCACGACCGTCAGTCGCGAGTGAGCTCCGCTGCCGCGATCGGGATAGTGGCGGAAGCTTGCGAGCCGTTCACGGTGATCCCAGCTCTGCTCAACGAATACCGGACCCCAGACATGAACGTCCAGAACAGTGTGCTGAAGGCACTGTCATTCCTGTTTGAGTATATAGGCGCAGCGTCCGGCGACTACCTGTTTAGCGTGTACTCGTTGATAGAGCATGCGCTGATGGAGAAAAGCCAGGTTCACCGCCAGACCGCATCGACCATCGTCTACCACATCGCACTCGGGTGCATTGGCCAGGGCCATGAGGACGTGTTTATCCAGTTCCTCAATCTCTTGATGCCGAGCGTATTCGAGAGCTCGCCGCACCTGATAGACCGAATTCTCGCAGCGATCAAGGCCACTGGCGACGCGGTAGGGCAGGGAGTGCTGGCAGGGTACGTTTGGGCCGGACTGTTCCACCCCTCGCGTCGGACCCGCCAGGTGTACTGGAAGATATACAACTCCATGTACATCCAGAGTCCCCAGGCACTCGTGCCTGCATACCCGGTTGACGTGCCGGCAATGGACGTTTGGTTGTGAATACCGCTACGAACTACAAAATTAGCTATTTCTTACTGAACCCCGAGAAAACCGCAGTTGCTCTCGGTGGTGCGGTTGACGTGCGCTTATGCGTGCTTAAATTATCACCAGGTGAGCGCTCAGGGTAGGGGTTCACCTGAATCTATCTGCTTAGCTGATCGATCAGACTTCACCAGACCAGATGGCAGCAGGTCCCAAAAAGTACCAGCGTCAGGAGATCATCGGTCGAGGTAATTTTGGAGTAGTTTACAAGGGACGGAATACCGAGACCAACAAGGTTCTCGCCATCAAAGTCCTGAGTTTAGATACCATTCATGACGAAGTTGAAGACGTCCAAAGAGAGATCGCACTGCTGGCCCAGCTGTCGAAAAGGCCTCAATCGAACATTATTAAATACTATGAATCATTTCTAGTCGGAACGAAGCTCTGGATCATCATGGATCTGTGTGCCGGTGGTTCCATTCGCACACTTCTCAAGCCCGGGCCGCTGGAGGAGAAGTATCTGAGTGTTGTTTTTCGCGAGATGCTTGTGGCGATTTCCTACATGCACCACGAGGGGGTGATCCACCGGGATATCAAGGCTGCGAACGTGCTGATCACCATGGAGGGGAACGTGCGTCTTTGCGATTTTGGAGTGGCAGCCGACACTGACGTCAATCGTACCAAGCGTACGACGCTGGTGGGCACCCCCTACTGGATGGCCCCGGAAGTAGTAATTGAGGGGACTGCCTACGACTACAAGGCCGACATCTGGTCGTGCGGGATCACAGTGTACGAGATGGCGACGGGGAATCCGCCGTACTGCGAGCAGGAGGCGGTGAGGGCGCTATTGCTAATATCCAAGGATCGCCCCCCGCGGCTCGAGGGCCCGTCGTACACGCCGCTGCTCAAGGACGTGGTGGCCCAGTGTCTCGACGAGAACCCCGCGGAGCGGCCGACTGCTGCGGCGCTAATGAAGCACAAGTTTGTCAAGCAGTACGCCAAGCTGGGCACGTCGGTGCTGCGGGACCTGGTGGTGCGGTACCGGCAGTGGCAGCACCGCAACAAGGCGCGCCGCGACTCGCTCGTGAGCGCGGTGGAGGACCCCGATGTGTACGAGCTCAACGAGGAGAGCGAGAGCATCTGGGATTTTGATTTAGGGGAGGAGGAGGACCCCGAGAAGCTGGTGTTTGAGAGCATGGGCGAGGCGCCGTCGACGCTGCGGGAGCTGTTCGAGGACGGGTCGCCCGACGCCCCGTCGCTGTCTGCGTCGGCGTCGCTGAGCACGATCACGTCGATGTCGACGCCGCACCCCCCGATGCCGACGACAATCTCGACGGCCTCGGTGCCGACCATAAGCTCGAGCCCGACGGTGTCGATGGCGCACTTTGCGAACCGCAAGCCGAGCGCGCCCGCGGCGCCCCAGGGCCACGCACTGCCGTCGTCGTCGACGCCGATTCTCAACCGGACGCGGAGCAACGTGGGCCTGGGCCCGGCGCGGCCCACGCACGGGCTCGCGACGCACTCGCAGTCCACCACATCGATCCCCACTCTGCAAGAAGGCGCTGGCGCCGAGTACAACCTGTCGATGCCGCAGGCGTTCACCAAGTCGCCGGGGGTGCCGACGGTGCCGTCGCTGCAAAAGAACCGGCTGCGGACACACTCGCAGGGCCTCGCGAGCCAGCCGTCGCTGGTGCCGCTGCAGACAGCCGCGAAGAGCGACCAGTCGGCGCCGCAGTCGCCGATCAGCTCGCGGCACCCCGCGGCGTTCTCCAAGCCGTGGAGCGAGAGCGCCATGTCGTCGCCGGTAGCGCCGCCCGCGAAGCTGGGGTCGATTCCGCGGCTGCAGACGCGGCTGCCGTCGCACGGGACGCCGCTGGCCCAGAGCGCCAAGACATCGCCGTCGCCGCCGCACCTCCAGCGCGTGGGCCGCCCCGCGCAGCTCGCGATCCACGCCCACCGCCGCACGAGCGCCGACAGCCAGTTCCCCGAGATGCCGGCGCTGGACCTGGCGATCCTCAGCGACGCGGCGTCGGAGCTGCTGGTGTCGACGCAGCTGAGCCAGGTGCTCCACAGCTTCGACTCGGCGCTGCGGGCGTTCGAGACCAAGCTCGCGGACAAGTAAAATATTTATAGACTGTACTGAGATTATTTTATCTACACCTTGGAGGGCTTGACGATCATGTTGTCGAGGGCCTCGCGCTCGTAGAACTCGCGCTCGGCCTCGAGGATGTGCTCCAGCAGGTACGAGGTGTCTTCCTCGGGCTTGAGCCACTGGGATTTGGGGAGGATCTGCTGCTCGAGCGAGAGCTGCTGCGCGGTCGCGATGCGGTACACGCGCTTGTAGCTCTCCTCGGCGGGAATGCGCTTGAGGGCCTTTTCCATGATGGGGTTCTCCTCCCAGAACAGGTCCTCGGTTTTGAGGCCCATCTTGCGGTAACCGGCGAGGTTGGTGAAGATGCGGGACGCGGGGAGGAAGATCGTCTTGAGCGCGGAGCTGGCGTGGATCGCCTTGGAGATGCGCTCCAGCTGTGTGAAAGTCGACATGAAGAGTGGTTACGTTAGGGAGCTGGTGATTGGGCCTCGTGGTGACTAATCACACTCGCGGGTTGGCCGCCACGATCCGCGCCACAGCAACCGGCGCCGGCAGCGCCAGCAGCGCACGCGGTTCAGTTGGATTCGCTTTGCACGCTCAATTCGCCTCCAAGTGGCTCCGTTCGCCGCCACAAATCTCCCCCGTGCATGACTCACCCGACGTAATCTCACCATGTTCAAAGGCACCCGCAAGGCATTCGAGCGCGCCCCCCAGTTCTTCTCCGGGAGCCACCACAAGGATCCGGACACGGCAATTTGGCAGAAGGACTTCGCGGCGGCGCGCGCCGCGGTGACGATCATGGAGCGGACCATCAAGGAGACAGTCACCACGCAGAAGGCGGTTCTGGCGGGCTTTTCGGAGCTGCTGTGCTCGTTTTCAGAGTGGCGCAACTGCGACGCCTCGGGGTCGCACAACGCCAAGATCCCAGACAGTACCAACGCTCTGTCGCCGATCTTCGACGCCGAGAAGAACATCAACTCGCTCAACGCGGCCCACCAGGACTGGATGGTCGGGAAAATCCAGTCTGCCCGCGAGTCGATCGTCAAGATCGAGGCCCTGCTCGCCAAGAGCGACCGCAAGAAGATGGACAGCGACAAGGTGACCCAGGCCGAGACGTACAACCCCGACGACGCTGAGCACGCCCAGGCCCCCGAGGTCGCGCTGTACTTGCGGTACCAGAACCACGTCAACGACGTGGTGCCCAAGTTCCTCATCCAGCTCGATAAAGTCCTGCAGGCCCTCGCGTACAAGCAGATCGAGCAGCTGATCCTGGTCGAGAACATGTTCCACGCCGCAATCGCCCAGGTCTCGGACTCGCTGCAGCTCGTCAACGTCAACGGCGTCCAGGCCATCGTTGACGAGTGGAACGCCTCCGTCCAGCCGTTGCGGTCCAAGCTCTCCAACCTCCGCGTGCTGTCGGGCGCCAGCGTCGCCGCCTCCCAGAGCCTCGCCACGCACATCAAGGCCCCGAGCGTTAAGCAGGTCACCGGCTGGGGGACCGACACCGTCGGCGGCGTCACTCACGGCGTCGTGTCCGGCTTCCACTGGCTCACCGACAGCCAGGTCAAGTTCCACAACCCCCGCAAGGGCATGTTTGCGCCCAAGGACGAGAGCGACTACGCCATCGCTGACGGCAAGCAGGTCGGCACTCCCACGTCGCCCAGGGTCGCCTCGCCCACATCGCCCAGGGTCACCTCGCCCCCAACGTCGCCGCTGTCCACCAAACCCGTGGTCGCAGAGCCCCTGGTCACCGAGCCCGTCGCTACGCACTCGAAAGCGGGCGAGGAGATCCTCCGCGACGTCGAGACCGAGAAGTTGGAGGCCGAGAAGGCCGAACGCTTGGGCGCCGCGCTCGGCACTGCACACGCAGAGCCCGAACCCGCAAAGCCGCTCGAAGAATCTGTCGCAAAGTCGGCAGTGCCAGTCTCGGTATTGCCTGTCCCCGCAGAGCCTCTATCAGAGCCTTCAGCTGAACCGCTCTCAAAGCCCCTTTCCACAGAGCCTCTTTCTGAGCCTCTTTCTGAACCCTCCGAACCTGCCAAACCCAGTTCTGAGCCCGTTCCCGAACCCGTTCCCGAACCCCTGGAGCACGCAGAGCCCACGACCACTCCGCCCCCAGCTCCAGTGTCCACCGAGCCCGTCCTAGAGGAGCCCTCCACCCATGCCCTCGAAAAGCACCCCCTGACCGCTCCCTCGCACATCGCACAGCTCGATCCAGAGCCCCTCGCCAGCCCCGAGCCCGAGTCCAAGGAATCCACCGTCCCCCCACTCTCCACAGAATTCCCCGCCGACAAACCCGGCTTCGAGCCCCCCTCAGACCTCCTCAGAGATACCCCAAAGCCCACAGATCAGGAGCTGACCCCGGGACAGATCGAAGCCGCAAACACTCTTCACAAGCCTCTCGATAACAAGAAAGATGATAGCGACAGAGAGTTGTTATAGTTAGTATATGGGAAGAAATAATCTAATAGGCCTAGTCGTCCCTACCGTTTCATGCCTTTGTTTTTATTTGCCACGTCCCGCCACGCAACCAGTTGTCAAAGTCCCTACTGCATCAGCGTTGCAACTCCGGCATGCTCAGCCTATACGGTGACTCCGAGTCGGATTCACCGCTGCTCCGTCCCCATGAGCTCGATTCGATCCCCCTGCAGCCCATGGCCCAGGAAGTCGGCGAATTGGTTAATTTAATGATCGAAGTGCCATTCAAGTATGAGCAACTCAGATCGCCGCAACTGTACTCGATGCTCGTACGGCCTGTCGTAGATCGAGTTAAACGAGACTATTTGAATGGAGCAATTTTTTACTGTCTCATGGCAAATCGCATTCGATTCCAGTCCCAGAAGGACTCAGACCTCGCAAACAACAAACTGTGGATAACTCGAGCAATGGTGTGCGAGGTCATGGCCATCAAGCTGATCTCAGAGTTCGAGCCCGACCAGCTCGCCCAGAACCTTGTTTTCGAATTCTACCCCATGAACGACGGTAAAATTGCTACCACCTCCATCGTCCCCAACTGGCTGCGAGCAAGTTGCCTCGAACTGGCGATCCATTCAGACGCAAAGAGCCTCCTCAGCAACCCGGTGGTGGTAAAGATCATCCAGGAGCTCTGGGACGGGACGCTGGTGTTTGACCCCCTAATTTTCAAGGCCCACAAGCTCGGTCTCAGCTCCAAACAGGACCTCATGAACGTCATCGATGCCAACCGCGGGCTCATTTTGAGGTACGACTTGCAGGTCGATGTCAAGTTCAAGCTCAGCCGCCTCAGAGTGCCCCGGTACCGCAACATCATGAAGTTCACCAGCGTGCTCGTGCTGGTGTTTCTCTACGTGAGCAACCTCCAAGACTTTAATAGCAAGTTCACGGTCAAGGAGTACCTCTTTCTCGTGTGGGTGCTAGGGTTCTCCATGGACGAGTTTATTAGCTTGAAGAAAGCCGGCACCGCGCTCTATTTCCAGACCCTGTGGTCGGCATTTGACTTCGGGTCAGCGGTAATTTTGATGCTCTATGCGCTGTTACGTGTGCTCTCGCTCGTCGACGGATTCAAATACCTCAATTGGTACGCATACCAGAGCCTGTCGTTGGCAGGTGTGCTTTTGATTCCTAGGGTGTTCAGCTTCCTTGACCAGAACGAGGGTTTCAGCAGCATGATGATCTCAGCACGCAAAATGAGCATCGATCTGCTCTATTGCTGGATCGCTATAGTGATTTTCAGCATGGGTTTTTGGGCCAGTTTGACCAAGTTTGCCGACGGCACCTTTACTCCGCAGAAGGTGCTGTATGACCAGGTCCAGGTCTTGTTTGGCTTCACTCCCGCAGTGTGGACTACCTGGCAGTCTTATACGCCGCTCGGAAGTGCTGTTTTGTTTTTGTACCTGTTCATTGTGCAGTTCGTCGTGGTGACTATGGTGATCGCTGCCCTTAGTGCTCGATACATGGAGATCAAGGCGCATGCGGTGGAAGAATACCACTATGTGCAAACAATCAGGACACTGACCAAGCTGAAATCCGAAAGATCAACGGTTTTTTTCTATGCTGAGCCCTTTAATTTGCTAGGGTGGCTCGTGTCACCACTGGTGTACGTGCTACCCGTCGACCAATACCTTTATCTTAATCGCGGGCTCATGCGACTAACACATTTTCCAATTCTGGTGTGCATTTATCTTTATGAGCAGGCATTGTGGAAGATCTCTCTCCGCAAGCGCCAGGCAGAGGAGGAACAGCAGGACGAGCTCCGCGAAACCCTAAAGAAGGTGCAAGCTCTCAACAGGGACACCCCCAAGCCCCGAGCAGGCCGCAACTGGATCAAGCGAGACCGCAAGTTCAAGTTTTATCGGTCCATGGCCCGCGCTTCCAAGTTCGATCTGGTAGAAGGCGCCCTCGACGTTGATACTTTCTCCGAAGACACGGCGCCAGCTTGGGCCCAGGGGCGACAGTCGTTCAACAGTGATGCCAGGAACTACTTTAATAGCACTCCTCGAAAGCCCTTTCAGCGACGGGGCACCGACGATTCCACAGAGATCCCCGAGGCGCTCACCCGGTCGTATCTCAAGCAACAAATTAATCAACCGGGCAGGAGAGGCAGATCCTACAGCAATGCGTCTGGATTCAACCCCCAGAGCATTCGGCTCAGCCCTACAAGCTCGTACCGGAATATTCTTCACAGCAAAGTGTTTCCCACTGGCAACTCGGACTCTGAGAACGACGAGTACGAAGAAGACGACCTATACTCGGTTCTTCAAGATGTGGATGAGCGAAACAAAAAAATCGAACGCATGCTCTCATCTCTTATCGGCCAGTCGAGCGCTTCTCAGCACGTGGACCTTCTTTCATAACGCCACGATTGCCACATAATTAAGATACCCTCATTGTCGATTTTAGCCTGCCAGATATTTATTTGACAACATAACACATGAGTTTAGAAACTAAAAAACACATACGGTACTTTGAGCGCAATCTAGTGCTCTTTCCCCGCGCCTACGAGGGATATGACTCTTCCCACAGCTCCTTGGTCTACCTCAGTGTTTTGGGGCTCAAACTGCTGGGCCAGAGCCCACCATTAGAATTTGCCGATTGGGTTTGGAAGCTTTATGTGGAAAATGGGTTTGTTGGCTCGCTGTCGCATACTAAAACTGAAGCTAACCTGAGCTCGACTTATTTCTGTCTATGTATCTCAGCAATGATGAAAGGGCAATTGAGGGCAGATCGGCACTCAATTGTCGAGTATATCAAAAGCTGCCAGCTCGAGAGCGGCACGTTCTGCGCCAGTGCTCGACACGGCCGACCCCACGGGGAGCCCAGCTTGAGACATATGTACAGTGCATTAGGGAGTCTCTACTTGTTAGGAGTACAAGAGCCGACGCTTACGGCTCGAGCTGCGAGCTATGCCAAGCGATGCCAGAACTTTGACGGCGGGTTTGGCGACACCCCAGGGTTTGAAGAATCGCACGCCGGGCTCACGTTTTGCGCCCTGGCGTCTATTCTGGCGTTTTGCGGAGATGAGCTTGCGCCTGAGCAGAAACAGAAAGCCATTGACTACCTCGTGCACTGCCAGCAGCCGAGCGGCGGCTTTGTCGGGCGCCCAAACAAGACTGAGGACACGTGCTACTCGTTCTGGGTGACTGCGTCGCTCCATATTCTCGGGGAGTGTCCAATCAACGAGGAGCTGGGCCGGGAGTTTCTGCTCACGACGACACAGCACAAGATCGGGGGATTCGCCAAGGTGCCAGGGGAGTTTCCCGACCCCCTACACTCTGCACTCGGCTTGGCTGCGCTGTCGCTGATGGGCCAGGCTGGGCTTGAGCCGATCGATGCGACGCTATGTCTGCCGCGGGAGGCACTGGCGTTTGTGCGGCAGAACTGGGTTTAGAGCATGCTGCCCTTGCGGTCCAATCTGCGGACCAGCTCTTCATAAATACACCAACTCACGCCTGCGCTGAGGGCTTTTCTGCTGAGCCGCAGGCCCAGCCCGTCGAAGAGCGAGAAAAACCCCGACTCGCGGTAGATGATTCTCAGGGCCGGCCCGAAGCTCTTGTACTTTGCGGGCTCGAGCTGGACTCTGGTTTTGATCGTATCGAACGGGGCAGTCACGGAGGTGGCCAGCGACGCACTGATGGCAGCGGCTGACGAGTTGAGGGCGGCACTCATGGTGGTGGAGCGGCTGTTATTGTGAGCTGGCACCAGTACGTTGAGAAAGTCCTTGCATTTTTCATAGAACAGCACATAGAGTCCCGCATACGGGGCGTCTCGAGTAATAGTGACTCCGTAGCCTGCGAAAAACAGCCTGATGCCGCCCTCCCTGTACATGGATCGCACAGCGTCGGCCAGGGAGCGGTAGTGGTAGAAGGAGCTCTCGTATCGCACTTTTATAACGGTGATTGGCATGGTGACGAACCCGACGAGGCCCCTGGCGACCGCCCCAGTGGCGAGGTTGAGCTGCATTGACAGTCGGGGCAGCTCTGAGCTGTAGCCGGCGAGCTTTGGGGAGTTTGCTGCCAGCACACTCCGCATTTTGCCCAGAGTTGTAAGGTAGAGCGAGGCCCCGACCGACGTCCTGATTGCTGACGGCAGAGTGCCTCTCCAGAGCTCCAATGGGCTGGCCATGCCCTTGACGGTGGAGAGGAGCGACTGGCTGCCCGACTGCTGCATTCTAGTTTTGAGCAGGTCGAGCGGCTGTAGGCACACTGCGGACGTCAATCCCCCGAGGAATCCTGCGTAGAGGTGCGATGACGTCTTGAATTTTTCAGTCTTCATCAAGAGGTAGAGTTATGTCAGGCTAGGTCTCGGGTCAACATCGGAGAGGCGGCGAATTAAATTAAATAGTGTAGGGAAATGGTAATTTTTTTGGTCGATCGGTGCTGGCTCGGTTGCTGTGCCAGTGCATAGTCGTAGCATCAGTGCTGTATCTGGTTGGGCTCTATCTGGTTGTCTGCATACTGATTGTGCTGTATAAATTTGTGCTGAATAAACTTGTGCGGTTTAAACTCGTGCTGGACAAGCCGCTGCCCCGATCCTCGCACGCTCGGTCGTTGCTACCAGCCGGAGCGCCAGCAACAAGTGTCAGCGGCATTGGGTCCCAAATTTACGTCAAAACTTGATTTAGCCTCAGGTCGCCGCATATATCTGCAGGGTAGGTTCCATGGGGTGACTCGGCCGCATGAGCAGCCAGGAGTGAAATTTCACCATATTTTTCACAATCTGGGTTTAGATTGCGGCACTGGCAAGTCCCCTCCTCGTACCGGCACAAGCACATCTACCCCTCAGGACTAAGCTTTTACACTAATGCGGGAGGACCTGATCAATTCGGCGGTTTCGTTCCTCAAGGACCCGTCGGTGGCCGATGCGAGCCTGGCAAAGAAGATTGAGTTCATGGAGAGCAAGAAAATGACCCAGGAGGAGATCGACGAGGCCCTGCGGCGGGCGAGCGATGCCTCGGCAGTGCCCCCAGCGTCGCCTGGCTCGAGCACGGCCACGGGGTCGCCAGCTCCGCCCCCAGTGTACAGCCGGCCCCAGTACATGTACCAGCCGCCGCCTATCCCCGAGCGGGACTGGAAGGACTACTTTGTGATGGCGACGGTGTCGTGCGGAGTCGCGTACGGGTTGTACCAGGTCGCGAAGCGGTACGTAGTGCCGATGATTGTTCCCCCGACGCCGCCAGCGCTCGAGGCCGACAAGGAGGCGCTCGAGGCCGAGTTCTCGCGCACCGAGGCCCTGGTGCAGCAGCTGGCCAAGGACACGGAGGAGCTCAAGAAAAGCGAGGCCGAGCGGGCCGAGACGTTTTCCCGCGTGATCAAGGAGGCCCGCGAGGCGGTGGAGACGGTGCAGAGCCAGGCGGACGAGCGCAAGCAGGACTTGCGGCTGCTCAAGTCCCACGTCGAGGGCCTGCAGGACCTGATCCCCAAGTCGCTGCAGCGGCACCACGAGACGCAGGATGCGGCCCTCAAGGACCTCCAGGAGGAGCTCAAGAGCCTCAAGCAGCTCGTGTCGAACCGCGTCAAGGTTGCGGGCGCGGGCCCGTCGATCCCCCCCGCGAGCTCGGTGCCGTCGACGGTGAAGCGCCCCGACTTCATTCCCGCCCCGGGCGCTCCCTCTGGCCAGCCCCAGCCGAGCGCGTCTGAGTCCAAGCCCGACGCGGTGCCGGCGATCCCAGCCTGGCAGCGCGCCGCCCAGGGCAGCTAGTCTATATATTCTATATCTTACGCTAAGTAACTGTCAATTGCCTGCTGGGGTCACCGGTGTGCGCCTCATAATCTTCGAGTTTTGCGCTTACACATTCATGGCATTTCTGAGCTCGCGGACCCTGGGCTCGACCACAACCTCGGTGCCTGCGGACTTTTCCTCGGACCGCATGGTCGACCAGAACCCCACCGACGGCATCAGCTCCCTCAAGTTCGGCCCCGCCGCCGATGTGCTCTCGGTGGGCTCGTGGGACAACAAGGTCAGGCTCTACGAGGTCGGCGCCGACAAGAACTCGCCGGCGATCAAGCGGGCCGAGTACGACCACCAGGACGCCGTGCTCGACGTAGGGTGGTTCCTCGATGGCTCTAAGGCGGTCAGCGGCGGCTGCGACAACGCAGTGCGAGCGTTCGACATGGGTTCGGGCCAGGCGGTCCAGATCGGCCAGCACGACCAGCCGGTGCGGTGCGTGCAGGGTGTCGAGGTCCCCGGAACGCAGGTCGTGGCCTCAGCGTCGTGGGACCGCACCCTCAAGTACTGGGACGCCCGCCAGCAGCAGCCGATCGCGACGATCCAGCTCCCCGAGCGGGCCTACGCCATGGCAACGCAAAAGAGCCTGCTCATCGTGGCGTGCGGTAACCGCAAGCTCGTCATCGTCAACCTCCAGAACCCGCAGACCATCTACAAGACCATGGACTCGCCCCTCAAGCTCCAGACCCGCTCCCTGGCGTGCCACGGCAACGGCGAGGGCTTCGCCATCGGCTCCATCGAGGGCCGCTGCGCGATCCAGTACGTCGACGACGCAAAGCAGTCCAGCGACGGGTTCGCGTTTAAGTGCTGCAGAGAGCCCCGCACCACCCCAGGCAAGCCCGGCGACAACGTCTACGCCGTCCAGTCCATCTCGGTGCACCCGGTTCACAACACCCTCTGCACCAGCGGCTCCGAGGGCATCCTCAAGTTCTGGGACAAGGACAGCCGCACCCGCCTCCGCATCTCCAAGCCGTTTCCGGCCCCGGTGCTGTGCACAGACTTCAACCACAACGGCACGCTCCTCGCGTACGGCGTCAGCTACGACTGGTCCAAGGGCCACTCGTTCAACGGGCCCAACCAGCCGATCCAGGTCCGCATCCACAACCTCGACGACATCGAGGTCCGGCCCAAAAACAAGAGAAAATGAACTTGAATCTATTTAACGGTAATTCACCTCCTTGATAAATAATTACGTAGCCTACATGGCCAAAATTACGCCTCGCCAACGTCGTCGTCGTCCCCAGCAATGCCCCGCACAAAGATCTCCTTGCCGGTGAGCGCCGTCCGCTGCACCGGCTTGTCCCAGCCCATCTCGTGCCGGAACTTTTTTCTCCACGCCGCAAACGACTCGGGTGTGACTTTGGTGCCCTTGAACTTGGCCTGCTCCTTCTCCTCGGCGATTGCCAACTCCCGGAGGTGTGACGCCTCCTTGTCGGCAACACGTTTGTTGTACAGCTCCTCGGCCGCATCCTTGAGCTGCGACACCACCGTGAACACCGACGGCATCCCAATGTTCTCCTCGGCCCATTCCCTGGCCTGCTCGGTCAATTCGCCCAGATCTTCGGGCGAAAAGTCGTACGAGTACGCAATCTCGCCCTTCTTGCCGTCCTCAGGCTCAGAGACCTCAAACACCCCCAGCTTGATCACTGGAATCGCCTCAGCGGGGTATGTAGGAGGGTAGTCGACGTCGACGGTGATCCCTCGGGGAGGAGCGGTGTCGAGCGCCAAGTTGATCACGTACGAGTTCGGCGTGTACACCTCGAGCTCATCTGGATAAATAGACTGCAGAATTTCAATCTCCTCCTGCTGCTCTTCCATGGGGAAAACTTCTGAGGTCCGCCACCCCGCCACCAGCAATTGGATGCGCCACTGAAAATTGGCCACACCCGACTGTTTTTCATGGAGACTGAAATTTCCCAGCTGCTTCTCCAGGACCCCGAGAAATGCGTCAACACCCTGAACCAGTACCTCGAGGGCAAGGCCCAGGACGATTTGGATGCCCTGCAGCTCGCGGCCGAGGTCCACTTTGAGCTGGGAAACGCCCAAGAGGCCTACAACTACCTCCAGCGGGCGCTAGCGCTCGATCCCGACGGATCAAAGGGCGGATACAGCAAGTTTTTGTGGATTGGCCAGCTAGTCGGCGGTTACGAGGGCCTCAAGTACTACGATCAGGGGCTGCAGGGCACCTCAGACACCAGCCAGCAGGTCCAGGCATTGCTGGGCATGATTGAGATCTGGATGACCGATCTGTGCATGGAGGAGGCGGCAGAGTCGCAGTGCGAGTCCCTCATAGCCAAGGCACTGCTAATTGAGGAGGCGAACCCCGAGGCGTGGTCGATCCTCGGGAGCATTCGCATCAGCCAGCAGCGAGAAAAAGAAGCGGCCGAGGCCCTGGCGAAATCATGGACGCTGTACGAGGCCATTGCCCGGCCACACCACATTCCTGCACTCATTCGCCTGTGCCAGAGCATGCTCGAGTGCGGCCTCTACAACGAGGCCCTCGACCTCACCACGCTGTGTGCTCGGCTGGACGACGAGGTGCCTGATATTTATTACCTGAATGCGTTGGCCCACCAGCTCGGGATGCAGCAGGACGGGCCCGAGGAGACTGCCCGGCATGTGACTGCGATCAGGGACGCGGTCGAGCTGCTGTCGAAGCTGCCTGAGGTCGACCCCGAGATGGCGAGTGCCGCAACGGAGCTGGTGGCGAGTCTCCCCGAGGTCGAGGCCCACTACTCTGACTCTGACGCGGAGGCCTAGTCGCTACCTTTGGCCACCACCTTCACCAAGAACTCTGAGACTTGCATAACAGGTCACTGAATATTAATCTATGACTGCGTCAGTACGCATCCGAGCTAATTATATGCCTATCTAATGTCGGCAGTGAATATTTAAACGTCGCAATACCAGCCTAGAGACTCATCTCGGGTCCTCTAGGGACATCGTATTCATCTTTGGAGTGAGAACCTCCAGTGCGTCCTCGTACACCGAGTTCGAGGACTGGAGGCGAGCCATCTTGCGCTTGGCCGGGCTGGACTGGGTCGGGGGCCCGTCCTCGCTGCCTTCCTGGTCGAGCTCTTCCTCCTGGACCTCGGCCTCCTCCTCAAACCCTTCCTCGCGGTATGGGGACTCGCCGTCAGGGATAAACTGCACGTACTCCTCGGGGATCAGCCCCGTGGCGCCGGTCTCGAGATTCTCGGCCACGAGCCACCCCTGCCCGTGCCGATAGCTCACCCACACCACCTGGCCCTCCAAAAGCTCGATCTCGTTCTCGTTCTCGGGAAAGAAATCGAATAAGGCCATGGCTCGGGCGTAGATATCGTCCGGGTCTGTGTAGTTCTGCTCCAAAAATCCATCCAGGTTCTCCAAGTCCAGCTTGCGGTGCACCTCCCACCCGTTCTCAGTGACAATGTCCTCAGGGCTGCCACGGTCGCTGGCAGCATCTTTTTCTATAGGCACTCCGTAGTGCAGCGGATGGTACTCGGGGTAGGCAAAATCTCGAACTTGGGCATACTCAAGAGCACTTTTAAATTCTGGGACTTCCATTCCAATCGGGGGCCTGGTCTCCTACAATCTAAAAGAAAAAAGCGTTGTGTTGGCTGCGGTTCGATGCTTTCAATCCTGGATTCGCACCAAATGCTGAAAACAAGTCCACTGTGCCGCCCTAAAATGCAACGGCTCGCTCAAGCGGTTAGTAATCGAGCACTTGAATTTCATGGAGCCAGCGCGGGCCAAGGGCTACAAGAAGCTCGGAATCAAGCACTCCCGTAGTCTCCCATCCCATAAATCAATCAAGCGTAGAAGTCCCATAGTCGCGCCGGCGGCCCCTGCGCCACCGCTGGCCCTCACCGCCACCGACGCGAGCGACAACAGCGACAGTAGCGACAGCGAGGGCGAGCTGAGGGCCGAGCTCGCGAAGCTCAAGGCACACCGCGCCGCCCCGCGTGCCCGCAAGTCGTGGCGCACCAGCGTGCTGCGCCGCGCCGCCCCAGCCCCGAAGCCCGCGAGCGGCCTCGACAAGTTCCTCGACAAGAACGTCGGTTAATTAATGCCTATGCTATATGCTACACGGAGACTGGCTCCTGCTTGAGCTTGCGCTCCTCCAGTTTGCGCTTTTTCTCAAGCTGCTCGTCGCTCATCTGGGGGCGCTTGCCGTTCGTTTGCACGCCGTCCACGACCCGGAACAGCGGCTGGCACCGCCACCACGGGATCGTCTTGTACTCGCCGTCGCTCGTGACCCTGTCGGCGTCGGGGTCGGCCGCAACCGCCGCCTCGACGCGCTGCTCGACCTGCCGCACGATCTCCTCGTACTTGTCGTACTCGCCGCGCTTGAGGGCACCGATCTGGTTGCGAATGTCGATGTTGTGCGGCGCAAACGACCGCAGGATCTTGAAAAAGTGCGTCTTCATCACCGCGGCGTTCACGCGGCCGGGCGTCTCCTTGGCGATCTCAAAGTAGTCGCGAAGCACCTTGTCGACACGGGGGTAGCACGCGTCAATGTCCTCGGGGTCCGCGCTCCGGTCGAGGATCGCAGGGTTCACGAGATTCGTCTCGGCCGACATCACCGCGTCCGCCCCCGTCTCGGCCAGGCACCGGTCAATGTCGCCCGGGTACACGATGTTGCCGTTGGCGAATATCACAGTGTCCTCAGGCAGGTTCTCCCGCAGGTACTTGATGTACGACCAGTCGGCCAGGCCCGTCTGCTGGCCCTTCATCTCCCGCGTGCGGGGGTGCAGCGTCAGAAACTGGGCCCCGGCGTCGAGCACCATCTTGGCGTACTCGAGCGTCTTCTCCTTGGTCTCGTACCGCCGAATCTTCGCCGTCACAGGCACCTTGAGCTCAGTGTGCAGCTTGTTGATCAGGCTGTGAATCAGGTCCCAGTCCTCCATCAAAAACGACCCATAGTGGCCTTTGCGGGCAATCCCCTGCGGGCACCCGAGGTTCAGGTCCACAGCGTCGCACCGGTCCTCGACGTGCTTTGCTGCTGCGAGCAGCATCTCGGGGTCGTTGGCGCAGAACTGCACGATCAGCGGCCGATCGGTCGCAGGATCGCCGTCCTCGTCTGTGAAGTTGTCCTTGCGGTACGAGGGGTTGTTTGCAAACAATTTCGCATTGAACATTGGCGTGTAGCAGAGCTCGGCCCCGTATTTTCGGCTCAGGCGTCGCCACGCAAGCTCGCTCTGGTCGACCATGGGAGCCACTATCGTTTTCGGTGACCCAATCGCCCGGTAGAGCTCCCGTCCCCGCAGCTTGTCGACCATCTTTCTAAACACTTTGACAAAAAAAAATTATGTAATCGTAGCTACTGATCTGGTGCGTCAACGCTGCAGGTTGCCGCTTCGCTGCAGTGTTTCAGAGTTAGGTAAGCGGCACCTTATCAAGCTCCCCAGACTTTCAGACTTGCCAATCTATGAGCTCAGAGTATCGAGGACGCGGTGGACGCGGACGCGGTAGTGACAGAGGTGGCAGAGGGCGTGGGCGCGGAGACTTTGCCGGGCGCGGGCGTGGTGCTGGCCGTGGCCGAGGCAGAGCCGCGCCTAGCGACCCCCCACCCGTGTCGGGGCCTCCCCCCAAGTTCGAGCCCGTTGCCGACAACGGAGAGCTCCAATTAGCCCGAATCCGCGATCTGGAGAAGGACGGCTACAACCAGGCCGCGTCCTTCTTGTTGAGGCCAGATTTCGGTACCAGAGGGGAGAAAGCTATGGTCGGCACCAACAGTATCGTGTACGACGTCAAGGGAATCAAGATATATCAGTACCCCGTGTCTTTCGGCAAGGAACTCGAGGCGAAAAAGGCGCTGCGAGTCGACTTGATGAACAACATCCTCAGCCAGCTCATCAAGGAAAATCCGAAGCTCACCAAGCAGATTGGGCACGACCACAACGACAACGTGCTGTCGTTCGTGCCCCTGCCGGTGACGGGGCGCCAGTGGATCGCGTACGAGGCGATCACCGGCGAGGGCAAGGAGTACCCCGTGGCATTCGGCAAGTCCATCGAGCTCGACACCACCATGCTCCTGAACCAGGTCAGCCTCAAGTCCCTCAAGGACATCAACGCCGACGTGACCCCGGTGATCCACTCGCTTGACGTGCTCCTCACCAGCGGCATCGTCGCGTCGTCGAGCACCGCCGTCAAACTCAGCGCCAACAAGGTCATGGTCGTCGACAAGTACGCCGGGACTAACGACATCGACCGCGGCCTGTACCTGTGCACGGGGTTCTTTGCCTCGGTGCGCCCGTCGTTTGACCGCGTGCTCATCAACATCAAGCGCTCGGCCGCCGCGTTCTACAAGGCCCACAACCGCGACGGCAGCCCCATGAACTTCCTGGACTACGCCAGTGACTACTTTGGTACCACAGACCTCAAGGCGATGGTCGACTTGGTGGCCAGGAACCGGAACTTCTTTATTGGCATCAAGGTGCTGCGCACCCACCTCAAGCACTCGCGACCCAAGGCCATCTTCGGCATCGCGCAGGACTCGGCCAACTCAAAACGGTTCAAGACCGACGACGGCAAGCAGTATACTGTCAACCAGTGGTTCTTGGAAAAGTACGGCCTGAAACTCAAGGCCCCGAACTTCCCGCTGCTCCACCTGGGGGGAACCACCTACCTGCCCGCGGAATGCGCCATCATCCAGCCAGCACAAGTGTTCAAGGGCAAGGTCACCGATACCACTACCATGCTCAATTTCACTAAACGCCCTGCGCTGGACACGGCAAAAATCCTTGCCAACGACTTCGTGCCGCAAATCACCAACAACGGAGCCAACAAACGCATCAACAAGCACATGCTGCTGGTACCGTCACGGATCCTGCCTGCGCCGGTCGTTGCCTACAAAAACAAGGTCATTACCGCGAGTCCGGCAGACCCTTCTCACAAGGGTGCCTGGAACTTGAAGGGCTGCAAGTTCATGGTTGAGGGCAAAGCCAAGAAGAACTGCGGGTTCATCGTCATCACTGATCGGTTCGTCGAGCTCAACTCGAACATGAAGGACGCCCTTAAGGCATTCTATCAGGAGGTCAAGAATTGTGGCATAAATTTCACCGGCTATATGATCTATGAGGTCGCGCAGTCGGGAAACAGCGTCCAGGCCTTGCAGCAGCTTGAGGACGATGTCGTGAAGGCGTGCCGCAAGTTCACCGATTGCAACTACGTGCTGGTGGTGCTACCCCAGAGGAATGGGCCCATCTACGAGGCGGTCAAGCGCGCTACCGATTTGCGTGCAGGCATGAACTCGAACTGCGCCGTGGCCAACAAGGTTACTAAAAAGCGAGGCCCTGACTATGACCGCGCGTACTTTGCCAACATCGCCATGAAGGTGAACCTAAAACTTGGCGGCTCTAACCACGTTCTTGGTAAGGGCGCCGAGCTTCCCCCCGATACTATGCTCATGGGCGCAGACGTCACCCACCCGTCCAACATCTCGCCTGGAAAGGCCGATCAGGCCGTTTCGGTTGCCGCAGTCGTAGGCAGTCACGACAAGTGGTACTCCAACTTCCCAGGCTCGCTACGCAACCAAAAAGGCAAACAGGAGATGATCGAAGAGCTCAAGGGAATGTGCATGGAGCGACTTGAGTTCTACTTCAGGCGTAACAAGAAGCTTCCCAGCCACATTCTCTTCTATCGAGACGGTGTCTCTGAAAGCCAGTTCTCGCAAGTGATCGAGAAGGAGCTGTCGCAGATCAAATCGGCCGTCGCTGACGCCCATCAAAAATGGGGCTTTGGTCACACTCTCCCCAAGGTTACGCTGGTGACCACCGTGAAGCGCACCAATGCCCGGTTCTTCCCTCATGATGAGAAGACGTCCGAAGGCAATCCTGCTACTGCGATGGACAATTGCCTGGCGGGGTCCACAATCGACCGCGTCGTCACGTCCTCGTACATGTTTGACTTCTTCATCCAGAGCCAGCAGCTTCCGCAGCGGGGCACCACGGCCGCGCCGTGCCACTACTATGTGCTCCACGACGAGTTCGGGTACACGTCCAACCAGATCCAGAAGGTCACCTACGACCTTTGCCACATCTTCTCGCGCGCCACCCGGTCCGTCAAGCTGTGCCCGCCCGCGTACTACTCGGACCTGCTGTGCACTCGCGGCCGGTGCTACCTCAAGTCCGACGGCAGGTCACAGGGCCTCAAGGTCAGCCCTGGGGTGGAGAACACAATGTTCTACATCTAGGCACCGCGGTGGTCCAGCGATTCTAGCGTAGTTCATTCGCTATATCTATTTCTAGCTCTAATATATCTTCTATAGGTTATTTTTGGCCCATCGCTCGCCCCCTAATTAGGAGAGGGATTGTGACGTGTTGCTTACGTTCCTCACACATGAAGCTGGACATCAAGAAACAGTTCCAAGGACGGTCGTTCCGGGTGAAAGGCGTGGATCTCCACCCCACAGAGCCCTGGTTGCTTTGCTCGCTGTTCACTGGCACCGTCCAGATCTGGAATTACGACACCGGCGCGGTCCTGCGCACGTTCGAGGCGTCGAATATGCCAGTTCGGGCTTGCAGGTTTATTGCTCGGAAAAACTGGATCGCAGTTGGCGGCGACGACATGCAGGTCCGTATTTTCAATTACAACACCTCGGAAAAGGTCACCCAGTTCGAGGCTCATGTCGACTACATTCGGTGCATGGCCGTGCACCCGACGCAGCCGCTGTTGCTGACGGCCGGCGACGATATGGTCATCAAGCTGTGGAACTGGGAGCAAAACTGGCGCAATATCGAGACCTACAAGGGCCACACCTCGTACGTGATGTCGGTCGCCTTCAACCCCAAGGACCCCAATACATTTGCGTCGGCGTGCATGGACCGCACTGTCAAGGTGTGGAGCCTCGGCAGTCCCGTGCCCAACTTCACGCTGGTCGCCCACGAGAGCAATGGCGTCAACTACGTCGACTACTACCCGTTCGGCGACAAACCGTACCTCATCACCACCAGCGATGACAAGACCATCAAAATCTTCGACTACCAGTCAAAGAGCTGCATCGCGACCCTCACCGGCCACTCGCACAACGTCAGCTTTGCGATCTTCCACCCCGAGCTCCCCATTATAATCTCGGGCTCCGAAGACAGCACCGTCAAAGTGTGGAACGCCCGCAGCTACAAGCTCGAGCAAACCCTGAACTACGGTATGGAGCGCGTGTGGTGCGTGGCCACGCGGCCCAACTCCAATTCAGTGGCTATGGGTTTCGAGACTGGCTCGCTCCTGCTCAAGTTCGGTAGCGACACCCCCGCCGTCAGCATGGACCACTCTGGTAAGCTGGTGTGGGCAAAGCACCTCGAAGCGTTCAGCGCCACCATCAAGCCCAGCGCTGAGGGCGGTGACGAGACCGCTTTGAACCTCACCCCCAAGGACCTGGGAACTATTGACATGCATCCGTCTCAGTTGGAGCACTCCCCTAACGGTCGCTTCGTAGCTGTTTGCGGTGATGGTGAGTACATCATCTACACTGCTCTCGCCTGGCGTAACAAGATGTTTGGTGAGGCCCTGGACTTCGCATGGGGTGCCGACTCCTCAGACTACGCCGTCAGAGTCAATGACGGGTCTATTAGAGCCTACAAGAATTTCACCGAGCGGGCACCATCACACTTCAACATCGAGTTCGAGGTATCCAAGATTTATGGAGGTGCCTTGCTGGGTGTGGCTGGTGACGACTTTATTGCCTTTTATGATTGGGAGTCCGGCGAGTACGTCAGTCGGGTCGATGTGGTGGTCACCGAGGTCATCTGGGCTGATTCAGGCGAGCTAGTGACCGTCGTCTCGGAGGACTCGTACTATATTTTGCGCTTCGATCGTGACGCAGTCAGTCAGGCTCTCATCAGCGAGGCCGACCTCGAAGACGGCGTCGAGGACGCGTTTGAGGTTCTGCACGATGGTACCGAGAAAATCCAAACTGCTAAATGGGTTGGCGACTGTTTCATTTTTGTCACTTCTTCTAACCGTCTCAACTACCTCGTTGGCTCGGAGGTTTACAATATCAGTCACTTTGATAAAGAGATGTATCTCTTGGGTTATATTCCTCGTGATAACGCTATTTATTTGTGTGATAAGGACATCCATGTCAGCTCGCTCAAACTTTCCCTTGCTGTTGTCGAGTACCAGACCGTGGTTCTGAGAGGTGATCTCGACTATGCTCAATCTGAGCTCCTTCCGAAAATCCCTGAAGACGAGCGCAATAGAGTCGCTCGGTTTTTGGATACACAAGGCTACAAGGAGTATGCTATTGAGGTGTCAAAGGACTCTGACCACAAATTTGAGCTGGCTCTCGAACTTGGTAACTTGGCGTTGGCTAAAGAGCTTGCTCTTGCTCAGTCTGATAATAAAAACAAGTTTAGAGCACTTGGAGATGTCTTCCTGAAGACATGGCAGGTCTCGGAGGCCGAAGAGGCCTTCTCCAGAGCAGGAGACCTTGAGACTTTGCTCCTGATTTACACATCTACTGGTGACAAAGACAAGCTTCACCAGTTGGCCAAAAGTGCAGTTGACCAAGGCAAATACAACTTGGCTTTCAACGCTTTCTGGTTCATTGGTGATGTTGATAGTGCCACTGAACTCCTGCTCCGTAGCGGCCGTGCTGCTGAGGCTTCAATGTTTTCTCTTACTTGGGGCGGCAACGTTGAGAAATCCGTCGATCAGTGGAAATCTCTGCTCGAGCAAGGTGGCAGAGGTACAATCGCTGAAGGGATTGCTGATCCAAAATCCTTCGCTTCAAATCTTCATGAGAAAGTGCTGGTTCGGCCCCAAGTCGGTGAAGACGATCTCATAGATTTGGATGCCACTCCTGCTCCCGAGAGCACCGAGACAGAAACCGCTGTCGAGGAGACGGTCCCTGCACATTCAGAGGTGGAGCCTGCAGGAGAGGCTCCTGAAGAAACTGTGATTGAAGCAAGTGAGACCGTTGAAAAGGATACAAATTAGCTCATGAGCTAGGAATACATACAAACATAAAATAATATTGGGCCTTGCAATATTGGATCTATTTGCGATAGCTTGCATCTCTTAACTTAATAGACTAGCATAATAGCGTTTCCTGTTGATTTCATACTTGAGCGTGTGATTCTGTAAGCAGTCCAGTATGAGGGCCTGGGGACGTCCAGCTCAATTCAAGGCGGTCTTTATTTAGGATGTCTCATGTATACATACTCAGAAAACTTTTCATCCTGGCACTTTGGCCGAGTGGTTAAGGCGCTTCCCTGCTAAGGAAGTGGGTTATGCCCGCGAGAGTTCGAATCTCTCAGGTGTCGTCATTATTTTTTTCCTCCCAGTTTAGTCTTTCACATCGCATAGAATTTTCTAATGGGAGCTAATCAGAGTAGCTTGGGGAACCCAAAAGCACAGGAAAGTTTTTATGAACTTCTAGCTGTTAGCAGGGATGCCACTGAGGCCGAATTGCGCAAAGCATACAAAAAACAGGCTCTTGCGCTCCATCCTGACCGAAACTTTCAAAACGAGCAGGAAGCAACCACCCGATTCGCCAAGGTTCAGGCAGCCTATGAAACTTTAATTGATCCGCAAGAACGAGCCTGGTACGATGACCATGACACCAGCTCCGAATACTCAGTTTACTCTGCCAAAATTACAAAGGTCGAGGAACTTCGTACCTACCTCGAGCCAAACTATGTGATCTCTCTAAATGTTTCGAAAGCGGAACTGTACAGGCTGATCACTGAGCTCTTTGATCGCCTTCGCAATGAAGAAGTAGAGGCAGCCTTTGAAGCAGGAATTGATAAGGCCGATGTCCCTGTGGCCAATGCACCTTCTTTTGGCCATACGAAAACCGATTGGCCGAACGTAAAGGCATTCTACGATACATGGTCTGCTTTCAACACAGTCAAGTCTTTCAAGTGGGAAGAGCTCTACAATACGAACCACGGTGAAGATCGCCGGACCAGAAGAGCTATGGAGGCTAGAAATAAACGCATCAGAGATGCTGCGAGAAGAGAATACAATGATACTGTTCGGGCTGTGGTTAGACACATTTATGGCCAAGACGACCGCGTAAAGCAACAACAAAGAAGCCAAGAAATTAAACGACAGGAAAAGAAGCAGCAGGCCGAACTCAAAAAGGCTACCAGCAAGCCCGTGGTAAAGGAGTATCAAGCACCTCAATGGGCCCAGGTCGACGAGGATGCATCTAATATGGAGTCAGACTTAAGCGAGAAAATGACAGCGGACGGCCACTACGAGTGTATCGTCTGCGATCTCCTATTCTCTTCTCCAGATGAACTAGCCAAGCATGAAAGCAGCACCAAGCACGTAAAAGCCCTGAAGAAGTTACAGTGGCAAATGCGTCAAGAAGACGAACGATTGAACATGAGCGATACAGTCTCTTCCGCCAACCCCAAGAGGCACACTTCTCCGGGAAAATCGGATGAAAAGTCTGTTGAGCCCGATTCCGATTCTGAGGACTCAGATTTGGTAGAAAAAACAAGCAAACTATCAGTGGAAGATATTATGAATCAAATGGACGAACTATCGGGAAAGTCGGCGCTCAGGAACTCTAACCAGCCAAAGAAGAAGCTTGGGAAGGCTAAACAGAAGCGACAGCAAAGGAAAAATCCCATGGCATTTGCCTTGAATTGCAGCGTGTGTAATTCACAATTTGACACCAAAGAAGAGTTGCTCGAACACGCTAAAAAAAGTAGGCATGTGATTCCGAATTTTTAATCTACTTGGGTTGCTAGCAGCTGCAGCCGCTATACATTGTATATCCATATGCACATAATTACGGGCATCCGCTTGAAACAAGTTTATACTTGTTACGCGCTTTGCAGACGCCTGCAATCACGGTGCTCTAGCATAAACTATGAAGGGTAATCAACTATCACAAAGACGGAGCATATCTAAAAATACCATCGGAGAAAACATGGACATGAGGAACGTATTTCCACAATTAAATGTAAAGAATTTTTTTTAACGCGTCCGCAAACTCTTAATAACTTTGAGCGCGCGCATCGTCCGAGATCAATTTTTTTCAGATCGGTGGATCAGACCTTACCGACGATGCCGACTACCGCGGCAATGCCACGAATTACCTTTTAGCCTTTTAAGAATTTTTGCTACATACATTATTAGTTGCAACTGTCAATAAATAAGTTATAATAAAGTTGTCTTCATCGCTCGCCGTCAGATGCCGCCGGCTGCAGGAGCATATGCACACTAACCGAGTGCTGCCGAGCTCCTTGCTTAAAACTTTGGAATTTTAGAGCAAAGACAACTCTACTGAAATGCTTTCTGGGATTTGAGGACTCAAATCCGTATGCCAGTTGGAATATGTTCGTCCAGAAAGAGATGTACCTTTGAGCTCGCACCTAAAGTGACCATGCTATCCTTTGGGTTGAGCCCACGATATACACTACCATTGACAGACTCTGGTGTTATGTCGCGTTTGTGAATTACAAGGTGGGTCAGCGACCTTGTGGAGTTACTACGAGTAGTTGCGCGCGGTTCGCTCTTTTGAATTTTTGGATTAAAGCACGAGGCGATGCTCACACCCAGTACATTAAAGAGATGCTTTATCTTAATCAAGTCCATTTGGCCAGTTACTACAATGTAACCAGCTAGGATCTTGCGCGTCCCTATATAGCACATTCTGGTCCTCTCGCTTATGCAGTGCTTCATGACTAACTGCGACGAGAATGCAGAATTTCGTATTTGAGTTTTATAAGCGTGCAAGCGCACATATTTTGGTTGCCTGCAATGTTGAGTGGACAAATAAAAATTTGACACTTGATACTGCACCAATTCATTTTAGTACTAACTTTGGCAGCCATAATAGCGCCTGTGGGTTCTGAGTGTTTTCGCCTCCCCCGTCATTTTCTGGCCCTATGCTGAGTAATCCCGGAAATGGAAAGGGGATTTCAAATCACAATGATAAATCAACTGAATATTGTAAACATGGTAATGTTGCGCGCACGAGTGAGTTTTCTAGAGTTGATTTGTAGAGCGAGAAATTTTATAGAAAATTAATAGCAAATGTATGCACGCGTCGTACTCGCTCGGGTCCAGCCTTTCCAAGAGTTTTTAACGGTTAGGGCACGTCAGGATGCATTGGTGTGTAATAGAGGGTGAGTCAGGATTGTGGGGACAGTGACATATTCGTCCGACCGAAAAAGAGCTTTGTCATGTCGAATATCCTCAAGATCTTCCAGCAGGGCCAGAACGACGGTGAACAGCCGCAGGACCAGAAAGACTGCCTAGGCTGTCTGATGATGGCCTCTGGCGTCATGACTCTTGGCGGCGCGTATCTTTTCTCCGGACTCGTATTCTCCAATAATGGTAAACCTCTTCCCAATGTCACCCCGGGGTACGCTCTTGCAGTACGAACTGCAGGTGTGCCAGTTTTCCTATTTGGGATTTACAGAGGTTGGGAGGCATTTAATTTGTACAAAGAGAAAGGATGGGGTGGGTTTGAGTAAATCCAGAGTGGTACCTTGAATAGCTTTAGAAACCACTAAACAGGAACGTGCATGACTGCCCACCCTAGCCTTGGGCCAACATGCTGTCAAGCAAGTTCTTGGCACATGTCCTTGCTCGTTATCTGTACATAGAGATCGTATCGTGGAGCGGCAACTGCAGCACCCAGAGTGCTGGGTTGCGTCCAGGAAATAGTCTAGTCCCCAATTGATTCGGAGTTTATAAATTACGGGGAGGTTTTTTTTTCGTATATAAATAACAAAAACTAACTGTGTCTCAATGCCTAGGTAACGTTTTTGTCCACTGAGCTAGCCACGGGATGTTCTGCTTGCCCATCTGATAGAAATCACTTAGACAGATATCCTGTAGGCAAGACCGCTTTTCAGGCTCTCCCTGCAGGCATTGACTCACAAACTGCTTGAACTCGACACAGCAGTGGTCAGGCGGGGTTGGAGGAGGCTCGTTGACGATCCGCTGCAGCAGCTCAAAGATGCCCATTGGGGTGGTGTCTGCGTTCTGGTCGACCGCGAACGGGAACTGGCCCCGGGCCAGCTCGACGATCGTCAGCCCCAGACTCCACACATCGCCCGTGGACGAATACGAGCCGCCCGAGATGCGCTCTGGGCTCATGTAGGTCGAGGTGCCCACGAACGTCTCGGCGATCGAGTTGATGAGCACGCCAGACACCCCGAAATCGCACAGCTTGATCTCTCCCCGCGAGTTGACGAGGATGTTGGAGGGCTTGACGTCGCGGTGGGTGATGTTGAAGTTTTTGAGGTAGTTGAGACCGTCGACAACGCAGGTGGTAATTGCGGCGATGATCTCGTCCGACAGCGGACCCACGGTCTTGTAGATCTTGTCGAGCGAGCTGCAGTCCATGTATTCCATGCAGATGGTGACGGATTTCGCCTCCACAAACTGGCCGAAATACTTGACGATAAACGGCGAGTCGCACACCTGCAGCGTCTCCAGCTCCTGGGCAATCCCCTTCTGCACTTTGGAGTTCGTCTCGAGGTAGATGACCTTTTTCGCCATTATAGTCCCGGTGGGGACGTGCAGCACCTTGGACACCGTCCCTCCGTTGCCGTACCCCAAGTCTGCAACGTCCTTGAGGTCCTCCTTACGCATATTGAGGTTGAACTCGAGGCCGACCATCAGGCTGTCCTCAGGGTCCTGAATCGGGTACTGGGTCTGAGCACTGACGGCATTTAATTGCAATCCCTTGAAGTTCTTCCTCAGGAACGTTTTGGGGTTGCCTATGGTCATGTTAGGTAACGAGGTTGAAACTGTGGCCCTCGCCAACTTGAGGGCATCGATGCACCGCTGGTCGGCCCAAGATAGTGCCGAGCGGCCCCGCGACGCTCAATAATACTCAAACTAATTGCTGTTTTGTTGCGTGACCGTGAAGTCTTGGCAAGTTACTACGAAGGCTATTCGCGTAACAGGGTGATGGTGCGGCTCCAGGCAGTGCAAGCCCAGACCAGCTAGGAAAATCATTACAAACCCGCATGCCACAAGATGGGCCGCAACTGAGTGTCTGGCGAGGGTCGCTACCAGCAAGCCAAACATGGGTCCCCAGACGTAATGGCCCGAGCAAGCACTCGATCGAGGCCGCTAGTGCCGTCTCAGAACGTGCCAGCTCCAATGCCTCTGCGACGGCCGTTGCCCAGTGGACCCACCGACCCACCGGCCACCTGCGCACAGCAGCGTCCGGGTACGTAAAGATTCAGCTAAATATCTCTAAACTATGTGCCTCGTGAAACAACCCCACAAACCGATCCTGGCCGCAGATCTGCCTTCCTGATTAGACCCCGGGAGGGGGCTAGCATCATAATTCTTGACATGAACGATCTGGCTACAGAACTCTCGAAAACTAGCCTGCAAGAATGGAAACAAACGCTTGATCTTCCAGAAAAAGACACTCGCCAGCAAACAGACGATATTGTCGGCACAAAGGGGAATGGCTTCGAGGACTTTGGCCTCAAGCGGGAGCTCCTAATGGGCATCTTTGAAGCCGGCTTTGAGAAGCCCAGCCCCATCCAAGAAGAGGCAATCCCAGTAGCATTAGCAGGCAGGGATATTCTGGCCAGAGCTAAAAACGGAACTGGCAAAACTGCTGCGTTCACGATCCCCGCGTTGGAAAAAATCAACCCTGCGGTACGCAAAGTACAGGCCCTTATTCTAGTTCCCACCCGTGAGCTGGCACTGCAAAACTCCAGCGTCGCTCGTGCCCTCGGCAAGCACCTGGGCCTCAATGTGATGGTCACCACTGGTGGCACCTCCCTCAGAGACGATATCGTGCGTCTCAACGAAGCTGTGCACATTATTGTCGCCACCCCGGGCCGAGTCCTCGATCTCGCCGGCCGTAATGTGGTCGACTTCAGCGAGTGCCCGCTTTTCATAATGGACGAGGCCGACAAGCTGCTCAGCAGAGATTTCACCCCTATCATCGAAAAGCTGTTGGCATTCTTCCCCAAGGACCGCCAGATTTTGTTGTTCAGCGCTACCTTCCCCATGGCCATCAAGGAATTCACCTCAAAACATCTCACCAACCCGTACGAGATCAACTTGATGGACGAGCTCACCCTCCGTGGTATCACCCAGTATTACGCATTCGTCGAAGAGAAGGAGAAGCTGCGCTGCCTCAATACCCTCTTCTCGAAGCTGCAAATCAACCAGTCTATTATATTCTGCAACTCAACTTCCCGCGTGGAGCTCCTGGCCCGCAAGATCACCGAGCTCGGCTACTCATGTTTTTATTCCCACGCTCGCATGCCTCAGGCAGCCCGTAATAAAGTCTTCCATGAGTTCCGCAACGGAGGCTGCCGCAACCTCGTGTGCTCCGACCTGCTCACTCGTGGTATCGACATCCAGGCCGTCAACGTGGTCATCAACTTCGACTTCCCAAAGAACGCCGAAACCTACCTCCACCGTATCGGTCGCTCAGGCAGATTCGGCCACCTGGGTCTCGCCATCAACCTCATCTCTTGGAACGACCGTTTCAACATGTATCGTATAGAAAAAGAGCTGGGCACCCAGATCAAGCCTATCCCGGGCGAGATCGATCATAACCTCTACGCTTCCCACGGTGCGGTCCCCAAGCCTCTTGCCGGCAGCAAGAGCAAGCCTAAGGACTCCTCAGCAGCACCGTCTTCTGGTGCGTCTGCTCCTGCCTCTACCACTTCTTCTACCCCCGTTTCTCGTCCTACCTCTCAATCAACAACTCGATCCACCCAGTCTCAAGCTAAGCCTTCTGCTCAGCTCCCGAAACCCTCTCAGCAATCCCAGCCTCCGCAGACATCTTCTCAACCCCGCGCTCTAGCCGTGCCTCCTGGAGTGGGTATAGCCGCTCCGCCGGGCCAAGCTGGCCAACCTCCCCAACCCGGTACTCCTAGTCAGAGCTCAGGGCAGCCCCCTCAAGCTCAAGCACCCGGCCAATACGGGCACCCTAACTTTTATCCTCCCGGCTTTGCGTACGGCTATCCCCCTGGTATGCAGGCACCTCCTCAGGCCAATGGTCAGAACCAGCAGGCTCAGCAACAACAATACTACGGCATGATGCCTCAATACTACCAGATGCCCTATAATTACGGTTACCCAATGAACCCTGCTCCGTACGATAACCAGGGCCCCTACAAATAGATAGCTAGCTAGTACTATTTATCTTTTTTCCCAGGATACACGACAGACTTTCATGTGCTGGCCTTTGTTTTACGTCGAGTACCCCGAATCTTGGCACTTTGTCGGGTTGCACCGGATCTGTGACGAGCACTCCGGCCAATCCTCTCTGAGTGGTAATTGTGATGGTCGCGTTGGTGTGGAGCCACGCTCATACCCTTCAGGTCACCGGATAGTGCACTCCTGAGGCCCCAGAGCAGGCCCCCGACAAGAAACACCAGTCTGATCCAAGCTAAATAAAAATGAACGTCCCGTTTCACGGTTGGCGATAAAAGTTGCATACTTGCCTAGGTAAACCGTTCCGTTTTTATCATTACAGCACACTGCCACATTAGTTTTGCTACCAACTTCCGGTCATACTTGGCTGACACCAACTATTCACTAGTGGCCAAATATACACCAATGCCTAACAACCTAAATGCAAACTAATTAAAACCACTTTAGCCAAAGCCAATCAAGGAGTGAAAAATTTCGTGAGCTTACATGCATATGCAGCACGATGGGCAGTCTACTACGTGGACAATAGGCACGACGATAAGCTCAGCGCACCGGGTAGTGAGATTTTAGACAGCGGCACTACCAACTGAATATCCTCGCAATTTCTCTTCTAGAAACGAGACGAGTACCCGTTATGCACAATGCACCCTAACCGCGAAAACTTTTCACTGACTTATAACCGGACCAGGAACTCCCAAGGTTTTCTCACACCCATGTCTGCGAATAGCGAGAAGACAAACTCCATCAAGGTGTTGTCGGAGCTGTTCGACAAGCTTGTCGTCAGCACACCCGATAACCGTGCCGAAAATGTGCAGAGCGTGGCATCCTTCGTCAATGGCCCCATTGAGGAGCACGATCTGCCCGAAAAATTCTTCGAGGACCTCCAGAAGGCTCTCAAGGAGAAGAAGGACGTCAACAAGCGTCTCAACGCCGTCTCTGGCTACGCTGGGATCGCCTCCTCCGATCTGGCCCCCTCCGTTGAGCCCCTTGTCGTCAAGTTGACCACCGACGTCCTTGCTCTTGCGGCTGACAAGAACCGTGAGATCACTGAGGTCGCTTCTGCTGCCGTCAAGGCTCTTGCCAAGAACGTCACCCCTCGTGCCATCAAGGCCTTCCTCCCTCACTTGACTGACCGTGTCGCCAACTCTAACAAGTGGACTGAGAAGATTGCTGCTCTCGAGGCTATCTCCATCCTCGTCGACACCGCTCGTGACCAGGTTGCCTTGCGCATGACCGAGTTGATCCCCGTCCTCTCTGAGGCCATGTGGGACACCAAGAAGGAGGTCAAGGCTGCCGCCCACGCCACCATCACCAAGTCTACCGATACTATTGACAACAAGGATATTATCAAATTTATTCCTGCCTTGATCAGCTGTATCTCCAACCCTAATGAGGTCCCCGAGACCGTCCACTTGCTTGGTGCTACCACCTTCGTTTCCGAGGTTACCACTGCTACCCTCTCCATCATGGTTCCTCTTTTGAGCCGTGGTTTGGCTGAGCGTGACACCGCTATCAAGCGTAAGTCTGCTGTCATTATCGACAACATGTGCAAGCTCGTTGACGATCCTCAAATCGTTGCTCCCTTCTTGCCCAAGTTGTATCCTGCCCTCAAGGCCAACTACACCACCATCGCTGACCCCGAGGCCCGCAACGTCACTTTGCGTGCCATCAACACCCTCAAGCGTGTCGGTGAGATTGGCGACGATGACAAGATCCCCGAGGTCTCCACTGCTGGTGATATTTCCGTCAACAAGGATATCCTCCAGAAGGCCATCGACAAGTACGACTCCAACCGCTTGTTCAAGCGCTTCGACCCCATCGTCGAGTACATCGCTGCTATTGCCGGTGACTTGATTGACGAGCGCAAGATCGATGACATCGAGTGGACCGAGTCTATCCGCCCCTTCGCTGTCGTGTTCTTGCACGCTGATGAGGCTACTAAGGTTATTTCTGAGCTCCGCGAGAAGGCCGTCAACAACATCCCTGGTTCTGCCGTCTTTGACGAGGAGGACGACGAGGGTGAGGACCTTTGTAACTGCGAGTTCTCCCTTGCATACGGTGCCAAGATTCTGCTCAACCGCACCCAACTCCGCCTCAAGCGTAACCGTCGTTACGGTTTGGTCGGTCCCAATGGTGCTGGTAAGTCTACCCTCATGCGTGCCATTGCCAACGGCCAGGTTGAGGGTTTCCCCTCCCAGGAGGAGTGTAAGACTGTTTACGTCGAGCACGACATCGACGGTACTCACGCTGACACCAACGTCGTTGAGTACGTCATTGCCACTGCCGGTGAGGCTGTTGGCAGCGAGGAGGATGTTCGCAAGCAGCTCATTGAGTTCGCCTTCACTGACGAGATGACCCGCATGCCCATCACCTCCTTGTCTGGTGGTTGGAAGATGAAGCTTGCCCTTGCCACCGCCGTTTTGCGCAAGGCCGACATTTTGTTGCTCGATGAGCCTACAAACCACTTGGATGTTGTCAACGTTCAGTGGCTTGTTGACTACTTGACTACTTGCGGTATTACTTCCATCATTGTCTCGCACGACACTGGCTTCCTTAACAAGATCTGCCAGTACATCATCAACTACGAGCGTTTCAAGCTCCGCAAATACAAGGGTAACCTTACCGACTTCGTCGAGAAGTATCCTCCTGGACGCTCTTACTTCGAGCTCGGTGCCTCTGAGGTTTCCTTCCGCTTCCCTGAGCCTGGTTTCCTTGAAGGTGTCAAGACCAAGCAGAAGGCCATTGTCAAGGTCTCCAACATGTCTTTCCAGTACCCTGGTACCTCCAAGCCCCAGATCTCTGACATTACTTTCCAGTGCTCTTTGAGCTCTCGTATTGCTGTCATTGGTCCTAATGGTGCTGGTAAGTCCACCCTTATTAATGTTTTGACTGGTGAGTTGCTTCCTACCACCGGTGATGTCTACGTTCACGAGAACTGCCGTATCGCTTACATTAAGCAGCATGCCTTCGCCCACATCGATCACCACTTGGACAAGACTCCCTCTGAGTACATCCAGTGGCGTTTCCAGACCGGTGAGGACCGTGAGACCATGGACCGTGCCAACCGTCAGATCGATGAGAACGACGAGGCCGCCATGAACAAGATCTACAAGATCGAGGGAACTCCCCGCCGTGTTGCCGGTGTTCATGCTCGTCGTAAGTTCAAGAACTCTTACGAGTACGAGTGTTCTTTCTTGCTCGGTGAGAACATTGGTCTCAAGTCTGAGCGCTGGATTCCCATGTCCTCTGTCGATAACGCATGGATCCCTCGTTCTGAGCTCGTTGAGTCTCACGCCAAGTTGGTTGCTGAGGTCGATATGAAGGAGGCTCTTGCTTCTGGTCAGTTCCGTCCCCTTACCCGTAAGGAGATTGAGCAGCACTGCGAAATGTTGGGTCTCGATGCTGAGCTCGTTTCGCACAGCCGTATTCGTGGTTTGTCCGGCGGTCAGAAGGTCAAGCTTGTCTTGGCTGCCTGCACCTGGCAACGTCCTCACTTGATCGTTTTGGACGAGCCTACCAACTATTTGGACCGTGACTCTCTTGGTGCTCTTTCCAAGGCTATTAAGGAGTTCGAGGGTGGTGTCGTCCTCATTACCCACTCTGCTGAGTTCACAAAAGACTTGACTGAGGAGGTCTGGTCCGTTCTTGACGGTAAGATGACTCCTTCCGGTCACAACTGGGTCACTGGTCAGGGCAGCGGTCCTCGTCTTGAAGCCAAGGAGGACGAGGAAGAGAAGTTCGATGCCCTCGGAAACAAGATCGAGATCAAGAAGAAGGCTAAGAAGCTCACTGCTGCTGAGTTGCGTAAGAAGAAGAAGGAGCGCATGAAGAAGAAGAAGGAGCTCGGTGACGCCTACGTCTCCTCTGACGATGAGTTCTAAGTTAGTAGGTTTGAAAAATAGACTATTAATTCATTAATGAGTTTGCTATTACAAAAATATTCGGAATTACAGATGAACTTTCAAAACAAGCATGGTGAAGGCTCAAAGAGGTCCAAACATTGTAGATTAGAAGATATATTGTAGATTAGAAGATATAAAAACTAGGCATTTATAGAATTCTTAAATATTTTCATCACGAGCATGCGACAAATGGAGACTTAGTACTGCTCTCCAAGCACTCGGAAAAAGAAATCATAAATCTTGTCGAGTTTGCTAGTCTTCTTGTGTTCGTGCATGGATCTTGTCCAGCTAGGAGACATCACGTATTCCAATTCCTCTTCGAGTTCAACGAAGGTCTTGTTAGGCTTAAGGCAGAGCATTGCGTGAGTATTCATTTTAACTTGTTGATGATCTATGTTGTACTACTTGCCCATTTATATATTTTCGTTTTTCAAACAATGGCGCGATACCTAGCAGTGTATGGTAACTTTCACCCACATAAATCAGTATAAGGTAACTCTCACCAGGGCCTCTGAGTACCTTGCAGGGTACTCTGTTCAGTGTATGGTAAGGGTCAGCCTCAACAGGCATTTCGGCGAAGCCTGCCATTTTGAGCGCATAAATAGGCACACACGTGATCGGCAATCTGAAAATCTACTAAAAAATACCTGGGTTTCAGCTAGTTTCAGCTTTCGCGAATCTGCGTGCATGAAGAAGTTTTTCGTAATGCATAAATTTAATGGAAAGAGACCACGTGAAGCAGCGACAAACCCTGGAAAGCGGAGTTGCCCGAAGACTTTCCAAGCAATAAATTTGGTAGACTAGCATCAATTGAATGGCTGCATGTTAGGCTTAGTAGGGCAACGCCAAAGGAACCTCCTAAATACCGGTCGGAGCTACCCGAGATCTCGGACGTCCGAGGAACACGAATGGGATTTTTCGTTTAAAGGATACTCCATTAATTGCTATAGGGTACTTGACTGTTTGTAGACTAGAATATTTATGCTTGAAGTTTTGGTCCCACCGCGCATGGATCGAGTCCTTCCATTTTGGGTTTCGGAATTTTCCGCTGCACAACCCTCGGTGATCTATCCCAATGACTGATATCTGGAGTTTGCTTTGCGAGTACTTTCGCATGTGAATTGGTGTCAGTGGCAGTTCCTTGAAGGCTCACCTTGTGTGCACACCCTGAGTCGCTATTTGCCATAAGCTCACATGCTGCTCTATAAATGGGTTCAAAAACATTAAATTTATTTTCTCCCATTTGTGGGATTTATTTGCTTGACCGCTTCCGCGGAGCCTACGCAAGCGCGCATGGCAGACTAAGCGAGCAGTACTGCATATGCATCTCTTCCAATGTGGTCGACTCTCAAAGTCGTCTTCTTGTTAAGCACCTAAAGCTTCACGCACCTTATCTGCAATTGTTAATTATTCAAAGGAGATCCTGTGCCTACATCTAGCTAGGATTTTATTGCATCTCATCTCCTCCACAGGGGTCGTCAAAAACTAAATTAATTGATGTGGTAGCTCAAGAGCACAAAATCTGGATATACGGGACACCCATCGAGTCAGAAAGGCTCGCTGCGAAGCATGGAAAATACGCCTGCTCTACAAACCCCAAAACTGGTTCAATTGAAAGTGTGGGCGACATCCAATGCCCCAATACTTTCAATTGAACCAGTTTGAAATTAGCAGGACACACGCACGACATATCGCAGCTTTGAGTCGGACGGTGTCCCCCTGATAGTTCAGAGTGCCACACTTGGCCTACGCAGCACACACATGCCTTCGAAGAGCATATACACCACCTCTTGTGGGCACTGACTGAGCTCGAGTTATCGAATCAATTGTAGCTTTTGACCGATTCCTCGGAGTTCTGGGTTAGTGCCGCCGAGCGTTAACATGTGCTAAATACACAGGCTGTGTGCGTACAGACCGAATGTCTTGCAAGGGATTCCCGTACGCACGGATACTTACAAAGTCAGAGTGCTTTTCTCTATCAAGCGATGTTCTAGTCCATTCCTGGTGTACTATCATCGGTGTTATATGCATTATATGTTTCGGGTGCAGCAGGAGGCTGCACGAATTGTTGGGATGCAACTCCTGAGGTGGATCTTAAATTAAGAGACAGATTCAATTGCAGAGGACTGAAAAGGTCCCCAGCTCATTGGTCTCCAGCGTACTATTCTACTTGAACTCCACCAAATTATGTTGCCACAGGGCCCTTGAGAATTAAGACTAGCTCAGAATGCAGCAGATAAACACTGGATCATGTAGTCATCATGACCACAGTTTGGTATTTAGCGAAGCCATGTAGTCGCATAGAGCTCACGGCGCACTGGAATGGAGCCAGGCCCAGTGATCGCTCGGGATGCATCCGATAAGTGCTGTTGTGCTTCTCAACATTCATAGTTTTAGGAACCTTGCCCAGCATAGTCTGTCTAACTTGTGCATAGCGAGGTGCCCACATGCAAAGCCTTGGCGGGGCGAAAATCGCCCGGCAAGATAATGCCTCCTCCGCTACTGTCGTAGCTCGAGTCCTCGGCATTCCCAGGACCCCATGCACTTGACGAGCAACCACCTGGATACCAATTGCAGATTGTGATCAAGGGTAAATGCATTAAGGTACTAACTTTTAGAATAGTGAATATATGTATATTATTACCTGAGATTTACTCTTTGATCTTTTGGGAACCGCGCAACAAACCAGTACGGCGCGCGGCAATGAGACCGACCTTCTGACCGGGGACAGCGCCACGGGAGATGGTGGAGGCCTTACCAATGTGCTGGTGGTTACCACCACCGTGAGGGTGATCGACGGGGTTCATAGCAACACCACGAGTTCTGGGCCAGCGGGCACCACCCTTGGCCTTGACTTTGTGGTAGGCGTTACCGGCCTTGAGCAGGGGCTTGTCGATACGGCCACCACCGGCGACGATACCAACGACACCACGAGCGTCGGAGCTGAGGATCTTCTTGGTACCAGAGGGGAGCTTGACACGGGTCTTGCCCTCGTCGGTGTGACCAATGACAATAACGTAGGAGCCAGAGGTGCGGCCAAGAGCACCACGGTCACCGACCTTCTCCTCGACGTTGCTCATGATGGTACCCTCGGGGACGGAGCCAAGAGGGAGGACGTTGCCGACTGCGAGAGCAGCGTTCTTACCAGCGTACACGAACTGACCAGTGTGGAGACCCTCATTGGCAATGAAGGTCTCAGTGCGGTAGCGGTAGTGGTAGGGGTCGCGGAAGACGACCTTGGCGAGGGGAGCACCACGGCCAGAGTCGTGAATGATCTCCTTGACGAGACCGCGAGTGTAACCGTGACGCTCAGCGTAGTCGAGAGTGCGGAGCTGAGCAGCACCCTTGCGGAGACGAGGGGCAGCAGTGAAAATAGAGCCAGCACCTTTACGCTGGTTGCGGATAACTCTTCCCATTTTAGTGGATTAACAAGATTTGACAATTGTGGTCTTTGGATATTGAGTGTGTCGCCGAATTTTTCAGCCCTAAGCCCTACTTGGGAGTCCTGTGATTACTAACAGAGAGCAAACCCGATGACAAATCGGGGCGGTCGTGAGCACGAGCTGCGACGTTCGAGGGCCGAGTTGAATGTGACACTAATTGGCGAATTCCAGCCCCTATTTTGCCCAATCAGGCTCTAGGTGCCCATTGGGGCAACTTGCGCATGATGCATGCATGTTAGTAGTAAGCGTCACTGGGCCTGATCTTGTCGTCATGAGCCGCAAAATCCTAATTCTCCGCAAGGGCTACAACCTCGCCAAGGACAAGTGGAACAAGCTCGCAGAGGCCAACCACGTCGATCTGGTCCAAGTCGAGTCCAAGTCCCCTGAGGAATACATTGATCTCCTCAAGCGTAACGATGTAGTCGCAATTGCAAACACTGTGCCCGGGACTCTCAAGTTTGGAGGCTACAACGATGATATCTATGCCGCTCTCAAGGGAGTGGGCTGTATTGCTCACCAGGGGGCTGGATATGATGTGCTTGACGCTACAAAGCTGCACAAGCTCGGCATTCAGGTGTCGAATACCCCTGATGCTGTCGTTACCGGGACTGCAGACACCGCAATCTACCTCATGCTGGGAGCATTGCGCAATTTTGGGGGCCTGGCTTCGTCGCTGCGCAAGGGCAACTGGAGCGGTAATCTGCCCCTTGCCGACGAGGCAGAGGGCAAAACCCTGGGTATTGTTGGTTTGGGAGGAATAGGTGCTGCTGTCCGTGACAAGGCTCGGGATTTGTTTGAATTCGACAAGATTCAGTACCACAACCGCCACCGTGCAGACCCGAGCATCGAGCAAGACTCTGAGTATGTTGATTTCGACACTTTGCTCAAGACGAGCGACATGATCTACCTCAGCATTCCTCTCAACGATGCAACCCACCACCTGATTGATGCCGAAGCCCTCAAGAAGTGCAAGGACGGCGTCTACATCATCAACACCGCTCGGGGGCCGGTGATTGATGAGCAAGCCCTAGTGGATGCGCTAGAATCGGGCAAGGTCAAATCAGTCGGTCTCGATGTCTACGAGTTCGAGCCCAAAATCAATCCTGGACTGGTAGCGAACGAGAACACGATGCTGCTTCCCCACGCTGGTACCCACACCGTTGTGTCTCGCCGCAAGATGGAGGAGCAGGTTATTGATAACATTGAGTCGTTCCTGAAGAGCGGCAAGGTCAAGAACCTTGTTCCCGAGTGTAGATCATAGATGTCCACTCGATGCATACTGCAAGGCAGCAATGCAGGGGCTGCAGGTTAGTCCGGCAACTGCATGAATAACACTTTGTAGATTCTCACCGTTGTAGGTGCCAGTCTAGAATATACATAGATAGTGAATACACCACAATCGTTTATTATCGGTGGGCATTGCTACATCCTGGGCACCTTCGCTAGTTCGTTGCCCTGAGTCAACCCGTGTACTGAACCACACGTGACGGCGTATCAGACACTCAATTGCTCAGGATACACGGCCGATAAAAGGTGTCCACCCGAGGGGACCCGTATACGTCGATCGGCGATGACGCAGAAATGTCGCGAAGCGCTTGTTAACCGTCAAACCGACCTGCACGCCCCGCATTAGCCGTTATGCACGTGATAGAGAGAAAAAAGAAATCACGGCTGTCAAACGATGGGACTGTTGCGACTTTGCATCAGGTGTGCCGCTATGATCTATTGACTGTAACCACTGATCGTGCCGAGGTTCCGAGTGCAGCTTGCTCTCGGTACGGCTAGCCATGTGAACACAAGCATAATGAGGCACTGGCCCAGGCTGCATGCAATCGAAAACCATACAGGGCGTTGATTGGGCAAAGCAAACAATTGCCAGCGATAAAGAAAAATTTTTTTCAAAGCCAAAGACGTATTCCCGTCTAATCAGCCCGCCCCAGGGCGGCACCCCTTTAATTATGTGCTGCGTAAGAGATGCGTCAGACCCCGCGTTTTAACGGTGATTTGGCCTTCCAGTTTTGTCATTACACCATGCAAGAACGTCCGCTGGTAATAGCTTTGGATCAGGGAACAACCTCAGCCCGAGCGGTTGCGTTCGACCACACCGCATACCCCGTTGCTGCTCACCAGTTTGTTCTCACACAGCACTCACCAAACCCAGGCTGGGTCGAGCATGATCCCCTGCAAATTGAACAGGCCTGTAGAGTGTGCCTAGAAGAGGTGGCTCTTCAGCTCAAAAAGAAGAGGATACCCCTCAGCAGCGTCAAGGGAATCGGAGTTGCTAATCAGCGAGAGACGGTTGTGGTCTGGGACCGCAGAACGGGAGCCCCGGTTTGCAACGCTATCGTATGGAGCGACACCCGCACAAAAAACATTGTCAAGGATCTTGCGGCCAAGGAGGGCAGCAACAAAGTCCGCGAGCTGTGCGGGCTCCACATTGACGCCTATTTCTCGGCCCCCAAGATTCGGTGGCTGCTCGATAACAACGAGCACGTGCGCAAAGTCTACGACGAGGGCGAGCTTTGCATGGGGACTGTCGACAGCTGGATGATTTTTGCGTTATCAGGCGGAAAAGTGCACAAAACCGACGTGACCAACGCTAGTCGGTCAATGCTTATGAACCTCAAGACCATGCAGTACGACGACTGGCTAATTAATTTCTTTGGTTTTGAAAAGCTCATTCTCCCCGAAATCCACCCCTCTTCGTCAGACTTTGGCGTCATGAGCGGGACCTTGCTGGACGGAGTGCCCATCACCGGCTGCATTGGCGACCAGAGCAGTGCTTTGGTGGGCCACCTCGGCTTCAACGTTGGAGATGCAAAAAATACCTATGGTACTGGATGCTTCTTCCTCTACAACACCGGCACCAAACCAGTGATCTCCCAACGCGGCTTGTTGACTACTGTAGCATACCAGGTCCCTGGATCTGAGCCGGTGTTTGCGCTGGAGGGATCCATCGCCGTGTGTGGCAGCGTCATCCAATGGCTGCGTAATAATTTGGAGATTATTGAGACGCCCCAGCAGGTGGGTGACTTGATTGCGTCCGTCAATGATACGGGAGGGGTGTACTTTGTAACCGCATTTTCTGGCTTGTTTTGCCCTTACTGGCGCCCTGACGCTCGAGGTACCATCGTCGGACTGACATCATATTCTAATTGTGCTCATATTACTCGCGCCGCTATCGAGGCGGTCTGCTTCCAGAGCCGCGAGCTGCTGGAGATTATGGAGCAAGAGACCGGCTTCGGCAAAGGCAAGAAACGTACTGTTCGGGTGGACGGTGGTCTAACTGGATCAGACGTCATCATGCAGCTCCAAGCAGATATTCTCGGAGCCCGCATCGCCCGCCCAAAAATGCGTGAACCTACTGCATTGGGTGCAGCATTCATGGCTGGCCTCCAGGTTGGCGTTTGGAAAGACTTCGACGATATCAAGGCGAAGTACGACAAAGATTTAGGCAAGTTGGACAATTTTGACCCTACAACTACGAAAAAGTACCGTAACAAAGAGTTCAAAATGTGGCATATGGCCGTCGAGCGTGCTTGCGGCTGGATTCAATCCGACAGCGAGGATGAGCTAGACGAGGATAGCGAAAGTGAGTCAGACAGTGAGAGCGAGGATGATGACGACTCGGATACTGAGGCACCTTTGCAAATATAATGATACATATGTGGGTGACTCCCACATGATAATAAGCATGAAGTAATGCTCTTTAGTAAGAGTCTAATGTCTAAATAAATATCTAGATAGTGATTGTGTTCCTGAATTCGCCTCTAAGGCTCTGGCGGGGTGCTATCTGAGTAGTATCGTTCATCCAACAAACTTTCCTCGCGCCAGCACCTGTAGACCCAAGAGGCATCCACTATGTGTGGCCCATACTCCTTGGCGTAGATCTTTCTTCGACTGCGATCATTGCAAATCACATGCGTAATGTCAGGATCATCTGGCAGGATCGTTGTGGTACCGTGACCAAATTTAATCAATCTTACGAGATCTTGGGAGGTATCGACCGACTCATCTAAGTAGAATAACAGTCCGTAGAACAAGAACCCTCGAAAACCCGAGAAATCACCGTTAACCTGCATGAGCACTTTTAACGCTGTTCTCCGCTGAGTCTCCAGACCTTGGCATGGAGGTACTGTTTGTAATTTGCGAGGTATATCTTCTCGTCTATAGAGCCGATCACTGAACCCAAGAGGATCCGCGTTGGACTGGGCTGCTTTAAGGGTCTCAGGTTGCGCATATAAATAGTCGTCCGGTTCAGTTTTGAGCAACCTCCCGTTGAATATACAATCAAAAATATACCTGGGATGGATGATACTCTCTCTGCGAACCAGTGGTGCTACTTTAGGCAGCATGCGATCTGCTACCACAAAATCCGCCTGATCAGAATCCCGCACGATTTTCCCACCGTTTCGCTCAATAACCGTCTCAAATTCTGTTTGCTTCATGTATCTTGGTTCTCTGATATCTCCAGCAACAAAAAATGACATATCATGGAAAATGTCCGACTCTCTCGCCTGCACATCAACAAAGGGCAGCTGAAGTCTCAGCTTCTTGCGCTGACTGCTGACGATATTCTCTGTGTTGCGCTTTCTGCGGCTCGGGGTTAATGGAGCAGTGTCATTCCTTAACTTTATGAGATCATCGTATGTCATCGCGTCCTTCCATGATTTATCTTCGCGAAGCCGCACGAATCGAGGAAATCTGAGTGAGTAGCCCGCTGTGAAGTTATCAGAGGGAACAATCTCAGTGGCCTTGACTTCAAAAACTAGCGATTGACCCGGGTCGATGTATTTGTCCATGGCGAGTTTACCCATTTTGACATTTCCTGTTGGAGAGTCTTTCCACTTATCTTGGGTGATATGCCAAATTTTCTGGAAAGCAGCAGTAGAGAATCCATTTCCAACTTTGCACAGTGTTTTGAATTCCTGGTTCTCATCGTCATATATGGCACATAGAAATGAGCTGAGGCCCGTCCGTTTCCCCTGTCCATGATTCGCTCCAACTACGATGAGATCCAGGTTATCACGCCCATAACCAGTGAAAAACTCTGGTTTTACCTTTATCCATGTTTCATTGCGCGAGTTTGGGACATAGATGCTTTTAGGATTCTTGACTACGATTCCTTCAGACAATGCAGACACAACTCTCTCGAACTCGGTCTTGATTTCAGCAGCAGAACTCGCTTCTACATAGGGTAGTGGCCTTATCCGTGCATCAGGATCATCCTTGAGTATCGATCGCAACACTTTTTTGCGGTCCTTCAAAGCGGAATCAGTTAGGTCCTTGGTATGTTTAGCCTTCAAGTACAGTACATCAAACACTAAAAACAGCGAAACAAATTGATGCCGTCCTTCGTTTATAGCCACAGATTTGATATTGGTGATTGGTAGTATCTCGTGATTCTTGGTGTCCCATGCCACAACCTCGCCATCAAGAATGCACTCCTCGACCCGCGGATCCAAGATATGCGGCAGGAATTTTGCCAGGCTGCCCTTCTGATCATCAACTGAAGTGCCGTAGCTGGATGTGTAGTCTTTTGCATTTCTGGAGAAGAATTTAGTCTGCTTGCCAAATTGAGTGTAATGGAGCTGCATTCGCTCTCCATCCATCTTTTCCTCCAAGTAAAACGTTTCTGGCATGATATCGACAATCTCTTGGAAGTTCTTGGCTAGTTTAGAGTTGAACATGGCTCTCTGAGGCATGAAGCATTGCATGGGCTTCACCGTCGCCAGGATACGGGTCTTGTAGTCCCAAAGCTGGTAGCAAACCATTTTCAAATCATTAGTTACATTGAAAAAAGCATTGGCATCTCTATGCCAGATGCCCAGAATGGTTTCATGCGATACGTTTAGATGCATGCTATGCAAGACTATGCACATTACCCATTTGATCTCCACAGCATTCAGTGTGTTGATCAGCTCTGTAAATATTGCTGCCTTTTGATCAATATTGGAAGCACTAAGATTTTCAAGCTGCTCAAGTACTTCGCCCACAGTTTTATTGCTGAAACTGAGATTTCGCCGCCTACTTTCCACCTGTTCGTAGACGACCTCCGCAAAATTCCCCGCAGTTCGGTTGTTTGCCAAGCTCTTGAAATTCATCAGTTTTTTTGCGTCATCTGAACTGGGGTTCAGATTCATAGCTTTCACTAGGACCTTACCAAAAGTACTTTCTCGTGCATTGTATAGAACTCGTTTATTATCTGCTGGCAGGTGCGGCATCATCAATTGAAATGCTGGGTAGATATTAGGGCCTACTGTGGCTCGCCACCAAGTGATAAATTCCGAGATCATGCTCTTCCTCTCTTCCTTGGCCCCGACGCCCTTGGTCGCATGCAATCGCTCAAACAAATCTACAAGAACCTTGAAAGCTGGCAAGGGATGCTCATTAACGGGTTCCGGGAGTGCATCCTCCATTGTTTTGGATTTCGAGCTACTTTAGTGTATTACATAATATAGTAGAGTATGGATTTGCATAAGCGAGATGGACGGAGGCTGGTGATCTGCGTCCAGTGTCTCCGTGATTAGGTCTTGTGCCACGTAGACTGAGCATGCCGAAGGTTGCTATGACTCGATAATGACGAGCCCAGCGTAATATCACTACTATCTTTCGTTCTTACTACGAGATAATATCGGTGCGAAAATCCTTGACCTATTACTCTAGAATCGTCTCAAAACACACTGGTGCACAGGTACAGTCTTCCTTAACGAGTGAGGGTTATGTAAGGCACAAGTATGTGTGAAAAACGGCCTGATAAGATCATTGTTTGCAGCCTGCAGCTGCAAGCCGCTTCGGGGGTTCCCTGCCAGTTCCCCGAAACAGTCTAGGATCATGGTGAAAATTATAAATATCTGAACATAAACTGCCATAATATGGCTAGTTGCTACTTAAGTCGAATAGACAGTAACTTTTGGTCGTTTACTACTGGGACTTGCAGATTTCTCTCTATATGCGGAAGCTGCAGGATGGGCAGTCGAGAGCACGTCCAGGCACATAGCTGGTCCTTGGGGATGGAGTACCTTTCTGTATATCAATAGAGTAAGATCGCTTGTTCATTATCGCACCGAATAGTGTCTTAGATGCAAATTGCATAGCAATATACCACCCAGATGCCCTGCATAGGCACCATGCAACCAGGGTCTTTAGAGATGTGCTCTACAGCCACAGTACGAAAAGGAACAATCGGTTTCCATGCCAACAGCGTTGTGAGCTTGTTTTTATGGTGTGGAGACTAACACTTATTTGCGTGAGTAAATAAATACAAAAACTTGAATATAAGGGCCCCACACTTAGTAGTTAGACTTACTGAATCAGTGAAAAATTAGGCAGTCGTACACAATTCAGGATTAAAGGCTTGGAATAAGCTATATTAAGCTGATTAGTATCTACGTCCTGGTGGTTAGTAGATCGATAAGACCGCAGCATCACTGTTCCAACTGTCCAGATTTCACCGATTTTCTACTCCTGCGGGGTCTCTTTTGGGGTCCCTTGTACATCATAATGTGCAGGTTTTGCCTTCTGCGAGCCCTAGCAGATGTTATCTGCTTTAGCTGGGGCCCTTCATTCGAGCTCATGTAGACGAAATGGTTATTCTGGCGAACCCATTCAGGTCCATGGTAGAAACTGAATCGGGTGCTTATTTGGGGATGCTGTTGTCGAAACAAAGTAGGGTCAATTGCCGGCTCCATAGCCGTTAACGCTGGACACGTAGCTAGGAACTCGCTGATATCAGTCGTATCGTCCAGAACAGATGGGTTGTATTTGCTACACAGCTGTTCAAGTTCTTCGATATTAGCCAATATCGCCAGAAGAGAGTTTACACATGCCACAGAGATTGATGCTAGCTCATATTGACGCTTATGGCTTCCTGCATTATCCATCTTTTCAAGATTTTCTTGTTGGCAGCAGTTCAACTCGAAGTAAAGTGCAAGACGGTCGTCAATATTAGAAAACTGCGTGTCTTGCAACCTGTAACCATGACCGCATCTCACAGATTTTATCAAGGCAGTGAGCGAGTACTCACCCTCAAGACCTCCACGCAGCAGATAAGCAGTAACAAAGTCTAAGTGCTTGTGGTTCGAGGCTTTGATGAACTTGATACGATCTTCAGATGATCCATTTGCGGGAAAGGAGTAACGCAGCACCTCCCCGAACAGGAAGTCAGCCTGGAGGAAACAGAGCTTATGGTCAAGGATTGCACTTATCGGCTCCATACTGTAACCAATTTCGGCTCGGGCACATTGATAGAACTTCTCAGCAGCTCTCATCGCACGAATAGCAATCACCTCTTGAGATCTCGCACCACTGTACGAATTCCTCAAGTGGTCGAGCTCATTAAACACAGCTGCCAGCACCATCTCTGGTGGCTCCTCGTAGTTGTGATGTGGGACTGAGAAGTTGAGAGCATCAATCATACTACAGGTGAACCCAGAGAAATGCTACATTTATATCGCTGGAGTATGGGCCTGGAAGTAAACTTTACCTGCATATGCATGCAGGTCCCACCGATAACAGAAAATTCGGAAAGAGTGCATGCAGTGCGGAGGAAAACCCATTCTGTGTAAAGACAATATAAATTGTACTTTTCATGAAGAGGTCCTAAAGATGATTACATTTGCTGTGCTCACGGCAGCTAGGGTAGACCCATGTCTGCAGACACCCACTACGGTTGCTTCTAGCAGAAATACGCCAAGGCGAGATATTTCGGCAAGGATACACGATCAATTCGCAGGGTTGTCAGAATAAGGATTTGCCCACTTGAAAAATGTCTAGTCCTGCACGCACATGCAAGTTATGTTTCTCGTCTGAGCCGCCTGAATCACATGACATCGCTACTCTGAAACCGAGTTCGCACGTCGGTAACAAATCGAATAAAATACTTTAAGGAAAAAATTTCAGTAATTATTGGGCTGGGCACAGTCTACTTAGGGGCAAAAATCGTAATAATGATTTCTAGGAACAGCAAGATTCGGGAGTCGTACAGAGCGGTGCATGAAAACTGGATAGCATTGGTCTTTTGGAATTGAGGCAGCGGCTGAGCCAATACTCCTGGGATAGCACCAGTGTTCTCACATGAGCCAACTCGGCTTGCGTAGTTCTGCATGAAACCCTTGTCCACGGCACCGGTTGAGATAGATCATAACTTTCACTAGGACCTCGATTCGGCAGTTTACTGGCTCAAACCCCATGGAAAGCGTAACCGGAAAAAACAAGTAGCTCATGTCACCAACTTCTCCTTTTGATACCTTTATTCGCTTAAGCGAATGGTTGCCTGGGAGTCGCCCACTTTTTCTTGGTGCTTGCAGACCAGTGTTCATCGATCCTGTTCCCTGCATATACATGCATGCATAAGGAAACTTCCGCGCATATTAGCGGCTAATTCACACCGAGGGTATTTTGAACAGGTAATTCGATACAGCCACATGCAGATCGACCCATACATCTTATGTCTTATTATATTCGTCTTTTTTCATCTATAACAGTAAATTTCAACGGCAGAAGTTATTTATCAACCGTCTCCGATCACGTGCCCGATGCAAAGATGGCTATAGGTAATACTGCAGCCACCACTGGTAATGAATCCAATGTGGATCGCTCATCGGCCTCAATTGATCATCACGCCCTCCGTTGCCCTGCTGATTTCACCTGCGTGATCGTTAAAAAATATGGCGCAGTGTTTTAGTCTAATTATAGGGGCCCTCCAAGCGAGCGTAGTGTGGGAGCTGGCACTAATTAAGAAAGTGACAGACCTGAGATTGGGTGCCCACGCAAATTGAATCTGTGGTTGCAGCGCTAGCTGTTATCGCACGAGGTCCACGTGACGCTATGCTTCCCCAAGTTCCCCACTTCTCGATCAATCGTGAGATAAACCGTGCAGTGGAGCTGATGGCTGTGAAATACTTCAGAGTGAATCGATAATTGAGTCAATTGGACTATATACTCGTGTGAGCTTTCCACATTACCGACGAACTTACCAAGCATGCGGACCTGAGAAATTGCGAAATCCACAGCAGGGAGCATGAGGTTCCGCTCCATTTGGCGACCTGCATTGGTTCTGGCATGAGAGCCTCTATAAGCGTGACGATCGCATACGCAGATGAGCGCATATTCCGACAATGGCACATGGAGGAACCCCCAAGCTATAATGCACACACGGTCGATCACTATTGACCATTACGTAGCATGGGACCAGGTCCCAGTTGATCAACCATTAGTCATGGCCCCTATCTGGCGTACAGACCGGAATTTTCAGGCCCAGACTGAAGTGCATGATATGGATGCATAGCGCGATTGAGGGCACGTGCGGCTGAGAATCAGCAGGTGTCTACAACCCAGTGGCAAAGCAGAGGTCGAACGCCTTTGCACTTATTTTGAGTTTGTGGCAAGTCAATTGCCGCCTGAGTACAAAAAGCTCTCGCCGCAGAGCTATTTAGGGCGTGGGGAGTCACGTTGCTGATCGGTCGAGGATGGCCAAATCTTGTAGCGGGTATTGTTTGGGCAATTTGCGTGCACCAAAACGCTGCCCACTGCCTGTTCGCATGGCCTCAGGGGTGACAAGTCCTAGGGCTCTTCTGGCCACGAGTTTTGCCACCGATCTGATTGCAAACCATGCGCATGACGTCTCGTAAACCATGCGAGTATGACAGTAGATCGGAAACCATACGAGCAGCATGACAACATATAAGGGCCTCGTGATTTGCCCACTGCAATGTCGATAGTGCTCGATGTGCCGGGGATAATTGTCCTCGTGATCCTCTCGTTGTGCGTCCTGTTCGGGGTACTGGTGGGGTGTTATGTCGCGAATATCTACATTCGAAAGCCTAAAGAATACTATCAGAGTTGGCGTCTCGCGAGGACGCCGCATTATGTACAGATCAGCAGTGAGCCACCCTAGGCAAGCACGTGGCGAGTCAGGAACACGGTAATGAACCCAGTGGTCATGAATGTCGCTACCGCCACCATAGACCGGGGGCTCCACCGAGAGAGGCCGCATATCCCGTGGCCAGATGTGCAGCCCGACCCGAGTCGAGTGCCGAATCCGACGAGGAAGCCGGCAAGAACTAATTTAGAAAGAGACAACTCCAGCACGGGGTGCTCGAAACGAGACGACAGCAGCAGCGACGCTGCAATCATGCCGATAAAGAACGGCAACGCTGGAGTTTTGGTCACAGTGTCCGGATTGAGGCATTGCGAGATCATGCCACTAATTCCCAGAATCCGGCCATCGACGTACAGATATCCGACCGCTGCGGCCCCCAGCAGGAGCCCTCCCGTCAATCCAGCCAGGTATGGATGCATGTTGCTGACCTTAGTCATGCGCCTCTAGGTATTTCTCGAGCGGCTGCTCGGCGGTTGCTTGGCGGCGTAGAGTTAAATAGTTATCGTTATCGTAGTTAACGGCTACCTAATGAATAGATAGCCGAGCAGCAGGGTCCCCGCGACGCCGCCGAGGGCCCACGGCAGCCCGGAGCTGTGCTTTGGCGGGGTGTGCGTCTGTTTCTGCTGGTGTGCTCTTTTGTGGCGGTCCCTGAACGCATCCTGGCGCCTCTGACTGTCATAGTGCCGGGCAGAGTTAAAATGGGGGACGTCGTTGGCAGAGTGGTCCCGGTGCCTGGGGCGAAGAGGGTCGAGAGTGGGATCCTTGCGGGCCTGGTGGCTCGGCCGGGTGGCCCATCGCTCGTGGTAGGCGAATCCAGACGCTGCCCGCTTCGTGCCCTGCCAGCTCCTCCGCTCCCCAGTGTAGCCCTGCGGCTGTCTCACAGCCTTGCCGAGTGTGGTGTCAAAGTCCCGGCGTTTCTGCTCGTTGGATAGCACCGAGTAGGCTTCTGTGATCTGCTGATACTTGCTGGGGTCCACATCTTGGTTGGCATCGGGGTGGTATTTCTTGCTCAGTACGTAGAATTGCTTTTTGATTTCCTGGGCCGACGCATTCACGCTCAGCCCAAGCACTTGATAATGATTTTGGAGTCTTCGGCTGCTGGTACTGAAATTTCGCATCCACAGGGAGATTACTAACCGGATCAGTGAAGTGTTTAAGTGCGATAGATAATCTCGTTTCGAGTCGCACCCCTAGATGAGTCAGAGTAGTAGGTGCCATTAATCAGATTGTTGCAACGGGAGTAGTCCCAGTTCTCTGTGTGCGACACCGCCTAAACTCACATGGGCTCGCAGTATTCACTCGCGGTTACGCACCGCTTGGCACGACACCTACTTGTCTGGAAGCCGAGGCTCGAAACCTTGTACTACCGTGATTTGTAATCCATGAAGCCTTGAGATTTGTAAGTAACTCAGCTACGCAGATCGTCTCGAATTGCGCATTGATAATCATGCAGCTATCAGGCCTATATAAATCCAGAGAAAAGTCGAGCCAATTACTTGTATCTCCCAAATCATGACAGCTGTATTCAATCGTGTCAAATACACAAGCAGCATGGCTGGCCAGCTCACGAAAACCTTGGTGCGAACCAGCAAGCATGTCGACTATCCTGAATCAGAGTACCCAGATCAAACTGGCAAAGTCTGGCTCGTCACGGGCTCCACAGGCGGAATTGGCTACGAGGTGGCCCTGAGACTGGCCAAGAAAGGGGCCAAGGTGTGGCTCTCTGGTCGGTCTGAGGAAAAGGCCAAGGCTGCTGTGTCAAGGCTCCTCGCTCAGGTCCCGACGGCGGAGGTAGACTACTGTCTGCTCGATCTCAGCGACCTTACCACCATCAAACCGGGCATTGCAAAGTTCCTCGAGAGCTCGACGCAACTCAATGGCATTATCCACAACGCTGGGTGCATGAACAATGGAAACTCCCAGAAGACCAAACAGGGCTACGAGGCTATGCTTGGAACCAACGACATCGGCCCGTTTTTACTACAGAAGCTCTTGGACGATGTCCTAATCGAGTCCTCGAAGCACACCCCTGGCCGCATTGTGTGGGTATCGTCAATGGCTCACTATGCGTCTCCGTTCCGCGGCGGTGTGAACTTTGCGGATCCCACCTACACTGGATGCTTTGGGACCGATTCGTATGCAGTATCAAAGGCCGTGAACTATATCGAGGCTGTGCAGTGGTCCAAAAGGCATCCCAACGCAAACGTCAAGTCGGTGTCTGTCCACCCTGGTATCATCAAGAGCGACTTGTACCGGAACATGGGGTCAGTTTCTGGATTGATCCTGGGCCCAATGTCGTGGCCAGTTGAGTATGGCGCTTACAGCGAGCTCTGGGCTGCACTTGGGGACTGCCCTAACAACTCGTACAACGTGCCGTGGGGCAAGGTTGGCACCGTGCGTGGCGACGTCAAGGAAGCTGCACACGATGAACGTGGCAAGTCTTTGGAAGAATGGCTCGAGAAGCAAGTCCAGCCGTACCTCTGAATAGCACTCTTTGATAGTCGACACACTCTCTACCAACATGCATTTACCGTAGATCCATTGCAGCGCTCACTCAGGACTTATTCGACTCGCTTGATTCGACGACGCCCTGAGTGCCCTTGTAACCTGGCAGTTGCTCTCCTCCAGTAGAGAACCATTGAGTCAGTAGGCTGCGTAGGCAGTACAATACTACACAGCAGATGCACAAAGCACGTAATGGCTAGTCTCTCGCTGGTAGAAAGCACGTAGAAGTGGCTCAAGACTAGGTATCCTTGATCATTCCGATTTTGCAGCGTTCTCGCATGACAGTTTTCCAGTTGCATGAGCTTTGGAAATCGCCATAGATCAGACCATGCCAAGAAGATTTGTAAAAAGACCTCGGCGACCTGACGCCACAGTATGTTACAATCATGCGCCTCATACATCACTACATATGCATCTTTATGCAGTTTGGATGAGCAAACTCACTTCTACCTCATACACCAATGGCGTTCATCTATGACCGTATCAAGTATTCGGGAGACATGGCTTACCACCTCACCAAGAATTTGTTTGGGATGAGCGACCACATTGATTATCCTGAATCAGAGTACCCAGATCAGACGGGCAAAGTCTGGATTGTAACTGGATCAACCGGTGGAATTGGCTACGAAGTGGCCCTGCGACTGGCCAAGAAGGGTGCCAAGGTGTGGATGGTCGGCCGTTCGGAGGCCAAAGCCAAGGCTGCTGTGACGAGGCTGCTGGAGCAGGTTCCTTCAGCTCAGGCAGATTACTTTACTATCGATCTCAGCGATCTCACCTCGATCAAGCCGGGTGTCTCCAAGTTCTTGGAGTCTTCCAAGCAGCTCAATGGCATCATTCACAATGCTGGGTGCATGAGCAGTGGAAACTCCCACAAGACCAAGCAGGGATACGAGGCCATGCTTGGAACCAATGACATCGGCCCGTTCTTACTGCAGAAGCTGCTTGACAATATTCTGATCAAGTCCTCCCAGAGCACTCCTGGTCGAATTGTGTGGGTGTCGTCGCTGGCTCACCGTGCGTCTCCGTATCACGGCGGCGTGCACTTTGCAGATCCCAACTACACTGGATTCCTGGCTAACGATGCTTATGCAGTGTCCAAAGCCATCAACTACATCGAGGCCGTCCAATGGACCAAGACTCACCCCAACGCCAACGTCAAGTCCGTGGCTGTCCACCCTGGTATCATCAAGAGCGACTTGTACCGGGACATGGGCTGGATCACCGAGAAGATCCTGAACCCGGCCTTGTGGCCCGCCGAGTACGGTGCTTATAGCGAGCTCTGGGCTGCGCTTGGTGACTGTCCAAACAACTCGTTCAATGTCCCCTGGGGCAAGGTCGGTACCGTGCGTGGTGACATCAAGGAGGCTGCCAACGATTCTCGCGGCAAATCCTTGGAAGAATGGCTCGAGAAGCAAGTTCAGCCCTACCTCTAGATACAGTATGATGATATATATATATATATATATATATATATATTAGTGAAGCTCAATGAACCCTTTGATAGATCTACCTCGGCAAGTACAAACATTTCAATTGTTTGTTTTACTCTAACTTGGCCCGGATCACTCCTCATGCACTCTATGCATGTAACCCTTTTGTAACCTGACCGGTTGATTTTATCTGGTTAAATCTGTTCGAATGCGGGGATTCGTGCACCGGACCTGGGCTAACACCTACGCAAGCCGTCCAATCCTTTACTACAAGCCTCAGAACGAGGACGAGCTCCTTCTCATTGTCCAGAATGCCCACCGGAACCTCCAAACTATCACTGTGATCGGCTCTGCTCACTCCCCCAGTACTCTCACCATGAGCACGTCGGTGCTGGTCAATTTGGACCTCATGAACCGAGTCCTCAGCTACGACCTGGGGCACGGCTACACCGACGTGAGGGTGCAGGCAGGCATACGCCTTTTCCAGCTGAACGAGATCTTGGCCGAGAAAGGGCTGGCATTGCAGAACCTCGGGTCCATTTCTGATCAGAGTGTCGCCGGGGTGATCTCTACGGGGACACACGGGTCCTCTGCGTACCATGGCCTGATCTCCGAGCAGATTGTGAATCTCAAGCTGATGCTCGCGAGCGGCAAGATCATCGAATGCTCCGATACTGAAAACCCAGACGTGTTCAGGGCTGCCCTGCTGTCGCTGGGGAAGTTCGGCGTCATCATAGAGGCTACCATTCGAACGGTCCATGCCTTCAACCTGGACTGTCTGCAAGAGGTGGTTGACTTTGACGACTTCCTCGACACGTGGTGGCCCAAATTTTTTATTTCTGCAGAGTTCCACAGGGTGTGGTGGTACCCATATTCCCGCAAGTGCGTCGTGTGGACCGCTAACCGCACCGAGAGCGACAGAACCCCCACTGTCAAAGGCTTTGCACAGACCCGATGGGGGAGGTTTTTGTATCAGCTTCTTCTGTGGGCATCAGTAGTGGTCTACCCGAGGTGGACTCCTGCTGTTGAGCGCTGGCTCTTCACCCGCCAGTTCAAGCCGGTGGTCAGGGAGATCTCCAGGTCCGACAAGGCCCTAAACATGGACTGCTACTTCAAGCAGTTTGTCGATGAATGGTCTCTTCCACTCACTAATGGTGTCGAAGTCATTCGTGCGATGGATGCAAAGATCTCACAGCGTGAGTTCTTCGTGCATGCCCCTATCGAGATCAGGGTCTCCAATACTACTTTGCCGCCCGAGCAGTTGTCCACTCGCCATGGTGCTGTGGTCGCTGACGTGCCAAATATCGGGCCGATTTATGGAAACATCTCTCGCCCGTACTTGGACCCGTCCCCAAAGTTGCCGTATGCCCATCCCCCCGACATCACCTACGATAACCTTACCTTGAATCTCAACGTCACCATGTATAGGCCGTTCGGGTTCAACTCACAAACTCGGGAGTGGTTCTCGGCGTTTGAAGATATATGCGAGCGCAACGGAGGGAAGCCACACTGGGCAAAAAACTTCTTGGGCAGAAACCCCAGCAAAGCTAAGGACCACCACATGCGTGGCATTAGACCTCAAGTTCAAGAATGGTACGGGAAGGATCTTGAAGAGTGGAAGGAGCTCCGCCGAAAGTTCGACCCCAGCGATGTGTTTGTTGGAAACAAGCGCTGGATGGAGATCAACGGCCTTCTGTAATTTATTCTAAACTAGGAATAGTGTAAATATGAATGGTGGTATGGCTTGATTACTACTGTTGGACGCACAAATAAATATTAAATACGGATATGGGTAGATGCGCACTTGCTACCGGTGCTCCCTACCCCAGATGAAAATGTTGCCATCGTCACCTGCGGATGCAATAATAGAAGAGTTGGGGGAAATAGCAACGTCGTTGACAACATCGCTGTGCTTATCGAGTAAACATACTAGCTTGTTCGTGTATCGGTTGAATATGCGGATTTTGTGGTCTTCAGATCCAGCAACCACATACTTGTCAAAGGGGCCCATGAACTTTGACCCGATTGTCAGGTACTTTTGCTTTGGACCCTTGAGAAACTGCGTATTCGAGTCTTCGTTTTCATAGTCCCAGATTCTGAGCCCATTGGGAACGGTATTCATTAGGAAAAAACGGGAGTCGCTAGAGACGCTGAACGACGTGAGCTGCGAGTGAATGGGGATAATGTCCACGTACTTGGGTTCTTTGACATCGAACAGTAACAGCTGGTGCTCTACGCGGTTGCTGAACTTCATCCGCGCACTCAGCACCGCTAGCTTGTCCTTGACCAGGGACATGGAGAGGATCCGGATGTTCTTGTGGCTCCATTGGTTGACCCCGTACACGGACCAGCGGATGAGCTGCCGGTCGTGGCCGCCGGTAAAGAACCCCGAGTCGTCAGGTAACCAGCATACCGCGGTCACACCCACGTCGACCTCTGGGACGCCAAGAGCCCGTGAGCACTTGCGCTGAAGCACTGGCTGCATCAAATTGACATCAAATATCTTGATGCAGCCATCGGTGCCACCAGTGAGGATCTTCTGGTCATCGTGGGACCAGTCGATGGTTCTGATGCCGCCGTGGTGGTGCCGATCTACCTCGATGACCAGATGGAACTGCTTGTCCCGGCGCTCCCATATGTAAAAGGTACCGGTGTTGGTGCCGGACGCGAGGTATCTCCCGTTGCGCGAGTACTCCAGGGTCCAAACCTCGCCGTTGTGGCCGAGGGTCTGGCGCCAGTGCATGGGGAACCGCGACTTGTTGCCCGAGATGTCCGACAGGAGCGAGCAGCGGTCGAAGTTTGGCGTGCACCAGTAGGTGTCGACTGCGCACTGGTACTTTAAGCTCTTGAAGAGGATGTTCTCGAGCAGGTCGTCGGGGACGAGCATCTCCGGGCGGATCAGGCCCTTGAGGGACTGCAGCAGGGCCGCGAGATCCTGCGTAGGGGGCTTGGACACGAGCACCATGCCGACGTCCGCGGGCTCGAGGTTCGCGGAGTACTTGCGGGCGAGCAGCGCCGCCTCGACGGGGGAGATGAACTGCAGGGCGTAGGCTATGATGCGGCACAGGCCGGTCTTGGGGCCGGCGAAGACCAGGACGCCCTTTTCCAGCGCCGTGTCCCACTGCTGGTCCGCTAGGGCCTGCTCCATCTCCTTGACGAGGTCATCCTTGAGCGCGATCCCGAGCTCGCCCTGGAGCCGCTGCGAGGTCTCGCTATAGCCGAGCTTCTCGAGGCCGTGCACGACGGCCGTCCTGACGCTGGTCTCGACCGGGGGAGCCCCCGCGAGCACGTCCCACTCGCTGGCCTGCTGGATCAGCTGCTCGAGCCGCTTGGGGCTCACGCGCACGGTCGGGCTCAGCAGCTCGTCGAGCTCGTCGAGCGGCGACTCGAGCTCCTCGGGGTTCCCGAGCTCGAACGACAGCTCCGCCGCCAGCTCGGGCTGGCTCGGCCGCATCGTCCGCAAAATCAGCACCGCCATCTCGGGGGTCTCGGAATTCACCGCGTGGAACCAGTGCGTGTACAGAATTCGCTCAGCGGACTTGCGGTCGTCGTCGGAGAAGTCAAACTCGTCCAGCATCGCCAACGCAGTCTGCCATTGGCCAGATCTGACGACGCTTTTCAGCTTCTCGTAGCTGGGGGAGCTCGCCGACACCCCAGACACCTCTTCAAGCTCCTCGCTGATGGCAGAGTATCCGAGCGATGAGATTGTGGCCGCGAAGATTCGGATAAGCTCGGACGTCTTGAAGGTGTCCAACCCGTGTTGGGGGCGCTTTGCCCGCTTCATCTGCGTACCCCCAACTGCTGATGGCATTCTACGTTTGGGAATTGTGATGGTGAGGGATCTTGCTCGCGATTCGCATAATCGGGTGGCGCCCCAAATCGCCACGCAACATGCAACAGCTGCAAAATAGCGGGAACACCAAATTGGGCTATTTTGATTTCGTCACACGACCGGTCGGGCAGCATATCATGTGCATCAGAATTAGCATGCGCATCCCTGCATGAGTGCCATGAGGCGTATCGATAGAACATTTACATATCTGCCTAATCTATAGCGTACAGCCCGTTTAGTGCTGAAAACGACTGGTTAGACTGGTTTCCCAATCGGGAGCATGCACATCAAGAAGTGGTATAACATGCGGTATAAACAGAGTCCGCCTCTCTCGCTAGCCATGGAAGACTTTTATCGCCCCAGGGCCGGAATCGGCACGCCGGGGGTTCTCAACTCCATGACCTCGACCGTCACTACCAACTCGATGCTCGTCTCGCCCAAGCATGCTATTCGAGAACTCAAGGTGCGGGCAACAAACGCGGGATATTCTGTTGCCGTGCAAAAGAAGAGCACGTCTGATCTGTTTAAGCACTTTGTACAGCTCCAGAGAGAGCATCTGAACTGCATGGTTCTGGCGCTGGCCATTCACGCTCAGTCCGACAACGCTTATCGCAAGGAATTCTCTGCCAGGTGCCAAGCGGACGTCAGCTGCCTTCAGGACGAGCTTGATCAGAACGAGCAGCGCCTCCAAGACCTTGCCAGCATGATTCTCCAGCTCAAGCCACTGGAGGAGGAATACTTGAGCGCTGTCGATCAGTTCAAACATGCCCAAAACAGACGCAATTCAGGCCCCAGAAATGAACAGCTCATGCTCGCGTATAATGCCAAAGTGCACGAGACGCAAATGGAGCAGGCTCGCGCCGCATTTCAAGCAGGCTCTCAAGAAATCCTCGATGCGGTTATAAGGGACGCAGCTGCGTGTCTGCAGCAATATGCGGACAGATCCACTGCTATTTACGAAAACATGCTAAAGCAGCTCTTTAGGTACCCGCGGATCCAGGATATCATCCCTGAGATCAGAGTTGGAGACCAGCACGACTATGACCTGTCTGATGTATAACCATTACACTAACCAGCAAGATATAAGTATACAGAAATTGACTGTTTGTACGTGCATACCTTAGACAGATCGCAGTACTACAATGGGTCTGCAACATCGTAAACAATCCAGTCTACTAGCCTATGAGTAGACACGATGAGAATTACTCGGCACACCTGCCACCGATACCAAAGTCGCTGTCTGCAGACACACGTCTGTCGATGGAGCTAAATGCTCTCAAGGTAAAGGCGCCCCCTGTGCGCAACTCGACCTGCTTGAAAACAACAAGCCAGCTGCACTGCAAGCCCATCGAGGTGACGGTAAACGGCGAAAAGTTCGAGCAGAGAGAGCTTCTGGGCACTGGAGGCTCGTCGCAGGTATTCAAGGTCAAGGCCATGAACGGGCTAGTGCTGGCTCTGAAAAAAGTATCACTCAAGGGCCTAGATCCTGAAGTCGTTAGCGGCTACAAAAGTGAGATCAGCCTACTGCAGCAATTTCAGGATGTGAACCAGGTGGTGCAGCTGTACAACGCAGAGATCACCCCGACACACATCCTTATGGTCATGGAGCGGGGCGAAATAGACCTCAGGCACATCATTGATGCGCTAAAAGCCGACGCACTAGATGCAGATCTCATGTGGTTCTACGCATCGGGCCTGTTCACCTGCGTCGAGGCAGTGCACTCTTACAACGTAGTGCACTCCGACTTGAAGCCCGCGAACTTTGTTATGGTGGGGGGAGTCCTGAAAATAATCGACTTTGGCATTGCGAGCTGTGTTCCCGAGCACACTGTAAATATTCACCGGCAAACTCAAGTGGGAACCGTCAGCTACATGGCCCCAGAGACCCTTCTGGAGCACACAGGGACTGTCGGCTACACTGTGGGTAAACCAAGCGACATCTGGAGCTGCGGGTGCATTTTGTACGAGATGATCTACGGCCAAACCCCGTTTAAGCATTACGGGCGGCGTCAGGTCGAGGCCATCATAAACCCTAGTTCAAAGATAAAGTTTCACCTAACCGCTAGCCGAGGCGGGCACGTCCCGTCGTCGCTGATCGACCTCATGGCCAAGTGCCTGGATAAACACGCCCCAAATCGCACCACCGCCAGAGGTGCCCTCAACTCCGCGTTCTTGCAACGAGTAACTACGGATTATGCTTTTCTCAAAGATCTGATCTACAAGGCAATGGTCCACGGAGCGTCTCAGAAGCGCGAACTAGGCCCAAACAGCCGCAAAAAGCTGGCTGAAAATGTCTGGCGAATGCTTGGCAGAATGGTTCACGGGGGCGACGAGCGCACCGCAGATGGGACGCACTGAAAAGACGCACTACATAATGTTCATTATTAAACCAGCCGCACGAGGAATCTACGCTGCTACTCTCGGAAGAATCTGCTACTAATCACGTGCGGACGAAAACGTCGGAGTGACACAGGCGTCCGAAACCAGCCAATAAGGACCGGGACAAAAATTCCAGCAAACGTACGAGCTTGCTGTGCCCAGAAAACTGTGGTTCGATCGCTTTGGTGGCCTCAGGTCGCACCTGATTCTCGGCATATGAACGTGTCTGGAACAACTGGGGTACAGCCGAGGTATTTTCGGGGAGGCCCTCAAAATGCCGAGAATAGGCCCCCCAACGGCCAGATCAGCGACCGTCACCAGAGGTGCTTTTGCGTTGCGGTTGAAACTCAACTGCTCAACTCTGTAGTCTGCACATGCATCCTTGCCCGGTTTTACCCCGTTGACCTGCATGCAATCTGGGGATATGCACGAGGGATACGAAGCGGACCAGGGGCGAGATGATACCCCAGCCCGATTCAGCGCCGGCTAAAGTTCCTGATGCGACTCATTTTTCACCCGTGCCTCGCCGCGCTGTGCGAGTATCGCCACTTTTTCCTATACCCCAGATTCTTACGTCATGCGGGGAATTTAACCTATATAAACGCCAGCTTCCCCGGAATTTTCATCGCATGCTTCGCAGACATTCTCTATCGATTGCCCGTAGAATGATGCGTATGAATAGCACTGCAGCTCCTGCTGGATATAAAGAAGATTTAAGTAAAGGTGCTACTTTCCGCTTCCAAGATTCGCTGCCTCAACTGCCGGTGCCCACCCTCGCCGAGACCAGTAAAAAGTATCTCCGTAGCGTCAAACCCCTGGTGACCGAGGAATCCTACCAGAACACCGCCAAAGCCGTCGAGGCGTTTATCAAGCCTGGTGGACCCGGTGAGGTGCTCCAGAAGCGCTTACAGGAGTACGCGGCCCAGGACAGCGTCAAGAACTGGCTCTATGAGTTCTGGAACGAGACTGCATACATGGGCTACCGCGACCCCGTCGTCCCCTACGTCTCGTACTTCTACTCCTACAAGGATGACGCCAGATACACACCTGCCCAGCGGGCGTCCGCCATCATCACCTCTGCACTGAAGTTCAAGAAGCTGCTCGACACCAAGACCCTTGAGCCTGACTTCATGCGCAAGGAGCCCATGGACATGGAGCTGTTCAACTTTTTGTTCAACAACTGCCGCGTCCCCAAGCCTAACGTCGACGAGAATGTCGGCTTCTCCTCTGCTGGAAACGAGTTCATCATCGTGATCCGCCGCAACAGATTCTACAAGCTGCCCTACATCACCAAGGATGGCCGCCAGCTCACCGCCGGTGAAATTGAGCAGCAGCTGCTCAAGATCTACAACGATGCTGACCTCAAGGGTACTGGCCCCAATGTCGGCGGTCTCTCCAGTGAGAACCGTGACAAGTGGGCCAAGATGTACAAGACTTTGGAGGGCGTCAGTGGCAAGAACAAGCAAATCTTGACTGACATCCAGCGCTCCGCATTCGTCGTGTGCCTTGACTTCGCACACCCCGAGACCAACCTCGAGCGTACTTACCAGTACTGGCACGGCAATGGCAAGAACAGATTCTACGACAAGCCTGTCCAGTTCGTTGTCAACGACAACGGCACCGCTGGTTTCATGGGCGAGCACTCCATGATGGACGGCACCCAGACCCACCGCCTCAACGACTACGTTGGCGACCAGATCTTCAACGACAAGGTTGAGCTTGACTTCAAGTCTGTCAACTACTCCGCTGAGGTCGACGAGCTCAGATTTGATCTGAACGACCAGGTCAAGGCAGATATCCTCGAGGCCGAGAAGGACTTCTGGTCTGAGATTCAGAAGCACGAGGTTGCAGTGTGGGCTTTCAACGGTTATGGTAAGAACCAGATCAAGAAGTTCAAGTGCTCTCCTGACGCGTACATCCAGATGCTCTTGCAGCTCGCCTACTACAAACTCTATGGCAAGCTCCGTGGTGTCTACGAGGCTGCCACTACTCGTAAGTTCATTCAGGGCCGTACTGAGACCTGCAGATCCGTCAGCGTCGAGTCCAAGGAGTTCGTCGAGAGTTTCTGGAACCCCAGCTCCAACCCTCAGGACATCGCCAACAAGTTCCGCAAAGCTGTGGACTCTCAGGTCAAGTACATCGCTGATGCTTCCGTCGGTAAGGGTGTAGACCGCCACTTGTTCGGTCTCAAGAAGATGCTCAAGAAAGGCGAGCCTTTGCCTGAACTGTACCAGGACCCTGTGTTTGCGTACTCCAGCACCTGGTACTTGTCCACTTCCCAGCTCTCCTCCGAGTTCTTCAACGGCTACGGATGGTCTCAGGTCATCGACGAGGGTTTCGGTTGTGCCTACATGATCAACGCCAATAACCTCCACGTGAACATCTGTTCCAAACACATGGGTTCCCATGATTTGGCTGAAGCCCTTGAGGAGTCTGCTGTCAAGCTCGCTGAAATCCTCAGCCAGGAGGCTCCCAAGGCCAAGCTTTAAGGTTATGCTCTACCCCGTACTTTACATGTACCCTCTTTGGCGCTAGTATGTACTCTACATGTACGAACACGTTTATAGTAAGATTCATTATACAATCATTCTAACTAGCTAGCGGCATACTAAATACCGTAGCAATAATAATGCCAATTCATGGCCGGTGCTGAATGTGATTCACTTATGTACAAATGCCGACTCGCTAACGACGCTTCTTTGCAAAAGCAGCCATGCAGTCTCTGTAGGCTTCAAAATACGGTTTGCACGGCTTCCGCTCGTAATTGTTCCTCTCTAGGCAGTTCATGCTCATCTTTGACGCCTCGGCACATGGGTCGTAGAACTTTGATTCTCCCTTGTAACGGTATTTCCTCAGATTCTCCTCAGACGTAGGCTCATCTGGATACAGCTTGATTTTTCCGTCTTTTACGAAATCTACCTTGCTAGGGTCTCTCTCAATGGCCATAGTTGTGGAGAAGCTGTGTTACGTGAGCATATTAATTCAGAAAACTTCGTCGAGAAACCTGCATGAAGTACGATCCAAGCATATGTTCGCGGTGCAAAGAGGCCGTTCCCACGATAGAAACAAGAAAAGAATCATTCTGTGAGCCTTGCTTTCTCGAGTTTGTGTCTCTCAAGGCCAGGAGGCCCCTCGAGAGGTTTAGAGTCAACTGGAAATCAGATCATGTGCCTAAGGTGCTAGTTCCGGTGGACTTTTCGACGAATTCGTTGGTGTTGGTACATTTGCTCGAAGATTTGCTCCGTTTTCAGCGAGAGAAAAATATGGATAAAGTTGGCTTCGAAATGGTTTGCGCCTATATTGGAGATGATAAGCCAGAATGGCCATTTAAGTCAAGAATTATTTATTTTTCAAAAGACAAGCTCTTCAACACCTTCACAGTGGACGGCCATAACCTGAAAGACGACAGGTCCTTATCAAGAACAAGTAGGCAAGACCTCGAGTCAAAGCTTCGTCACAAGCTACATCAGGAAATCGCTGCAAAAGAGAGCCTTGGGTGTATTCTATACGACTATTCTATGACGTATTTGAGTGAGCTGGTGCTTGCAGAGACTGTAAAAGGTAGGGGCTCATTGATTCCTCAGCTCCTTAAACCCAACGAAACAGTCGCATATCCTTTACGGGACATTTTGGATACCGAGTTAACGATATACGCAGATGCGTGTGACTTGAGCAAGTACGCTGCTCCGCTTCCAGCGGTGCCTAGGGTAAGCAAGCTGCAAAGTATCGATGAGCTCATACACAAGTACTTTGTGGACGTGCAGAAGGAGTACAGAGCTGTCGTTGCAACTGTGACTCGGACAGCATCGAAATTCGACCAAGAGCCGGAGCCGTGCTTCCTCTGCGAAACGTCTTCTGACGTGGAAAAGCTGTGCTACGGGTGCAAGGCTATGCTCACCACTCGCGACGGTGAAAAGGATCTGAAGGTTCAGGAGCTACAAGATATTCTAGAGGCATACGAATTATGAGTGTACCAATTCATGATGCACGAAACAAGCACTATCACAATGATTATACTATTCTTATGGTATCACTATTTATTGAAGACCAAGGATTGCGTTAATAAAGCCCTGCAAGTCAGTCAAGACACCATTGAGGTCCTCGATGAGGCACCCAATGCCAACACTAGCAAGGATCTTGTCGACATCAGCAACCAAAGAGCCGACTAGAGACAAGTCAGCTTTAAGGGAGTCGAGAATAGCCCCAACGAGGTGTCCCAAAAGGCTGTCAACACCAGCGAGCAAATTTCCAACACTCAGAGCTTCACAGCGGCGAACCAACTCCACTGCGTCCACAGCAGCAGGGATGGGGGCAGGAACTGCAACAGGGTTGGCAACAGCAGCAGCGGACGCGTGGACCACGCTAAGGGTAAGAGCAGAAGCAATGAGAGATTTGATGGCGACCATAGTTGATGTTCTGTAAGTAGCATTGTAGACCCTTTTATATCACTTCATAGATGAGTGATAAAGCATCATGACGTACACTACAGAAGGAATGCCAATCAAGCTATGCGTTGATAACCTACGCATGAACTGTAGATGCGTTTTGATAATAGAATTCCACGTTTGTAACTTTAAGAAAATATATCTTTTGTAATGCTAATTTTTCAACATAAAATATACTGAAAACGGTTCTGCCAAGGACCGAGAATCAGTCCGCCGGTACCTGACATGAGTCGTATATGTGCATATTGTGGAGAAGCGAAGTGGTCGAGATTCTTCGTGTGTTCGTCAAGTTTACACATAGGTAGAGTTTATTGCAATACTATATAAATTAGCTTATCAAGAGTGGCCCACACATCAAAGCAATGGATTGCTGATATCGAGGGATCTTCGTTTAACACGGCACAAAATGCTTGACGTGCATAGTGCATGCGCGGCACCTGGAGCCACAGCACTGACTAAGTCATCTTTGGACTTTTTTTGGATGCACAGGGGCAATTTTCAGCCGTCAGGTTAGTTAGGCTGCTCCAATTCATGTAGAACTCATGGTTAGCATTCATGTACGACATGTGTTTACGTGCGCTAGATTCAGTGATATTCTTTAGATACAGCAGCTGTCAAACTAGTAGTGGTACGGCATCGCTGTTCTGCAAGTGCACAAGTTGATATGCAGCGACTCTCTTCGTCATCCAGGGATCAACACTAGAATGATACTAAGGATTAGAGGGCTAGACTGACTAGACTTCGATGTAGTTCATTACGTCTTAAAATGGAGCTCATTTGGACATCAAATGATTAGCTGATAGAGTGTCTATCTTTTATACAAGATGCTAAATGTTAGCGATTGTTTTCTGTCTTCATTTTTTGTGAGTTATTGCAAACCCAAAAGACGATGATGAAGAACGTTCAGGGCTTTGAGCGCATCACCTTCATTAATGACACAAGAAATGTTGATCTCTGAGGCACCTTGGCTGATCATCTCCAAGTTGATGCCGGCCTCGGCCAGAGTAGTAAACATTTGACCAGCAATACCAACGTGCTGCTTCATATTGTTCCCTACCAATGATACAATGCACAAATTGCTAGTAACATCCACAGTTCCATACTTTCGTAGGTCATTAACAGCTGACAAGAGAGAACCATCAGGATTCTCGGCATGGATCGCCATAGAGATGTGTACTTCCGAAGTGGAGATTAAGTCTACAATCAGACGCCAGCGGTCCAAAATCGTAAATACTTGGGCCAAAAAGCCATGCGACCGCTTGGTTTTGTTCGAGTGGATATTGAGAACAACAATTTTGCTCTTCGATGTTACCGCAGTAGCACCGCGCTTTGCTTGCGACAAATTCAAAAATGACTTGGTAACTGCAAGAGGAGGGTGAACAGGAGTTTCCACACCCGTACGACTCCGGTCACTGGGATAGATAATGGTGCCATTACCTTGCGGGTTCATCACATTCTTGATGCGAATAGGAATACGAGCCCGTATAACCTGCTCCATCGTGAAAGGGTGAATCACCTCAGAGCCATAATAAGTAAGCTCAGCAGCTTCTTCAGGAGTTATCTGGTCCAGCAATCGCGCTGTAGGCACTTTGCGAGGGTCAGCACTAAAGATTCCGTCGACCTCCTTCCAAATCTGCAGCTCTGTGGCACCCAACCCAACTGCAGCAAGGGCAGCACAAAGATCAGTATAACCGCGACCAACGGCATTGATCAGGCCATTGGGAAGCATTCCAAAGAACCCAGTAACAACAGGAACACTGTCAAGAGGAACTTGATTGATCTTATCAGCGATGGCACTTTTCAGCTCATCGTAGAATTCGCTATCAAGCTGAGTATGATTGGAATGATTTACCCAGACTTTGGACAAATCTACATAAGTAGCGTCCTGGCCGTTGTGCTTAATGACTGCAGTCATGAACAAACAAGCGAGCTTTTCACCAACACTCAACACGAGATCCATGGTCTTGTTGGAAATTTCGTCGAGGATCTTGGAGGCCTCGAGGATCTTGATGGCCTGGTCGCATTCATGGTCAATAGCTGCTTTGAGCTCGTCGTCTTCTTCACCTAGGATGTCAACTACAGCCTTGTGATGTCCACGTCGAATGTTATCAATCTCCTTACGGAAGTTACCTGCTCTTGAAAGTGCTTGTTCGCACGCTCTCAACAAACAGGTAGTGGTTCCCTCCGCCTTGATATTTGTTGAACGGGCAGAACATACCACAATGACACGATAATTTTCAGAGTACTTTGAAACAATATCTCGGGCTATTTCTGTAGGCAATTTCCCTACTGAGGTGCCTCCAAATTTCTGAACCACAACTGGTTTAGCTCCCATGACTCACAAATGTCCAATTTACTGTCAAGACTGAAAAATTACGTCAACAAGAAATGGCGAAAATCACACCTGCAAAGTACTTTTCGTGGACTTTATAAATGATTAGATGCGAGCAGCAACGACAAAACAGGCAAGTCCTATGAGCTTGTAGATCTGATCATCAAAAATGTGATAACTGGCAAAAATCCCAAAAAGTTAAACTGCGCTTGCCGGGAATCGAACCCGGGCCACGACCTATCACAAATGGAATGGGAGGGTCGCATTCTACCACTGAACCACAAGCGCCTCGAAAAATATTTCACCATTAACTGTATATGCCGGACATACGAGAGTTCTTAAGCTGCGGTGAACATGGTTCGTTGAGCGTTTAAGTGCATCGGACACATTCGGTTTCATTCTGCAGAAGACTGAAACGTCCATTCAAAATACTCGCAGCTCAGGAGGCTGATGACATGTATACGGATACCTCGAAATAGTCCAAGTCGCAAACACAGAGAGATTAGCAAGACACTGCCTTTGATTTTGGATATAGGAACATATCTCGTCTGTTCACTCGACCTATGAAAGGAGCTGGAGTTCTTTTAGTGGACATTCCACTCTGACGCAGAATGTCTCATATCTTGCGGGAAAGTACCTGTGAAGCAGTCAGACGCACGCGAAAAGTAAGAATTCGGGGGCCAAAATGGCAGCGTCGGCAAAAATATCCATTGGCATGCAGAAGCATAATGCAGGAGATGCATAGAGTTTGTTTCCACACAGACGGCACTGGACTGTCAGTATGCCATGAGCTTATAGAAAAATCAATCAGGATTTGTGAATTGGAGCTGTGCAGTGTATAGCCCTAGAAGTCGGCCCAGCTACTCAACGGTCAGTCGATCGTGTGCAACAACGCGAACAGAAATTAATATCGCGAATTTTTACGGCCAATCTATCGCTGATGTAAATATTATGTCCGCCTGCGACTGCCGACTCTGAATGGCTGAAATGATTCCACTAATGGATGTGGCGGTGGCGTAATTGTTTGATCAGTTGCACGCTATCGTACCTATTAAGGGATGGACGACGAGCACTCATCTTCGAGCTCGGCACATAGCAGTCCCAAGTCCTCATCACCACTAAAACCGGGATTTCAGCCAAATGACGACGCTGAAGTTCTTCCCCAGCTTCGGCAGGCTGTGAGCTTCTCGAGTTTAGACAGCATCAATGAGCCGCAGTCATCAAAAAAGGGTTTAAAAAAGCATAATCTGGCCGCAGTGTTTGGCCAGAAGCTCACAAACAACAAAAACAAGGAGCAGGGCGGTGGCCTCAAAATGTTTCGACACAGTAAAACAGACTTGAAGGCTTTGAGAATGAAAACCGATCTGGGTATTCAAACCTCATTAAGTGCTGCGAGATCGTCGATCAATGACCGATCGCCGATGACTCGCACATCGCGAGAATTGGACCGAATCGCCGCGTTGGGGTCCCCGAACAACAACCCGATTCCGCTGCTGGAGCCGCCCAATGCTAAAAAGCATCATATCAGTTTCAGGAAGAAGGACTCTCCTTCGGCGAAACTCTCTAGCAGTGCCTCGAATTCACGATTAGATTCCCAGGGCTCTCTGTACTCTTTTCATCAGCCCACTGGCGTCAACATCAACCTCGAGAAGTCGTTCAAGTCCATCGAGGACTGCCAACAAACTCTTACGTATACGTGGTCCCTTCTGTTCAGTCGCACCCAGAGTATCTTCTCTGATGCTCAGATGAGGATCCCTGTGGAGGACACGAATACCCTAGTTTCTGTGTATTTCTCCGCACACGTCTGGAATGGCGGCACTGCGCTCGAGATGATCGACAAAATGAACGAGCTTTTGTTGAACGGCATGGGCTCATTCGCACAGACGAACCTCACAAAACCAGGAGGGGATATATTGGTGAAATGTGCGTCCACGTGGAAGCTCTTCTTCACCCGGATTTTGCTTATGCTTGAGGCAGTATTTTTACCGTTACAGCTGGAGATGGACGGATGCGGGAGTATTATCAAGTCCCAAACTCAAAGTGATGAGTACTGGGAGCCGCTGCGCAAGAATAATCGCACGATCAACGTGAGGAGGTGCATCCTCATTGCATACCGCGACGTCATAATACTGCCATATGTTGAGAAAATCCAAACCGCTGTTTTACAGGGATTTGAGGTTCATGAGCACGCGCCGGATACTGCTGCAAGAATTACGCAGTGCATCAACACTCTGGGACTGATCCAAAGTCAAGATGCATCGCAGGCAAAAATCGAAAATTTGCTCGGCTCGTTACGGGAGAGCTGGCTCACCCGTCCGAGAATGGCCAAAGATCGTCGAGGGCTGGTCCTTCGGCGTACCACGGCTTGATTTCATACGTTTCACTAGCATATATATTCTCAAGTAGTAAAACTTGAATAGTTAACATTATCAATTAATAAAATACATAATGGGTCATGGAGTCCATCTCTTGAATTTCTCACCGAGTAGGGTGCTCAAAGGTTTTGGATCCGCAGTACTCTCTTCCTTAGAAGCGAATCTATAACTTTGCTTGGTCTGGAGGACCTTGCGGGCCTCGTCCACGAGAACCTTGGATTTAGCGGAATCATTCGACTCTGCTGCTTCTGCAGCCTGAGTTAATAGTTCTTCGATTTTGTCCACACTGCGACGCTGAGCTAGTCTGTCCAGGAAAAGCAGTTCCCGTTCTTTGTCGATCTCACGACGTTCGGTATCGAGAGCTTGCTCCATGAGGTTGAATTTCTCGAGCTTCACGTCTAGTATCTCCAGCTTGTGCTGCACCAAGGACATATACTTTTGGTACATTTGCTTTTCCGTGAGATCGCTGAATACTTTACTACGCTCTGCTGCCAACCCCAGAGCTGCACTCACTGATTTCGTGGTCTCAGTATCTTTTTCCCCTTTTGCATTTTTAATCGCCTCAATCACGGCCTTGACTGTCTGAGGAGAGGACAGTGATGCGAAGAATGCCAGCACAGAGAGTACTGGATTCTCACTGCGAGAGAATGGAATGTGGTTAGTGTTGTATTTAAGTGGTCCAAGATCCTCTTCACAAAATTTGTCTTCTGTGTTCTGCTGTACGAACTTGAGAACGACCTGCATTCTGTCGCGACCGACCTTCTTTGCGATCTGGTCCCAGTCGTGAGGGGTCTCTTCGACAGCTTCGAGAAGTTTGAGCACTTCTTCCTTGGACCAATCATCTTTCCATTCTTCAGGCTCTTTCTTGTCTTCTTTCTTCTGAGCCTGAGGCTGCTGGCCCTGAGGGGTCTGGCTACCTTGCTGCTGACCCTGGGGCACGTTGGAGTACGAGGCCCGAGGCTGGTTCGCTGGGTCCTCCATTCCCTTGTAAACCTGGAACGGGTAAATGCCTCTAGGAGTATCGTATTTGACCTGCCAGTGACCCGTGAATGGGGGGCTAACGCTGGCAGGCCAAGTTTCAGCATCAACCTGGTAATTGACCAGGCCCCACTTCTCCAGAAATTGGTGGATACGCATGATTGCACAGGCATCTCCCACGAGATTTCGTCTGCATGCGGTGACGGTGAGATACTCAGTAGGGTGCAGACGATAGGCATTTATCATGAAGTTGCGGTACTTCACATACACTTGAGGAGTCTTGGACTTGTTGAAGCCGCTGAAAAATTCAGGCAGGCTTTCGCGTTCGATCTCGGAGATCCCCCGCATGTTGAACCAGGAGCTGTATGATGGAATGACGACGGTATGGGTCTGCTTAGCGGCCTTGACGCCTGAGGGGGGCTCACTGGCATTGGGAAGCGGCTCCTTGGGAGAGTCCTTGGGCTTGATCGACTCGCTAGACTCTCGAGGGCCAGCCTCAACGTCCATTTCCTGCTTTACTGAGTCGGTTGCAGGAGCGGTTGCATTACCGTTAGAAACTGGTGCAGCGCTAGCAGAGCTGACGCGTGCCGAAGTAGACAAGTTCTCAGAGACCGAGCTGGCATTCGTCCCTCCCGTTGGAACCGCACTGGCAGCCCCAGACCCTGGCTGTTCCTCTTTCAGGTCGAACGCGTCATTCATGATGTCATCCTTGTTCATGTCCATGTCCAGGACATTCATCGTGTCGTGGTCTTCGCCAAATAAATTCTCCTCGTCGCTGAGGCGTGATTGCGGGCTTTTGAACGTGCCGGCACCGTCCCCAAAGTCCAGGTCGTCCATCATTTGGATGAATAATCCAACAGTCAACTGATTTTGGATAAGCCTCCGTCCAATCGGCGATTTGTCGTAATCTATTTAGCTTCTTTAGATTATTTTAGCCTGGCTTTGACATATTCTAACTCCAACTTTGCCTCCTGACCTAAGCCACCATATCCAGTGCGGCCGTGGACAATTTGTTTTGTCATGAAATTTCAGATCGATGATCTGCCGGTGATATTCCCCTATCCTAAGATATACCCCGAGCAATATGAGTATATGCGGGACATTAAGCGTACGCTTGACGTAGGTGGAGTCTCGATCCTGGAAATGCCTTCAGGAACTGGCAAAACAGTGTCGCTGCTCAGCGTTTGTGTTGCGTACCAATTGCACTATCCTACCCACCGCAAGATCGTATACTGCTCTCGAACAATGAGTGAAATAGACAAAGCCCTGGCAGAGCTTAAGAATCTCATGACTTACCGTGAGAAAGAGCTAGGGCATGTAGAGAACTTTAGAGGCCTCGGTCTTACTTCGCGAAAAAACCTCTGCCTCAATCCGGACGTTCGCCAGCAGCGTAATGGGAATGTCGTAGATGAAATGTGCCGCAGCATGACGAACGGAGTGGCAGCCGCTACTGGAGGTAAGTTGTGCAGCTGGCACGAGAACATGAATGCCATCGAACCACACGACTATATCCCCGAGGGAGTGTATACATTCGAGGATCTGCTGGCTTACTGCGAAGAGAGAGGTACGTGCCCTTATTTCACGGTGCGTCGTATGCTGCCCTACTGTAATCTGGTCATTTACAGTTTCCACTATTTATTAGATCCAAAAATCGCAGAACGGGTCTCCCGGGATTTGCCCCGAGAAAGCATTGTCATTTTCGACGAAGCCCACAACATTGACAATGTCTGTATCGAGGCTCTGAGTGTAGATCTCACCAATGACTCTCTGAGACGAGCCACCAAAGGTATTAACGAGCTAGGGAAGGCCGTTGAGAAGGTGAAGGCGCAGGATTCAGAGAAACTCCGCAACGAATACGATAAGCTTGTTCAGGGACTACAACAGACCGAGGCTACAGAGAGCTTTATGGCGAATCCCACACTCCCAGACGACCTGGTTGCAGATGCTATCCCAGGGTCAATCAGAAATGCAGAGCATTTCGTATCATTCTTGAGAAGATTTGTTGAGTACCTGAAAACACGAATGAAGGTCCTACATGTCATATCCGAAACCCCGCTCTCGTTTCTCAAGCACCTGAAAGAGGTTACATTCATCGACAAAAAGCCCCTCAAGTACTGCACTCAGCGGCTTAACTCGCTCGAACGAACACTCGAGCTGGTGAATGTAGAGGACCTCTCCGCCGTCAAGGATCTCGTTACCTTCGCAACACTGGTATCAACGTATGAACAGGGATTTATGCTTATTCTCGAGCCTTTTGAGACGGAACATGCAACAGTGCCCAATCCTATCCTTCGATTCACATGCTTGGATGCTTCAATTGCCATAAAACCCGTTATTGACAGGTTCGAGTCGATCATAATTACATCGGGAACTATCTCGCCTCTTGATATGTATCCCCGAATGCTTAATTTCACCACGGTCCTTCAGCAGTCCTACACTATGTCACTCAGCCAGCGCTCCTTTTTGCCATTGGTAGTGACCAAAGGATCAGACCAAGTAGCCATGTCATCCCGATTTGAGATAAGAAATGATCCCAGTGTGGTGAGAAACTACGGAAACCTTTTGATTGAGTTTGCTAAAATAACTCCAGATGGTTTGGTTGTCTTCTTCCCATCATATCTTTACATGGAAAGCATTATCTCAATGTGGCAGACTATGGGCATCCTGGATGAAGTATGGAAGTATAAGCTCATCCTGGTTGAGACACCGGATGCGCAAGAAACGAGCCTGGCTCTGGAGACTTATCGCTCTGCTTGTGCAAACGGACGCGGTGCTGTGATGTTTAGCGTTGCTCGTGGTAAAGTATCAGAAGGAATTGATTTCGACCACCACTATGGAAGAACTGTGTTGATGATTGGCGTACCGTTCCAGTACACTGAATCCCGCATTCTAAAGGCCAGGCTTGAGTTTCTCAGAAACAACTATAATATTCGTGAAAATGACTTTTTGTCATTCGATGCAATGCGCCATGCAGCCCAGTGTTTAGGGAGAGTTCTTCGTGGTAAGAACGACTATGGAATCATGGTACTTGCGGATAGGCGGTTTGCCAAAAAGCGGAATCAATTACCAAAATGGATTAATCAAGCTATTCTCGAATCTGATGTTAACCTAAGTACAGATATGGCTGTCTCGGCCTCGAAGAAGTTCTTGCGCACAATGGCCCAACCATGGGAAGAGGAAGACCAAAAAGGCATTGCTGTATGGGACCAAGATGACCTGGAGAAGTTCCAGGCTACGGATCCTCAAAATCAGATCGCTACTTGAAGACAGTTCGTACGACGGAAGATTTCATTAGAAACTAACAGAATCTAAATAAAAATTCAATAGGAAACTTCTACTTCCTTGTCAGCCTCCAGATAACTATCGCAGATACACCAGACTTTTAGTACCCCGGATGCCTCCACAGGAATAGTAAACTTTTGCTCTTCCTTAGTGAGGGAGACTTTTCTCATGACATATAGTTCCCGAGTGCTTATACTTCCAAGAATGATGTACCAGTTCTCGTGGTGTACACCAGGCAGAGGAGAAATCACAAGGTCGTCCTCATCGACTTCCCGTTCCACAGTGACAGTCAAAGACTCACCGTCGTATTCGGCCTGTACATCAATGGAGGGAAATTTGTTTGCAAAATCTGCAACCCTTAACATCCGTGGATCTTGCTCATCAAACCCTAATACAAAATTACGAATATCATCTTCTTCAATGGCAAGAAAATCATAGATGTTCATAATCTCATTCTTCATGCATCTGTCCACAGCAGCATCATCAACGTAAGGAATTTGCTTCAGGGGTGAGTCCTTATCCCAGAGGCCCTGCGTGATCATTTGATGAAGGTCAATTGCAACCAGCGTATTCAAGTGGCCAGAAGCACTAAGGATATCTATGATAGCCTTGAGGTACTGCAGAGACTGCAATACAATGAGTTCTTGATCCTTTTGTAGCCACTCGGGCACGTGGATACGACTAAGATGACACTGAAGAAGTACAAACACCTTGAATGGGACTGGCTCCAAGTCCGAATGCAACGGCGTAGCAATCTTCCTCAAAATTCTTTGTTCATTTGGGGTAGTAGTTAGGCCATAGTCTGCTTGAGAAATAGCTTCCAGTATTTTAGTAAGGTTAGCATCACCACCGAGTCGAACAAATATGGACATGACCTGGAATGTGCAACCGTAGTGCGTGGCAATATGTGCGCATCCAAGCGGTCTTAACTCAAATGACTCCTCATCCTCAATTGCTTCAATCAAAGAAGCTTCCGACAGCTCCTCAATTGATCCTTCCACTAGCTCGCTGAGGAATGCATTTATATCGTCTTCCTGTACACTTTCAAGATCATAATATGACGGGTTCGATCTCAACCTGTAAAAGAAGAAAGTTGAGCCCAACCACTCCAAAATCTGGTCTGGTGTACTAATGCCTTCAGCAGCTTGTGTGGTGATTATGTCGTTCACAAAATAGTTGATATGAGACTCAATCGGTAACGGGCCCCTCAGGAATCTCTCATAGTAGTCATGCTTTTGAGGTGTAGTGAATATTGTGAGTTTGCTTGTGTTCTTGGCGAATTCTAGCACCTCAGCTGCAGTCATATCCATATATCTCCGTTCGACATAGTCAAAAAACTGTGCAATGATTGTGATATTGTCAAAGTATGGAGTCACAAAGCAACAGTCGGCAGTTGCAACTGTATACCTTGTCTTGAGCTTAATCACCTTTCTGAAATCATTTGAGGACATGTGTTTATAAAGGAAAGGGACACCATGCTTTACACATTTTTCCAGTACTTTATCATCAAACTCTTCAGTTGAATGTGCTTGCTCTTCTGCTAACTTTAGGGCGAGCTCAATACACATATCGCGGTCATTTACAACGATCAAACCATCACGGATGTCTCGTAACATCATTAGTTCCCTAGACTTGTGAGTTCTCTGCCCGAACGATTTAACCTCAACATTGATATCCTCGAAAAAGCTGCAAGAAGCACGTTTAGCATCAAGCCAGCTTCCCACACTATCGAAATCAGCCAGTGGCAGTCCCAAACCTACAAGCCGTATACTGAGTCCCAAGGATTCACAAGCAACCTTCAATTGAGTCATTGCGATCTCCATGTATTGTCCATCCAACCCTCCGACATAATGCACTCCGTCGGCAACAACAAGTCCCAGCGTGTTAACGAAGGTTCTCTTTCTCCAACGTCTCAACAAGAACTCGACATGGCGAGCAGTTCCAACGACTACTTTAGTCCGAAAAGCTGCCAGATCAACGCTAGGGTTCCCGGTGAGCTTTGCTGCATTCAACTTCTTCGCCAAGACGTCCACCCTTGATGCAGCGTTATGCATGATCAGAATCGTTCCAGGGTTCTGAAGGTGACGAGCAACTAGTAACTCTACGCACAAATCAGTATCCAGCATGCCAACGAACGCGTTGCTATCGCTAGCGTATAAAAGTTCATAGACTTGCGAGCTGACCAAATCGAAGGGCTTGGAGAAATTGAAATCAATATGAGAAACATCAACAGGATCTCTGTGCTTCACAGAAGTCTGTGGAGGGAACTGCATAGGGATAGTTATTCTTCCAAGACTCACAGAAGCCATACTTCTCGATTGGATCCAGTTATCACTTAATATTGTGACGAAGTAACTGGACGGCATCGGATCCATCAATGGGACCACAAATTGGAAGCTTTGCCCTTGTGAATCCCTGAGAACAAACCATTCGTGATGTAGAAGTGTTTCGCCGTCACTATCCTCGACATAAAGAAGAAATTGCTGACTCTTACCATGGACATTGCGATCCCATTGGAACAAGCATTCTGCATCTACATGCATTCGAAGTAGTGAGGGAGTAATTGGTTGGGTAGTAACCACTAGCTCGAATCTTGGAAACTTATGCAGCAGGTCCCAAACGATTTCTCCATTCTCTGGGCTTCTAATAGCCTGTCCAACCTCTTCAGGAGAATCCAGGTCAAAATATTGTATCCAAGGCATTGGTGACATTTCAATCTTCCTCAACACTTCCGTCGGGACACCGCGGAACTGACGCAGAGGAGAATTAGCTAGCCATAGACGTTTATCAACCTCCAAATAAAAGTCATGAAGCAGCCGCAAGAGTCTAGGCCATTTTTTGATAACCGCAATCTCGAACATCGCTCTGAAAATACGAGAAGCAGACTGAGATATATACATCATGTCTGCACTTAACGCAAGAGCTTGTAGAGGGATTCTACTAATGTACGCTTGGGTTAATATGGCGATCTTTGCCTCATCCCTCACGGGAATTGGCACGAGCAGGGAAAGTTTCTTGAGCTCAGTCTTTTCTTCAAGACGTACAGGAATATGTGTAAATTCCTCGCTTTTTGCAAACACTCTGAGTACATCCACAGTCTGAAGATATGGCTTCAATTGCTTTGTATATGTAGACATTGACTGCGCAGATATATAAAAATCCGACGCAATCTTGCCTATATCTGTGGGGAACACATTTCCATCACGATATCTTGCGAGCCCATATTTTTGCAACAACTCTAAAACAGTATGCATGATCTCCAGTCGACGGTGCCTATAAGTTAGATCGTCTTTGTATGTACCAACTCTGTACATTTGCGGAGCTTTCAGCATGCGCACATAATAGTACGTTCGAGCAAGCCAGTCCACTGCATCATCTAATGATCTTATGGTGCCTAGGCTCACTTCGGCATTGACGGCGTCAGGCAAACGAGCTATTAACTGACTCTCGATGGGAAAGCTCGAGTTGGTAACACTTATATAGTATTCTAGCTCAGAATACATTGTGAGCACGATACCCTCGCCAAGGCTATCAAACCCTGGCCTTCCGGCACGACCAAGCATTTGTAGAACATCCTGTGGACTCAACTCTTCCCACTGCCCCTCCTGAGGGTTGTACACCTGTGTTCCCTTGATTATAACTGTGTGTGCGGGTAAATTTACACCCCAGGCGAGAGTCGCTGTGGAAACAAGGACTTTGAGTTTACGGTCCCGGAAAAGAGTCTCAACAATATTACGATCCGAGCGATGGAGACCAGCATGATGGATGCCTAGGCCTTTCGGAAGAAGTTCCTGCAAAGCCGCATTCCTTGTAGTCGCAACAATATCTGTTTGCTGCAAGGGAATCTGCTCCATTAAGAACCTTGCAGTTCTCTCAGTATCTTTTCTTGAGTGCACGAACACAATAATTTGATGATCTTCGTATTCTTTAACCTTTTCGGCACAAATTTCGTTAAGCGCTTGATGGCGTTTGAACGGTGATTTTTCTGTAACGCCAACAAATATTTGTTTGAGCGGACAGGGGCGATAACTTGAATCAAAATAAAACACGTGTTCGGCCTGTAGAAAGCTTCCAACATCACGATAGTTTGGGAGTGTTGCTGATAGGCCCACCAAACGCGTATCAGGCGATAATTTCAAGCTTCTAGCAACAATGCTTTCTAATGCTGGACCACGTAGGTCATGCAATAAATGGATTTCATCGATAATGATGAGCTTCACTTGTGAGACGTAACCAACGTCGAACGTCTTTCTGGTGACAACATCCCATTTCTCTGGTGTACTGACGATAACTTGAGTGCTTTCAATCTGATCGCTGGAGATACTACGATCACCAGACAGCTCAGCCACAGTAAATCCTCGGAGTCTCTCAGTGAACGTTTGGACTTGCTCCTGAACTAGGGCCTTTAAGGGCGATATATATACAATTTTGGCATCAGGATAATCATGAAAGCACTTTAGCATGCACAAAAGCGCAACGTTGGTCTTTCCTGCGCCTGTAGGGGCACACACGAGCATGTTTCCATCGCTAAGGGCCGCATTTGCAACCTCAGCCTGCATGGCATTGAGGCTTGGAATGCTAAACGCGGCATGCGTGTATTCAGGTAACTCGGAAATCGGGAGCCCTTTCCGTTTGGTCTTTTCCTGTGGGGGTATTGTATACTGCTCGTATTGCTTATACACAGTCTTTGTAGATCCGTGTGGTAACACAACCTTTTCAGAAGGAATAAAACGTGAGCTCGAGGAGAACCTTAGTGATTGTAAATCTATTGTACTCAGCGTATCCTTCTTTTCGGTCCGGAGCAAGTTGAGCTCTTGAAGTTTGTGTCGAGCCCGTTCCCTTTCAATGCCTGTCTCAGCTGTCAAGAATTTCTGGTGCCAAAGGATTGACTTGGAGTTTTGCAGCAGTTGCTTGATGATTTTCAAGTTTTCAAAGTCAAATAGCTCCAGCAGATCCTCCTCCAAGTCTCTACTGTCTTCCAATAGCTTTAGAACCTCAGAAGGTTTTTTCCCCGTAGGGAGTAGGAGTTTGTTTAAATAATGGGGATCACTCTCCCATGGCTGCTCGTCACTCTCATGCCCAAGGTTCATGCCATCTTCGCTATCTCCGCTTGGGTCGCTATCACTCTCGGAAAATTCCACATCCAACGGCTCTGCATCCTCCATTTCGTCATCGTCTTCCAGCTCTCTAGATAATTGAAATAGCTTATTTAGATCCTCTTGCTGAACTGGGCCTATTACCGACTCGACGGCCTTTTGCTTTTGATCTTCGTTTAGGCTCGAGTCCCTGAGTACGTCAATTAGGGCCTGAGCGGCCGAACTCAAAACCTCATGGCTCACTTCGGGCAGATAGCTTTGTAGAAAGGTCATTAATAGCTCCACTGGCTCATTTCGTGTAGTGGCTTTTTTCGGTTCGATGAACGGTTTCGATCTGATCACCCTCGATCCCATATCCTCTATGGTGATATGCCCACGCAAAGACTGATTATGCTCATGCTTTACATGTTTTTTCTCATCTACTACTATTTCAGGCATATACTGATCACTGTTAATATCCTGGTAAGAAATGGGCTTGGATTACATAACAAAGCTGGATCATTGATGGGTGAGACGCTCGCCAGTCGAGCCTGGCTTCAATTCAGCTATGACTGCTGAATCATCCCAGGTAGCTCGCTTTCGAGCCCTCTAGCAGTTGTAGCCTGTTTAGTCGTGCATGCATATGCACCTCCTGCTGCAGGTATTTGTTTACTGAGCTTCAATCTGTTTACAACATACACATGCACAAACCATCAAGCCGGTCAACGAATTTCAGCGAAGTTCTCACTATACATGCTAATCTAGGATACTTGCATTGCAGTGAAATAAGTCCAGACTTCAACATTGCAAAAGATGTCAAATTCCCATCCATCTCTGTTCGCAGTGCTATGAGAATGTCTGCTGCACAGAAAGAGGATCTCTTTAAAGCAAGTGACTCTACATTGGACGATTGCTTGGATGATATGATCTCTATGAGCAAAGCTAAACAGCCTGTTCTCAAATTGGGCGACATGAGACTTGATGAGTTCATTGCTGGTTTGAAGAAACGCTCTGTAGTACCTGAGGTCCAACAGACTCCTCAGAAACGTGCACTGGAGGATGTAGAGATGAAGACGCCCTTAGATACGACTGCTAAGCGGCACCGTCGCATGGTGAGGCTTACTCTGGACGGTCAGAATACCCCAGACATCAACGAAGGCTGCGTACAGCCTGAGCAAATCCTACGCATGATTGATGACACTCTAATTGATACCCCTGAAAAGATGATCGTTGATCCAAAGGTGCTTGGTAGCGCTCCTGGGCCGTCCCCTCGGGTAGCAGGTCCTAAGTACATGTACGACGATCATGGCTTAGAAATCGAGATCAAGCACACTTTTCGAGAATTCAATCCCTGGAGGAGGGGCAACATGCCACCGCCAACCTGGCGAAGCTTAGTGCCGCACTAAGTGCAGCCACGAGATGACACTACAACTTACATATGTACATATGTACACTTAATTGAATTTGCAAAGCTAAAATGTAATTATATTGGAGCAACTTTATGTTTTAGCTTAACCTTAACTGAGCATTACGAGAATGATAGCAGATATTATTTAGCAAAATAAAGTTGCATGTGCCTGGTATTAAATATTACTGCAAGTACGGCCCCTACTGATTGATGTCTCAGGGATCGACTTGCGGCTTTCCATATGAAATATGGAAAGTTGTATCGCTCTATGTGGAATCAAACATTCTCACTTATTTGAACCTGATTGGGACTTCAAAAACTCTTCGCCAAATTTTCACTAATGATGATTTATGGAAGCAGTTTACACCAGTTAATGAAAGCACTGATCTCTATTTTCACTTCCTCAAACGAGTGGCCAAGCTCTCCTATTCCATGCGCGTACTTCTAATTAATATCTGGAAAGGGGAGCAGGCAATTACATCCTGGAATCTACCAGAGAAATTCGGAACTAGTCAATTTGATGTAGTATTGGCTCTTTGTTTTATGCACCGTGGATCCGACAAGCTGTTCAGGGATAACCTTCGATTCAATGCCTGCAGAAACGACTACTACTTTGTAAAGCAATCACTACCACTAACGTTCATGTTCTACGAAGGGGCCCCAATTCATATCAAAACGGATCTGCTGTTGCAAGCTGTGAGATATTGGGGCCCTGCGTCAATGGTAGGGTATCCCTCACATCGGCTTACCCTGGACGTAGTATGGAAAGCCATTCATATAAATGGACTCTGCTTGACATTCTGTGCTCCAGAGTTTTGCCAAGATAGGAGACTGCTTTCGGTCGCAGTAGAACGGTGTCCACCCGGCGGTCTACACTACCACCCCCTAAAGTACACGAGCGAAGAACTGAGACGCGATCGCGATATTGCATATATCGCGGTGTATTATGAGGGTTTGGCCCTATCAATCGTGGACAAAGAACATACGGACAACAATTTGATTGTCGCGGTTGCAGTTAGCCAGAATGGGCTGGCCCTCAAGTATGCATCAAAGAGGCTCCAGGATGATGAGTACATTGTACGTCTAGCCTCAAGACAGAATGTCTGGGCGTTCCAGTATGCGAGCTGGCGTCTTCGCGGTCACCGGGACCTTGCTCTAGACGTGATTGCCTCTTATCGTGGAATTAAGTTCCTCGGTGATCTGGGGATTTCTCCTAAACTGCTCGATGACCGCGAGTTTGTGCTCGAAGGGGCTAGAGCTGGGACGGGATTTATGCCTCATCAGTACTTCAAAGACAAATCGGTAGTAATGGCTGCAATGTCTGGGAATGGATCATTACTTCGACTGGTCCCCGAATTTCAGGACGACGCCGATGTAGTCCAGGCAGCTATAGCTCAATACCCCGATGCTCTTGAATTTGCATCCGCCCGTCTGAGGGACGACCCAAGAATCACGCACTTTGCTGGTCTGCAGAACGGAAGCTCTATGCGATTTGCGTCCTTGGCGCGACAAAGGGATCTCCCGGTACCGCCAGAGATGACTGCCTATTATTGGGCGGCCAGGTCCCGCAACCCCGACCAGCTCAATATCAAGCAAGTGATGCAAGCTCTGTCGTTCGACGGTAGAATCATCAAGTGGCTACCGTTTTCTCTCAGAGACGACGCCCGAATAGTCCTAACTGCTGTGACAAACTACAGTGAAGCACTCAGGTTCGCATCTGCCCGGCTCCGCAATGATCCCCAGACAGTGATCGACGCAGCGATACTGAATGGGTCCAGCTTTGAATACGCATCAGGCACGCTACGGTACTCGCTTGATTTCTGCTGCAAGATTGTGCAGTTGAACTGTGAGTCGCTCAACAGCATTCCTCAGAGCCTGTTCCTCCAGAACTTGTACAAGTTCCGCAGCTATGTAGAAAGTTAACTCACAAATGAATAATTTATGTACAGAGATGCCTCGTTCAGCGGCTTTGCAGATTTTCGTTTAGTTGGTCGCCACCTCGGACTCGCTGGCGTCAACGACGGAGTATCCCTTGGGTTTGGCACGAAGAAGACGCTCTTCATGACGTGTGATTGGCTTGTCGACCACCTGGACCTCCACGAGCTCTTTGAGGGCCAAAATCTGACCTGAGTTGCAGGCGTTGACCTTCTGGTAGACAACATTGCCACGACGCTTCAGGCCCATGGCAAAAGCCGTGTTTCTGAGTTTTTTCGGCAGGCCAATAGTGCTGCGAGTCTGGGTGATTCGATACCACATGAATGAAAATAATGAGTGCGAGCTCGCTGCTTATGTGAAGGTGGCGCGCGTGGCGGAGGGTCCCTGGATCCGAGAGACGTCGGATGCAGGCCAGCGCGGGGGTTAGGGCTTGTGGCGCCACAGCGAGTGCTTGCGCGTGGCTCCGGGGAAATAGTATGGCAATGCGACGTTGATAAAACTCGAACCGGGCCTCCCTGGGACGCGTTCTGCACCTGTGACCCGCAGCTGTCAAAATCCCCACAGTGTAGCTCATCTGCATGCCTAGGGAGTACATTGTATGGGCGTTGCCACCACCACCGAGCTAGTCGTGTGGCGTCGGTGTGCCATCACCACGCAAATTGGGGCATATTCGCTGATTCAAGCGCAAAGCCGGGGTTCACTGCATCGGCAATGCGCATACCACGGCCGATTGCGTGTATACGCATGGGCAATGCCCACTAGCCACCCCGAGCAAGCGCCTCCGGGAGACGCTGAACCGTCTTACGAGGTCACGCGAGCTTATCGGGAGATGCACAATTATGCAATAAATCTTGGCAGGTGCATATAATCTCAGCGTGGGACCAGGTACGCAACGAGAGTTGTTACATGGACAAGAGTCTATGGTGTATTCTAGTACGTGAACTAATCGATCTTTTGGAGCCCCATGACCTAGCTAACCTATATAAAGCCGACCCGGAGATTGGAAAACTCATTATCGAGTCCAGAGACTGGAAGTATCTCTACGAGCGTACGTTCACGAGGGACCAGGTTCGGCTGGAGTCTGGCAATTTTTTCGAGCGGTATATTCGACGATCAATGGCTTCGGTCCACGTGTGGGACGCAAGTCGAAAACCGTATGCAGTCGAGCTGCCTAGTCATGTAGTGGTCAAAGACATCGTTGCATCCCGTTTTCTGGTGGTAGTCCTCAGCACGCAGGGGCAGCTGTGGGTTTTCCAGGGAAATCGCTGGCTGCTGGCTCTCTCGGGCACCGTGCGGATATGGTCGGGCTTCGATGAGATATACGCAGTAGATTGCAACTGCAAACTGTACGTGTGGCGGTACCTGGACGCCCACCCCATGGAGATTCTCCACAGCATCAGCAGCCTCGATAAGGCGAGCATTTGCGCTGGGGGAGCCGCCTTCCACGCCGTGTACATCGAGAAGCGGCTCATTTGGTGGAGACGGACGTCCGGCTGCAGCATCGTCTCCACCGTTTTTGAAGAAGAGGAGGTCCAGGACATGCTGAGCATGAAGACGGGCCTGGTGGTACTCAGCAAGACCGGATTGACGTACTGGCACAACATGGCCGAGCCACGACGGATCGAGATCTCTGGCCAAAAGTTCATCAAACTGCGGTGCTACGACTACCATCGGGGCCACTTCACGGTCATCAGTGAAGACGGCCAAATGTACAAAGTCCAGGTCGAGCCATTCAAAGTTCTACAAAAGTTCAGTGTCAAGAACGGAGTGGACTTGAACAACGAATATGCGCTGACGCGGTCCGGCAAAGTTTTGAAACTCGCAATGTGGGTGTTTTTTATTTATTTTTGGCGCTTTAGCAAAGTTGACGTGCCTCCCAGTCTCAAGGTTGTGAAGGCATCCGACATGTCTGCCGCGTTAGTGACTGGGGCATTTTGAATCAAGATATAATGTACAAATTTAATTATACACGCATCAAACTAAAGTAGTTAGAAGTCGAATCGCATAAATAATGGTGGCAGCGCAGTAGTACAAAATCGCGGTGTTCACTTTCGTGTGTTGGCATTGGTACGGTAGAACTCTTGTTTTTGGGCGTGCATGGTCAATGACTTGCGCACATTGAAGCCCCCCTGCAGGAGTTGTTGGATTTCCTCCAGATTGAGTCCAGCTGTCTCGGGATAGAAAAACAACACCAGGAAGAATCCTACACCGCAGATCCCGGCGTAGAACGCAAATGTACCGGTAGGAGTAATATTGTTCAGCATAGTCAGGAAAGTTGCAGACACTACCAATGAGCCGGCCCAGTTAGCAGATGTCGAACCGGAGACTCCCACCCCGCGGACTTCCATAGGGAGCATTTCGGACTGCTGCCAAGGCACGTTACCGATACCAATGGCGTATGAAGCGGCATAAAAGAAGATGAAAACGATGACAACGGTACCCCATGTGGTGCTGATGCCGTTAGTCTCAACGTCGTTATTGTTGACGAATTTTAGGTGCTTGAACGCGATGGCACAGACGATCAAGCCTGCGCACATTCCGACCTGGGAAAGCAGCAGGAGCTTGCGACGGCCGAAGCGATCGATGATGCAGAAAGCCACCACTGTGAATACAAAGTTGGTTCCAGCAATGATGATTGATGTGGCGGTCGGGTTGTCGAAACCTATACCTTGAAAAATGGTGGCACTGTAGTACATGAGAGCGTTCCAACCAGAAAACTGTTGTAGGAGCTGGAGGGAGACAATGATTGCGAGCCCGCGTCGATTCGAGGCGTGGACAAATAGTTCCTTGAGGTTGTGACGATAAGTGATGACGGCACTCTTCGCGATTTCGGCAAAAGTGGGGTTCTCAGTCGAGGTGACGGCTGGCCGAGGAATGTCTGAGGAGATTTCGTTGATCTTGTCCGTTAGCTGCTGTTCGTCGGCACCTGCGTACACGATCTGCAGGACTCTGCGAGCCTCGTCGTTGCGGCGACGGAGGATGAGGTAGCGGGGTGTCTCGGGCATGAAAAAGAAGAGCACCATTTGCACGAATGGGGGGATCAGCGAGAGGCCAACGAGGATTCTCCAGCCATTGTCTCTTTTCTCGACTCCGTAACCAATTGCATATGCAATGAGCTGACCAAGGGTGATGGCGAGGACATTGATTACCACTAGACGTCCGCGGTAGCGGGTGGGAGCGACTTCGCTGAGGTACATTGGGGCGACGAGGCTGGCGAGCCCCACGCCGAAGCCCATGATGTAGCGGCCGACGATCATGGTCCAGACAGTGTGGGCGCCGGTCTGCACCGCGCCGCCGACCATGAACATGACATTTGAGAAGGTGATGACGTACTTGCGTCCAAACAAATCCGCGAGCGCGCCGCCAATGACTGCGGTACAGAACGCACCCAGCGAGGTTGCTGCCGTGATGAGCTGTTTGTCGCCTGAAGACAATGAATGTCCCAGATCCTCCCTTACTGCGACAAGGGCGCTGGAGATGTAGCCCGTGTCGTAGCCGAACATGAAGCCACAAAACGACGTGAGGGCCGCAAGCCAAAACACCATCTTGGACGGCGGGAGGGCCTCGATGGTATTCTGGGGAGTAGACTCGGTGTCATACAGGTTCTCTGTGGGCGTGGTGGAGCGCGAGTCGGTGCTGCCGTCGTGCGACCCAGCTCGCGAAATATTCTTTCGCATCGACATCAATTAGCTTAGTAAAAAGTGCGGAGGACCCCGATTTGTGTGGCCGCCAAGACTTTTTGCTGCACCCCCATGCGCCAGCGCACAGCGCAAAAATCCCGATTCTTTCTGCCCATGCCTCCCGCGCCCGCGCCCTCGCCCGCGCCACCTCCCCAGCGATCGCTGCCTTAGTAATTGTGGGTTTTCTACGATCACCCCAAGCTTACAAACTGACGCGTCGAGGTTACTCATCCACCTCACACAATGGGCTCTAGACAGGCACTCCTAGGGTGGGTGAACGATCTTTTACAAACTAATTATACCAAACTAGACCAGCTGGGCTCCGGCGCAGCGTACTGCCAAATCATGGATAGCATATACGGCGACGTGCCCATGTCCCGTGTCCGGTTCGACAGCAAAACCGAGTACGACCACCAGCAAAATTTCAAAATATTACAGGCAGTTTTCACAAAACATAGCATTGACCGCAGCTTCGACACCCTGCGGCTCATGAAATGCCGCCTTCAGGACAACCTCGAATTCATTCAGTGGATGCACAAGCACTGGGAGGACAATGCGCCCAAGGGCGAGTATGACGCGCTGGCGCGGCGGAAGGGCGCCCCTGGCGGTGCGTTGCCGCAGAATTCCAACGGGACGACGCGAGCGGCGTCTCGAGCATCCACCGCACCGTCACGGGTGTCAATGGCGCCCTCGACGGCGTCGTCAGCCCGCAGAGCTCCCTCAGTCGCTGCCTCACATCACCCGGCCAACAACGGCCGCACCACCCGCACGACCTCGCGGGCCACCACCTCGAGAGCGCCGTCGTCGTTCGCCCCGGCCCAGTCGACGTCCTCGCTGCGGGCGAACCGTGTTGAGCTGCAGCGGATCAGCGAGCTCGAGTCCCAGATCGACGAGCTCGAGCACACCATCAACGTAGTGACCACTGAGCGCACGCTCTACTTTGGCAAGCTGCTCGAGATCGAGGAGCTCATGCAGAACCGCCTCAACGAGCTGTACGCTCAAAAGGGAGATAGCCTCAGCGGCGACGACCCGCAGGTGGAGCTGCTGAGGACGCTTCAGGCGATTCTCTACGCCTCCGCCGAGGGGTTCGAGACACCGTACCGCCCCGAGGACGAGCCGTTTTAAGGAGAAAACCTATAGAAAACTTATAAAATTATTTAATGGTCACGATAGTCGCTGCCATCGCCTAGTAGTGCACGGTCGAGCACGCCCGCAGCCGGTCCGCAGCGCTTTCGGGCGTGATGTCGCGCTGGGGCATCCCCAGCATCTCAAACCCGACCAGGAACTTGCGCACCGAGGCTGAGCGCAGAAGGGGAGGGTAGAAGTGGAAGAGCAGGTGCTCAACGTCCTGGGCGTCGCCCCCAGTGAACGCCTGGTGGATGCCCATCGAGTACGGGAACGGGCACTGGAACAGGTTGTCGTACCGCACGGTGGTCTTGCTCAAAATGTCCGCCAGGTCCTGCTTCTGCTTGCCGTCGAGCTCAGCGATGCTGCGAATGCGCTTCCTGGACATGACGAGGGTCTCAAACGGCCAGGTCGCCCAGAACGGCACCACGCACACAAACGTGTCGTTGGCGTCGATCACTCTCGTGCCCTCCTCGAGCTCCTTGGCGGCGTAGTCCTCGAGCAGGTGTGTGCCGTGCTCGTTGTAGTACGCCACCAGTGAGTCGTGCTCGATCTGCGGCTCGTCGGGAATGATGTTGAGCATCCACGCCTGGCCGTGCGGGTGCGGGTTCGAGCACCCCATGGCCGCACCCTTGTTCTCAAAGATCTGGCAGTAGTTGATGGTCGGGTCCTCGACCGCACTCTGGTACACCTGCTGCCAGGCGTCGATCACCTTGACCAGTGCGTCCTTGGACATGTGTGCGAGCGTCAGATTGTGCTTGGGACTGAAGCAGATCACCACGCACTTGCCAGTGACGGGGTCAGCCCGAAATAGGTCGCCCTTGAGAGGGGGACTTGTGCTGTCCTGGTTGACTGCGGCGAAATCATTGGGGAAAACAAATGTCTCGCTGTACTCGGGATTGTGCTCGCCGTTCGCCCTGGTGTTCCCCGGACACAAATAGCACTTTGGATCGTACTCGGGCTTGTCCTCGGTGATCTTCTCTTGTTCACCCTGCCAGGGCCTTTTCGCTCGGTGCGGTGAGCACAGAACCCAGGATCTGCGCAATGGATTGAATCGGCGATGGACTTCCTCGAGGAGCATGAGAAAATGTGGGGATGCGGCCGTTTTGACTAATCCACGTGCCTTGCATTAGCCAACCAGATCCGCCAGACTACGGCTCTCGAGGTTGCTGGCTGTGTGCTAGGGCTCTGCGTACGGCCCCAAACGCTGCGGCGATCGCAAGCTAGCTGCGGACGGCTAACTCTGATCTGGCTTCCAGCTGGGACATATTACTAAAACTGCACACCCTTAATCCGCATTGGGCTGCAGCACAACCTCGACTCGTGCCTCATCTTTGCAGCCACAGGTGGCTGGACAAATTAGCTGACAAACCCTCACGCTCTCTTCAACCTCCATCATGAGCATGAGAACTACGCGTTTCCTTGGACAGCTCGGTGCCCGTAGCTTTTCGATGAGCCCAGTGCGCGCGGACTTGGCTAAACTTACAGTCATCGGCCGCATTGGCAAAGACCTTGAGGTGAAGGAATCCGCAAAAGGATCCGAGTACCTGCGGTACACTATTGCCTCTCAGACAACCAAAAATAACGTTTCTTGGTTCACCATCAATGTACTCGATACCACCGCAATCAATTTTATGACCAAGTACCTCAAAAAGGGCTCAGCCGTGTACGTTGAGGCAGACGCTACCTGGAGAGAGTACGAGGATAAGGACGGGGTCAAACGCCAGACTCTGAACCTTGTACAACAGTCAATCACCCCAGTTGGCTGGGGCCGCAAGAGAGATGGCGAGAAAGCGGACTCTGAGTAGCTGTAGATTAGTATAGATACCTATAATCTTACCGTCGCCAGTTTGGGATTAATATTAAATAGTCTATCATAACACGTCGGTTGAAGAGCGTTAACAATGCAGTTGATGCAATTTTTAGCCGTTTAGTAACGGTAGTGGTCGGCCTTGTAGGGGCCGTTGGAGTCCAGTCCAAGGTAGTCGGCCTGCTTGGGGGTCAGCTTGGTGAGCTTGGCGTTGAGGTGGTCGAGGTGGAGGCGGGCGACCTGCTCGTCGAGCACCTTGGGGAGCACGTGCACACCGACCGAGAAGGGGCCGGACTTCTCAAACTCGACGAACTTGTTGCGGAACTCCTTGTTCTCGGCGTTGAACAGAGCGATCTGGGCAAGCACCTGGTTGGTGAACGAGCAGCTCATGACGAACGACGAGTGGCCAGTGGCGCAGCCAAGGTTGACCAAGCGGCCCTGGGCGAGCAGAATGATGTGGCGGCCGTTGTCGAGCAGGTAGCGGTCGACCTGGGGCTTGATCTCGTCGTGGGACTTTGCGTTCTTCTTGAGCCACGCGACGTCGATCTCAATGTCAAAGTGGCCGATGTTGCACACGATCGCGTCGTTGGGCATAACCTTGAAGTGGTCGCCGGTGATGATGTCCCGGCAGCCGGTGGTGGTGACGAAGATCTGGCCCTGGGGAGCGGCCTCCTCCATGGGGGCGACCTGGTAGCCAGACACGGCGGCCTGGAGGGCGTTGATGGGGTCGACCTCGGTGACAATCACACGAGCACCCATGGAGCTGAGGGCCATGGCGCAGCCCTTGCCGACGTCACCGTAACCAGCGACAACGGCGGTCTTTCCAGCAATCATGACATCAGTGGCACGCTTGATACCGTCGACCAGCGACTCACGGCAGCCGTAGAGATTGTCAAACTTGGACTTGGTCACCGAGTCGTTGACGTTGATGGCGGGCACCTTGAGCTTGCCGTCGCGGACCATCAGGTACAGGTTGTGAACACCGGTGGTGGTCTCCTCGGACAATCCGTAGCAGTCCTTGAGCATCTCGGGGTACTTGGTGTGGACCAGGTTGGTGAGATCTCCACCGTCGTCGAGGATGAGGTTGAGCTTCTTGCCGTCCTTGAACGCCTTGAGCTGCTGCTCAATGCACCACTCGTACTCCTCGTCGGTCTCGCCCTTCCAGGCGAAAACAGGCACACCAGACGCTGCGATGGCGGCAGCGGCGTGGTCCTGGGTCGAGAAGATGTTGCAGCTCGACCAGGTGACCTCGGCGCCGAGGGCGACCAGAGTCTCGATCAAAACTGCGGTCTGAATGGTCATGTGCAAGCAGCCAGCGATACGAGCGCCCTTGAGGGGCTGAACGTCGGCGTACTTGCGACGGGTCTCCATGAGACCAGGCATTTCATTCTCGGCGAGCTCGATTTCCTTGCGGCCGAACGCAGCGAGCGAAATATCAGCGACTTTGTAGTTCTGTGCGGGAGCAGACATGACGAGGAGGAAAACCGCGCGGTATATAAACTGCTGCTGACTAACAAGGCGACGAAATTTTTCGCGACGCACCCGCCGATGCTGAGCTGGCAATAGGAAAAATAAAATACTCAGCAGCTTTGGCACGGTGCTGAGCGGCCCCTCGCGGTTTTGTGGGCGGCTCTAGGCGGTATTCTAGTGCCTTCTGCATGCCTACCTGGCCATATGTATGTATCCTGCACGTGCCCTGCCTTGATTGGAAAATATCACAGCTCAACGTGAAGGCGATCCGCAGGCCATGGGCTGCTGGTCGGACTTTAATGCTAGATACTGTGCCCAAACGAAGCAGATGCCTCTACCGCCAGCAGCATTGCCGTGCGATCACATCTCGCAGCCTCAATCTTCACCGTAGCCTCGTGCACTATCGTGGCGTAAATCTCCCGTGGCGTAAAGTCCCCGTGGCAAAGTTTGGCAACTTTACCTCACCCTCCCCCACATGCATAAGCTCTCTGCCTCCGCTTACTAACCAGCTAATGCCAGAATCCACCCGGCCGCGTGCGCAGCCCTCAGCGCCCAAGTTCAAGAGTATACGGCAGACGAGGCGGCCAGGTAAACTGCACCGCCTGTTTCAGCTATTTCTGTTTTACACAGCCTATCTGGCAGTGTGGAAGTGCCCAATTAACAAGCCACTGGGATGCAGCTGCGTGCCTTGCAAAACGCTGCATTGGACCGTCAACGAGCATTTGATGCCATTGTGGCATACCTATGGAGAGCCAACGTATAACGCTAATATCAAACCGTATGCAGAGCCACTTGTGGCGGCTGCAGCGCCAGTGACCCACTCTGTTTACCAGTCCACAGTGGAGCCCGTTGCGGAGTACATCAGGTATATTTATACGGAGTACGTGGTGAAGGACATTTCAATCACCAAGAAAATCATCTACGCCTACTATCGCCGCTATCTCGGGGCCTATCACGACCGTCTCGAAGCTGCAGCGCGGGGTCCTCTTGCCACACTTCAGCCGCACTTTGCCACGGCGAAGGAGCACGCGCACGAATACGCTCTCGCTGCGCTCGAGTGGACCCAGAAGCACCTGTATCCGTACGTCAGATACTATATTCATATCATATGGGACTCCGTCAAGTCGTTGACCGCGGTTGCGGTGACGCAATTCAAGGAGTTTGCTGTCACTGGCGTCGTTGATGCCCAAAACTGGGCTCAAAAGAAGTACAAGGAGTTCAATACTGATCCATATGTCGAAACAGGGACTGCGTTCTCGACAGAAACTGTGCAGGAGCCCACCTCTGTTGTGTCTTCCACTGTGAGCTCTACTATGCCGTCCACCATTGATTCGACCATTCTCCCCGAAACCCCGTCGATCCTGCCCACTGTAGCGGCCGGCGAGGACCCCAAAGATGCCTCTGATTTCCTGCAATGGAAGAGCGCTGCTGGTAGCGCTCCTGTATCCATCCTGCCAGTCGACGTTCCAAACACCAACAAGGTCGACTGGTTCAAGAGAATCAACCGCACCGCCATCGCGGCCATCAAGAATCTCGAGGAAGACAGCAAGGTGTTCCAGGAGAAGCTGATAGCTGACGCCAAGCCCGAGATTATGGAGATCCTCCGCGACCTCAGCAAGTACGGCCAGGACTCAGTCAAGAAGTTGACCGACTTTGTGTCCAAGGTCGAGAATGAGGAGATGGAGGTCGAGAATGAGGCCAACGCTTACGGTAAATTCGACACAGTTGCTCAGCATCTACAGGACAAGATGTATGCTGTCAGGAACAAGTGCAGCGAGCTCGCCCAAGAGGCTGTCGACAAGACTGCAGAGTACCGCAAGGACTCTGTAGACTCTCTGGACGACTTCTTTGATGTGGTCCTGCTGGAGGCCGGTAAGGAGGCTGCAGAGGTTGAGGATGGAGAGGATGAGTGGGCGAAATGGCAGTCATACTCGAAACTCAAGAAACTCCTGGTCAGGACCCGCAGCGACGTTGATTCCCATGCCGTCGACATGGAGACGCTAAATGTGGCGCTGCGCGAGTCTCAGCAGGCAGCGGTGCTACTAACACAAGAGTTTACAAACCACCTCAGAGCTCTTCGTTCGAAACTCCAGTTCCATATCCAGCAGAATGCTGCGGAACAGATCAAGAAACAAAGAGATTCCGGCGAGGATTCCCCTGTCGACGCCATTGTCTATGAGATCGTCGAGGAAGAGGGCGATGATGAGGATGGTGAGGAAATTGAAACCGAGACTCGGTTTATCACTAGCGTGATCTACTCTACCCTGCAGAATACGAAAGTCCACAGCTCAGAAACTGAGGCCGCTGAGACTGCTGAAACTGAAACCGCTGAAGCGTGAAATCCGCATCGCTAAATTCCCACCCTCTTTACGGTATATAGGTATATAATAAATGAAGCCAATTAAGGGTCTGTGCTAGAACTTGGGGAACAAATGGATGAGCATCATGCCGAGCATGAGGCTGCCAATTATACCTAGGACTGCCATGATGTAGAACTTCCATCCCAGTGCACTAGATCTCCGGTACTTGCTGAGACGCTGGCCAACGTTTGACATGTTGGAGCCGGCATTCTGCAGGGCATCAGCTGCGGCGTCCACAACAGACTTGTCGGCCTCGAGCTTCTCGTTGAACTTCTCGGCATTGGCCCGGATTTTTTGTACCATGGCCACCAGGTCTTCTGAGAGCTCGTTGTGCATATCCTGGTTGACTTCCATCTTGGTTTTCTTGCGATTTCGCAGCTCAGATGGAAATGTGGATGGCAGTGAGTTCAGCTCGTCGAGCATCTCAGGCTCAGAGGCGGCCTTTTCTGCAGGGGTAGCTTTGGCCTTTGATTGCTTTTCCACTAAGAACTCCACTTCAATGAGCCGGTTCTCAAAATCTAGCAGGGCATCAGGACTACTGCCGTGTGTCCGCAAAAAGTCCACGTTTGTGACAAGTTTTTGGGCTCTGATCTTCATCAGCTCTGGGGGAGTCGAGTTCACGTCATTTAGCAGACGAGTGATTTGATCATTGAGCGTATGTTCGAGGCTCGTCACGCTCATGGCAACCAGCAATGTGTGGCGGTGTGGCGTAATTAAATGGGCCTGCCAAATTGAGGCTAATATGCACGAAAACCACCTGGTGCGGGCACGCACCTTGCCCTTACTTCGACGGTACTTTCGCATCTGAGGTATCTGCAGTATCGTGCTATAGTTTTCTGTTTGGGCTCCTCCATCTTGGCGTTGCCTCATCGAGAAGTGGCATATACCGTCACGGCCATGCAACTGAACATGCAGCCATGCAAGTTGATTCACTGAAACCGTGCGCACAAAACGTGAATCGAGCCCGCATTGCTAGTTATAGCAGCATATTCACCAGGTGCTCGGCTGTTTTTGACGCAGCCACGTAGGGTGAGGAAATCTCAAGTGCTTGTTTGGCGTTTCTTGTTCTGGTAACCCGAGTGCAGTCGGTGGTCGCACCAGATCCATCAGAGATCCGTCCGGGATATAAAAGCTGCAGTGACCATCAAGACTCTACAATGAATCTCAAGTTCGCTTTCACCTTGTTTGCTTCCGCTGCCTTTGCCCAAGACGCCTACCAATCCATTGGACAGGCTGTAGGCAGCATCTACCAGCGCATCGGCTCCATTGTTGGCGAGAATACCTACGCCGCCAACGACATCATCAGCGTCCATGCTGAGGCAGAGACTGCGATTGCCGATCTGCGGGAGGAAATTCGTACCTACGACTGGAATGCTATTCTCGGCGAGGATGTTGCTCGGGTCTACACCTCCCAGCTTGAAGACTACATCTCTGGACTGGAGGGCGTCAACTCTCAGCTCTATGCCATGGTTGAAACCGCTCAGCCAGCATACAACCGCGTCGTCACTCAGCAGGCGGTTGCGCACGCCAAAGCTACTACTACTGAGTCCTCTACTGCAGAGCCAATCTCCAGTGTCATCTCTGAGCTGGTATCTGGTTCGTCCTCGAGCAGCTCTTCGACTCACAAGTCCAAGTCGTCCAGCACGACGCAGACTGCCAAAGCAGCCACCACCAATGGCTCCAGCGCCAGCTCAAAGGCGTCTTCCAGCTCAAAGGCATCGTCTAGAGCCAGCTCCAGTGGCAGCACCAGCGGTAGCAGCACTCATTCTTCCGGTAATAACGCTGTTGTCAACGTTGCTGGTGTCGGCGCCATTGGTTTCGCACTCGCTGCCCTCTTTTAAGTTAATAGCTAGTATTTAATATCGTTGCATTATGCACCCCAATTAGCCGACGCACCTGGTCACGCACAACATGTGATGGCACATTACAACACCAAGTACACAAAACTACCTACAAAAGCGAGATCATGCGTCGACTCAGCATATCCACCAAGAGCACGCCGTCGAACGAACTCATCGAGAACCAATTGGACGCCCTGAACGCGGCGTTCCACAGGCTCGAGGAATCGTCTCGCCCCCTCGCCGCCACAGTGCGAGCGACCCAGCGCCTGGCAGCCCGCAACGCATCGATCTTCATGGCAGCCCAGCAAGCTCGCCAGGACTCGGCCAAGCACAGCCAATTCTAAACAAATTTACCTAGTTATGTACTCTACGTTCATGAATCAGCCCCAGAGTGTGTTATTCACCATCCCGCGAACTGCTTAGCTTACACCTCATCATGACGGACAAGGTAGCAGTGGACCTACGGGTCGGCATGATGGATGTGTCCTTGTGCCAGCTACTGACCAAGGACCACCGTATCATAGAATTCCCCTCAATTTTGTTACCAGACGATGTCAAGGCTGGATCGATCATTACAATCACATGTGAGCGAGACTCCAAGGCCGAGTCGGAGGATGCTCGGGCCTTTGAGCAGACGCAGCGCAACATTCTCGAGCTCTACACTCGGGAGCCGAAACCACTGACTCTGAGCGTGACCAGCGTGACCCAGACGTCGGTGGTGCTGCAGTGGGACAAGCTGTACTTGGGGAGCGCTGATTTGCGGTCGCTTGCGCTGTACAAAAATAATGAGCAGCTCGGCCTGATCCCTAATGCCCTCAAGCGGACGTCGACCAAGCTCAGCAACCTCGAAATCGACAAGGAGTATGCGTTCCAGCTGGTGCTCAGCACGTCCGCTGGCGTCTTCAAGTCGAACGAGGTCAAGGCCCAGACCCTCAAGATGACCGACCTGAGCGGAATCACCGCCTGCGTCGGCAGCCTCGAGGGTTCGGCCATCAGCATGGCCGAGCTGCAGGCCACCGTCGACCGTATTCGCTGCCACGAGCTCCAGGACGAGGTTCACCTCGACACAACACACTTTATCTGTACAGAGCCCGAGGGCAAGCAGTATCAGAAGGCCCAGCAGCTCAACATCCCCATTGTTCGCCCCGAGTGGCTCAAGGCGTGCGAGGAGAAGCGCCGGTTGGTCAACGTCCACCAGTACTATTTGAGTGCAGACCCCCGGCTGATGCCCCCTGGGCGTCAACGCACCGCAAGCATAGCCACTGCGGTCACAAACGATGCGGACACCTCTCAGAGAACCATATCTGGCGGCACCTCGACCACCAGTGTCGCTGAAGTCCCCAAAGTCAGCGTATCCGCAGTTGACAGCGAGCAGCGACCAGCAGAGCGCAAGAGCAAGTCCCCTGCAATAGATGAGGAGAAAACAGAGTCGGATAAAGCCACTAGACCGAGCGACTCAAAGGAACAGAGCCCGACCGAAACTGGGTCTGAGAAGGTCGATGAGTCTGCCACAGGGAGTGAGTCCAAGCTACCTACCGGAGAGCCTAGCGAAACCACGCTCAAACCCAATCCCGAGAGCTTGGAGCATTCAAAGTCACCGCTATCTGAGGGCTCTGAGCCGAGTGAGCTAGAGGTCGAATCGAACGCCAATAAATTGCAAGACGAGATCAACCCCGAGCTGATCGAGGCACTGCAAAAAGACGTCAAGGAAGTGACTGCAAAGGCAGAGAAGGACCACCGTGATAGCGAGCACCAACTAGAGGAGGAGGCTGCTCAAGCCGAGCGCGAACTCGAGGCTAGCCTCGCCAAGCACCCCGAGCGGTTCGAGCCAGCGGAAAGGGCCGATATATTAGAGGCTGATGAGCCCGACGCTGAGAACAGCACCATCATCGAGGAGGTGAGGGCTGCAGAAATCGCATCGAGCTCGGAGTTTGAAGAGCAAGATCTCGGTGCACAAGACAGCGATGTCGCGACTCCACAGAAAGCAGCGCAGCCAGACGAGGAGGAAGCTGAGGTCGACGTCGCAGAAGCGGAGGAACTTCCAAAGGACGCTGAGGCTTCCGAACCGCACGAGCAGACCCAGCTTGAGGATCCTGCAAAAAATGCACAGCTCGAGATAGAGTCACACGCCGAGGGATCTGAGAACTCTGAGGGCCACGAAAATGCCCAACTCGAAGACCCAGTGAAATCAGCCCAGATAGAGAAAAAAGACAGCCAGCAAGCTGAGAAAGACACAGAGGGTCAGCCTGAGACTCAGCTCGAGGACCCAGTGAAATCTGCTGAGATCGAGTCGAAAGGGTCAGAGGACACCCAGCCTGATGCTCAGCTCGAGGATCCGGTGAAATCTGCCGAGATTGAGCACTCTGAAAAGTCAGAGGACACGAAAGCCCAGCCTGACGCTCAGCTTGAGCCGCAGGACGCCCAGCCTGACGCCCAGCTCGAGGACCCAGCGAAATCAGCTCAGCTCGAGTCGCAGTCAGAGGACGCCCAGCCTGATGTCCAGCTCGAGGATTCAGTGAAATCAGCTGAGACCCACGAGCAAGCCGATGAGCCAGAAAAAGCCCAGTCCCAGACCCCCGAGCCCGAGAGCAGCGACCCCCCAGAGGAAAAGCCCGAGTTCATCACCGAGGACTCAGACCAGGAGCCCGCCCCCCCGACGCCGAAAAAGAAAAAGAACAAAAAGAAGGGCAAAAAGAAGTGAATTATACTGTAATCTAAACCCTAGTAGCACGTACTGACGAAGCAGCGTGAATTATCTATTAGCAGCTACAGATTGGCCCGTTTACTCGCCAAACAGCCGGCGAACTCTGCGCAGGACCGAGTCCTTCTCGGGATCGTAGGGATGGTCCTTGGACGGGATCTCGAGGATGGCAGGGAACGCCTCGGTGAACGCATCGACCTGGAATCTGATCTTGTCGGCCACGTATTGGTTAATTAGTAAAATGGCGATATCCTTGCGCTGAGTGTAATCGGCAAACACTTTTGAAATGTCCTCCTCGGTGGTCTTCTGGTCAACGACGTAGAAGTTCCGCTGGTTGGTCTCCTCGCTGACGTTTCCAATGCCGGCGAGCAGCATTCCGGTCACACTGTCCTCGTCGCCAATGACAGCCAAAAGAGTGCGGTCTTTGTAGGGCTTGCCGCTCATTCTAGTGCTCGAGGTTGATAAGCCGCCACAGGTCCTGATACGAGGACCAGCTCCTCGTGAGTCAGCGATGCGTCAGCGCCAGGCCTCACTAGCGAGGCCGGTTACTAAGCTAATGTAAGTTGCCATGTCAAAACGCGAGGAAGAGCTTCTGGAGTACTCCGACACCGAGGAGGCCGCCCCCGCCAGCTCCACGGAGACCACCGAGGCCAAGACCGAGTCCGCCTCCAAGGGCTCGTACGTCGGCGTCCACGCCTCCGGCTTCAAGGACTTTCTGCTCAAACCTGAGCTCTTGCGCGCGATTACCGACTGTGGCTTCGAGCACCCGTCCGAAGTGCAGCAGATTTGCATCCCCCAGAGCATTCTGGGCGTGGACGTGCTGTGCCAGGCCAAATCAGGTCTCGGCAAGACCGCAGTGTTCGTGCTGAGCACTCTGCAGCAGCTCGAGCCCGTCAAGGGCGAGGTCAGCGTGCTGGTGATCGCCCACACCCGCGAGCTGGCATACCAGATCAAGAACGAGTACGATCGGTTCTCAAAGTACCTGCCGGACGTTAAGACGGCGGTCTTTTTTGGAGGCGTGTCGGAAAAAGAGGACAAGGCACTGCTCTCGGACCCCGAGAAGTGCCCCAACATCGTGGTGGCGACCCCCGGCCGTCTGAACGCGCTGCTGCGGTCGAAGGCGCTCAAGCTGAACAACCTCAAGAGCTTTGTCGTTGACGAGTGCGACAAGGTGCTCGAGAAGCTCGACATGCGCCGCGACGTCCAGGAGATCTTCAGGGCGACGCCGCACTCGAAGCAGGTGATGATGTTCAGCGCCACGCTGAGCCCCGAGATGCGCCAGCTGTGCAAGAAGTTCATGCAGACGCCGCTGGAGATCTTTGTCGACGACGACGCCAAGCTCACGCTGCACGGTCTGCAGCAGTACTACGTCAAGCTCGAGGAAAACGAAAAGAACCGTAAGCTAAACGATTTGCTGGACAATCTCGAATTCAACCAGGTGATCATCTTTGTCAAGAGCGTGCGCCGCGCCGAGGAGCTGAACCGGCTCCTCAACGAGTGCTCGTTCCCGTCCATCGCCGTGCACGGGAACATGCCCCAGGAGCAGCGTATCGCCAACTACAAGGAGTTTAAGGAGTTCAACAAGCGCATCTGCGTGTCCACCGACGTGTTTGGCCGCGGTATCGATATCGAGCGCATCAACCTCGCGATCAACTACGACATGCCCCCCGACCCCGACCAGTACCTGCACCGCGTCGGCCGTGCCGGCCGCTTCGGCACCAAGGGCCTGGCGATCTCGTTCGTGTCCACTGCTGAGGACGAGGAGGTGCTCAAGAAAATCCAGGAGCGCTTCGAGGTCAAGATCACCGAATTCCCCGAAGAGGGCGTCGACCCTTCTACGTATATGAACTCCTAGTGTAATATAGAATGTAAACTAGACGTTAGCCGCACAGCCCTGAGTGTCAAGCCTGTATCCTGCCTCGATCTGCACGCGCCGCCGCAGACGCCACGCGGGGACGCCTCGTCGCCACGGCCGCATCGAAACCACCGCAGACCGCCGCCGCTCGAATCAATTCAAACGCTGCTTCAGCACCTTGAAATCCTCGGGACCCCACATTGTAAGCGCCGAATTGCCGCCGCCCCCATTGGTGCCAAAATTTTCAGGGTTAGGGCGTCCACCGGTCAAAACTACAGTGCGTCTTTGGCTCATTTCTCTACTTCCATGGAACGTGTTCTCAAACAAGCCAAAGGGCTGTGTCCTTTTGTTCGCCAATACTCCTCTGCTGCTCTCAAGCAGCTCGCCGACCAGAGTCAGCTCGTGTCCCGCGCCGAGGGCTGCCCCGTGATGGCGAGGGCCCTCGAGCAGCAGCGCCAGTACTCAATGGCGTCGCCTGCCACTGTGTCTGCTAAGCCTGCGCCCGAGCCCAAGCCGGTCCGCGAGTGCCCCTACGAGGAGCACTACTCCGCTGCGTTGGAGCGAAAGAAGGCCGACAAGAGCTACCGTCACTTTAACAACATCAACCGGCTCGCCCAGGAGTTTCCTCGGGCCCATCGCGAGGCCCGCGACGACAAGGTCACGGTGTGGTGCGCCAACGACTACCTGGGGATGGGCACGCACCCCAAGGTGCTCAAGGCGGCCCACGAGGCCCTCGACGAGTACGGCGCTGGAGCGGGAGGCACGCGGAACATTGCGGGCCACAACAAGCACGCGGTGGCGCTGGAGAAGACGGTGGCCAAGCTGCACCACAAGGAGGCCGGGCTGGTGTTCAGCAGCTGCTACGTAGCGAACGATGCGACGCTGACGCTGTTTGGGACCCAGTTCAAGGACATGGTGATCTTCTCCGACGAGCTCAACCACGCGTCGATGATCCAGGGTATACGCAACTCTCGGGCCCGCAAGGAGATCTTCAAGCACAATGATCTCGTCGACCTCGAGGCGAAGCTCGCCAAGTACCCCCGCGAGACGCCCAAGGTGATTGCGTTCGAGTCCGTGTACTCGATGTGCGGCTCCATAGGCCCGATCGAGGGGATCTGCGACCTGGCCGACAAGTACAACGCGTTGACGTTTTTGGACGAGGTCCACGCCATCGGGATGTACGGTCCCCACGGCGCGGGCGTGGCCGAGCACCTCGACTTTGACCACTACCGGCACGGCCTGCCTGGCCCCGGCGTCATGGACCGCGTGGACATTATCACTGGCACTCTGGGCAAGGCCTACGGTACGGTGGGCGGCTACGTGGTTGGCACTGCCAAGTACATTGACTGGGTGCGATCGCTGGCCCCTGGGTTCATTTTTACGACGTCGCTTCCCCCTAGCGTGATGGCGAGCGCCAAGGCGGCGATCGAGCACCAGATGGGCACGAACGAGTCTCGCCGGGCCCAGCAGCTCAACACCCGCTACGTCAAGGAAGAGATGGCCAAGCGGGGCCTTCCTGTGATCCCGAACCCGAGCCATATTGTCCCTGTGCTGGTTGGCGACGCCGAGCTGGCCAAGGTCATCTCTGACATGCTCCTGCGCGACTACAAGATCTACGTCCAGCCCATCAACTACCCGACTGTGCCTGTTGGCCAGGAGCGTTTGCGGGTGACCCCGACGCCTGGGCACAACCGCGAGCTGTGCGACAACCTGGTGAATGCGATCGACGAGTGCTTTGCCCGCGTGGGGGCCAAGCGGGTGTCAGACTGGGCCGCTGAGGGCGGCCACTGCGGTGTTGGTGTGCCTTCGACTGTCGAGCCTCTGTGGACCGACGAGCAGATAGCGATTAGTTAGTTAGTGGCAATGCCTATGATCTATACATGCGGGTGGATTTTTGGTACCGACTCTAGCGGTAGCGACTCTAGCGACTCTAGCGACTCAGGCTTTGGCTCTGGTTTGGGCTGCGAGTCTGGGCCCGCCGGCTCTGATTTGGGGTCAGGCTTGGGGTCAGGCTTGGGGATTGGCTCTGGCTTGGGGTCGGGCGACTCTGCTTTTGGGTCAGGCCCTGCTTTTGGGTCAGGCTCTGGCTTGGGGTCTGGCGTTGGGCCCGGCGACTCCAGCTCTGGCGTGGGGCCCGACTCTGGCGACTCCTTGGCCTCTCCAGACTCGCCAGACTCGCTGTCGTCGACCTTGCGGACGTCAGTCTCGAGCGTCGACGCGTACAGCCGCCACCGCGCGTTGCGGTTCTGGTTTATGGACTTGCGGTACTGCTGATTGTGCCAGATGTACTTGTACACCGCAGCCGCGAACACGCTCGCGATCCAAAACATGAACGTGGGGATGATCAGCAGCAGCACCAGCGGCGTGATCACCAGCGCCGCCAGGAAAACCGAGCACACCGCCGTCCCGATCAGGAAACATGTCCCGACAATCGCCGTGACGTACATTGGAGAAATTGAAAATGTGACGCTCACATTATATCCAGCACCGCACGTGCCCGCCACCTATATACAGTACACTTAGTTAGTTGCCTTGCGGCGTCTCCTTGTCCTTGTTGGCGTACACGCGGCGCGCCTCGGTCACGTTGAGCTTGCCCTGGCGCCGGCGGAACCGGCACTGCTCCCACGACAGCGTCGACCCGACAACGAACCCCGTCATGGCCCAGTTCATCGCGCGCTGGCCGCTCTTTCGCGTCACCCAGATGATCGCGCCGCTCACGACGCCAATGCCGACCCCCGTGAGAATCGCGGGGCGGAAGCACGGCATGTTGCTCACGTTCTTAAAGTCCTCGGGGCCCAGGCTCCGCACCGTCTCGGCGACGCTGGGCATCGCGCCCTGCCGGAGCGCCGCGGTCGCCTCCGCGTCGGCACGCGGCTCGTGCTTCTCCTCGAGGTACCTGGGCTCGTCCGGGACCGGCTCGACCGCGGCGGGCGGCTGAGCTGGCTCTTTTCTCCACCATCCCCACAGTTTCATGGCAACTTGAGATCAAGCCACAGGTGTGGCGTCAGACGCAGCTATGGGGGCCGGTCGCGAGGTTGCTGCCGGCACCAGGCGTCACCACCGGTTTCGCCCCAGCTCGTCGCGGCCCGGGACCCAGCTCGCGCTCGCCGGCCGTCATGCACGGCGCCACCTTGTGCGCGGCGGTCCGGCCTGGGACGTGCGAGCTCTCACCGCACGTCATGGCCCGCACCGCTCCCAGCCGCCCGGACTCACCGCCGGCGCCGCTGGCGCTGCCAATTACCGCCTGGGAGTCCATTCGTAGCTATATCAGCCCGGACAGGGCCCTATACTGCAAGCTCAGCCGCATCAACCGCGCGGCCAGAACCGTGTTTTGCTCAAACAAGGTCTGGTCGCAGTGGACGCTCTCCCCCGACCCCGACAAGCACGCCGCGTTCATGCGGCGCATCGCAGACCTCAACCCCAGGTACCAGCTGTGGATGCGGCGAATGCTCGACGGGGACGTCACCACCATCGACGTCGAGCCGTTCGCGCCCCATGAGTTCGACTTCGCCCTCGCATACACCGAAAAGACAAAGTGCGTCGACGCGGACCTGCTCAGAGACGCCCTGGCGGACCGCGAGTTCGTGCTCAAGATGCTGCACACGATACCCGACCCGGTCGAGATCCTGCTCAGGGCCCCGTTCAAGGACGACTTCGAGGTCGTGCTTGCCGCCGTCAAGTCGTGGGGTGTCGCCCTCGAGTACGCCGCCCCGGCCCTGCAGGACGACCGCGACATCGTGCTGGCAGCAGTGTCAAACACCGGCTACGCCCTGTCGTACGCGTCGGCCAGACTGCGCGCAGACCGAGAGATCGTCGCGATCGCAGTCGCAAACAGAGGCGAGGCCATCTGGAACGCCGCCCACGAGCTGCGCGGCGACAAGTCCCTGGTGTCGCTCGCAGTCAAAAACTGGGGCGGTGCAATCTGGTACGCCCCCAGCGACTTGAAAAATAACCGCGAGTTCATCCTCGCTGCATCAGCTATCCGCGGAGAGGCAATTCACTACGCATCTCGCGAGGTCTCGAGCGACCGTCGGTTCACGCTGCACCTCATTGAAGAAAACCCCCTCGCGCTCAGATTTACGCAGTTCAACAAGAACCTCGACTTTGTGCTCGAAGCCATCCGCCTGAACCCGCGAGCAATGCGTTTCTGCCCCGAAGAGCTCAAGGAACTCGTGATCAGCCAAGTCGACCCCGGCGCCATAGCAGAGCTTACTCGATAGTTATCGTCATTCTAATTTACTACTGTCTATTCCCCATCTAAGTTGATTAGCCTGGAGTTGGTTGATCTACATGTAATTATTTGACTAGATCGGAAATTATCTTGGAGATGGTTTTGGCGGCATTATCCAACTCCTCCTTGCCAACAGAACTAGGAATGTACAACCTAATAGCATGAATATAGGGATACAACTCGAACCGAGCGATCTGATGTAGACGACTGATTAAGATGTTGTGAACGCGGCACTCCATGACAATGTCGCCGACCTGCTTGCTCTGCTCGTCCGCTGTCAGCTGCTCCTGATTCTTGAGGCGGAATATGACAACAGGAATCCCCGGCACCGAGATGAGCTCGAGCTTGGGACACTGCTTTAGTATGTTGAATACTGACGCGGCCTTGGTCTTCAGCGTGAGGTAGTCGTTCTTGACCCAGCTGGGATCCTCCATAAGGGCGCACTGCTTGACGATATCCTCAGCCAAATACGGGGGGCAGGTGGCGCTGAAGGTGTAGGCCAGACTGACAATCCGCTGGTGCTCGACGATGTGCGACGCTCCGGCGCAGAATCCACCGGCCCCGCCAACGAATGTCGCCAGCGACCCCACGGTGATGTCGACGTCCTTGCGGTCAACTGACTGAGCCTCGCAGATGCCTCTACCCGTCGCCCCCAAAGCCCCGAGAGACCACGACTCGTCGAGCAAAAGTCGGAACTTGTACTTCTTCTTGAGCTCAACTATTTTTTTAAGGTCAGGAGAGTCTCCAGTGTACTCAAACAGGCCTTCAGTGATGATGATGCGGCGAGGAAGCAGGCCGCGGTGCTTGGTTCGGACCGCTTGAACCAGCTTCTTTTCCAGATCAACCAGATCGTTGTGCTGGAACCACAGCACCTTGGCACGGCTCAGGAGCACGCCCTTTTGCAGCGCCATGTTGACTCGGCTATCGCACACGAGGATATCAGACCGCTTGGCAAAGCACGGGATCACCGAAATGGCCGTCGACATGCCCTGGGCGTACAAAATCGATCTCTCAGAGCCCAGGAAGTGGGAAATAGCCCGCTCGGCCTCGATGTGCGCCGCCTGGTTGCCGTAGAATCCCGCAGGGCCGCAGGACCCGACTCCATACCGACGAATCGTCTGTATCGCAACGTCCTCGACCTCCTTGTTGTGGCTAAAGTCGTACACATCCGTGCTCGAGAGGTTCAGCAGCTCGCGATCAGACCCCTCGAGCCGAACGTGGGGTCCGTTCTTCTCCAAAACGGGGATTTCTCGGAGCACCGTCGGGTCAACCAGATTCTCTACCAACGGCACTGGCTCCCACTCTTTACACAGCTCGTCTACTTCTTTCTCGTCTAGTTTTACCCGATATCGATAATCTTCCGATTGTTTCGAGGCGAGAAAGTACCGCAGCGCGAAAATCGCCAGCAGGATCTCAAACACGGTTCTGGCGGGGTCATTCTGGTGCGACTTGGCTATGTACGCCCCCACAGCTTTTGAGCCTGGTATCTTTGACAGAGCGTGCAGGACTGAATCGATTGCGTCCTCTACATAGACCCCAGCGACACGCGACACTGAGTTCATGGCGCGTTACTAAGGAGGCCGGCTGATAATATCAATCACGTGCGCTTCCTATCGTCGACATGCAGCAGCCGCGAATCGGCGGTGTACCGAGTGTTTAGAGTCGCTGGGACAGACAGCAGAGAGCGGTTGCGAGTCGACGGCCGGTGGTGCTGCAGGACCTGCAGGTGGACGCAGATGCTCCGACTCGAATCAAAATAAACGCTGATTCAAAACATGCCAAATCGCTGTCTCGGTAATCGTGACTTTGATCTTGGCGTACACAAATGGGCCCACTTGCATGGCCGAAAAATTCCGAGGCAGCCAGTAGAGCGATGTGAATTATTCTAAAAGCTATTTGTGCGGCCAATGTGTCGTTAAATGGTATCCCACGGCTGAGCTTGCATGAAATTGCGACTCGGCCACTGCGAAAAAATGGCCGAGCAGTGTGTCGTGCTTGGTATGCTCGCCAGCTCGCGCATTCTCGGCCAGTTGTTGCTGTACCTCGAGTATACGTGACGCACGTTGCGAGCCGGCCGCGTTTCGACAACCTCAAAACTAAAGGATCTGCTGGCTCGACGCACCACTATTAGGCGCAGATTCGAGCTGCCGTGCCACGGCATTACTCAGTTCTCGCATTTTGCAGCACAGAGACCGGCATGGGGGTTCACCCAAAGTTGGCCTCATGTTACTCCATTTTTCTGTTTGAGCGGTTCACGATCTTCGTTTAGATGATCATGCGCAGGGTCGTTGGTTCGATTCTCGCGCGGGTCACCTAAGTGGATGAGTAAGCTCCAGTGGCGTAGTTTGGTTAGCGCATCGTGCTTATATGACACTTACGTACTGTCTATGTTTTATGTCACGCCTTGGTAACGCGAGGGTCGTGGGTTCGAGCCCCACCTGGAGCATTTTTTGCACGCCCAACATGTCGGCGTTCTCTAACAAGGGGCCCGCCTCGATCCACGCCTAACGATTCCATTTAATGTGGTTGCTAGTCATCCGAGATCTGGGTGCTTGTTGTGGTGCATAACTCATTAGTTCTCACTAGTTCATGGGTATTGTTTGAGGTCGACTCTTGAAACAATCGTAACGGTCTGGATCTGCAACGCTGATCAAACCGTTCCTGGTGGGACCTGATTTTACCTTGGCAGTGGACCTAGCAAACGCCGCACCAGTCCGAGAAAATGACACTTCGCGTATTCCAATTAGAGTTCTCCTCCGCATGGAATCGTACGCAGATTCACTAAGCGGAATGCACGAATTCCTGCGTTGTCTGAAACACCGATGCGAGAACCACTTCTTGAGTTGGACGGCACCACCAATTAAGGCATGTAACAGGGATGGTGCCCGCAATTCATTGTGGTACTGATAGAGGATCTGCCGGTGTACTCGGCGGGTATTCGCACTCGAGTAATATGATATATTTAGCTCACATTATACAGATAATCACATGCATTTCCCCGCCTTGATTCCCATAATCTCTTGTTCAGGCATCTGAGTAAGGATACCGACTGTGGACTTTGAAACAAATGACTATTAAGTGATTTGTGATAGCACAGATCCTGAGACAGCATGACACGAGGTATACCCGTATAATGATACCTAGATCCAACAAAAATGTTCTATCGACCTACGAGCCTCGACTTATATTATCTGATTCTCAAAATACGTCTATATTGTGTGAGACTTGCTTTAACGATGGTGTGATTACAACATCCTTGCTGCATGTCTGACTTTTGTTATGACCCTCCATGCTAATATCACTCAAAGAAGTAGAAGCATGCATAAGCGTGCAGATGCGGGCAAGCAACTTATAAGCTGTGCACCTGATAATGTGGTAGAAATAAGAGACACGTCCGTGCACACTAATAGACGTCTTTGACAGTTTCATGGTATTATCTGCACCTGTAGTACACCAGCGGAGCTCCAGCCTCCCTAATGCTTTCGCGGCTCCAGTCCCTCCGCTCAAAGTGCACAAGACCAAAAAAATCGGCACACAAGAACTACTGACTCCAAAAAGTGCAGATATACTCTACTTCAATGAAGATCAAAACTCTCTACAAAGCCCAATTTCATACCCGCGACGTCATGACGATCACACCTATCGTCAGGACCATGAGAATCCTCCAGATTCATATCGGCAGAGAGTTGACACTTGGCTCTCTGTGCAGGCCAATATCGATGGCCCAGAACTGTCCTCCCCTGCTAGCCCTGGGAAATTTAATACCCCCCCACCCAGGCCACAGCGTGACGACATCTCTCTACTAAGTCCGCAAACCACTCTGGATGCTAGCCCTCCCGCACTGGAGTTCAGCAGCAGCTCAAGTGACGTATCACTAGACGACGTACACCTCACCCAACTAGTGAACCGACACAATTGTATCCGAGAGCTATATTATTCAGAGAGACAGTTCTGCCGAGAACTGTCGGCCATGGTGAAGATTTACAACATGTACGGGGAAAGGCTAGGCATAAGCGAATCCAAACTGGCACAATTGTTTAGCAACATCTCACATGTCCTTGACATTAGCATCGGATTTCTCTCTATTCTCGAAGCCCACATACCGGTAAACATATTAACCAGCCGCTACGCTATCGATGAGAGAGAACAAAAAAATAATCTTGGGAAAGCAATGCGGTTATTCTTGAATTCATCAATGTACAAGGTGTTTGAGATTTACACTCGTTACAACAAGAGGCAATTAAAGGTGTACAGCAAGCTCCTGCGTGACCCCTCCTCAATTGTTTCTGAAAGCACGCTCAATGAATACTTATTTGAGGCGAGCTATGGCTCTACCAAATTACCATTTCATTCACTACTGATCAAGCCCACTCAGCGTCTGGGTCAGTACCCCATATACCTTAAGAGTATTCTCCAGAATACACCCTCTGAGCATCCTGATCACGATGATCTCAGAGCGGCATACACTCGCGCCTGTAGTTACTGTGAGTGGATCAACGCCCGTTTAGAGTGTTAGTATTTATAAGGCCAGTATATTTTAGTATTATACTTTGGTGTACAACATATGATCGGGGGTATGTTGCGCACCTGCGCGCAACTTCTTGAAGTCCTCCAATAACACTCGCAGCACGTTCACTCTCACATTCAGATGCTGGAGATCGACTTAGTCCAGACTACATTCGAGGACTTCAGTTGTGTCTTTGAGGTCTTGGACCCAATCCATCTTTCCAATTGCAACTGTCTCGAGCAATGCACGTCTAATATTTACATACTCAATCTTGAACTGGTAGCCATGAACACTATTCTTCGCCAGATTAAATTTGAAAGGGAGATCCATAAGAACCACTTTGCGAAAGAGCTGTTTACGATCCGGCTACTGGCAGCTGTACCACGATCATTCGTTCCGAGAATGCCTATTCTTACTAAAATACTACGAATTAGCTAGTTAAGATGTTCGCCTCTTGTATGTAGCAATTCATTATATCTTTGTGAGGAAATCATAGTTGGCCCCACCAACCGGTAGATAGATTATCAGAGGCTCGTTCATGCATTTATACGGCACAGTCATCGTTAGTCAAAGCGCAATTGCGACGTTCTGTACTCTAGCAAATAGAGTGGAGGCGGCTACGCCAAAGTCTCTTTCTTAGGTTAATTCAGTATAGACATATCGAAGACTCAAAATCAAGTCCTCTGCTAAGCTCCACATTACTAATTTTAAGGTTATTACTCTTTTAGGATACCTGCATGCTCGCACTAAAAGCAGCAAGACCGGCTAGCCTTCGCGGCTCGCTTTTCCTCTCCTCCAATCAAAGAAACAATAAAAGGATCTGCTGTATGGGCCATCACGTCAATCATTTGCTCACATGAATCTTTAGGATTCTTTTGTCGTCGCTCGATTTCTACTCTCATGGCTTCAAACACTTTCAACAGCCTTCTAGACCGCAGATCGTTCAGTATTTGTGCCTGAAGATCGATTAGCTTGTCTTCGTTTTCGTATGCAACACTTTGGCCACCCATCCTTAGATGCAATTAGGAACTTTATCCCAAACCATTTATAATGTACTTCCCCGCCTGCATGACACTGCATGTGTGAAGTACCCACAGATAAAACAAGCGAGTAAGAACAAACTGCGTGTCTCACTAACCGTGCAGTAGTACAGATCGCTAGCCATGCAGTAATACAGGTGTGAGCTATGCTCACATGGATTCCGTGATTATTAAATACATAGGCGAAGTAGCTACTCTTTCTCAATAATTACTCTAGCCTTTCTTTTCTTTTTTGGTCGCTGGATCGGCGTCAAACCCCCATCGCTTTCTGCCTCAGAATAAGTTTCGTTTGACGGCCGTTTGATCACTTCCTCGACACTGTCTGGGACTATCACAACGCAATTGAGACGTTCACCGGTAGAATAGACTGCGATCTGATCCCTAGCGTCAATGTCCCACACGACGATTTTTCCATCAGAGCTCACTGAAGCCATAAAGTTGTCCAGAAAGCTGATTGATTTAACACGGACCGCATGCCCTTGCAAGGTGAATTCAGGGTCAGACTCTGCATCCAATGTATCAATTTTGTAAAAGGAGATTGCGCCATTCGTATGGCTGCTGACGAGATAGTCACTGTACACCTGGAGGTCCTGCAACTGGTTGGGAAGGGTTTTCTCAAAAACAGGCTTGGATGAGGTGTTGTATAAGGCAATCTTGCGGTCAGATCCAATGACATACTTGTTTGACCCTGGTAGCCATTGGATTTTACGTCCGAGATACGGGAGTTTCTGAGCAGAGGCTTTGCGAGCAGTCATGAGATTCCACAAAATTACCTGCTTGTCCTCACCAACACTCAATGCAATTTTCCCGGTATGATGTACGCTTACATCGTTCACTGGGCCCTTGTGGCCCTTGAGCTCGGCCATGATCTCCCAGTCTTTGCTTCTCCATAGGCAGACTTTACCATCACCACCACCGCTGATGAGCCATTTATTCTTGAAAAACTCAAGACATAGAACGGTGCCTGCATGATGCATCAGTGTGCCCAACTCCTTTCGCTTTTGCAGATCATACAGCCTGATGTTCTCATCATTGGATCCGCTCACTAGATAACGGCTGCTTGAAGCCAGGCAACGGATCGATTGTGTGTGAGGTGCAAAATGGAAAATGCGAGTAAAGATGTTGGCTCCATGGCTACGTGTAAGGGCTACACATAATAAGTTATGTTCATATGAACCAGTGATAATTCTAAGAGTAGTTCCAGACTTTCGAGTCTCCTCCAAGTTTTCTACGGAGCCTTCAGCGTCTGACATTATGGAGCTGACACTGCTTACAACATTTTTTTAACCCAATAGTGTTTGTAACCTTGACGAATTTTCAGATTGTGACCCCACCTGACTCATCGATTTCGACCATGGGCGTCTCGAAAGTGAGCATTCTAGGGGAGGAAAGTATCCATTTAGGATACGGAATTCAAGAGCACATCGTCGATGAGATTCTGACCATCAAGTCGTCAACCTACGTTCTCATCACGGATACGAACATCGCCTCTTTTGACCATGTACGCAAACTATTATCGAGCTTTGAGCGAAAAGCTGCTCAACTCGAAGTTCAGCCACGGTTTTTAACCTATACAATTCCACCTGGGGAAATGAGCAAGTCCCGTGCTACTAAAGCAGATGTCGAGGACTACCTCTTTTCGCAGGGATGTACCAGAGACACCGTAATTCTTGCATTGGGGGGAGGTGTTATTGGTGACATGATAGGATATGTTGCTGCGACATTCATGCGTGGAGTTCGCTTTGTCCAGATTCCCACTACTCTCTTGGCGATGGTCGATTCCTCAATTGGTGGAAAGACAGCCATTGATACTCCAAGTGGCAAGAATCTGGTTGGCGCATTCTGGCAACCAGAGAGAATCTTCATTGAACTGGAGTTTCTCGAGACTTTACCAGAGCGTGAATTCATCAATGGATTCGCCGAGGTTATCAAAACCGCAGCAATTTGGAATGAGGACGAGTTCACTCGGTTGGAGAAAGTGAATCCTGAAATTTTCGAGGCACTGGCAAATCGACAGAATGGCAGGGTTGACCTTAGCTCAATCAGAGATACAATTTTGAGCATCGTCAAGGGCTCCGTTAACGTCAAGGCTCAAGTTGTCACTCTTGATGAGCGTGAAGGCGGCTTGCGCAATATTTTGAATTTTGGTCACTCTATCGGTCATGCGTATGAAGCTATTCTCACACCACACATTTTGCATGGTGAGTGTGTTGCCATTGGCATAGTACTGGAAGCAGAGCTCTCTCGCTACCTGGGACACCTATCCCCTGCGGCAGTTTCTCGGCTCGTCTCTTGTCTGAAAGCCTACAGGCTTCCAATCTCGTCTCTCGACCCTGTTGTAACGCAGAGATCCAACTACACCCCTTGTCCCGTGGACAAGTTACTCAAGATTATGGCTGTAGACAAGAAAAATGATGGCAGCAAAAAGAAGGTTGTCCTTCTCGGATCCATTGGTAAAACCTGGGAACCAAAAGCTACTGTTGTGTCCAACCATGATTTGAGAATCATCCTAACTGATGATGTCCTAGTCGGAAATGATAACCATGTCCCTAACGAATATACCGTAATCCCTCCAGGATCGAAGTCCATCTCAAACCGCGTACTCCTACTAGCTGCTCTTGGCGAAGGTACATGCGAGATTGAAAACCTTCTCCACAGTGACGACACTGGTTATATGGTCGAAGCCTTGAAACAATTGCGTGCAGCAGATATATCTTCTACACAAGGTGGTGATGTTCTTCTGGTTCGTGGTGGTGCTGGAAAGCTGCAAGCACCAGAGAATCCCATATATCTCGGAAATGCAGGCACAGCTACGCGTTTCCTGAGCTGCCTATCTTGCTTTGTTCAGTCTAGCGAAGAGGCTGATTTCACCATTGTGACGGGAAACAAGCGTATGCAGGAGCGACCCATTGGCCCTCTCGTGGATGCCCTGAAGAAAGTGGGTGCCCAGATCGAGTATGCCGGAGAATCTGGATGCCCTCCTCTTCGTATCGATGCTTTGAAGAAAGGCTCGAAATTCCCAGGTGGTCGATATGAACTTGCGGCAACCATCTCCTCGCAGTATGTCAGCGCGATTCTTATGTGTGCTCCGTATGCCTCCAGTCCCGTAACTTTGAGCTTGATTGGTGGTAAGCCTATTTCCCAGCTTTACATCGATATGACCATCCAAATGATGAGTCAATTTGGCATTGAGGTGGAAAGATCAAAGTCAGAGCCTTACACTTATCATATCCCTCAAGGCATCTACAAGAATCCTTCAAAATATGTTGTGGAAAGTGATGCAAGCTCTGCAACCTATCCACTAGCATTTGCTGCGCTCACAGGTACCAAATGCACAGTTCCATCTATTGGTTCCAACTCCCTTCAAGGCGATGCAAGGTTTGCCGTGGATGTTCTGAGGCCGATGGGTTGTATTGTCGAGCAAACGGCGACTTCCACTACGGTTACTGGTACGAAAAATCTTGTCGCACTGAAAAATATCGACATGGAACCAATGACTGACGCCTTTTTGACTGCTGCTGTGGTCGCAGCTTTGGCCAAGGGCACCACTAGAATATACGGCATAGCCAACCAGCGCGTTAAGGAGTGCAATCGCATCGAGGCGATGCGAATCCAGCTCGATAAGTTTGGCGTAACCTGCCGAGAGTTCGAAGACGGAATTGAAATCGATGGCGTGGAACAGCTTGACGCAGCATCCGCCCCTATCTACACGTACGATGATCACCGTGTTGCTATGTCCTTGAGTGTGCTTGCGACCAAAGCTCCCAAATCAGCACTCATCGAGGATCGAAGATGTACAAGTAAGACTTGGCCCGGATGGTGGGATACTTTGCACAAACTTCATATTGATTTGACTGGTGTAGAGAACCCCAATAGTCTAGCTTCACCCCCTGAAGCCACCCCAGTGACGAACACGATCGTTTTAATCGGTATGCGAGGGGCTGGTAAGAGTTCCATCGCTAAGGAGCTTTCAGAGATCTTAGGTTGGAATCATACAGACATTGATGTTCTGATCGAGCAAGAAGAGGGGCGCACAATTCCCGAAATCATTCAAGAAGATGGATGGGAGGTTTTCCGTACAATCGAAGCTGATTTGAGCGAAAAGTTCCTTACTAGTCACCCCCACAAGCATATTGTTGCAACTGGTGGTGGAATTGTGGAAACTCCAAAGGGTAGAGAATTGCTCCGCAACTACATGGCCAAAGGCGGCATTGTTATTCATGTTCACCGCAACATGGACCAGATTGTTGAGTTCCTCAACCAGGACAAAACGCGCCCCGCGTACGTTGAGGACATTGCTGCAGTCTATGAGCGTCGTAAGGACTGGTACCGTGACTGCTCCAATCGTATATTCTTTTCATCTCACATGAGTACCAAAGAAGATGCGAAGCTCTACAGGGCCAGTCTCAGTAGACACATCTCGGCTAATATCAACCCTCAGAAAGTTCCCATTCCTGACAGTCCTAGGTCTTACTTTATCAGCTTGACATACCCGGATCTAAGCCTTGTCAGTACTCTGAATGATGTAGCTCAAGGATGTTGCGCTGTGGAATTCCGGGTAGATTTGTTGAAGAGTACTGCTCATGAATATGTTGCGGAGCAACTTGCCTATCTCCGGATGCACACCTCATTACCAGTTATATACACCGTGCGTACACACTCTCAGGGTGGCCAATTTGACGATGAGAGCCCTACCACCTATCGGGATTTAATCCATCTCGGATTTAAACTGTGTGTAGAATACGTCGATGTTGAGCTCTCACGGCCCATGGAACATCTAGAGCAGTTTGCTCGAAGCAAGGGTCATACCCGCATCATTGCCTCTCATCATGATGTCACTGGTGATCTAAGATGGTCTAATAAAGAGTGGAAGGTCAAGTATTTCCATGCAAGTCGGCTGGGTGATATTGTAAAGTTTGTCGGAGTAGCTGATGGAATTGAGAGCAACTTGGAACTTGAGGCTTTTCGCAAAGAGCATACAGGTCCAGGCTTGAAGCCTCTGATTGCCATTAATATGGGCCATCAGGGTAAGCTCACTCGTATTTTGAATCCATTTATGACTCCTGTGACCCATGAACTCATGCCTTTTGCTGCAGCTCCAGGCCAGCTTAGCATCAAGCAAATTAATGAGGCTCTCGAAACCCTGGGGGTGTTGAATGCGAAGAAGTTCTTTGTTTGTGGCGAACCAATCGCACACTCACAATCTCCTAATTTACACAATGAGTCCTTCCAGGAGCTCGGCATGCCTCACCGGTACACTCGTTTTGAGACCAGTGATGCAGCTAAGGTTATTGCCCATATTCGAGAACTAGGGAACAACTTCGGCGGTGCATCTGTTACAATTCCCTTGAAGCAGAGCATCATGAAATATTTAGACATTCTCACTGAGGATGCTCAGATCATTGGCGCTGTCAACACCGTATCGGTTGTTGATCACAAATTGAGAGGATCCAATACGGATTGGTTGGGCATCAAGAACTCGTTTGAGAAGTTTGGTGTGAATACAATAAGTAGCGATCAATGCGCGATGATACTTGGGGCTGGAGGAACTAGCTTGGCAGGTGTGTTTGCGTTTCATCAGATGGGTTTTAAAAAGGTGTATATCCTGAATCGCACCACATCTAAAGCTCACGTTATTGCTGAGAATTTCCCCAGTGAGTGGAATATTCAAGTTATAGAAAACGAAATTCCCAGTGAGTGCATTTCTTGTATTCTGAGTTGCATCCCAGGTGACAGTACCATTCCCGAGAATGTTCTCTCTACACTTGTTTCGATTCTGTCGCGAAAACAAGAGGTGGCTTGCCAGAAGACCTTACTTGAAGCAGCTTACAAGCCTAGTGTGACCCCAGTCATGAAACTGGCTGACGAGCATGGATGGACCGTCATACGCGGACGTGAAATGCTGGTGTTGCAGGGTATTGAGCAATTCCAGCAATGGACTGGACTCCGCGCAAGTGTAGCTGCTCAGCGTGCAGTTCTTTGAAAGTCTCGTACCCAAGGACATACTTGGGTGGGAGATGTACATACATATAGATATCGTTAATGCTGAAATGGATTGTAACTAGCACAACCGGGCCGCATATTGACTTGGCTCAGACAGTATGGATCGTTTATAAAGCATACACATATACGTTCAAAATCTGTCACAATATGTTATTTTCGCTATCTAATACATTGTAGAGCTTATCCGAGCAGAGGAGCCTGGTCGTTGCTAAGTTGCAGGCTGCGAGGGCGACGGTAAGCGAGGAAAACGGAGGCAAGGAAGAGGATGGCACCAACAAGGCCAGCGTAGTTCTGGATGCGGTGCTTGCCACTGTGAACACACATAGAGATAACAATGTAAGCGGCGAGCAAGCCAACTCCCCAGTCAGCGAATCTGATCAAAACAACACCAGGAATAATCAAGAACAAGAAAAGAGCAAGAACATCAGTGTGGGCACCGAAGAACTTCTTGTGGACGTGCAATGCGTGCAAGCCGTAGTTGAGGGTGAGGTAGAGACCAGTGACGAAAGGAATGGCAACAACGGGGATGTGGACACCGAGCCAGTTCTTGAGACTGGAGATCTCGTAGGACTTGTCACGAACGTAAGCACAGGCAGCGTTCAAGAAAATGAACAAACCGGCAACAAAAGCAAGAGCAGTGGCACCCTTGCGCTGGAGCCAGTACCAAGCGAAGGTAAGAACGCTGTTAAGGAAGAAGTGCTCCTGCAACTGCTTGGAGGCCTTAGTGTAGTACTCAGTCAAGAAAATTGCCTGAACAGCTACAGTGAAAATCCAGAAAAGACGAAGGGCGGTAGAACCGGGGTCGAGAGTGGTGTCAGTAACCTGAAGGAGGTTACCAGACGAGACACTCAAAACTGAGAGTAGCCAGGTGATAGCAACAATGGGGTAGTCAAGGTTCTGGTTAAACATTAGTGCTCCAGTTATCCCAAATCTAGGCTATTATATATGAAGATGGAGCCCGTATGCAAGCTCCGCGTGATGCATCTCCTCCGCATGTGACTGCATAATAGCAAGCATTCGAACCCACATTGACAGAACAGAATTTGATGCTGGAGATGAAATTTCTTATATATATGATCCAAGAAATATTTCTGAGTACCCGTTATGCAATTGTTCGGTGTTCCCTTTGGTATTTTGACATGAAGTGGGAAAATCCGTTATGTCGCAGAGTGGCGCCTGCATCCACTCGGATCCCTCCGAAGTCCTGAGTGGTGCTAGAGAGCGAAAGATCTTTTCCTTAGTATCCTATACGCTATAATTATTGTAATCCCAGAGAGCTGCCTTGACGCGTTATGTTTATACGCGTCGAATAAACTCGAGGTCAACTAAATTTGCGAAGTGCATATGCGGGGTGTGTGCTGGCGCAGGTTGTGGTCGCTTGCTTGAATCGTCTATCGTGTCACAAAGCGTTCCGTACCTCTCTTGAACCCAAAATGTTGAGTTCGGAAGCCCTTGTGAGGTTGTAGTTTGGGTCTGTCTCTTAATCTCTATGGGATCTCAAGTTGAGTAGCAATATACTGACAACGAGGGGTCTGAACCAACTAAATGCTCTACTCTCCCTTTAGCTAGGGCTGTATAAAGAGCAATTTTGGCATTATCTAGTACAAAATTACGGAACTAGGCACTGCACAGGCTGGATTCGTGCCTGCTGCATTCAATTCTCAGCAGCAATATTAGGCTATATGGCGTCACAATTTCCGAGGACTCTTTCCGAGGTGCCGTGGAGAACATATGCACCACCCCACTAGTATTGTTTGTCAGCAGATTTTTGCCAATCTATGAATGAGGAAAATCACTTAATATCATACGGCCAAGCCTCGGGCGATCCCGAATGGGAAAGTGATGAGGAAATTGAGATCGCTCAGTATGAGCACGACGATTCGGGAAGCGACACGCCTCTTGTTGCGCTGGAGAGTCGCAAAACCGACACTGATCGGCTGCCTCCAGTGAAGTTTCAGCGGCGTTTTCATAACGACATCATGAGGAATGCAAACCTGATCAGAAACATTGCCATTATTGGGAACCTGAATTCTGGTAAAACCTCGCTGGTAGACTTACTGGTCAATAGTTGCCATAAAATGACATATGCGAAGTTCACGCATGTGCATGAAATGGAAAAAAATCGAGATATGACTCTGCATACTCATGCAACTACACTACTAGTTTCAAATTCGGTATCTAAATCATACTCGCTCTGTGTGCTTGATACCCCGGGACACGTAGATTTCCTGGACGAAGTTAGAATTGGTCTTACTGCTGCAGACGGTGCATTATTTGTGGCAGACGTTTGTGACTATGTATTCCAACCTATGCAAGACAGGGCAATGAGCATTGCATGCGAGCAATGCAAGCCTGTTACTTTGGTGCTGAACAAATTGGACAGGCTGATATTAGACCTTAGGTTAACAGTTAAGGCCGCCACCGCAAGAATATTTTATCTTATTGAGGAATGGAAAAGGCGTGGGGCACATGGTGTTGACGTCCTTTTCTCGAGTACGCGGTATGGGTGGTCATTTACTTTTGAGTCTATCTCTAGGCTCTATACGAATTTTGCTGGATATGATTATGATAGAATGCTGGAAATCGTTAAAACAGAAGAGGGCTTTTGCACATTTGCAATGGAGCCAATCTACAAAATATTCTCTGCAGTTTTGACAGGATCGAAAAACTCTATAGAGAGTCTTGGGCGTAGTCTGGGTGCGGAGATAGGCTTTGACCTGGATAGAGATGACATGCTCCGTGATGTGTTCAAGCAATACTTTGAGACTCCCGTAGGCACATTGGTTGATGCATGCGTCAATTTGCCGTGTCCGTCACCAGCACCTCATGAGCTGTCGATACAGGTAGTGAAAAAGCTTCTGATAAAGGACGAGATATGGGGTCTGGGCAAAAATCTGGGTAGCGAAGTCACAGCTACACCTGATATGGCTCTAATGCTTCCTTGTTGCCAATATAGCATCTCAGTAGATTTTATTCCACATGGTGCTATTTTCCTGATCAAGACCGAGTTTGACTTCCGCAAGAACGGCTGGATAGGTGAACCGAAAAGCTCTCTTGCTTTCAATGACCCGGTGATAAAAGTTGGTGTAGAGGCTCTGAGGCCCCACCAAATGCCAACACTAGAGTCGAACTTAGACTTCTTGGAGCAGCTGTGGGGGTGCCTAAAAACCTCGAGGCTTCAAAATGGAGAATTTTTGATCCTTGGACCAGGTGAGCTTTACTTGGACTGCGCACTTTTTGATGTTCGTCATGCTTTCACAGAACTCGAGGTTAATGTGTCTCCCCCTGTTACTCAATTTCGGGAAACGATCATAGAGCAGTCATACGCAGCATGTCCTACAAGATCATATGACATGAAAAATGAATTGACCTTCATTGCAGAGCCTCTCGGCTCCAATATCTCAAATCAACTTGAAAATGTATCTTCTACCAAAATGGTGGAGATTCTCGGATCAAATGGGTGGGACAATCTATCTATAAGTTCCGTGTGGGAATATGGAACCAACATTATTGTCGATGAAACCCTGCCTCCAGGGAAACTCAATCATGTCAAGGGCGACATCTGTCAGGGCTACAAACAAGCAATTCAGCGCGGTCCACTTTGCGGGGAGCCAATTTTCGGAGTGCAGCTTAAGATCATGGAGGCACACATACCCGATAATAAAAGTGACAGCCCAAGCGCTCAACTAATTGCTACAACCAAGCGAGCAGCCCATGCAGCTCTTCTAGTTGCTTCCCCCCGCCTTATGGAACCCGTCTATAAGGCCGTATTTGTGGGGCTATTGTATACTGGTAAGATTGTGTATGAGTTACTTCGCAGACGCCGAGGGAGAGTAGTGAAAGATGACCATCCAGAGCCGGGTACATTGCTCTACGTTATCGAGGGTGAACTTCCTGTTATGGAATCATTTGGGTTTGAGGCCGAATTGAGAAATGCTTGTCGTAACGATGTGTCAGTTTCGTTTATCTTCGCTGGATGGCATCGGGTGCCTGGTGATCCGCTAGATAATACTCAGAAGTGCGGAAAGTTACAGAGAGTTGCGGACTCTGCGTTGGCCAGAGACTACATGCTGAAAACACGCAAGCGAAGGGGGCTACCCAGAGAGCCATCACTCCGAAAGGTCTTGGACGAGAATGTAGCCGAGCTTTTAGGAGTTGAAGCCTAGGGGGCAATAACCAATAGAGGCTCTTTCAAATGCCAGAATACGTGGGCATTTGTTGAATTATGGGAAGCATAGTCTTGCAGCCCAAAGCCGGTATATCTCCTCGTTACACTATCAGTGGGCTCTCCTTCTAGTGTGCGGTGCGTTACACTGGGGGAAAGCGAATCACTGAACAGTCGAGAGGCAAATCCTCAAGGCACGCTAGTATTTGGGCCTGCCGCATAAACAGATTGTTCAGTAGCAGTTGTATAAGTAGTCACGAGCGCGTAGAAAAATATAATGGTGGTGAAGAGGTGCTGTTTGGTGATTATACTATTTTCCTCGATATCCACATCTGGATCGGGATATGGTGGTACGCACCAACAGCCACAGCTTCAGAGTCATAGGACCTACTGGCTTTGAGAAATTGAGGTCTGCAGATATATCGTCTTTCCATAATATCCCAGTGCCACAGTTCGTCCTACTGAGGACGTGCACAAATGCATCGAGTTGTCAGATCAAGAGGACTCCTATTTATTTGAGAAAGAAACTAGTATAGCACTATGTCTCTGTCTGTTAATTATTCGTCGATATCAGAGTCACCCTTGCAAATATCAGCTGGTTCCATCAGCCAGAGATCGGAGGATCAAGCCTGAATTCGAAGCAATGCATATTAATGGGGATCTCCAGCCCCAAGGGTGATCACTCAAAAACTTCTGAGGCACTAGCTTAACAGAGGCTCACGCGAGGGCCCAAGAGCACGACCCTCCTGCATTTAACTCGAAATGACAATTTTCTTCGTCATTGTCGACAACAGAGGAAGAGCAGCGAACTAGCGATTAGTTTTATCAAACTTCTAGCCAACACAAGCCGTAGACTAAATAGGTATATTACAGCCCATGACCTGCAAGAGTTGCGAACCGACCCACAGGACGCACGCCAAGAAACGTTCGAATCTTTGAGCCTTTAATAATGAGTTCATTATTGTTAATCTTGATACCATTGTTCTAAACAATCTGCATATTGATCTAGCACTCGTTATAGATACCTCAATTACAGCCTAAGCTACTGTCCCCTAATCATCCGGTAAGTATATAGTAGCCGTGTGGTTGCTCACAAGGCTCTAAGACAGATCTAGACCAAGTATTCCTAGGCCCGTAGAGGTCAATCGATAAACAAAGGTAGAGTCTTGATCTTAAAGCTGAGCTCAGTATTACACACACCATCATAAAAGAAGCATGAAAATACCTCCAAGCCAAACGCTAGCACTACTCCTGCCCGCACCGTCAGAAGAAGCCCCTCCTGAGGTCCCACTTTGAGATCTGGAGGTGGACGAATCTCCGTGTGCACTGCGCGACGATGTAGCCGAGAACCTTGCACCACCCGAAGATTCCTGTTCAGTACTGAAAGCTGCTTCATCAGAGGGTGTCGCTTCGTCAGAAGATGCCATTGCATCAGAGAATGCAGTTTCACCTGTGGATGCAATTTCATCAGAAAACTGCGTTGTGCTGAGAGATAGCGATTCACCGACGAGCCAAGAAGCGAACATCCCTGCGACGCTGGTATTTACGCTCGTTGCACAACCGATATCTCTGACGCAGTCGTATAAGTGGTAGCGGTCTCCGTAGGTAAGTACGATGGTGCCGAAGTGCCTCCTGGGATTCTGTCTGTAATTTCCTCGATGTCTTCTACTTCGAGTTCAGAGTTAGCCGCCGTGGCAATACCAATCTCCCAGTTCTCGAGATCATAAACAACGTAGAGTCCTCTCAAAATTGAATCGCCTAGATAGGATGGATCAGTTTCTAATATGTCATCGAACATAGAGGTGATGCCCAATACGCACAAAACATTGTCATTACTGTCAGTATAAATGGAATTCCCGCTTGAGTCAAGAACAGGTAACAGAACATTCTCCAGCGCTACTTCCACCTTTACCCCTGAAAAGTCCAGCTCGATTGCTCCAGCAGTGGCACATAGAAGCATGTAACCTCGTACTGAGGAGCAATATGTACCATTGAGCGGAGTTGAAATGGCTTTAACGAAGGCCCAAGGAAGCAGGGAGTACGACGACGCGCTATGAAGCTCGACTGAAATAGAACACTCTACCAAGTCTGGCTATTTCCTGATGTATCCTTAAAGCCCAATCCATGAAAAGAGACAGCCATTTCGAATGGCTCTTGTGTATACCCACCATCTGCTGTATACCCACGTAGCAGGGGTACAATACCCAGATCACCCGTGTACTTGGCATGATCGATACCGCCAAAAAGTAGCGTCCCCATATCTCCATGGATGTGATCCAGGTAGAGAGAGTACGCCACACTGGATTTGAGTCCTTTTTTCCTCATCTGGATTCGGATGTTATCATACGTACACGTCGTTAGAGTCATATCCTATCATGGAGGCTTCACCATATTGAGGTCCTACATCAAACCTTCCAAAAGATAACTAACTCATATTTTCACTTGCAATATTCGCCTTGGAGATCTTTACACCGTTTATTGATACATCATCCTGACCATATGACCCGTTTGCGTACATGGACTCAGACATAGCGCTCAGACCCAGAGGACTAGAGACGACTAGGGTAGAGAAATCAGTTGAGTTGTCAGACCAGGAAGAAGACTCAGAGGAATTAAAGAATGAGCCATTGTGACAATTTATCTGATCATCAGAGTCGATGCTAGAGTCACTAGCACCCTCGCAGTATGGATTATCAGGCAGCATAACCCATAGATCTGAGGAAGCAGTGCTAATCAGAAGCGACACGTTTTGAGCGGGGTTGCCAATGCTCAAGTTAATAAGGTAGTTGAGCTCGAGTGGTGGTAGCTCAACAGAAAGAGTATCTCGTTTGGAATGAGCATGAGCTATGGAGCGAGACCGCTCTGCGCTAAATTCAAAGCTGACAAGCTTCTTGGTCGACCCAAGTGGTAAACAACCGTGCACAAAGAGTAAACTTGTGAGTGATTGCATAGCGTTTTAAGAACCAATAATACTGTTTAAATAGGTATCCTGCAGAGTGTAACCAGCTGCAATGTCTCGCCGCCCAAGATGCGATGATGCAGCCAAGGAAATCTTTACATTGTCTCATAGCCCGCATGAATTGAAACCTGGTGGACCGTGCCAGAGAACCACCCGATGCACTGGAGAGTCACATGAGTACTAGGCATTCCTGATTTCCGACGTTACTCGCTTTTGCAATAACTTGAAGGTTTTCGTCACAACTTTTGGGGGCATTTTGGGTGAGTAGATTTCAATTAACGCGAGATGTGCAGAGTTCAAAAATTAGTAAAACTAACAGATCTCATATACCACAAGCACAGCTTGTTCTATCAAAGAAGAAGCATAAAAATACCAGCGAACCAAAAGTTAACAGTACTCCTGACTGCTCCATCACTAGAAACGCTTGCTGAGGTCCCTCTAGAGGTTCCGCCAGAGGTTCCGCCTTGAGAATCTGCATCAGAAGATTCACTTGCAGTCACAGACGATCTAATGGAGGACCGCGCTTGAGTAGACGACCCCACCACACTAGATGATCTTATTCCACTGGAGGGTCCGGCTTGAGTAGATCCTGATGTCCTACGGGATTGAGATCCAGAACCTCCCAAGGACGTAGGTCCACCAGCGATGTTGCTATCCAGTTCCGTCAGGAAAACAGATACTCTGGATGCAGAACTAAAACTAGTCGCGGCCAAGGTGGAGGAATACGATGGTGCGGAGGAGGCTCCGGGTATCCCGTCAGTTATCTCTTCGATATCTTCGCTCTCGCTGTCGAGATCAGCAGCAGCAATGCCGATCTGCCAATTTTCAAGATCATAGACAACGTAAAGGCCCCGCAAAACTGAATCACCGAGAATATACCTCTCATCGAGGTATACATTATAGTAATCAGCCGTCAAGCCAAGGAGGCAAATAGCATCACCATTAGAGTCAGTGGCAATTGAATCGTCATTGTTATATAGAGGCATCATCATAGCCTCGATGGGCACATTCACTCGCAAACCGGAGAAGTCAAACTCAACCGATCCAGCAGTCGCACACTGGAGGACATAAGCCCCGAGTGATCTAGAATACTCTGCATTGGTGGTGTTCACAATGGAATCGACAAAGTGGCCAGGAAGGCGAGACAATGTGGCACCGCTGTCAAGCAAGACCGGAATAGAACACCTGATCAGTGACTGCTCATTTCCCGATGCGTCCTGGACACCTAAACCATGAAGCATTACAGTAAGAGAGGAAGGCTCTCGCGTGGTGGAGTCACCTATGAGCTCTCGTATTACCGGCACAATACCCAGATCGCCCTTGTACTTGGCGTGGTCAACACCTCCAAAAAGCAGCGTCCCCGTATCCTCATTGATGTGGTCCAGGTAGAGAGAGTAGGCGACACTAGAGATTAGGCCTTGTTGCTTCATTTGCATTGGAATATTGTCATAGGTACCAACAGCCACGCCAGAGACAAGGCCAGTCACACTAGCTTCCTGATATTTAGGACCAATGCCAAATACTCCATCAGTTGAGTTGGACGTGTTCGCGACAGCAAAGTTCGCAGCTGAAATCCTCACATCATTAATGGAGATGTCGTCTTGACCATAAAATCCGAATGCCACAGTCCCATCTCCATAGCGGATGGCAAATTCAGTCGAGTTCTCGGACCAGGACGAAGACTCAGCTGTATCGAAAAACGAGCCGTCTGAACACTCCACCTGGTATGAAGAGGGGACGCTGGAGCCACTAGCACCCTCACAGTATGGATTATTAGGTTCCATTAGCCATAGATCTGCCGAACCAGTATCAATTGCAACAGCTACAGTCTGTGGGGGCGACCCAATCTCGAGGGTAATATGATATTGGTTCTTGAGGTTAGCCAGCTCGGCAGAAACAGAATCACGCTTGAAATGTCCAAGCGTTACCGAGCGAGGTGTTTTAGCATGGAATCCAAAGCTAACGACCTTCTTCGCCGAGGCAATGGGAAGACAAGACAATAAGAGGAGTGCGTCGGTGAGGGTTCGCATTACACCTAACCGGGGCATTCTGCTGCTTAAATAACTCGACTTAGCTGCAGTGCTTGGCCCCCATGCGTATCATCGATGCAGGTCAAGAATAGTTTGAATACATCGGGCCATTAGCCGGTCTCTGGAGCTGTGGCGGCGCTATAGGCGAAACTACATGTGCTGGGCGGCATTGCACGTGCTGAACAACCAAATATAACCTGGCAGTTTCTCAAGTATGTTATACATGTCAACTCTAAGTACGCCACCGACTCTTGGCAAGCCAGAAAGCACTCGCAGCCAAGAAGTCTCTAAATGAAGCCTCTTACGGCAACAATGGGCGAAGTATTTAGATAAATACTTTGCTGCAAAATTCAAAATAATTGACAACCGACGACCTCGAACATATGAGGTTTATTATATTAAATAAGCGAGAATACCAAGCCATAGTAGATCAGCCTTTACAGCCACACCGACGCCACTAGATGGAGAAGCCGCTTCTGAAGTCCCGCTAAGAGGTTGTGCACTACCAGAAGAAACAGCTGAAGTGGGAGATGGGTTCGTGGAGGAGCCATCTTGAGCAGTAGCTGGTCCTGTTCCCGCCGATTTTACTCCAAGAGATTGTGATCGAGACCTAGCGCTGGAGGAGCTCATAGGAGGTGGTGTATATGTATATTCAATGGACCGTGTGGAACGAGAAACAGAACTGGTGTTGAAATTCGGGGCTGTTGGATACACGGTTATTTCCTGAGCAGTACTATAATTGCTGGCGAAAGATGTGGAAGAGTATGATGCTGCCGAGAAGCCTGGTATCCCGTCGGTTATCTCCTCAACATCTTCGCTCTCGCTCTCGAGATCAGCAGTAGCAATACCGATCTCCCAGTTGTCAAGGTCATAGACAACGTAGAGGGCTCTGATGACTGAAGTCCCGATAATGTACGTATGCCCAGACTCTGGCACCTCTGTGCCATTAGTTATACCAAACACACAAATTTCATTGCCGTAATCGTCGTAGAATGTCTCGTTGCTATAGGCAAAAGGACGTCCCATCATATCGCCAATCTGCACCTTTACGTGCACACCTGAGAAATCGAAAATAATGTTCCCAGCTGTCTCACAATAAATCGCGTAACCTCTTACGGTATTTGAAAAATTGGCGTCGAGTGCTTTTACGAGAGGTTGGACAAGAGCGTTTGGAATAACAGAGTACCTGCCACTAGTATCAAACGCTACAGGAATTGCACACTCTGCTAGCCACTGTTCGTTTCCTGCATCGTCTTCAATACCTATTCCATGGAGCATTACGGCTAAATTCACAGGCTCCTTGATTTGGATGCCGGTATCTCGTACGTAGTAGCGCAATACAGGAATAATGCCGAGATCCCCCTTATACTTGGCGTGGTCAACACCGCCGAAGAGCAGTGTCCCAGCTCCTTTGTCGAGATGGTCCAGGAAGAGGGAATACGCAACACTAGATATGAGGCCCTGTCGCTTCATCTGGATCGGAATATTATCGTAGGTATAAGCATCAGCATCACCATCCAGTAGATTTAGACCGGCTTTGGCGTATCTGGGTCCAAGGCCAAAAACTGTATAGGTGCAGTTGGATACATTCGCGACCGCAAAATTGGCCTGCGAAATCGTCGTACCGTCTATTGATATATCGTCCTGGCCATAGTCACCAGATGCTACTCCTCCGGTCCACTCGACGGTATGAAACTCTGACGTCGAGGACGAGTTACGATTCCAGGTGGAAGACTTCTCGCGATCAAACAACATGCTGTTGTAACAGAATGTTCGATTTGAATCGGGGATATTAGAGTCAGTGGCATTATGGCAGTAAGGGTTATCTGGACTCACCAGCCAGAAATCAGCGGAGCCAGTGTCAATTCGGGCAGAAATATTCTGAGGGGGGGTGCCAACAATCAGGGAAATTTCATAATAATCCAATACGTCGACAAGCCGGGTAGTGATAACATCACGTTTTGAGTTCCCAAACTCTGGTGCCTGAGGTTCACTTGCACGTACCCTAAAGCTAACAACCCTCTTTGCGGACCCTAAAGATGATACAAGCAATAGGAGAATACCCGTGAGTACTCGCATTACTTCGTGAGTAAGAAAAAAAAAATGTGAGCCCTTATGGTACTTGACCGAAATAAGCTATGTTATACTATGGGGGCCAAGACCAGTTCACTAAGCACCTCATGTCTCAGATGTGCATGCCAGCAGAAATGGCGTAGAAATGCTGATGGATCCGTCAATAATAGCTTCAGAATAATGGGCACTATATATACCGCCGCGCAGGTTTGCGTTAGTGTTCTGAGATCTCATCTTGCCCATGCAGGCATCACAAAAGCCAGCCAAGAGAACTTGCGCACACGGCAAACAGAGCTGGTTAGGGTTATTCCTCGAGTAATGTGATGGCACCTGCTGCAAGATGAACTAAATCATGGCATGGTTAACTTGTTCCGGGCTAGTTTATCGGCCGAGTTCACGGCGATCCATACTCAGAAATCTCTGCAAACAAAGCACAAGATAATCTGAGCAGTCGCGTCACTTCTTAAAATGTTCGGATGAGTCTGGCACAGCGGCCCGTGAACCCAGCTGCATGAGCTCCCTCGCTAAGCTGCAGCCTGCGGCAAAGGCTGTGTGCAGACGCAGTATCTTGCCACCCAACTATACCGCGATGTAGGCCAAGAAATAACCATACTCGAGGTTCACAACTGCTCGTTGTTTTAGAACCTGCATGGATTGAAGCTAGTGCAAGTGCTGAAGAACCACCTCTATGCAGAGTTACATGAGTGCCAAGCATTCCCCACGTCCGACCTCACTCGGTCTCGCAAATATCTAAGAGGTTGTGGTCACGCTTCCTCAAGGATATTTCTGTACAATAACTATAATTCTATGTAAGTTACGAAATTCCAAAATTGGGTCGAACAACCCTTAAGTCCAACTCGATATCAAAGAAGTAGCATGAAAATACCAGCGAGCCAAAAGTTAGCAGTACTCCTGACTGCTCCACAACTAAAGCTTGTCCCTCCTAAGGTTACGGTTTGGCATCTTGAAAGAGAAGATGAACTCACCCCACTGGAGGATCTTGTCCCACTAGAGGACCTGGATTGAGTAGATGATGATCCTCCACGATAGCCAGATCCACTAGAAGATCTGGATTGAGTAGACGATGATACTCCACCGGATTGAGATCCGCTAGAGGATCTGGATTGAGTAGACGATGATCCTCCTCGGGGTTGAAATCCACTTGAAATGCCGCTATCGAAGTCCGTCAGATAAACAGATACTCTAGATGCAGAGCTAAAAGTAGTTGCGGCCAAGGTGGAAGAATACGATGGTGCGGAGGACCCCCCTGGTATCGTGTCAGTTATCTCCTCAATATCCTCGCTGTCGCTCTCAAGATCAGCGGTGGCTATACCAATTTCCCAGTTATCAAGATCATAAACAACGTAAAGCCCTCTCAAAACTGAATCACCGAGAATATAATGCTCAGAGAGATATACACTATTGTAGGCATACCTGAAGCCCAGATCACATAAAGTATTGCCGTTAGAGTCAGTAGCGATTGTGCCGTCAATATTAACCAAAGGATATAACATAGCGTCAAGCGGCACATTTACTTTGACACCCGAGAAATCAAGCTCGATTGACCCAGTAGTTCCACATGGTAGTGAGTGAAGCATATCAGAAGGCCAATAATCGGCACCCGTGGCATTTGCAATAACATTGATGAAGTAACCAGGAAGGTAAGACACTGTACTTCCACTGTCCAGGATGACTGGAAGCGCACACTTTATCAGTGACTGGCTACTTCCAGACGCATCCCTGACGCCTATACCATGGAGCATCACGGAAAGAGACGCTGGCTCCCGGAGAGCGACACCTACTGACTCGAGTGCAGGCAAAATAGGAACGACACCCAGAGATCCCTTATACTTAAAGTGGTCAACCCCACCAAAGAGTATGGTCCCAGCATCCTCATCAACATGGTCCAAGTACATAGAGTACGCAACAGTGGAGATCAAGCCCTGTTGCTTCATTTGAATAGGGATATTATCATAGGTGTCAACAGCTATACCGGGTGGAAGCAGGCTTCTCACAGTAGCTTCTCCATACCGAAGTCCGATGCCAAACACTGCGACTGTGGAGTTGGATGCGTTCGCAACTGCAAAGTTCGCGCTGGAAATTTTGATGTCACCTATAGATATATCGTCCTGACCATAAAGTCCCCACGCTCCGCTCCCGTCTCCGTAACTGATACTGAATTCAGTGGAGTTTTCGGACCATGAAGAAGAATCAGCCGTATCAAAGAACGATCCGTCTAAACACTCCACCTGGTTTGCATAGGGAACACTGGAGCCAGTAATACCCTCACAATATGGATTGTCAGGTTCCATTAGCCATAGATCGGCCGAACCAGTGTCAATTGCAACAGATACATTCTGTGGGGGGGTTCCAACCTCGAGGGTGATATAATATAGCCAATCGCGGTTAGCCAGCTCTGCAGAAAGGTAATCACGTTTGGAATTTCCAAAGGTTACAGAGCGAGACGTCTTGGCATGGAATTTGAAGCTCACGACCTTTTTCGCCGACGTGGTAGGAAGACAGGAGAGTAGTAGAAGTAGATCCGTCAATGTCTGCATTTTACCTAGGCAGTGCACTGTACCGTTTAAATAGCTCGAATTAGCTGCAATGCTTCGCCTCCAGGCGGATCATTAATGCAGGCTAAGGAACAGTATTAGCTACCCTCGGGCCATTAGCCCGTTGATAGAGCATTGACACCACTGGGACGAAAGTTGATGGTTCTACAACCAGACATACCCTAGCATTTTCTTGAGTACTTTAGATATGTCAACTTTCAGGCGGCACTATCCGTTGCCAAGCCGTCATATGCAATATACAAGGGTCTCTAAATGAAGCCTCTACGCAGCAACGGGCGAGACTGTAGCTAGGCAGAGCTTTACTGGCAAAGTTCCTATATAATTGACAACCAATGGTCCAGCTACCTCCAACAATTAGAGGTCTTGGTTATATTAAATAAGCGATGATACCAACCCATAAATTAGCGGCCATTATCGGCGCACTGCCATCACTAGATGGAGAAGCTGCATCTGAGGTCCCGCTAGAAGGCTCTGAACTACCAGGTTGTGAACTACTGGAAGAAACTGCCGGAGTGGGAGTTGGGCCCGTGGAGGAGCTCTCTTGAGCAGTAGATGGTCTTATTCCTCCAGATTTCACTCCAAGAGATTGTGATCGAGGTCTAGCGCTAGAGGAGCTCATACCGAATGGTGTAAATCCAAGGGAACGTGTGGAACGGGAAATAGAGGTACTATTAACATTTGTCGCCGTCGGGTAAACAGTTATATCCTGTGCAGTACTATAATTGCTGGCAACAATTGTAGAGGAGTATGATGGTGCCGAGAAGCCTGGTATCCCGTCGGTTATCTCCTCAATATCTTCGCTCTCGCTGTCGAGATCAGCAGCAGCAATGCCGATCTCCCAGTTGTCAAGGTCATAGACAACGTAGAGAGATCTCAAAACTGAAGTCCCAATAATGTACGTATACCGAGAATCTGGTGCCTCTGTGTCGTTACTTATACCAAATGCGCATCCTGCGTTGCCATAATCGTCGGTGAATATATCGCCCCCTAAAGTATAAAGAGGCGCCAACATATCGCTGATCGCCACTTTTACGTGTACACCCGAAAAATTGAGAATAATATATCCAGTTGTTGTACAATAGATCACGTAACTCCCTAGTAGTACGGAATAGTCGGCATCGAGTGCTTTCCCGATAGGGTCGGCAAGAACGCTTGGAATAAGAGAATACTTGGCGCCACTGTCAAGCTGTACCGGGATTGAGCACTCTACCAGCCACTGTTCGTTCCCTGCATCGTCTTCAATACCAATGCCATGGAGCATTACGACTAACCACGTAGGCTCCTTAATTTGAACGTCGGTATTTTGTTGATAGTAGCGCAACACAGGAACAATACCGAGATCTCCCTTATACTTGGCGTGGTCAACACCGCCAAATAGTAGTGTCCCAGCTCGCTTGTCATAACTGTCCAAGAAGAGAGAATACGAAACACTAGATGTGAGGCCCTGTTGCTTCATTTGGATCGGGATGTTATCGTAGGCATAATCATCACGATCAGGACCAAATTGAGCTACAGAGGCTTCACCGTATCTAGGTCCAATGCCAAAAAGTGTATAGCTGCAGTTGGACTCATTCGCGACTGCAAAATTAGCCTGCGAGATGACCTTACCGCCTATTGATATATCGTCTTGGCCATAGTCACCAGATGCTAAACCCCCTATATATTGCCCTTTGAACCTCATTGTCGAGTTACGACTCCAGGTGGAAGACTTCTCTCGATCGAAGAACCAGCTGTTTTCACAGCTGGTTCGATTTGAATAGGGAATATCAGAGCTAGAAGCATTTATACAGTAAGGGTTGTCTGGACTCATAAGCCAAAAATCAGATGAGCCAGTGTCGACGCGAGCCGAAACATTCTGAGGGGGGCTTCCAATGGTAAGGGATAATTCATAATATTCTAATATGTCGACAAGCCTGATAGTGACAACATCACGCTTCGACCTCCCAATCTCTAGTGCCTGAGGTTCACTTGCACGCACCCTGAAGCTAACAACTTTCTTTGCGAATCCAAGGGAGAATACAAACAGTAGTAGAATACCCGTGAGTGCTCGCATTACTTCCTTCCTGGGCAAAGATTGACAAAAGTAGATACTTGCAGTGCTAACCAAAACAAGCTATGAGGGCAGATATTGTACGCAGGCCAAGGGGCTAGTACACTAAGCATCCCATGTTTTAAATGTGCATGTCAACGGAACTCACGTAGAATTGCTGCTTGACTCATCGTAATACAGCAATAGTCTCAGAAATGAGTAGACTCTATATATACCTCCATGTAGTTTTGGGCTAATGCGTGTTGTCGAGACCTCGGTTTGCCCCTGCAGGCATCAAATAGCCAGCCAAGAAGACTTGCACACGGAGACAGAGTTGGTTCTTGCGGCTCAAATAGAGTGATCGCACGTGCTGCGAGATGAACCAGAATCATAGAGAATGGTCTAGGAGCTTAATGCTAAGGCCGAGTACATAGCGATATATTATCCCGGAATGCCTCCCGAAAAATGGTGAATGATACGTGCAGTTTCTCTGCTTGATGAAATGCTCGGATAAGTCAGGCATGACGGCCCGCGAATCATGCTGCATGAGCCCTCTCGCGTAGCTGCAGTATGCGGCACAGGCTGCATGCCAACATTTATTTCCCCATCACCGCCAAGAGTCCCTGACATACGGCCAGGTACCGAGGTCGAACCACAGGCCATCAAGTTGCATATACGCACGTCATAACTTAATCATAAGTCTTCAAAGAATAAATTTCATGCAGCTGTTCTTAGACCTTGTGATACCGCATTGGGCAAGCTATGCAGTGTTCCATGACTAATTGAGGTGGCAAGAGGTGCACTGCATCTGACACAACTATACATGGCTAAAATTAGTCCTACACCTAGACCAATTGGTTGTTTAACCTGCAGATACTGAAAATCTGCGAGGCATATACTGGAGTTGAGTGGAATAGCTGCAGCTGCTTGATTGGAACAGCTCATACTTCCACAGAAGCCTAGCTGTTCATTCTTAAATAGATATACGATGTTTCCATTGGAGAACTTACCAGCTAGACTCAGTGATCCAGACATGCTCGCATAACTTTCGGATTGCCCTCGTAACAGCGAACTGAGCTCATCACCTAGTTTAGTCCATAAACTTTCGTATATGACTCGCCCCCATGACATTGAAGGATTTTCATTTTCTGCCCAGTTATGAAGTTATAGAGCGAGTCAAAACCGATTTGAGTATACATTCTTTAGTCCCAGGAACCGAAAGCAGTTACTACACGGAACGAATGATGCAAATGTCTCCAGCCATTGATGGGAACATACTATAACTATAACATGGGTACACAAATGCGTGGTATATTACAGAAGAAACACAAAAATACCTGCAAGCCATAAATTAGCAGTGCTCCTACTGGCACCGCCGTCAGGTCCACCCCCGCCGATAGTACCAGCAGCAGACCCTGCATTACCGAAGGAGGAAGCAGCGCCAGGAAATCCTCCAATTGAGGGGCCTGCTCCTACAAACGGTGTTGCACCTGAAGAGTCTCCAGTAGAAGACCTCGCACTGGAAGACCTCGCACTAGAAGACCTCGTGCTAGAAGAGCTCGTACTAGAAGACCTTGCACTAGAGGACTTTGCGCTTGAAAACGTTTTACTAGAAGGCCACGCACTCGAAAGCACCGTTTCGGTAGGATCCTCCGTTTCAGTAATCGAAGTGCGCCCGCTGCTCTGGGTCAAAAAAACTGATATCTTACTTGCAGTACTGTAACTCCCAGTGGGAGTTGCGGATGAGTACGATGGCGCGGAGGAACCTCGTGGTATCTTACCAGTAATCTCCTCAATATCACTGCTCTCGTTGTCAAGATCACCAGTGGCAATGCCGACCTCCCAGTTCTCAAGGTCATAGACAACGTAAAGTCCCCTCAAGACTGAATTGCCCAGAGTGTACGTGTGAAAGGCGCTTACACTTTGACCATCTGAGTCTAACCCAAGATAGCATAAAGGGTTGCCAGCATTGTCGGTGTAAGGGCCGCCGTTAGTACTCATTACCGGAGTTATCATAGCCTCAACTAGCACTTCCACCTGGACACCCGAAAAATCAAGCATGATTGACCCAGCAGTCTGACAGGGGAGAAGATAATAATTATACGCAGACGTAAACGAAGCGTTAAGAGCTCTTGCGATAGGCTCGATGATGACTGCGGGAAGCTTGCAATGAGATACTCCACTGTCAAGCTCGGCCGAGAGAGCAAACTCTGCCAACCACTGGCTATTTCCTGAGTTGTCCTTCACACCTAAACCATTCAACATTACCGCAAAATATCTGGGCTCATCTGAAACAATACCACTACTGAAACGTTGATGCAGGACCGGAACAACACCCAGATTGCCCTTATATTTGGCATGGTCAACACCACCAAAGAGCAGCGTCCCCGTATCTTCCTCCGTATGATCCAGGTAGAGAGAGTAGGCAACACTGGTAATAAGACCCTGCTGCTTCATTTGAATTGGAAAATTATCGTAGATGCCAGTAACCACACCGTTGGAGTCGTGCGTTTTGTGCACGCCTTCTCCATATCTAGGTCCAATGCCAAATACCCCGTCTGTTCTATTAGACCTGCTCGCAACTGCAAAGTTTGCCTTAGTGACTTTTGCACCATTTATGGATATATCGTCTTGACCGAAATATCCCGCCGCCACAGTCGTATCAAGAAAACTAATGTTAAACTTGGTCGAGCTGTCAGTCCAGGAAGAAGAATCGGCTGGATTGAAAAACACATCATCGTCGCAATCAAACACATCTTGAGCCGCGCTGTTGGAGCCACTACCTCCCGAGCAAAAAGGATTACTAGTATCCATCAGCCATGTATCAGATATTCCAGTGCTAATTCTTAGCTGGACCTCCTGAGGAGGGTTACCAATTTGCAAAGCTACACTATAATAAAATCTCTCATTGGATAGCTCGATAGACAGAGTATCACGTTTCGAAGAATCGAGGATGTGTGAGCGAGGAGTTTTGGCTCTAATACTGAATGGGACTACTTTTGCAGCAGACGTGAGAGTTAATTCACAAGTCAAGACGAGTAGGCTTGCCAATAGCTGCATTAGCTTCCTTAGAATGAACATCAGGTTATATATATATGCATTTGACTACACTTTGTGTGGGACGGCGCAGGTTGAGAAACATATGCTAGGCTTATTCGCATGCATGTTTTGGATTGCTAGGCTAATCGAATTTTACATGCTTTGCAGCTAGAGTATCGTATATGCCCTTGGGTGGATAAACACAGTCTCGGCCATAAGTGCCTCAATATACGTCTTTGATGGCCTCGGTCATAATCGTTGTTGTGTGTAATGCTCCTGGAAAGCATCTCCTGCCTAATTAGCCAGTGTTTGCAGAGTCACACGCGGGTACTCAAGATGAATAAAACTTATGAGGGATGCCTAGACAGCTTTGTTATAGTCTGTAAGCTCACACTGCATGAGGTTTCTCGCGTAGATGCAGTGACTGACACAATATGCATCCCTTCAACACTTCCGTATGCCAAGAGCCTTCGCATTCGGCCAAATTCCGAGGTCAGAACTGGTGACAAAATTCTTTACTAGCAACTACATCCTTTCTCTTGAACATACGTTAAAAAATATTGTGCAGTTGCTTTCTACCCAAAGTTGGAACAGAATCGTCTAATTACTAAGGTGGCAAGTGGTGCGCTACAATTATTCATGGTTACGATCGCTTTCATTGCCTAGACAGCACCCACTTTATCTGCAGATCCCATGAACGCGCAAGATCTTCGGGGTCACTTGGGTTATCTTCATCTGGTCGAACATTACCTCTTGATTTTATAGATGCCTTGACTATTCGATGTGTTTCTTCAAAATTTACCGGGAGAACGTAGTGATCCAGGTATGCTCACATAAAAGCCGAATTACTTCCCTAACAAAGCAACAGAGCTCATCATATGGTTTCAAGCCTTGGAATTGGTATATGTCGTCTTTCTCATAATAACTGGGATCTCATCTGTCCGGTGTTGAAGTCACAGATGAGTCAAGTCCTGTATCAGTAAACTATTCAGTCACTAGACTTTTTAGCCTTTGACGACCAAAGAGACTTACAGAATTCTTGGTACACTTTCGCAATTAAATCAATAGCATGAGCATAATAATGTATGCTGTATTATAGGAGTAGCATGAAAATGCCTGCGAGCCATAAACTAGCGCTACTCTTACTAGCACTGCGCTCGCCCCCATCTGAACTGTCTCCACCTGCAACAGAAGTAGCAGAGTCTGCAATACGGGAGGACAAAGTAGCACCAGGGGATTCTCCGTTAGAGGTGCCCGCTCCTCCTGACCGCGCTCCACTAGAAGACCTCACACTAGGGCTTTCCGTTCCAGTAGGACCCTCCGTTTCGCTGGTGGAAGTGGGTTCATCATCCTCGCCTCCGCTGTTTAGGTGAGTCAAGAACACCGATATCCTACTTGCAGTACTATAACTCGAGGATGCAGTCACAGATGAGTATGATGGTGCGGAGGAGCCTCGTGGTATCCCATCAGTAATCTCCTCAATATCACTGCTCTCGTTGTCAAGATCACCAGTGGCAATGCCGATCTCCCAGTTCTCAAGGTCATAGACAACGTAAAGTCCCCTCAAGATTGAATCACCCAGAACGTATATCTGACTGGAGACTGGAGCTTGACCATAAGAATCTAAACCCAGATAGCATACAGGTTTGCCAGCGTTGTCGGTAATAGGACTGCCGCTAGTAGACAATGCCGGCGTTACCATAGCCTCAACTAGCACTTCCACTTGCACACCCGAAAAATCAAGGATGATCGACCCAGCAGTTTCACAGTACACAATGTAGTGTTGTGCCGAAGGCGAATACTCAGCGTTTAGAGCATCTGCGATAGGACGGATAATGACTGCGGGAAGAATAGAGAAAGTTGCTCCACTGTCAAGTATGGCCATGAGGGAAACCTCTGCCAACCACTGGCTATTTCCTGAGTGGTCCTTGACGCCTAAACCATTTAAAATGACCGTAAGAGACAGGGGCTCTTGAGGAATAATTCCACCTTCCAGTCGTTGAAACAGAACCGGAACAATACCCAAATTGCCCTTATACTTAGCATGGTCGACACCACCAAAGAGCAGCGTCCCCGCGTCTTCCTCCATATGATCCAGATAGAGAGAGTAGCTAATACTGGAGATGAGACCTTGTTGCTTCATTTGAATTGGGATGTTATCATAAAGGCCAGTAACCACACCATTGGAGTCAGCTGTAGCTCCGGTCACGGCTTGCTGGTTTCTAGGTCCAATGCCAAACACTCCAGCTGTTATATTGGACTCACTCACAAGTGCAAAGTTCGCCTTGGAAATTTTTGCGCCATTTATAGATAAATCATCTTGACCATATGATCCGAATGCCACGCTCGTATCAAGATATTCAATGTAGAACTGGGTCGAATTGTCAGTCCAAGAAGAAGACTCGTCTGAGTTGAACAACGCGCCATCTTTGCAGTCCACACGATACTGAGAAGCGATGTTGGAGTCGCTGGCTCCCGAGCAGAATGGATTGCCAGTACCCATCAGCCATAAATCAGCCGACCCAGTGTCAATTATAGTCAAGACATCCTGAGGGGGGTTACCAACCTGGAGAGTTACAAGGTATTGCATCCTGGCATTGGCTAGTTCGACCGAGACGGTATCACGTTTCGAGAAATTAAGGGTTTGAGCGCGAGGAGTTCCAGCTCTAAAACTGAAAGGGACTACTTTTGCTGCAGATGTGAGAGGTATTTCACAAGCCAAGAGAAGCAGACTTGCTAATAAGTGCATCAGCATCTACAAAATAAAGTTTGGTTTATATAGCCTTTCTGATTACATTGTGCATAAGATAGCGCAGATCGAGAGACATATGCTTGGCCTATCGCGTGCATAGTGGAATGCTGGGCTCTTAGATTCAACAGGTCTCGCAGCCGATATCACTTGAGTGCGCTTCTGCGTTCATAAGCACATTTTTCGCCATTGGTGACGCGTAAAGGATAGCCTCACTTCTTCCGTGGCCTCGGCCGGCCACTGCAGGCATCATCATACAGCCAAGAAAGGTCATATGGTAAGCAGAATTGATGGCGTTATGCTTGAATTTCCATCTAAGGGTATTTTTAGACTTGTAGCAGAAGTAGGGACTATGACTGTTCTGTATTCATCCTTGCGTGTATCGCTCTTTGCATCCCGCTGCATGGCTAGCCAGTACTTGGCAGTTCACACAAGGATACTTGACATGTATAGCGATTACGGTGAATGCAGAGACAGATCTGTTGAAGCGATTGTAAAATCACACCGCATGAGGCTTCTCGCGTAGCTGCAGAGTCTGAAACAAGATGCATCCCACCAACACTTCCTTATGCCAAGAGTCTTCACATTCCGTTAGATCCCGGGTTCTGAAGCAGCAACAATCTCGTTTACTAGCAAATGGATATTCTTTCTTGCACATGCGCAAAAATTTCGTGTAAGTATTTTGAATCTTCACCCAAAGTTCGACAAGGATCGCCTAATGACTAAGGTGCAAGTTAGTGCCTGGGATCATACATGGCTGCAATCGCTCTCACTACCGAGAGCAGTTAGTACCCACTTTTCTGCAGATCCCATGAATGTACACGATATTTTGGGTCGAACAGAATGTTTGCATCTGGTTAACCACTAGCTCTTTGTTCCACAGATGCCCAACTTTTATTTTGAGATGGATATACGATTCTTGTTTTGAAGAAGTTCCATGGTGATCTAGATATACACGCATAGCTCTCGTATTGAACTCGCAACTGGCGAAATAGGCTTCTGATCTAGCTTGAGTCCATCAGATCTCGTGTGTGACCCGTCCGCATGACATTCGCGGATCTTTCATTTTTAGCCGAGTTCCGAGGTCATAGGGCAAGCTAAAACCAGTATCAGTACACTAGTCTAAGGAATAGAACGCAGTCATGAATTTGCGTAACGAGTAAGGGGAGAATCTCTCCAGTCGTGATCGGAAACATACTATAACATGAGCATACAAATGCGTGATGTGTTACAGAAGAAACACGAAAAAGCCTGCAAGCCATAAATTAGCAGTGCTTCTTACGGCACCACCCTCGTCTGACTCGCCTTTACCTGTTCCACTAGAAGATTGCCCATTAGAAGACCCTGTTCCAGTAGTACCCTCCGTCCCAGGGGAAATGGGTCCATTGCTCTTGCCTCCGCTGTTAGTCAAAAACACTGATATACTACTTGCAGTAGTATAACCGCGGGTGGCAGTATTAGACGAGTATGATGGTGCGGAGGAGCCTCGTGGTATCCTATCCGTGATCTCCTCGATATCACTGCTTTCGCTGTCAATATCGCCAGTGGCTATACCAACCTCCCAGTTCTCAAGATCGTACACAACGTAAAGTCCCCTCAAGATTGAATCACCTAGAACGTACCTCTGTACGGGATTCACATTTCGGCCGTAACGGTTTATACCCAGATAGCACAAATGGTTGCCAACATCATCGGTATAAGGGCTGCCGTCAGTAGCGGTTAGAGGACTTAACATAGCCTGGAGCAGCACTTCCACTTGCACACCCGAAAAATCAAGCATGATTGACCCAGCTGTTTGACAGGGAAGATGATCACCTAGCTCAAATGAATACGAAGCGTTAAGAGCTCTTGCGATAGGAAGAATGAGGACTGCGGGAAGACGACAAAATGTCGATCCGCTGTCAAGTATGGCTTCGACAGCAAACTCTGCCAGCCACTGGCTGTTGCCTAACTCGTCCTTAACGCCCAAACCATTAAACACCACCGCAAGGTGCTCGGGCTCACCTAAAACAATGTCACTGCCGAAGCGTTGCTTGACCACCGGAACAACGCCCATATTGCCCTTATACTTGGCGTGGTCAATACCACCAAAGAGCAGCGTCCCCGTATCTTCACCGATATGATCCAGGTAGAGAGAGTAGCTGACACTGGAGATGAACCCTTGTTGCTTCATTTGAATGGGAAGATTGTCATAGAAGTTACTCAGTACACGATTAGAGTGATACTCAGTCTTCACGCGTTCGAGCTTTCTAGGTCCAATGCCAAATACCCCCCCGCCTGTTGTATTGGAACTGCTCGCAACTGCAAAGTTCGCCTTGGAAATTCTCGCACCATTTATGGTTACATCGTCTTGACCGAAAGAACCCGACGTTTCAGTCCGATCTTCATACAGGATGTGAAACTCGGTCGAATTGTCGGTCCAAGAAGAAGAATCAGCCGGATTGAAGAATGCATTAGCATTGCAATCTACCCGATACTGAGAAGCTATGTCAGAGTCGCTGGCTCGCGAGCAATATGGATTACTAGGATTTATCATCCACAAATCAGCCGACCCAGTTGCAATCCTCACCGATACTTCCTGAGGGGGAGTACCAACCTGGAGAGTTACAAGGTATTGCACCCTTTCATTGGATAGCTCGGTAGAAACAGTGTTACGTCTCGAAAGGTTAACAACCTGTGAGCGAGGAGTTTTTGCCTTGAATCTGAAGGGGACTACTTTCGCTGCCGCCGTGAGAGTTAACACGCTAGTCGAGAGAAGTAGACTTGCAATTAAGTGCATCAACTTCTGTAAAATGACCCTCAGGTTTAAATAGTCTACATGCATACCTGTCTGACTGCACTGTGTATGCGATGGCGAGGTAGGTCTGTTCGCATGCATTTGTTGAAGTGCTAGGCCAATTGGATTAGAAAGAGTTTGCAGCTTATGCCACTTGAATATGCGCCTGAGTTGTTAAAACACAGTGTCCGCCATAGTCGCATCAATATAAATTAGCCTTTACTTCTTTGATGACCTCGGTCGGAATCTGCAGGCCTCACACAGCCAGGAGGGCTTGCATGGTAAACAGAGTGGATGGCCTTATGCCTGAATATATGTCTAAGAATTTTTTTTCTGCTTGAAGTAGAATCACCCGGCACGACTTGTTCGTATACGCCTGTGCGTGTATTGCTCTTCGGAAGGCACCCTACTGCATAGTTACCCAGTTTTCAGCAGCGTTTACATGAGAATACTCAACCTGAATAACGCCTATGATGGATGCTCATGCAGCTCTGTTACAGACTGTAAACTCACACTGCATGGTGTTCTCGCGTAGCTGCAATGTCTAACACAGGATGCATACTAACACCTCCTTAGTCAACAGTCATCACATTCGGTCTGATTCAGAGGCCCGAACCAGCGACAAAATCGTTTACTAGAGATTTTCACTCTTGACCAGACGCGTAAAGATGTTAGGCAGTTATGTTTAGATATCTACCCAGAGATTGATCAAGGTCGTCTACGAGTAACATGGCAAGTGCTGCGCTATGAATACATATGGCTACAGTTCATTCCCTAGGAGTACATGATGCAGTTGGTACCCATATTGTCTGCAGGTTTCAGCGCAAGACCTTTGGGGTAAATTATGATATCATCATCTGATTGAACACTAGCTCTTAATATACCGCGTGCCTTGACTAGCATACGATGTTTGCCTTGAAGATGTACAGGATAGACGTAATGATCCACATAGACCCACATACCACCTGAATCACGCTCCTAACAAAGCAAAATGAGCTCATCCCGTAGCTTGAAGTTTTGAAATTCGTTGTATGTCCTCTTCCTCATGATAGCCAAGGATCCATAATCTTCTGTCAAGTGCCGTAGCACGAGACCAGTCAAACCCGTTATCAACAATTATCTAGTCAATAGATTATTGGTCTCGAAAGATCAGACTTGCAGCAGTTATCAGTACGCATAACGATTTATCATAAGCTTTCCGGCATTTGAAATTATACTATAGCATGAGCGCACTAATGCGTGCTGCACTACAAAAGTAGCATAAGAATCCCCGCAAGCCATAAACTAGCACAGCGCTTACTAGCGCCGCCCATAGCCGGCACGCCTCCGCCTGGAGAAGAACTAGCAGGTGCTTCCACATGGGATGATGAAGCCGCTCCAGGAGTTCCTCCATTAGAAGGACCTGCTCCTCCAGAAGGTTTCTCCCCTCCAGAAGGCTCTGCCCCAGATGGGTTTCCTCCACAAGGTTTCCCTCCGCCAGATTGTTCTCCACAAGGTGATCCCTCTCCAGAAGGCTCAGCCCCAGAAGGTTCCTCGCCACCAGAGGGCTCGTTTCCGCCCGAAGGCTTTGTTCCAGTAGGACCCTCCGTTCCAGTAGGACCTTCCGTTCTAGTAGGGCTCTCCGTTTCAGTGGGACTCTCCGTTTGAGTAGGATCTTTAGTTCCAGTTGGATCATCCGTTCCAGTGGAATTCTCTGTTCCAGTAGGACCTTCTGTTCCAGTCGGAGTCTCTGTTGCAGTAGGACTCTCCGTCTCAGTAGTGGAAGTGGGGATATCATTCCTGCCTCCGCTGATCAGGCTAGTCAAAAACACTGTAATCTCGTCTGCAGTACTATAAGTGCCGCTGGCAGTCATAGATGAGTATGACGGTGCCGAGGAACCTCGAGGTATCTTGTCTGTAATCTCCTCGATATCACTGCTCTCGCTGTCAAGATCCCCAGTGGCAATACCAATTTCCCAGTTTTCAAGGTCATAGACAACGTAAAGTCCCCTCAAGAGTGAATCACCTAGAACGTACAGCTCATTGGAGAACACATTGTGAGTTTCAGTGGTTAAACCCAGGCGGCATAAAGGGTTGCCGGCATCATCCGTATAAAGACCGCCATCAGTAGCCATAATCGGGCTTACCACGGCCTCAACTAGTACTTCTACTTGCACACCCGAAAAGTCAAGCATGATTGACCCAGCAGTTTGACAGGGGACAAAATATTGATCTTCCGCAATTGCATATGAAGCATTAAGAGCTTCTGCGATAGGATCGATGATGACTGCGGGAAGATATGAATAGGTTGATCCACTGTCAAGTAGGGCCGCAATAGCAAAATTTGCCAGCCACTGACTATTTCCAGATGCGTCTTTGACTCCTAAGCCATTTAACATGACTACAAGAGACCGAGGCTCCTTTGGAGCAACTCCACCCCTAAGACGTTCATACAGAACTGGAACAACACCTAGACTGCCTTTATATTTCGCATGGTCGACACCACCGAAAAGTAGCGTCCCCGCATCTTCCTCGATGTGGTCTAGGTAGAGAGAGTACGCAACACTAGAGATAAGACCTTGCTGCTTCAATTGAATTGGGAAATTATCGTAGGTGCCGGTAGCCACCCCATTAGAGTCAAACGTCACCGCGGTTTCCTGGTATCTGGGTCCAATGCCAAGTACTCCGGTTGTCACGTTAGACTCATTGACGACTGCAAAGTTTGCTTTAGAAATTTTGGCACCATTTATAGAGATATCATCTTGACCATAAGATCCGAGCGCCACAGATCCATCGGCATACAGAATTGAGAACTCTGTCGAATTGTCAGTCCACGAAGAAGAATCACCTGAATTAAAGAACGCAGCATCTCTGCAATCCACGCGATCCTGAGAAGCGATGTCTGAGCCACTGGCTTCTGCGCAGTATGGGTTGCTCGGATCCATCAGCCATAAATCAGCGGACCCAGTGTCAATTATTGCCAATACATCCTGAGAAGGGTTACCAACCTGGAGCGTTACAAGGTACTGGAACCTAGCATTGGAAAGTTCTGTAGAAACAGTATCTCGCTTTGAGTACTCAAGCAGTTGTGAGCGAGGAGTTTTCGCTCTAAAACTGAAAGGGACAACCTTCGCTGCAGATGCAGCAGTCAATCCACATACCACTAGTGGTAGAGTTGCTTGTAAATGCATGACCTTCTACATGCGATGAACCTCGGGTTATATAGCTTATCTGTACGTGTGTCTGACCACACTGTGCATGTGGAGACGCATGCCACAGACCATACTGTACGCTATTATTGGCATGTCTGGTGCTATAGCGCTCGTCTAACGACATTTCGAAAACCTTTCTTGCTCATATGGCCTAACTACACTCTCAAGTCCAATAGGTGTGGTGCCACCATGGTTGTCTCTCTATGAGTTGGCAGTTGCACCTGCGCTTTCGCCTAGCCCCTGCAGAACCACACAACCAAGAAAACCCGCATGTCGAGCAGAAACAATAGTTTAGCTCAATCTGAGTCTGAGAATGTTCTCTATATCACCGAAGGAGCATAGTTACTTTGGATTCGTACTTGCGAGCATCGCTCTTTAAGCCTGCAGCTGCCTAGCTAGCCACTGCTTGACAGTATTTCCACAGTACTTACATGACACTTACGGCACTACCTGGATTGCTCAGGGAGCACTAGCGTACTGGGCCAAATTTAGACTGCATGAGGTTTTCGCGTAGCTGCAGGTAACATCAGTAGATGCATGTCGCCGACACGTCCTTATGCCAAGAGCCTCCGCGTTCGGTCAGGTACCACGGTCTAGGATATTCATGAAATTGTGTACCATCGAATGAGATTTCAATTTTCAACGTGCAGAAAAGAATATCTTGTGGTTACTTCTGAAGCTTTACCCAGAGTTGAATCGTGTATTGACTAAGGTGGCGAGAGGTGCGTTACATCTGAATCAACTCCAGGTGGCAAGAGGTGCAGTACATCTAAAACAACTATACATGGTCAGAAATAGATGCTGTACCAAGACTGGTTGGAACTCTTCCCTATTTGATCACGGAGTTTTAGAGTTTGCCTGCATCTGCATCAAGACTAGATCTCCAGCCTCGCCACTCACGGGAGTAACATTTGTTCAGTTTGACCAAGAATGAGGATTTCCAGAGTATACCAGCTACCGGTTTCAAGGGCGAATACATCTCTCTTACAGATGGCACAGGGTGGATATAGGCTGCGGTGAATCTCTCGTATAGCTGCATCTCTATGACCCTGACGCATGTGCAGGTGTCCCCCGATGCGCCGGTCAAATCCCTCACACTCGGTCGGATACCGAGGTGAAGGGCTGACAACCTCAATGTAGGTTTTAGTCTCAGTGTGGACGAGGAAGTCTTCATTATTAGTAGGCATGGCGAATCCCTAATATGACGCTCGACTAGGCGTACTACAGTTATGCACATATGTATGTCCGGACTATAAAAGAAGCATGAAAAAGCCAGCGACCCATAGATTGGCCTTGCTGGAACTGGCACCGTCCGTAACTCCGTAGAAACCAGTAGCTCTTGACCCAGTAGCGGAAATGGTCGCGACACTATAAGAAGCAGTTGCACTGGTATATGAATATAATGAAGCAGAGGAGCCTCGTGGTATTCTGTCAGTGATCTCCTCGATATCTTCATCTTGAGCATCAAGTTCTGCTGTGGCAATGCCGACTTCCCAGTTCTCAAGATCGTAGACAACGTAAAGTCCCCTCAAGACTGAATCACCCAAGATATACGTTGTGCTAAGGGTAACACTCCTATATTCCTGAATTAGACCCATCAGGCACAATTCGTTACCATCCTCATCCTTATAAGGGGCGTTGTTGGTAGTATAAAGAGGCACCACCGCATTCTCAAGTTCCACCTCTACTTCCACGCCCGAAAAATCGAAAAGGAGCGATCCAGCAGTGTTACAACGAAGCACATAACCACCTGCATCATAATCATACGTGGCACCGACTGCCAGTGCCGCAGGTTCGATGATAACACCAGGAAGGTAAGACAAAGTGCTGCCACTGTCTAGCAGCACGGGGAATGCACACTTCGCCACCCACTATTTTTTCCCTGACTTTTCCTGAACGCCCAAACCATTGAACATCACATTCAGCATAAGGGGTTCCTGTAGTCTACCGGTCCTTGAGGTATAATAAGGCAAAACTGGAACGATTCCAAGAGATCCCTTATACTTGGAATGGTCAACGCCCCCAAAGAGTATAGTCCCCGCATCCTCATCAATATGGTCCAAGTAGAGAGAGTACGCATTACTGGATATGAGGCCCTGTTGTTTCATCTGGATCGGGATATTATCGTAGGTACCAATAGCCACACCATCAGAGGTGTACCTACTAACGTTGGATTCCTGATATCTGGGGCCAATACCAAGTACTCCGTCTGTAGAGTTGGACAAATTCGCAACTGCAAAATTCGCCTTGGAAATCTTTACACCGTTTATAGATAAATCATCTTGTCCATATGATCCCAACGCCACAGATCCGTCTCCGTAGAGGATCGAGAATTCTGTCATATTGTCAGACCACGAAGAAGAAGCGGCTGTATCGAAGAAAGAGCCATCTGAACACTCCACCTGGTCGTAGTAGGGGACGTTGGAGCCACTAGCACCCTCACAGTATGGATTACCAGGTTCCATCAGCCATAGATCTGCCGAACCAGTGTCAATTGCAACTGATGCATCCTGAGGCGGATTGCCAATACTTAGGGAAATGTGGTATTGGTTCTTGAGGTTGGCGAGGCTAGCACTGAGAAGATCGCGCTTGGAATATCCAAGTGTTAGTGCACGAGGTGCCTTTTTGCCTATGTTGAAGCTGACGACTTTCTTCGCGGACGCAGTGGGCAATCCACAGAGGAGCAGAATACCTGTGAGTACCTGCATTGGTTTTGGTGAAGAATGAGCTACTATATATAGATGCTCCCACTTCTTGGTCTTGAAGCATTGCCACCTTATGTATCGTGACGCGCGCCAAGAAATCTTCCTCCTCTAGCACGCGTTACATATGGGGAGGAGAACGCGGATAGAACCATCGCCACACTTTTGTCTTTAATAAAATCCGTGACTGCTATTGTTGCCTCGGTATCATCTCACTTTTCCTCCATTTCGGAGCCTGCTCTCAAGGCCGCACTAGAAATTATATGGGTGGCAACTCAAGCTATTCTCATAGCGATTTGCTCTGGTCCTAACATGATAGACTCAAGAGAGGAGCAGAACCAAAGAAAAGAAAACATGAATAAAGAGATTAGTAGAAGAGTAGGGCAAAACGGGTAACGCCACTGTCGAATGATGCAGGAAAGGTGCACTCTTAGGCGATTTCAAAGAAACCCCCTAACAAATCCGCATGTGAAGATAGAACAATGTCGTGTAGATAGCTTCACGCAAAGAGTGCCTCACAAGTGAAACAGCATCAGATTCGATCATAATTGTAGCCCCAGTAACTGTGCTGCCTTATAAAAGAATTATAAGGATGCTTGCAAGCCACACACATGCACTGCTGGTATTGACGCCTGCCATTGCTGGCTGCTGTCTGCCTGTAATTGTAGCTTCGGACGTAGAGTTGATTGCACTATCGAGCCCAGTTAGAACCAAAGCTGATCCTTCCACAGTATCATAAGAGATTGTAGGAGTTGTAGATGAGTATGATGGTGCTGAGGAACCACGCGGTATTCTGTCAGTTATCTCCTCTATATCTTCGAACTCGCTCTCAAGATCGGCCGCCGCGATGCCGACTTCCCAGTTCTCGAGATCACATACAAGGTATAGTCCTCTCAAGACGGAATCGCCTAGAACGTAGGTCTTATCCAGATAGACATAGGTGAACTCATCAATCATACCCAATAGACATAGCTCGTTACCATTGCTGTCGGTGAGAGGAGAAGCGTTCAGCGTGGAAAGAGGCACCACTATATTCCTAATTGATACTTCTACTTGCACACCGGAGAAGTTGAAAACAAGTGAGCCAGAAGTCTTACAAGGAAGCACATATCCATGTGCAGAATAAGAATATTTGGCTCCGATTGCCTTTGCAGCCGCGTGAATGATAACTCCAGCAAGGTAGGAAAATGTGGAGCCACTGTCCAGTACTACAGGGAACGCGCAGTCTGCTAGCCACGTTCTAATTCCTGAGTTGTCTTGAACACTCAAGCCATTGAACATTACGATCAGCCCAGCGGGTTCTGGTAAGTTAGTGTCATTCCCTGCATAATAATGTAAAGTAGGAACAACACCTAGATCGCCCTTATACTTGGCGTGATTGACACCACCGAAAAGTAAAGTGCCTCTGCTCTCATTATAGTGGTTCATATAGAGAGAGTAGGCAACACTGGATATGAGGCCCTGTTGCTTCATCTGGATTGGGACGTTATCGTATATGCCACTAGCCACCCCATTAGAACCAAGTCGCACAGTGACTTCCTGGTATCTGGGTCCAATGCCAAACACTCCGTCCGTATAGTTGGACATATTTGCAACTGCAAAATTCGCCTGGGAAATTTTTACACCGCTTATTGATAAATCTCTTGACCATATGATCCCAATGCCACAATTCCATCTCCATCCTGGATAGAGAATACTGTCGAATTTTCAGACCACGAAGAAGAGTCGGATGTATTGAAAAACGAGCCGCCCGAACACTCCACCTGGTTGTCGGGGGAGATATCAAAGTCATTAGTTCCTGCGCAGTATGGACTACTAGGCTGCACAAACCATAGATCTGCCGAACCAGTGTCAATCGCAACTGATGCATCCTGAGGCGGATTGCCAATACTTAGGGAAATGTGGTATTGGTTCTTGAGGTTGGCGAGGCTAGCATTGAGAAGATCGCGCTTGGAATATCCAAGTGTTAGCGTACGTGGTGCTTTGGTACCTACATTGAAGCTGACGACTTTCTTCGCGGACGCAAGGGGAAATCCACAAAAGAGCAGAGTGCTTGTGAGCATCTGCATTGGTTTTTGAAAAGCCAAGGTTCAGTTATATAGCTCACAGCCCGATGCTTGGCTATCGGTTGGCGGACGCAGTCTAAGCAACAATACGAAGTGAAAAGCCATTGCCGGTTGAATTGCAAGCGGAATTGCTTGTCGAGGTGCATAGTACATCTGTGGGCATCGAGTGCAAGTCCGCTTCGGTAAATTACGTATGCTCGCATTGTTTTACTCAAGGCGGACTTCTTGCGAGAATCGCCAAGCGAAAGAAGATTTGGGTGGCAAATCCGTGTCTCTACTTCTCAAAGCCTACTTTGGTCCGAATCCAGGTTTTCAGGTTGAGGCGAATCAAAGTAACAAAATTAGCGTCCATTTCACTTGCAATTGCCCCTGGAGCCCTTCAAAAACTTGAACAGCCATTACAATGGTTTGCAGGATATTGAATCATGTGTTTGAATGCTCCAGCTCGTAAACTGCTGGCACAACTCTGGCGCAGCGCCGCCACCGCGTTCTGCATTAGGTTCTCGCGTAGCTGCAGCCTGCGACCCTTGCATATTAAGACGTTCTCTTTTATTAGTCAAGCATGCTGAGCAATCGCTCGATGCAAACCAAATTGCATGTCAGCAAACGTCCAGTACTTGAAACACACCCAGATTTCACCATGCCTCGTGTTACCGAATCGGGGACGGGCTAATTGGTGATGACTAACGCTTGTCGAGCGTGGTACGCTCATATTTCACTAGAAAAACAACATGTCTGAAAGCAATCGTAACCCTAAGACCAATTGGCTTGTTCCCCCATTCGATCAATGGGGTTTCAAGAATCTGCAAGATAGGGCAAAGTCGATTAGAATACCTGCATCAGATCAACCTCGCCAATTAGCCCACAATCCCAAAGATGTGGAAGCCCTTCAATTTCACACCAAGAATGGTGAGTCCTCGGTGTTGGAGCAGTTACAGGCTAGCTATACTGATGCTTTCGTGGTCTTGAAGGATGGAGTAGAAATATGTCAAAAGTACTTTACAGGAAAACCCACTGATACACACATCTTATTCTCGTGTACAAAGTCCCTTGTTGGCTTGGTATGTGAATTGATGATTGCGGAAGGGAAGCTGCGAAGGGAGGAACGGGTAGACTCATATATTCTAGAATTGGGCGGAACTGGCTTTGGGGATGCAACTGTGTCTGATTTGCTTGATATGGCTGTCGCACTAGATTACAGCGAGACCTATAATGACGACAAGTCTCCTTTTCTGCAGTATAAGTTTGTGTCTGGGCTGAAACCTAGAGATGCCAATGCACTGTACGAGTCTATGAGACAGTATCTTTGCAGTTTCAAGAAGAAGGGTGTGCATGGGGAGAAGTTTGAGTACATCACCCCGGTGAGTGAAGTGTTGGGGTGGCTAGTTGAGCAAGTCTCAGGGAAAACCGTCGACCACTGGCTCGCAGACCTCTGGGCGGCGTCAGGAGCACACCACGATGCCTACATCTTGGCCGACGCACAAGGCAAACCGGTCTGTGGAGCGGGATTCATGAGTACTGCCGAGGACCTGGCGATATTTGGGCAGTATCTACTCGAACACAAGAGCTTGGTTGCTCCAATACTGTCTCGGGCGGACACCGCTCGTATGCAGCAGGTTGAGTACTATCGGGACAACCTCCCAGGCGTCTCCTATAATAGTCAGTGGTGTGTTTGGAAAGACCAGTCGATTGTGGCATCAGGAATTCACGACCAGTATCTTTATGTGGACTACCAGTACAACGTCGTGATAGTAAAGCAATCGTCCAAACCCAAGGCGGCCGATGAAACGGACATGAACTCGGTTCTGATGCTACGAGCGATCGCAGCCAAGGTTTAGCGTAGGTTATATAAATGCTCAATTCCTTAGCTAGTCATAAATACTCTACTTGCGGCGGCTCTTGCCCGGACGCTTCTTCTTATTAGAAAAATCAGATACGTCCATCGAACTTTCCTTAGTATTTTGGCTGGCCCCTCTTTTCTTTCCGCCAAACCCGTATTTCTGATTCTTCTTTTGCCGCTTGGCATTGGCACCAAGCCCGTACTTTGCCGCGCGGTCTGGTTTCTCTTTCAAGGCATCTTCAATCTGGACATCAAACTCGGACTCGGAGATCTTGTCAGAGCCACGCTTACGCTTGAGACCCTTAATTTTCTCCAAGGTCTCCCGCTTCTCTTTCTGGCGAGCCTGGAGCTGCGCATGCTGAACCTTCTTACCGAATTTCTTGAGCTCGCGTTGCTTCTTGGCCTCCTGGGATGCCTTCTTTGCCTTCTCCTCAGATATCAGCTTGGCCTTGAGTTTATCCATATGCTCATCGCTCTTCACCATCTCTGCAAAAAAATCGACTGGGCGACTAAATGGGATCTTCGCCTTCTTTAATTCAGATCTTCCGGTCTTGGCCGCCTCCAGGCCCTGCTTGTAAAACGCAAGCTCTCGCTCTGTGTCATCATAAATATCTTTGAGGACGATCGGCTCGGCGGACGTTATCGACATATGCTCGTAGAAAACCTTTCTGGCATCTTTCGGCAATTCGATGGATTTCAAGGAGCTCCGGAGCGCACGGTGGTTATCCACAGTCTTCTTTTGGTGAGGAACCACGTCGGCGTCCTCGTCGACCTCAACTTCGCTGAGCGCGACGTCCTCTTCGGACTCGTCGTCCACCGCGGCCTCTTCGGCCTCAATTTCGCTCTCAGAGCCGCTTTCTTGTAGGCGCGAGAGGTCCAGCGCCTGCTCTGGTAGCTCCTCTGCCGGCGCACCGAATCTTAGCGTCTTGCTGAGCGCTTTGATGGAATCACTCAGACGTCTCATTTAGGAAAAATGATCTGCTGAGGTAATTTTTTTATTGAATGCGATAGTGGCGTGCTTGCGGTGGTTGTGGCGTGCGCCGCTCACACGATCACACGCTACAACTCACGCTAGGATAATTAGAACGCAGTAGTCTGTATATGTACATACCGGAGAGCATTTTCCTGGTCTTCAACTAGATGCGATCTGTGCAATTGCGTAGCGATCAGCTTCAATGGCACACTAGTCTGCACTGGAGCCTGACCCATAAATACTGTTTAGCTATCGTCTTTCGCATCGTTGACTGTCTCCATGTTCTTCAGAGACATACTCCTGCCCTTCCTAAACTGTGATCCCTCGACCCTCTGCTTCCTCTGTGGCTTCTTCGCACCGTTCTTCTTAGCACCGTCTTTCGTCCCTTTGGACTGCTTTCCACGCTTCTCCTTCGCTGACTTATTGGGCTGGCCCGGCTCAATTTTGACCTTCTTCGAGTGCTCATTGAGGTCTTCCTGTCCCGGTCGCTTGCGCTTTCCTTGTAGACTCTCAATAGCAGACACTGCGGCTTTGCCTGCGACGATCGCAGTAGGGTTCTTCAGCATTTCATGCGCCAGATTCGTGGTGCCACTAGTGAGGTACTTGCGATTTGGACTGATTTTCTTCTCAAGAAGGGACTTGAGCTCAGCACGCATTCCCCGGACGTCGACATTCTCTGGTTTGCGCTTGACTTCGTGCAGGGCAGCTCTCTCGTCATCGCTCAGATCGATACCAAACTCTTCAGCGGCCTGGTCGATCCACGCCATCTTTTTACCGCTTCGAGCGCTCGAAGCGTTCGCATCAGCGATCTGCTTTGCCAATTTGACCCGCTCCCGGAGGCGATCTAAGACAGAGAAATCAATATCAAACTCCTTAGGATGAATCTTGATCAGTTTGCATAGCTTGATCAGAGCTTTCGACGCCTCTTCAGGTGAACATAGCATCACTGAGACACCTTCATGGCCAGCGCGAGCGGTTCGCCCAGATCGGTGCACATACATATCGGCGCTGCGAGGAAGATTATAATGCACGACATGGTCGACCAGCGGGATATCAAGACCACGGGCTGCCACATCTGTCGCAATGAGAATACTATTCGGTGTAGCTTTGAACTGCTCGATAGACCGCAGACGCTGTTTCTGAATCATCTCACTATAGACTGCGTACGCAGCCATATTCAGCTCCCTCAGCAAGGGCAAGATGCGCTTTACCGCGTCGATTGAGTTCACAAACACGATAGTCTTTCCGGGATAGACAAGCGTGAAGTAATACAGGTAAAGATCTTTTTCTTTGCCAGGACACTCAATAATGCTTTGAACCACATTGGTGGCCACTGTCTCTTCAGGATCTGCGTCAATGAAAACGCTATTTTTATGCATTGTTAACCTAGATTGCAGGACTTCTCGAATATCAAGCTTCTTTCGCGATTTACGATCCAGTTTTGTCCAATACTCAGAGTCAAAGGTGGCACTAAACACCATAGTCTGGCGCTTCGCCCGACCTAATTTGTTCAGGATGCTGTCAAGCTCTTCGAAACTATTGTTTTGCACGAGTCTATCAGCCTCATCCAGAACTAAAGTGCCAATTGTCTGCCACTTTTCGAGTTGATCCTTTGGTAGCTGCTCGAGAATTTCCAAGAGACGGCCCGGAGTCCCGACGATTGCCACGGGTTTTCGGCTCAACAACCTAACCTGTTTCTGAATTGCGAGTCCACCTGTAAGTGCAACTACCCCACAGGTGTCATCCAGGTCACACTTTTCAATTACGGCTTGCATGTGATCTTTGATCTGGTGAGCCAATTCACGTGTAGGAGCGATTATGAATCCAGCTGGCACCGTTTTGTCGGGGCTTTCCAGATATCTCTCAATAATAGGGAGGCCAAAAGCCAGCGTCTTACCAGAGCCAGTGGCTGCTTTGCCAATTAAATCCCTCCCTTGCAAAGCTAGTGGAATCGACTCCAACTGAATTTTGGTAGGATTAGGAAAGCCAAGTTCGCTCAACGCTGTAAACAAAGCAGGGCTCAGCTCGGGCCAGTCGTTCAGACTTTGGAGTTGTGGTTTCGACGTAGTGGGCAGAGCCATCAATGGAGAAAAATCAGTAGCTGAAGTAGTCTTCTGAGTTTTCTTGGTTTTTTCCTTACTCTTCGATTTGGTGCGCTCTGCCTTGGGCTCTTTTTTGGGCTCTTTAGGAACAAATTCTAGGGATCCATTGGACTTCTCCACTGCAACATTATCAATTTCCTCCAGCCCGTAGAAAATACCATCGTCTACTTCATCCAAGTCCTGGTTTACTTTATTCCATGCTAAACTGTCAGCACTATTATATTTCATCAAAAACCTCTTCGAAATTTCAGCTTGTCGCTGAATAATAGTATGCGGCCGCCACGACTAGCTGCGGCCGCCACGAGCAGTCTGGTAGTACTTATTTCTAGCAATTAGTGAGAATCATTGCTAATCTGCAGTGACAATGTCCAAGCTATCTAAAACCGCAAGTGAATGGCGTGCAGTGCTAAGTCCTGCCCAGTTTGAAGTCCTGCGCAACAAAGGCACCGAGAGACCCAACACTGGTAGGTATAATGAGTTCTACGAGAAAGGTATCTATAGGTGTGCCGGCTGTGGAAACCCTCTGTACAAGTCGGACACTAAATTCAAATCGGGCTGCGGATGGCCTGCATTTTACCAAGCAATTCCCGGGGCAATCAATTTGCACACTGACAATACCATGGGCATGGTTCGTACCGAGATGACTTGCGCCAAATGCGACGGACACCTTGGCCACGTTTTCAAAGGAGAGGGTTTCAACACTCCAACTGATGAAAGGCACTGCGTCAACTCTATAAGTCTCGATTTCGAGCCTACTCATTAGTATATAAGTATGTTATTTAAAGATTTGCAAATATGTCCTCGGGGAAATCCGCTTGGGGTAGGATCTCGATCCAATATCCATCGGGATCTGCGATGAATGCAACAAACTTCATCTTGCCATCTTTGAGGTTCTTCACAATCTTAACGCCCTGCTTCTCGAAATCGGCCATTGCTTTCTTCACATCAGGAACGGCCAATGCGAAATGACCGAATCCTTGGGGCTCAGAGTTTCCGTTATGATAGTGGAAGTCTGCGTCCTTCTCAGTGCCATAATTCCAGGTCAACTCAATGAGTCCCTCGCGGTCAGAAACATCCTTAGGATCATTGTGTGTGTATCCGAGGAAATAAAGATTGAAGTCGGCATTCGGGTGTTCCGATGTACGGACAAGTTCCATACCGAGGATGTCGCGATAGAACTTTATCGACGCATCCTTGTCCTTGACCCGAATCATCGAGTGGTTGAATCGAATGCCGTCGCCCGCTTGATTTTCAATGAGCTCGATCCAATATCCATCCGGATCAAGGGCGAATGCAATATTATGCTGGCGGCCATCTTGCAGCTTCTTTTGAAACTTGACCCCATCAGCCTCCAGTTTGTCACAGAACTGCTCTAGGTTATTAACACTAAGGCAGATGTGACCAAAGCCCCGATTGGGCTCTTTGTTTCCATTGTTCGCTACAAAGTCCTTCTCTTCAGCATCGTGGTTGTGACAAAGTTCTAGAATTCCTTGGCGTTTGTACCAAGGAGCGTCCCCTGCGGCAGAAGTGGGTCCTTGCAGGGCAATGAAGTAGTTTGTAAAGCCCAGGCTGGGCACAGGAAGCTCAGTGATTTTCTTCATACCAAAGTGCTTAGCATAAAAGTCCAGCGACCTCTTGGGGTCACGGATACGCAGCATCGTATGGTTCATAAATGTAGACATGGCTCGATACATCTAGGAGCTGGTGATCTCGGTCATTAAGTAGTTACTAAATTGCTGTGGCGAAGACGCACGAATGTGGCTACACAGAATTGTCCATCGATAGAATCAAAAGGAAGCCCAATAAAAAGAAAATAATTTCGTCTATCGATGAACAGGTTTCTCTAATAAATGTGGGCTCGCCAGATTCCTCATTATAGACGCAATGGCATTATTGTGAGGCCCTCGATCAGCAGGTCGCATGAGTTTGTGCGTGTTATGTATCCCATCTCACAATTTTACCAAAGTTGCTCGACTACAAAGCAATCGTGGATCGTCAGAGTTAGCAAAGGGTCTGCGTTCATGTACGTTCATCGTCACAGTATGAAGGAGTGAATCGATCGAGAAACATATTGTCAAATTGTACCATAGATTCAAGCAGTTTTCTTTGATCCCTTGGAGCCTGTGCCTAGTGCCTAGTCTGCTGAAAGAAACGCATCTACAGAAATGTGTCCCAGGCACGAGACTCTTCTTTATCCGCATTCGACAATTTTGTGGTGTTGACAGCTTACTCCCACATCACAGGGAGGGTATTTTGCTCATGAAACAAGAACTAACGGAGTTTTCCGAGGGTATTATCCAATGTTGAGGCCATGGTGAGTCATGAAGCGCCGAACCATGCTTGAGAGCTCATCCATGCGTATATTCAGCTGTGAATCCGAGTATCACGCTCAAATAATACTCTGGAATATTTTTGTCCGTTGGAATGCCGAACTGGGCTTGCAGGCGTTGGCCATGGCTGAGCGGCTGATATGCAGCTCAAGCGTAAATGAGTTGGAAAAACCTGTGCATTGTAGAGACGATCCACATTTGGTTGCATGTGCTAATTCTAGTACAGACTTGCATCTTGCGCGACAGGCGAGCGAGATCAATCGGCACACCAAGGAGTCGCTGCATCGGTTATGCATACACGGCCGAGTGCAGCTGGAGCTGTTGGAAGGCCTTCACATATCCCAAAAGCTCTCACTCGGTTAGGGGGGTCAATACCAGTGACACCACCTTGTGCTTGCGGCGTATATGCATGTTTTGAGTCCCCGGCTCTTAGTCAATAGTACTAAGAGTTTAAGCGCCGAACCGCATTTCGCCAGCAAGTACGTTTGTGGGCGAGAAAAACCTCAAAAATGTCAATTTAGACTATTCAAGGTACGTTACGCACCAATTCGATCTCCAACTTCTCAATTGCTTCCACAGTAAAAAGCGAATATTCTGTAAAGATTGTGGTAAATATGTGGGGTTCGTGCATAATGCATGGAAGCACGCAAAGGAAAACTGGTACAATATTTGGGTATGGCGGGGTCCCTACAAGGTACAGGGAATGCATAAATGTAACTTTCTTAATGGTGCCAAGATCTGGTAGTCGGGGCTCCATTTGACGCTTATCTTGTTATCTCCCCTCCTGATCATGCAAATGCATTACGCACGGCAGTTTCTCCTGCCGCCGCCTATATGAACCCCCGCACAAGGAAGGTAGAGTACACCTTAAACCATGTTGTTGAAGTTACAATTGATTGCCTTTGTGGCACTTGTTTTCGTACTTTGTATAGTGAAGCGGAAAGCCGCTCAGAAACGTATACGCAACTATGAACCTGTTACGCCTGAACCCCATTTGAAATGGGAAGAAACTCCTCCTAGAAACTATCGACCTTTCAAGAAAGGCGTGTATCACCTCACCATGGGCTTGCAAAAGTCCAACTATCAGGAGTGGATCCTGATGGAAGACACCTACAAGTCCAACACTGAGTACCGGGCGAAAATTACTGGTCAACATTGGGATAATGTTAATCTGATTGCGCAACCTGAGACGTCGTCCACTCGTGCAGCTGTGGTTGAGCTGTATGAGCGGGTGTTTGCCTACATGTCGACCAAGTATCCCCAGTACTTCCAGCCTGATGGTGAGGACCACATTATTAACCTTGTGCATAATGTTAGACTGCCCCGGTTGGCAGGCAATAATCCTACCAAACAACTCCTTGCATGGATATCCTGCAATGTCGAAGAAGATTTCATCCTGCTCGAGTACGATCCCAAGCAGGGCGAGTACGTTATGAAGGCTGGAAACTTGATTTTCTGTGCAGGATTTTCCCCCCAACGTGTTATTAATTCCAAGCTAACTGATATTCATGCTCCTGTACCCCAGTACAAAGAGAAGCTGCAGACGTCTATGAACCGGTACTTTAAGCGTGTTGAGTACCCCAATCTTGTTCAGCGTGTGAACTGGTCGATGCAAGTTGGAACCACTGAGCTGTATACCCCCCAGGGCCATCATGGTGCTCTGGGTGAGGAGTTTGATGTGCTTGAGTCTGTTGATCCTGACAACACCTACACTCGAGTGGAGCGCCAGGTATTGGGCCGGTTGCCTGATTCTGGGATGTTAGTATTCACAATTAGAACATACCTTACTTCAATTGCTCGTCTTAAGGACGAGGGGTATAGTGATACACTAATCTCTGCTATTGAGGGTCTTCCCGAGCAGGCAGCTCGGTACAAGCGTGCTCCCGAGTGGGGTCCAGCTGTGCTGAAGTACCTGAACGAGGGTCTGAGTGAGAAGATCCAAGCGTCCTAGATCTGAGTGAGAGGATCTAAGCTAGAGCGAGGGTCTAAGTGAGAAGATCCAAGCGTTCTAGAGAGGGTCTGAGTGAAAGATCTAAGCCAGAGCGATTAACAAGAGTATTAGTATTAAGTTAGAATAAATATTTTCAGGCACCTTGGACGGGGTGCAGTCCCTGGAACGGGATCTGGACCGGTTCTGGCGTTGGGGAGAGATTGTGACTGAGGGAGATGTGTCGCTGGAGCTGGTCTCGTCGACAGAACTTTCGCCCACAGATGTGGCATTCCAGGGTCTTTTCCATGTGCGTTTTCATGTGCTTGCTGAGGTTGCTGGACTCTGAGAACCGCTTGCCACAGCCGGGGAACTTGCACACGAGCGGCTTTTCGCCGGTGTGGGTGCGCATGTGCACCGTGAGCGAGGATGTGGCGGTAAACTTTTTCCCGCACACTGAGCACTGGTGCGGCTTCTCGCCCGAGTGGATGCGCTTATGCTGCTGCAGGGCCATGTTGTCGTTGAAGTTGCGGCCGCAAATGAGGCAGCGGTGGGCCCAGTTTCGGGCGTGCGTCTGGAGGTGCCTGATCATTTTCTGGCGCTGGGTGAACGGCCGGCAGTCGCGCTTGCACCCTTTCCAGTTGCACACGTAGGTGTGGTGGCCCCGTCCGACGTGGTCCTCTGCGAGGTGGGCGTTGAGCTCGTGCGAGTTTGGGAACCACTTGCCGCACACCTCGCCGTCGTGCACCCACATGCACTGAGCCGGTTCGCAGCACGCGGGCTGGTCGCTCGCAGTCGGCAAAGCCGGCGCGGCGCTGAGATCGAGCACCGGCTCAGCGATTGCCTGGGCGTGCACGCGCGCATACCCCAGCGACGGCTCCAGATAGTGCGGGTTGGGGCAGTTCTCGTGAGGAACGAACGAGTCCTTGTAGTGCTCGGTCTTGAAATGGTCGAGGTACTCGTCCAGGTTTATGAGCTCGTGGCAGGCGTCCCAGTGGCAGGCGATTTGGTTGTTGGGCACGGCGTCGATGTGCGACTTGAGGTGCGACCCGAGCTCGTTCTCGTTGGTAAAGAGCACATTGTGGTCGTGCGAGTCCCAATGGCAGTAAAAGGATGCCTGATCTTGCTGATCGCTCATTCGCGGTGGTGTGCGGGTACAAGCTTTTAAGCACCGGCGGTGACCGTTAAGGTGTGGCCGGCCGGGTCCTCACCCCGGTGACTAAGCACTGGCTTATCCTTGGTCAGCAGCGGTCGCCGCCACTCTCTCGCGCCACCGCCACCTCTGAGTCAGCAGGTCCCTTAAGCTCCCACTGGCGATTGGCCAGTCAACTTCATCATCATGGGTGGTATGTACAATATCTTTGGCCGTCAGGTCCCCGCGTACCAGCTCAGCATTGCCGTGTTCGCCACTCTCGGTCTCGGCGTCGCCTACGCTACCAGCGGAAAGAAGACTCCCGCCGCAGCTCCCCCCATCCAGGCCGAGTCCAGCGACGAGATCCAGTTCATTACCGATTTCCTCAAGAAACAGGAGGCCGAGGCCAAACACTAAAAACAAGTAGATATACATACGTAACGACTCTGTACGCACTTGGTTTCTTACATGACGCTCGCCTACAACCGGGATCTGCTGCTGCGGCAGCTGCGGAGCTGCGCGGCGGTCGACGAGCAGCCGGCGGGCCCGCTCTCGAGCCACGAGCTGCAATCGCTGTACCAGCAGGCGGCCGCGTCGGCGGTGACGCTGCGGCTCGGCGACGGCGACGAGGAGGTCGCGAGCGTCAGCTCCAACGACTCGTCCGAGGACGACGGCACCATCGACGGCCACCCGCTCGACCACCCGCTCGACCCCCAGCTCGACGCCGCTAAGTTCTTTGTCGGGTCGGTGAGCGACGCGACCGACGACTCCCACAGCGTCGTCGCGTCGGGGCTGTCCGAGAGCAGCGACACTGTGAGCCTGAGTGCCGAGTCGCTGCACCCGTTTCTCGACGAGGACAGCGATCTCGAGGAGCGGCTGATGATGATCACCGAGGGCCTCTCCGAGTGGAAGGACGCCGAGAAGCGCAAGAGCCAGCAGAGCGTCAAGAGCATGGGGACGCTCGAGATCGACTTCAAGCGCCAGGAGATCCACTCGGGGCCCCACACGTCGGCCCTGTCGACGCTGATCGGGAGCACCAGCAGCGATGACCCGATGGCCCAGTTCGCGCGGGCAGCAGGGACCGCCGACATCGGGCTCAAGCTCAGAGTGTGGTGCCGCGGCGAGCCGCTCCAGCTGTGCGTGCGCAAGGACGCCTCGGTGCACCAGGTTATCGGGTACGTGCTGCACCTGCGCAAGAAGACCGAGAGCCCGAACGCGTTCAACATGCGGCTCGTGGAGGACGACGGCGAGGTCGACGACGACTTCCCCGCCCTCGAGCGGCTGCGGCCCATCGGGTCGTACTCGGTCGACGAGGTCGCGCTCGTCGACGCCTCCCCCGCCGAGCGGGCCAAGAACGAGGGCCAGACCCCGTTCCAGCAGGCCCCCGCCGCCAGAGACCGCACCGACGTCGTCACCCGCGTCTACATGTTCCCGTTCGACCAGATCCTGTCCAAGGCGTACTGGACCGACACCCTCAGCCCGTCGGTCCCGGTCGAGACCGTGCTCAGCCGCGTGTGCGAGGCAAAGAACCTCGACCAGGACGGCTACGTGCTGCGGCTCGCGTCGTCGCGCGCCGTCCCGGCCCCGGGGTCGACCCTGGCGTCGCTGCACCCGCGCACCCTCAGCGTGCCCGACCTCAACCGCAACGAGCTCGTGCTGATGCTCGAGCTCGTCCCGAACCGCGCAATGCAGGACGAGACGAACCGCAGCCCCACCAAGCCGCGCGTCGTCGACGCCGGGCACTCGGTCACCTCAGAGGGCTCGCTCACCCCCAGCGTGCCGTCGATGCCGACCATCCTCTTCCAGAAGCTCGGCTACTACAAGTACCGCGTGTGGCGGCGCCAGCAGGTCGCGTTCCTCGGCCGCCAGGAGCGCGAGCTCGCGATCGACGGCGAGTACGTCTACATCATGCCCCCGAGCGACCGGTCGCTGCTCGAGCAGCCAAAGACAACCACGTTCCACATCCGCCAGGTCATCAAGTGCAAGCAGAGCTCCAAGGTCGCCACGTACCTCAAGATCTTCGTCATGAAGCAGACCGGGCCCAAGCGCTACGACATTGACTGCGTCAACGCTAGCGACTGCCTCGAGATAGTCGAGCGAATCAACCGCCTCAGAAGCAAGTACTACGCCAACGGGCGGGCATAACTTATTTATTGGTTTCGCTGTGCTGCCTCGCCAGCAGACTACCTCGAGATCATTCACCAATAACACTATTTATTTATTATTTAGCATCACTACTAGTAAACGCTCAGGTTACTAATTCCTCTGCAATCCTATATTTGCTCGTCTGATTACCCTGATTACTCGTTGATCGGCCATGAAGAACAGCCAGTACAACTTCCCCCCGCAGACCCAGCCGAACCTGCTCACTGCTTTTTTCACAAACGCAATCCTTCGCGATGCCCCTGTAGCCCTCTCTAGAACTGTAATTGCTCCTCTCGAGCGCACTCATCTCCTGCGACAGACCCAGCAAACCCTCGTCAACGAGGGCCGCCTGGCCGTCGGATACTCGAGCGACTGCGATTGCTTTGACCAGATCGTCGACAAAGGCGGCTACAAGGCCCTCTGGAGGGGAAACCTCACGAGAATCGCCGTCGACTTCTTCAACAATCATGTGCTCGGGTCCTACCTCAACAAAATCCTGCTGCCGTTCTCGCAGACAATCTCGTTGCACTCTGCGTTCGCCTCCTATGCGAACCTGCTCAAGTACGTCGGCCTGCAGACCGCCATGAGCGCCTTTGCGTTCGTGTTCACCTGCCCGACCACTTACGGCCAGCTTCGCTTGATCTGCGACACCGAGGTCAACGGCAGCTACCGCTACAACAACCTCTACGACGTGTGCACCAAAACCCTCGAGAAGGAGGGCGTTCTCGGGTTCTACAAGGGCTACATCTTCTCGGTCCTCGGATCAGGAGTCAACAAGCTCGGGCACCTGCTGTGCTATGTGTTCTTGATGAAGCACCTGCTGTCCGACCAAGTGTCAAAGAACCCCATGCTCATCCACTCGCTCTCGCAGTGGATCTCCCTCACCCTGGGCACGGTGCTCGGGTACCCGTTCTACACCGTCTACCGCCGATTCGCCCTCAGCGACAAGTCCGAGTCCTGGGTCGACTCGCTCGCCGCGATCTGGAACGAGGGCCTGCCGAGCCTGTACCGGGGATTCCCCGCCTACCTCCTCGCGAGCCAGCTCGAGTACGGGCTCGGGTCGGTGTTTGCACGCGGCATCTACTCGCTGGTCATCAACGTTATGCCCTCGGCCACCGCGACCCTCTAACACTATAGCATTCTCTCGCTTATCGATTTGTGATTGTCTCTAATAGTGCTGTATATATGCATTATAAATATTTTTCAACTAGAGCTCAGATTTCTCCAATTGCTCAATCAAGGAAAGTGTCACATGCTTTCCAACGAATCGGTTCCAATAAATATTGGCGTGGAACACCAGAATACGCCAGATATTGCGGGGAAAGTTAATGTATGCATCGAGGAAGAACCGGAAAGCACGCTTCATCTCTTGCCAGTGGAAGTGGATCTGGTAGCTGAAGCTGTACTTGTCGACGACAGTCTCCAGCAGACGGCGGCTGAAGAAGCCCACGCAGCTCACAGAGTGGCTGAGCCGGGCAAAAGTCTGTACTAGGGCCACCAGCTCCGAGCGGCGGAGAGACGACAGGACCTCGGACACGAGCTCAGGATCCTCCTCAGGGTTCTCGGGGAGCTCAAACAGGATCTTGAGGGCAGTGCCGTAGCCAGCGGTCTGGATCTTGCCCCAAAGCCGGCACCGCTCACAGCCAGTGCAGCTCATGAGCGCGTTGACGTTGCGCACCCGCTTGCGGAACTCGTCCTTGAGGGGCTTGCTCTCGGGGCTGTGGAAGAGCTCGGTTTCGTTCAGTCCAAAGCCAGGTGCGGTATCGCCAGTCTGGGGCCGCCGGGACAGGTAGTGGCCGATACGGTGCAGCTCAAACCGGACCTGGGAGTCGAGCTGGGGGCAGCTGCTGCTGAACGACAGCAGCTGGATGTAGCTCTGGAGCTTCGTCAGTGCCCGCGACACGAGGACGTAGTTGAAGAACAGATTATTGAGCCGCTCCTGGTGGTCGCCAACCCGCTCCATGAAGAGCGGCAGGTTCGGGCCCCACTTGCCAGTGGTCTGGTTGAGGTAGTCGTAGCACAAATGGGCCGAGATTGACGCCTGCATGCCGCTGAGCAGACGGTAGAACAAACGCTGCTCCACGCACTGCTGGTCCTTGTTGAGCGCGATTCGGTTCTCCTCGCCGCCCAATTCCTGCTTGGCGTAGCGATCTCCGCTGAACACGTTTGCCAGCTGCGCCTGGGCGCTCTCGGGGCCCTTGTGCGTGTACTCTGCGGATTCGTCGTCGCCAGAATATCCAAAGCAGTTCTCCTGGTACACTGCTCTCCACACCTTGTGGGCGTGCGGGCCCGAGTAGCCGGTGAATCGCTCGGTGTTGTCGTTCAAATCGACCCAGACTCCCCTGGAATCGGAGCTCTCGTCCTCAGGATAGCAGTAGTCGTGCGGGGGGTACGCGAAAATGGTCTCTGTCTCGGGAGCGCACTCCTCGACGCTTCCCTCGGGAGCATTGGGGGTAATTGAGTCCTCCCTGAGCTTGCTGAGGAATTGGCTCTGCATTTCCCACGGCAAATCCGGGTCCTGCTCCATCGTCTCGATAGCACAGGCGCGATTTCCGCACACTCCGGAATCGGCATCCTTGAACGGGCACATGTCGGTGCTGAGATCGACTTTGTAGGTGCTAAAGTACGGTTTTTGCACGACTTCGCGCACAAACAGCCCGACGCCCTTGTTGGACCGCACGATGTCGCCAGCGGTAATATTCAGGGTATCTTTGATTTTCAGGCTGTCTATGTGCAGGAGATCGTAGTCGGCCACCGCTGCGAGCGCAACGGAAGCGAAATGGAGGATCGAAAATCTCATGAGAACTCTGTCGAACCTGGAAAACACGATTACTAATATAATTAGCGCGACCTCACGTCTGACAGAGTTGGCGACGTGTTAAGTAGGTGAATTAGTCAAGTTGGGTTGGTGACGCGCATAACCGCAGGAATGTGACGGTCACGCAACGCGTGATGTCGGTTGCTGGACGTTCCTGCCAAGGCTGTCCTGCTGCAGTCGGGGAGTTTTCCATTCAGTAGTATAGCTGCAGAGTTTATTCACAAATTCAGTAGAGTTTAATCGACAATTGAGAGTTTATTCGACAATAGAGTTATTCAACAATCGAGCTATTCGACAATTGAGAGTCTACTCGGCAATTGAGCAGCGTTTAACGATTGAGCAGATCAGATCGTGCAGCTAATTACGTGCGACAGTTTATAAATTATCATGACTATTTACTCTTTCTCGGGTGCGAGTTCTCCTTGAGTGCCAGAAGCTGGCGGCTGCGGAAGCTCTCATAGTGGATGTAGGCGGTGGTATCAATGAGGTCCTGCAGGTGTGTCGAAATCAAAAAGCTCTTGAGGTGCGCAAACTCGCAGTGGGCAGGGTCCTCGATGTTGATGAGCCCGTACCGGTTGCGGCGAACGTAGACCTGCTTGCCGCCGACGTCTGCGGTCTCCTCGGACGCGATTATCGCGAACGGGAGCATGTCCTCGATCATCTCGGTGAACTGGCGCTCGTCATCGTCCTGCTCCTCCACGTCGAACGGGTACAGCCGCAGGTTGTGGTGGTGGAACTCCTCGCGCAGCCGGTGCTTGAACACGTCGCGCTCCTCGAGCGTCAGCGCGTCGCTCTTGGCGATTACCGGAATCACGTTGGCGATGTCGCACAGCTTCTTGAGCACCACCAGGTCCATGTGCTTGAGGTTGTGGCCGGTGGGCTCAATGAAGAACAGCACGCAGTGCACCCGCGTGTCCTGGAGGTGCCGGTCGCGTTGCGCAGTCAGCTCCTTGCGCAAGTACAGCGAGTGCTGGTCCTTGACGTACTTGACCAGCGGCTCCCAGCACTTGTCGTTGTTGACCTGGTCCCCGTACCCGGGGGTGTCGATAACCGTGAGCGCCAGGTGCACTCCGTTCTCCACAATGGTCTCGGTGGTGGTGGTGATCTCGGGGGTGCGGGCAATTGGCTCCGTCGCGGAATTCCGGCCGTGGCTGCGGGCCACTTTGGACGCGAACAGCGTGTTGACCAGCGTGGACTTGCCGAGGCCGCTCTGGCCGACCACCATCAGGTTGAACTGGAACCCGCGGCGCACCAGGCGCTTCTGGATTTGGCGCGTGATCGTGTCGAATCCGACGTATCTCGTGGGCTCGACGGTCGAGGACATAAACAGAGAGATTGGCGACGCGCTTACGTGGTGGTGTCCAAGGGTTAGGGGTGTTTGGGCTGCACTAGATAATGAGAATACTGGTAAGCTAAAGTGAAGCTAGGTAACTGTAAATAGTTTTGGATAATTATGCTCGCCTTGTGGCTCGACTTTTGCTGGAACGGTGGGCTGCATCGTAATAAACAAAGTTGAACTAGAACTGTGAGGACATCGGTAAGCCAACTGAGGCTAGACTCAGCTAAACTCAGCTAGACTCAGCTAGATAACGTAGAGATAGTTTAGATAATTAAGCTTGTGCTCGCACGACGCGTCCGAGTGCTCGGCACTGCAGGAATAGATAGTTTTAGATATTAATACTGCTGACGCTGTCGTCCTTCTTGTTCGGGGCCGACTCCCGCACCACTTCGACGCCCTGGAGCTCCGAAACCACAGGAGCCATGCCGTGGTGCATCGCCTCGGGGTGCGACGACTGCCACGCCCTGAGCTTGCCAGTTTGGCCAGTAAGGTCCCAAAAGATGCCCCTGAAGATGTGGTACACGTCCTTGTAGCCCTCCATCACCGGCAGCACTCCCACCACAAACAGCGACCCAAACAGCCAGATGAATCCGACAACAACCCACCCGGTAAAGAACGGCTTGCTGAACACGTACCCACTCCCGTACATGGGCATTGGCCACAGCACCAGCAGGCACACCGCCAACGTGCAGCAGATGTACTTTGCGATCTTTGCGTACTTGTTCAGCTGAGCGATTCCCGCGTCCCACTTGGCCTCCGTCGCGGTCGACGTCGAGGGGTGAATGTGGTTGGTCTTCTCGACATCGGGATTGTAATCAGGGTCCTCCTCCTCGTCTTGGACGCTCTGCAACTCCTTGAGGTCGTTGAAGTCAAAGTGGGCGTGGCCGAACACTAGCTGGCAGATTGTGATAACAATGACCGGCGACAGTAGACTCACAAGGTTGCCGGCCAACATGGGGTACTCAGCTCCCGAGGTGGTGACGTTAATCACGGAGTCAGACAGCCCAGCAGTCGTCACAAGCCAGGTGATCAGGCCACAGCAAAAGCCAATAGAGGGGGCAAGAATGGCCGACCATTTATTCAGCCCGCTCCAGAAGATCGTCAGCGACGCGGGAATTACCGCTCCGCAGATCATCACTCCCATCAGGAGATAGAGGTAGCCCATCGACACCTCAATGTAGAAGAACAAGATCGAAATGCCCACCATAAACACAGTGAACCCAAGCACAGATGCGTGGGAAACCCACATTAGCTGAGAGCCCTTCGCGTTGCGGTTGATATACGTCTTGTAGATATCGTAGGTGACAATGGACGAAACCGCTACCATTTCTGAGGACGCCGACGATGTCGCTGCCATGAAAACGAGCAAGATGGACGCAGCACCGCCGCCTTTCCCAAGAAGAGCTACGGCGGCATACGGCAGAGTCAGACCAGATGACACCTCGTTTGCGCTCATCGTCTCGGGGTATGTGGGCCAAAGGGTCGAGTTTTCAAGGCACAGTCCAGCTAGTCCCATGGCGGTGGCCAGCACCCATGGAATAGCGAACCAGGCAATACCTCCTAGCAAGTATCCAGGCAACGCCGCCGACGGAGACGCAGCAATCGCCTTGTTCCAGTAGCCATTGTCGAGAAACACGGTACCAAAATTGCCTGCAATATTGATAACGAAAAAGATTCCTCCCGACTTGGACTTCATCGTCAGATACGACCCCTCAGCATTTCCACTCACTGGTTTTGTCTTTGCCAGTTCAGTCAACAGGTCCCAAACGCGGCCAGGGCTCCCCAAGTAGTCGTTTGTTGCGTACACGGTGAAAATCAGCAAAAACATGATCACAAAAAGGACAATTGTGTGCATGTAATCGCTGAGAATCGTCGCCTTGAGCCCGCCAAACAACACATAAATACAAGTACCCAAGGGAATGAGAAACATCGCTGCGACAGGATGCATGCCAGTTAGGGCATTGGTAGTGGCACCAGCTCCCGCAAGCAGCATTGCCATCACCAAGAAATTGCACGCTGCCGCAAAAAACATAAACACAAAATGGGCAACGGTTCCAAACCGAGCACGCACAACTTCGAGATAAGTGTGGGCACCCGGGGCCTTGCGTTTGAGCTCAATTGCTAGTGTAGCAAACAGCACCACCTGCACAGTAGCACCGCTAGCATACCAATACGGACCAGAGATACCGTTCTTGTACGCTTGTGTAGTAGACTGCAAAAGAGTGGCAGCCCAGGTCCAACTCGAGACCACTGCGCACGCAATAAGGCCCGTCTTCACTGTGCGACCTGAGGTATTAAACTCTTCCGCAGTCATCTTTTCTTTTTGGTACCTTCGCAAACAATAAGTGGTCACGATCATACCAATTGCGAACGCAAATCCCACACCGAGAACTATTCCATATCCTACAGCCTGAGAGAGGGGTGGACTAGACATTACAAACTATGAAATCTATCATCGTCATCTCCATCGCTTTATACCATCCCTTTTATCAGTTTATCGGCCGCGGTACTACCTGCTATCATGAATGGCCAAGAGTATTACGAAGATATGTGCTCTTGGCAGGCCCCCCGTCACCTATTGAGATAGACTTGAGGCATGAGTTGTGCATTATCTGTACATTCTGCATGCATCGCATGCTTAACGAAGAAAGCACTGCCTGGATTTCCAGCGATTAATGGCGGAATTTATAATAGTTGAACGGATTTGCACTATAGCTAGCACTTGAATGAAAACACCACGAATTGAGCGTTACAGGATGCGAGGAATCAGAGCTTATCTTCTACCCTATCCTTTGAATATCCCAAGTCTTGGCACTATCTTGCATGTTGCAGCGGATGAAATTTTTGCTAAACGAAATTCTTCTGTTTTGTTTGATCTTCTTCGCAACAAATTACAACTTGTGAAGCCGTACGACCCTGCTTCGCCATGATGTAACTACATTCAAGAATCGTTTGACTACAAAATGAAACTGACACCTGCATGTGAAATTTCTCTGCAGGATCGAGCTCTCAAACATGCGGGGAAGACGGTCCAGAATGGACAGCGCTACCGAGCGGGTTCACAACTACGAGGAATCTTAAATACTCGCCTATTTCAACCAAGCACTGAATACCATATAGAGTTTGATACCATGTCTCGCATGCAGTCGAAAATGCACCCAAGCTTTTTCGTCGAACGGCGCTAAGAGTCATCCGATTTATGGCTCGGGTGAAAAGCCTCGTCAACGATGACTGATCCAGATACCCTGCCTCAATGCTTAGATAGCATGGATCGGCTATAATTCAGGACGTAATTAGGGTCTGTGACGCGATAATGTAGCCAAGTCTCGACCGCTTACATTTAGACCACAGCTAGTTGGCTGACTGCGAGTAAAGAGAATCTCAGAAGCTACTGTAATTAGTTTATACAATTGTTTGCGCATAGCGCTATAACTTATTTTACCACGCTCACGCGCTATTAGTCGTATTCACTGTCTTCTGCCACATATCGCACTTCCTCTTCTTTAGCATTGTCAACAGTTTGCCTTTTCGCCTGGGACTCCTCAAAGTCAGCAGGGCGCTTAAGTTCCTCAGACGGTTGCTCATGTTCATCTTTGATGATGGGCTGCTGAACTGGGGTAACGGGCGCGGGTATATTAGAGCCAACTGATGGAAGTTGAGGTTGAGGGGTCGGCTGCTGCGATGGCGGTTGAGGCGTCAAAGGCTGAGCAGGCTGGGGGAGAGTAACCGGCTGAGGCGTGGGGACCTGAGGCGGAGGCACCTGTTGCGGAGGCTTTGCTTGATCCTGGGACTGCTGGGACTGCTGCGCCTGTTGCGGAGGTTGCACTGGGGGTGGAGGCTGTTGTGGCTGATGCTGTGGCTGATGCTGGTGTTGCGGTTGCACGGGAGCCGGTGGTATATGCGTCTGGATAGGCTGAACAGGTGGAGACGGTTGTACAGACGCCGGCTGAGTCGGGGGGAGCGTAGGCTGGGACTGAGGGGGCTGTAGTAGTGGCTGTAGAGGAGGGGGGGCCGTCTGCGGGAGTGGCAGGCTCTGTTGAAGCTGTGGAGAGGATTTGACCGAGGGAAGTTTATTATCGATATGGGGTCCAATATCCATACCATTACCCTGGGGGTCCATAGGCATTGGGGGCGGGACCATTCCATTTCCATTAGGGAACTTGCCTGGGTCAGCACCAAGTGGCGCAATAGGGGGAGGTGGAGGCTGTGACTGCAATTGCTGGCCCTGAGGTCCCTGAGGTGCAGGGATCGGGCCCGACGCGGTCTGCAGACCCTGAGACACTTGGGACTCGAGGAGCTCCAACCGGGCTTGGATCTGCTTGTTGCCAGGATCAAGACGTGCGGCCCGCTGATACGCGTAGAGAGCATCGCTGAGCTGGCCATTGCACGATTCGTAGAGAGTTCCCAGGTCGTACCACGCCTCACAGATATAAGGGTTGAGGGTGATCGCCCTGCTGTAGGCATCGAGAGCGTCTCGATACTGGTTAATCTGATAGTACAGCACACCGATACTGCACCAAAACGTGGGGTTACGGGCATTGCGGTAGACCGCCTGTTGGTATGACTCGTATGCCTTGTTGTATCGCTGCTGAGCCATGTAGCACCGCCCCAAAAGATACCAGCTTTGGGCATCGTCGCTGTCGGCCTCGAGCGAGCGAGTAAGATAAAGTAATGCAGTTTCGTGATTGTTTTGTTCATGACTGAGCCAGCCCAGTTGCTTGAGCACCTTGGCATGATGCGGGTTCTCGGCCAGCACGCGCTCGTATGCGTCACATGCCAGATCAAAAACCCGCTGCTGCTCGTAGACGTGCCCAATTTGGAACCAGACGTCAGTACTGGTGAGCGGAGTAGGCGGGCTAGCAAGGATATACCTGAAGCAGTCAAGCGCTTGCTGGTGGCGCCCTTGCTGCTTGTATATTATGCCGAGCCTAAAATAGACCTCGTGGGCTTTGTCAAAATGAGGGTCGATTTCCAAAACCTGGGCAAATGCCTCCTCTGCGTACTCAAAACTGCCGTACCTATCGTACAGAATGCCAATCCCGTACCACAGTCGAGGATCCTTGCGGTCCCGGTGGTACAGTGCTTGCTGGTAAGCGGTGTAACTCTTGGGGAGCTCGTCAGTCATTAGATAGCAGTGTCCGAGGGCTGCCCAAATGTCGCCGTTCTCGGGGCTCAGTCCCAGCACTGTCTCGCAGCACTCGATGGCCTTGGGGAACATTTGGCATTGTCTATAGCAGCCAGCTAGTGCCGAGAGCACCGGAATGCTATACATATTATACTTGAGGGCCATCTCGTAGCAGTTGATCGCCTTGTCAAAAAGCCCGACGCCTTCACTGAGTTTGCCCAGGTCAGCCCACGTGTCAGCCGTGAGCTGCTCGAGTTGTTTGAGCAAGCTCGAGTTTGAGTCCTGTTTGCCCCGCTGCTGAGACTGCGGAGGCTGCTGAGGCTGCTGCTGAGGCTGTTGCATCTGCGGAGGCTGCTGCATTGGTTGTGGTTGCTGGACCGCCATTTGCGGAGGCTGCTGTTGTAGGGGCTGCAACGGTTGAAGAGCCTGGGGCGGCTGCGAGGTTTGGTTACCGTTGACGTATGGGTTCTTTTGTACTGGGACGTAGGGCACCGAGACCGGCGCGGTTCCTATTTGCTGGGGCGGCATCGCGTGCGGAGGCATGGGATGCTGAAGACTGTCCATTTGCACGTGCGGCACTGCGTACTGCGGCGTGGTGGAAGGCATCGCGCACTATAAGGAAAGTTCGTAAGCCTGCAGGTCCGCCGGCTAGCAGCTGAGGGTAAGGGGCATGGTTAGGGTTAAATGTCCATATTGTTTTTCCGGGTTAGGGTATGAGACCACAACCCCTACGACAGCTGCGCAATCCTGCGATTTGTGCATGGCCTACCCCATCGCTTAGTGACTAACCGCATACCGTTGGCTCACGGGGCGATGACTAAGAAAACAACGCCAGCAATTTTGTTAATTTACTTGTACAAATTTAGTGACGACAGCCACTCTAGCTCAATAGGCGATACCAGCCGTGCATAACCCTTGGTGGTGTACACATACTCCAAATACATAATTGCGGGGACCCTCGCCCCAAATAACGCGCTCGATGGGTGGATCGTTAATGCCTGCTGAGTAAGCAATGTCTGATATCGGCGATCTGGCAGCCCTCGCGCCACATTGGTGCTGAATCCCACCAAAAAACACTTGATGATCTCGTCAAATTCGGCAACCTCGTCTGAGTCAGAATGATCAGTAATCTTTAAATAGTTCCGTAGCTGTGCTTTAACGAGCCCCACGTTGCGCATCGCCTTGTAATTGAGAGCCACCTCATAGCACCACGATTTTCGCTCCCTGTTGTCAAGACTTAGGTAATGATCATACATTTGCTTGATCATGATTAGATCTCCATATTTTGCTGCAGCTGGAAACTGCTCAGATCGTGCCGTGTTGACCTCTTCGCGACGGTTGGGGGCTGGCGTCACTAGAACGTCCTGCACGCTAAGGCATGCTACAATGTCAATCACTGTATCCCTCACCACCTTATCGAGGCTCTTGGCCTTGACGAGCACTGCTGCTAGCTTGGGCTCCAACGGGAGCACTACCATCTCTCGACCGAGCTTTGTGATTTGCTGGTTTGCGTCGATAGCACCGAGGGCAAATAGCTCAAGGAGAGCCTGTTTTATTGCACTCTTGGATGGCCGTTGTACCCAAGGGAATGTTTCGACGTTCTCGACCCCTAGGTTTTTGAGCATCAGAACAGGGCTCGAGACGCTGATTCGTGAGATCTCCGGCATCGTGAATGGCTCCATCTTTCCGTATTCCTCCTCTGTATATAATCTAAAACACTTTCCTGGAGCCTCACGCCCCGCACGACCCATTCGCTGGGCCGCCGATGCCTGCGACACCGGCACTGGCAGCAGCGACTCGAGGCCCAACTTTGTGCGATACACCCGAGTTTTTCTGAGGCCCGTATCTAGTACGTATCTGATTCCCGGGATGGTCAGCGATGTCTCGGCGATATTAGTTGCAAGCACGATCTTGCGGTGATGCTTCGGGGTGGGCTCAAACGCTTTTTGCTGCTGCTTGTCGCTGAGTGCGGCATACAGCGGTACCGGTATTAGCTTGGGCTCTCCTTTGGCCAGGTGTGGGTTTGATTCTCGCAGTAACTCTGCCGCCGCCTCAATGTCCTCCTGTCCGCTCAAGAACACCAATACATCCCCAGTAGGCTCGCTGTGATTGATCTTGCGGACAGATGCAAGGACCCCAGCTGCTATATTCTTAACTGGTGCCCTGAGATAAAACCGCTCTACGGGAAAAGTCTTGCCTGGCACAAAGAAGATTGGGGCGTCGTCAAAGAACTCTGAGAATGTGTCGGCATCAAGCGTGGCGCTCATTACGACAACTCTGCCCTTGAACTTTGGGTTTCGGAGCAGATCTTTCAGCAGGCCCAGCAGAAGGTCGGTGACGACCGTACGCTCGTGTGCCTCGTCAATGACGATTGTCGAAAATTTGCGCAGATTCCGGTCTAGCATGAACTCCCGCATGAGCATACCGTCAGTCATGAACCTGATCTTTGTAGCAGGGGAGAATTTGGCCTGGAAACGAACTTGGTAGCCGACTTTGTCGCCGACCTGGGTGCCCATCTCGGCGGCCACTCGGTTCGCTAGACTCATTGCAGCGACACGGCGGGGCTGGGTGACCGCTATTGACGACCGCGGCTCTGCCTCGAGTAAAAATTGCGCAATCTGAGTTGATTTTCCCGATCCAGTCTCGCCAATGATGATTGAAACTCGTTTACCGAGGACTTGGTCCATCAGGTCTTTTCTACCCTGATAAATCGGCAATTTCCGACGCTGCTCCATAATTGTTTTCGGGTCATTGGTGGAAAAGAACTGCGACTTTGGCTCCTCGTCCTCACTGTCACTGTAATTGACGACCTTTCCCATATTATTACTAAGCACAGCCTCGCAGTGATCAGCGAAGTGTCAAAATAGCACTTATGTAAAAAAAAAAAAAACTACTGATACATAGACGATAAGTATTTCTGGGTTGGCTACTGAGAGTTGGCCTCTTTTTCGGCCAGGACGCCCTCCCGGTTATATGGGGGGGTTTGGATAAACTCGTTAGCGTAATTGATGCCGGTGAACAGGACGAGAGCAGTCATGCATTTGCTGTAGAGCCCACCTTTAAGCAACGACTTTCCGTTCACCAGAGTGTAGATGGCGCTCCAGGTAGCGATAAATCCCGCTCCGTTCCTGTAGTCTCCGTCGTAAATCATCCATGCACCTAGTGCGTAAATGCCCCCAAACGCTGCACACGAGGCAGTGGACGGCTTGAGGGGAGCCTTGTTGTAGGCTGGTCCTCTAGCAAGTCCAGCCGCCAATGCACCCGATGTGAGCGCCGCTGGGGCACCAGACTGCAGGAACTTCTTGTATTGCTCGTATGTGCTCATGTGATGATTAACCTTGGTTGCTCGATGGGGATGAGCTTGACGCAAGTCCGAGCAATAGATGACCGAGGGACTTCTCTTCAAGATCTAATATCTGGCCCCGACTTGAAACAAATGTATCAATTCAATTTTATGCATGACGTGCCGTGGGTGCTCATGCACCTGACTGCAAAAGATGTGGAATCCCACTTCATTTACGGATACAAGAACGAATCTGAGGATTTCGCTGGCCAATTGATGAGGCAGCAAACGTCTGACCTTGATAATGTTCATATCCATGGCCGCCGACTCGAGTTCCCGTTCGGCACCCATCACTCCAAGATCATGGTCCTCAAGTTTGACGATGATTCCTACGAGGTGGTCATACACACTGCAAACATGATTGAGTTTGACTGGAAAAACATGACCCAGGGGGTGTGGAGGTCCGCACGACTCGTTCCGGGAAAGTGCACCTCGGAATTTCAGACGGACTTTGTGAAGTATCTCAAGGCCTACCGTATTCCTGCAATCACGGCTTTGGCTAACGACCTGCTCAGGTATGATTTCAGCAAAATCACAGATACACTAGTGGCGTCGGTTCCAGGAAACTACCTCGGGGACGAGTGGGGGATGAGGCAGATTGCGAGACATCTACGCGACCCTGTCGATCTTGTATGCCAGGTCTCGTCGATTGCGACGTTGCCCACGAGCTTCTTTGACGACCTGAAAAAGTCAACCAAGGCAGAGTCGGTAGCTGTGGTGTATCCCACGGTTGAAAACATCGCAGACTCGCTGAGTGGCTACGAATCAGGGGGATCAATACATTTCAAGCGCCAAAGCCCCAGCCAGCAAGCGCAGTACAACCGTATGAGGCCATGGTTTCGTCAGTGGTACTCTGAAAAAGCAGACAGACAGCGGGCGGCCCCGCACATCAAAACCTACATTGGGCTCGAGCCCGGGACAACAAAGCTCAAGTGGTTTCTGCTCACGAGCGCCAACCTGAGCAAGCAGGCATGGGGTGTGCCTAACAAACGGCGAGGCACATTCTGGATTCAGAGCTGGGAGTGCGGCGTCCTGCGTACGTGGGCCAAGCCCCAGGATCCGGCCTACATCGGCAGCCACGAGGACTGGGCCCTGCCATACGATCTGCCGACGAAAAAGTACGGTCCAGCCGATCAAGCCTGGAGTGCTTGGGAACAGTACACGAAGCCAGACAGTCTAGGGCGGCAATGGCCGTAGCTTCTACGTAGTTTATGTATGTATCGCCGGGATCATCTGCACGCTGATCTCGAATAACCTCGCGGATCTAGAAAAAAGATTACGTGAAAATTAAACTGCAGCTAAAAAAAATCCGACGCCAGCGTGCAATTGAATGCAAAAACTCTGATTATTAACATCAGGGACGTGATCGCCGGATATATCTCGGTAGGATTCTCCCCCAGATTCATCTCCGTTTGTCATCATGGCACGCAAACGCAAGGAAGTAGACGCTGAGGACGTGGGAGTGACCAGATGTGTGTGCGGGGAGGAGGAATTGTATCCTGCGGCTGCGAAACAGCGGGGCGTCGACTCTGGGCTCTTCATCCAGTGCGAGCAGTGCGGTTGTTGGCAACACGGGTTCTGTGTGGGGTTCAATAACAGCCGAGACGCCCCCGAGGTGTATTTCTGCGAAAAGTGCAAGCCGGAAATGCACGAAATAATCACAAAAAACGGCTATCCGTTCAGCAAGTACGCTGGGACCCGCAAATATCGGCGACGCAGTCGGTCGGAGTCAGACGACGATTCGAGCGAGCCGAGCGGATCGACTCGAGAAAAACGTCGGCGAACGATGAACTCCCGCGAGGACGAGATGCTGCAGCGTGCCATCGAGGAGTCCAAGCGGGAGGCTCGCGAACGTGAACGGCGACAGAGCGACATCAAGGACGAGGACCTGAAATTGGAGGAGAACGACAACACCCCCGAGCAGCCGAGAAACAGCGACGCCGGCGACGAGCACCCCGAAGGCGAGGCCCCCGAGGAGCCTGCAGAGCACGCCCCGTCAGATCACGATAAAGAGCCCGCTCCAGAGCCCGAACCCGAGCCCGAGCAGCAAGAGCCTGAACCCGAGCACGAAGAGGAAAAGCAGGAGCCCGAGCCCGAGGAGCAGCCCGAACGCAAACGCAAGAAACGCGGTCGGGGGCGGCAGAAGTCCCACGTGAACGGCGAGCCTCGCCGGGCCAAACCAAAAATGCCGTCGGCCCGCAGCACAATGGCTGATATGCGGAAGCGGATCGCCCAGATCCTCGAGTTCTCGGGCTACACCCAGGTCGAGATGCTCGCAGAGGAGAGGAACCGAGCCCAGATGCTCGAGGAGCAGAAGAAACACGACAACGCCGGGCTGATCCAGCAAATGGAGGATCTGTGCACTCAGCACCGCGAGAACATCACCTTCCTGGAAGATCTCACCCGCAAGGTTTTGGCGTGGCAGGAGCGGTTCGGGTGACCCACGCTGAGCTATAGACTCTAGTATTTATTGCCAAAGGGCTTTATTTATACATATTCGAGAATTGTTCCGATCACTACGTAGTGTGATACTTATCAGTCAGCAGGCTTCGATCTGCTCCAGCCTGACGTAACGTCATCTAGTCAGATCAGTCATGGCTACAATCATTGTTGGGGCCGGCATGGCTGGCGTAGCAGCTGCTTCTAAGTTAAATGACTATGTAATTATCGAGGCCCGCGACTATATTGGCGGGCGTCTCCATACTGTGCCTGGCCCAATCGAGCTAGGTGCAGGTTGGCTCCATGGATGCCCAGATCACAACCCATTGTACAAGCTTTGCGAGGAGAACAACATCAAAAGCGAGTACGACGACACCGAAGTTGTTGTCTACGGCCCCAAGGGTCCGGTCAACAAGTCGATAATCGAGAAAATTGTCCCTCTGTGGGAGACCTACCGCCACGACAAGCCTGAGGTGTCAATTGCTGCGTGCATCGAGTCGTTCAAGACAGACAACTCGTCTCTCAGCCCTGACGAGCTCGATTTCCTCACCAACTTTGCCCATTTTCAGAAACTCCCTCTTGGCCTCGAAGCGGACACTGCATCTTCGAGATACGGCGGGGGACTCGGTAGAGATAGAGTCGTCTTGGACGGCTACAGCCAGGTCCTCGATGTCATTGGCTTTGACAAGTCCAAGGTCAAGCTCAATGAGGTTGTGAAGAGCATTGAGGCAACCGATAGCGGAGTGGAGGTCACCACCAACAAGCAGACCTACAAAGGTGCCAACGTTATCGTGACCGCTCCTGCCGCTGTCCTCAAAGCTGGAGATATCAAGTTCTCCAAGCTGCCCTCTGAGATCGAGGACGCTATCGACTCGACCACTCCTGCTTGCCTTGGAAAGGTCTATTTGGAGTTTCCCGACAAGTTTTGGCCTGATAATGTGGAAAAGTTTGTTATTACCGGCAAGTTCCCTGCGCTGGCCTATAATTGGGGACGCGTCCACAAGAGCACCAAGAACATCATCAGCTTCCTGGTTATTAATGATGCCTGCCGCAAAGCAGAGTCTGCTAAATCCATCGATGAGGTTTTCGAAATCATTAAACCCCTGGCGTCCGCCATAAACTCTTCTGGCAAAGACATTCCCAAGCCTACCTGGTACAAGACTACCTCGTGGCAGGAGGACCCGTACTCCAAGGGCTCCTTCTCGACATTCAAAGTTGGGAACGACCGTGCCAAGGCTGTCTCTGCGTTTGTCAAGGGCGCCGGGCGAATCCAATTCGCGGGTGAGCATACAACTCTAGATGGTGCCACTTTCCTTCATGGTGCGTATCTCAGTGGCCTCAGGGCTGCTGAAGCTGTCAAGAACTCAAAATCAAGTCTGTAATTGCTCTATTTTAACATCAATTTCGACAGGTCTCGTGCTAACATGCAACATACGTACGCTAATTGACAAACACATGAAAGCACTGAATCTTGAGGATCCTAACCACAACCTTTAGCTTGATTAAACTACAAACTTCCATACCAATTACATCAATCCCTTTGCAAATGCCAATGCCCAAGTGCGGCTCATTCCATCATCGAGCCAAGTGCTCTTGAAGGAGGAGTCAGAGAAGAATGCATAAGAGCTGCTAGCGTCATAGAGCGCCCTATTCAGCTGCAAAACACCCTTCCAGCCAGAATCCACGCTATCGACTAGACCTGAAATAACTTGATCCCATTCCTCCTTCACAAACGTTGGGCCACGGATATATGAGGAGATGGGCGTAAGAGGCAGCATGTGAATACCCTGAATATACTCGCGATTCGTGCCGAAATAAGTGGTGTGGTCAATCTTGTTTTCAAACTTGATTCCACTAACCTTATTAGGAATAATCTGAGAAGGCTCAACATTGTTGTCGTCGCTGTAGAGGAAATACGAGTTAAGTGCACGGCGTTCAATTGCCAGAATCAAGTTAGCACGGGATTCCATGTGCTTGTCTCCAATAACGTTTCCCCACAACTTCATGCCATAGATGGAGTTATAATCTTCAGACGAAGACTCTTCGTCCTTGCCATCACCAGAAGCGAACAAACCCTTGGCAATCGAGTGACCAGAGAACCAGTCGAAATTTCTGCTTACGGGGAACGCAGGATCATTTCCGTAGTTGGCATAGTCACGTACCAAAGTGTTGACCCAATCCTTGACCTCGGCCTGCTGAGCCCAGCTACCACCTAGATCGGCGTCCACCTTTCCAATAATAGCGGCGGCATGCACAAAGTAGCCGTAATGGAAATGGTGATCATTGTAGTAGGTATTGCCGAAATCCGCCATCGGATCGCTGAGGCCCGCCTGACTACAAAGTCCCTTCCAGGCCGTGTCGTAGAACAGTGGGGTATTCTGTTTGTTGGAGGTAAACGTTGCAAACGCAGTCTGAAGCTTTGTGAGAATGCTCTTGGACATGGAGTCATCCTTGAGGATGGAGTGTGCGACCAACAAAATAAGTGCATACTTCGCCATCGCCTTACCACTAAAATACATGGAGCTCAGGTTGGTTTGAGCAGCAATATCAACGTTGAGCGCCTCAGATGTGATGTTACTGGAGAGCAGATCAAGGTCGGCAGACGAGAAGTTGCCTATCGAGAAGTTGTTATCGCCCGCGGTCTTGTTCACACTCCAGGGGAGGAAGCCTACATCTCGAGGTAGTCGCTCGTACATCTCCAAATAGGTGGTAACACAAAGCCTCATCTTTCCTTGAACAAGAGAGTCGATTAGGAAATTGGTAACTTTGCCGTTCATCTTTGAAGTGAATGCAGAAACATGGTGAGGAAGAGCATAAATGAGCGTACCGCCGCCGAGAGAAGAACCAGCCATTTGGTACTCGAATGAGTACGCGGCAGTCCCATAGTCCTCGGTCACGCCTCCATTGAGACTCACACTATAGGCGTAGGCACCGGCAGCACTATCAATGACTTCTTCTGCGTTCGCATCGTAGAGGACTGACACTTGGACAACAAGCTGCGACTCGGTGCTATCGACGAAGATGTGGTTTCCATCGCGCTGGGTAAAGCCAATGTTTTGACCAGATGGCGACGAGGCGTAGATCAACCAAGTAACGCCGTTGTTGAGAGTAACTTTGAGTTTCGACAGTCCTCTCCGTACAAGCACGGAGGCTGCAACTGACGTGAAGCCCAATTGCGAGCCCACCAACGGCTTCAGCCCAGAGTAAACACCAGTAACAAAGCCCATGCCGTTACAAATAGGGAATTGGGCTTTGCCGCTTCCACCGCTTTGCTGAAGCTGAGCAATAACACTCAATGGTCCCCATGCACGAGTAGAGAACGTTGGAGCACTAGAGGAGAACTCATCAGCAGAAAGACACAGTGACATAATGCCGACTGGATTGTAGTAGTACTGGCACGGGGCCTTGTCGCTGGCGAACACACGCTGGCTGGCCTGCACATGACAGACTCCGAGACCGTAAAAGTCAGGGACGTTTGTCCACCACACAGAGTAAGGAAGAGAAAAAGCGTAAAGAGTGCGATTGTCTAGTAGCATATTTGCGTAGAACTTGTTAGTTTGCACCGCCGACGAGCCATAGTCGTCGGGGGGCGGCGAAGGGTGAGCTTGCTGGGGGAAGAGAGTAGGCACTCCAGTACCAATGGCATCGAAGAGTGGCATATCAGAGGTACAGAGCAATTAGGGATATCAACTGTTTATGTAGACTATGTTGTGTGATATTCTGATCTGATGACTAAGAGGAGCCATGGTCAATCGAGCAGGTCCAGCTGTGCTGTCAAGGCCAGATCTGTGCTTAGGTGGGCAAGCCCGGGCCCAGGAGTCAGCGCTTAGTCAGAGCGTCACCTACCTAGATGGTCATAAAGGCGGGGGGTAGTCAGCAGCATGCTATAATTACATGTAGCATGGGCTATTGTTGTATTGCCGCATAGCGACGATCGAACCAATGATATCTTCTCGGGAATTGCAGCAATTTGTCTCGTAGACACAATAGATAAAATATGGAATGGCTCTATATGCCTGTATACATGTAGTGAGCTCTGCATCTTCGGACGCAGGTACCGCACTAGCGCGGTAGTCACCGCGAGCCTCCTCTGTTCGCTGCCAGGATCTGTAGATGGATTCGAACAGCGTGGCCATAATCCCGGATTTCTGTTTAGCTGAACCGCAATGCCTGGTTAAGCATCCATGTTTCACGCTAAATGCGGGAATGCTGACATGTTTTCATAACTCGGCGCCTTGTTTCAGCTGCTGTTGGAATTGTCTCAGTATTGTTTACCGCAGTGGGTCCAAATTCCAGTATCAATCTTTATATTGCTGCAGACCATTCAATCGAAAACACGTATTTCTGTTTGAAATACGCGATATTATGGCTTTGTTCAGTCCCTCTATGAGCCCATGATGACGTCATACATGACCCCGGCGCTCTATGCAAAAAAGTTTTTTTATAGAGGAGAATAAAAAGATTATGTAGCACGCTGACGTCGAGGAGTACCCTGAATATACAGAAAAATAGTGCGCGCAGCTCTAGAGAAGCTTGCACTAGCTGTTTCCTGCGTACCTCCTTGCAATCCGTAAGCAAGGAGGTTACCTGTTCGGCTGCCGATGCACTGCTCTATGCATATGCATGGTTATGCTCGAATAAACACTTCATATATAGTCAGGCCCCCCTAGTACCTGATCTCCAGATGCTACTTTTCTCTCAAATTGCGCTTGCAAGTGCTGCTCTTCAGCTCGACTTTGTGGTAAACAATGAACCAACCCAGTTTGATCGCAGTGCTCTTTCTGCATTCGCTAAAAGATCCCTCGAGAGAGAGGCCATGTCTAATAGCGTCTACTTGACATCATCCTACAATTTCTACTATACCAAGCTATTGCTCGGTACTCCCCAGCAGGAGATTGAGGTCATTATTGACACTGGCTCTCCTGTTACGTGGGTCTTTGGTCCTAGCACGACCTACAACAACGCTCCTCAGTTCCATCCTGACGATTCATCTTCTTTTAATGACGTTAATAGCTCTTTCTCCGCCTCTTACGGTACTGGCCAGTACTTTGGTAGCTGGGGAACCGACGTCGCTGGAATTCCTGACTATGAAAACAAAAAAGCCTCTGATTTCTATTTCGGCGTTATTGACAACTATGCTGTTGCTGCTGGTGCCCCGGGCCTTTTGGCATTGGGTCCCCACATGGACAGCGTGGGTCCCGAAGGCTACAAGAGCTTGCCCGAGACTCTGCTCGCCCAGGGCTACGTTGACAGCGCTGGGTTCAGCGTGAGCCTGGCCAACAATACTGGTTCTATCCTGTTTGGTGGAGTTGATACCAACGCGTACGAAGGCGACATCTATTCGTTCGATTTCAGCGGCACCAAGGGTAACTATGCTGGCTTCTACACCGTGACTCTTTCCTCTCTGAACCTCGGTGAAGGCGATTATGGCGTCAACAAGGCGTCTCTGATTGATACCGGCAGTCCCATGAGCCTGATCCCCGTCAACTTCGTCGACAAGATCGGCGAGAAATGGAACCTGGCCAATCAGAGCAACTATCAAGCCTACTACCTCGACGACGGCCGCAAGCCTGAAGATCTCGAGGGAGATATCACGTTCAATCTAGGTGCTTTCAGCATCGACATCCCCATCAGCAAACTCTTCGTTCCTGGTGAGTACTTGTGGGCCAATGATGGCCCTCAGAATGTACAGGCGCTCAGTCTCCTGGGCTCCCCTAATGTTATCCTCGGCGACGCCTTCATCCGCAGCGTTTACGTTACCTTCGACCCTGCTAAACAGCTCGTCTATCTCGCCAAGCGTGCTGAGAATGCTAGTCTTCCCATTATTGTCTCTCCTGACGAGCTCGTTACAAAGGCTCTTCAGGGTGCCGTTGCCACCAGCACCGATCTTAGTGCTACCTTTGTGACCTCTGCTTCCGCGTCTGGTATCCTGTATGGAGAGAATCAGTACCTGGGTAACGGCACTGGTCCAGGCTCCAACTCTACGGGTGCCGCGGTGGCCACTGGAGGGTCGAACTCTTCTAGCGAAGCTGCTACCAGCGCCGCTGCATCTGGTGCCGCTGAATCTACCGCTGCTGCGTCTTCGAGGGCCAGTAGCGCAGCAGGATCCGGCTCGGGCGCCGCTACTAGCTCCGGCAACAACGCTGCTTTAATCTGTCCTCCCACTTTCTTAATGATTCTTGCCTCGATGGCCTTGCTTTAATCTATTTATTGGTGAGGGTCTTCATAGACTAATGATACCTAATGACATAAAACATATCTACAAATTGCACAGCCCAACTCTAATCCAATAGCACGGTATAAACCAGGCACACTATTAATTTCGGCCCCAATAAAAGATTCCTCATTCCCATTAGTAACCGCTCCATGAAGGTACTTTGTTTGCATGGGTTCACCCAAAATGGCCCGCTATTCGCCCGAAAAGCTAGTGCAATCCGAAAGGCTCTAGGAAAGGCTGGCTATGAAACAACTTTTCTCACTGCACCCCTCAAGGTCGAGTCTTCTGATCTCCCTTTCCAGACTGAAGAAGGAATCGATATGCGTACGTGGTGGGTGATCAACGAGTCTGATCCCCAGTGCTACAACATGGAACAGGCTCTGGAAACCGTCAAGGACTGTGTCGTCAAGGACGGCCCCTTCGATGGAATATTAGGGTTCTCTCAGGGTGCAGGTTTCGCTGGTGCCCTCTGCAACTATATTCAGGAGCTAGTGCCAGGACATCCCCCGTTCAAGTTTGGTATTTTCTACTCGGGATTCAGACTGAAAGCTCCTTTTAACCAGCACTTTTACGAGAACAAAAAAATATCGGTTCCCACTATGCATGTTCTTGGAACGTTAGACACGATCGTGAGCGAGGAAAGGTCCATGGCACTGTACGAGTTGTGCGACGAAAAGACTCGCAAGCTCTTGAAACATCCTGGAGGCCACTACGTGCCGTCCCAAAAATCAATCATAGAGTCAATCATGGCATTTGTCAATGAGCCAACGCCAAAGGAGCAAACGGAGGAACCAGAAGAAAACTGGGACGCATTTGATAGCATTGGGAAGTCCTAGGGACAGATTATTGGCGAATCTATCTAGCATTAATTATATAACAAAACTTTTTACATGGCATTTGCGAGTGCTGCCTCTCTTAGCTTGTCAACCTTTTGGCGTAACTCATCACGCTCCTCCTCTAGCACAATGATTCTAGCTCTGAGACCGCGTACCATTACTTCCGCGTGTCTGTTGCTCAGATTCGACGACACACTCACGTCAGGATCCTGGCTATGGAGCTTCGATTCCTGTAGCTCTTCCTCAAGTTTCGTGTTGACTTCTTTGATGCGAGCCAACTCTTCACGAGTCTTGTCCAGAGCGAGTTTTTGCGACTTGAAATGCTCCAATGAGCTACTGTAGTCAGACTCCAACTCCTGGTAGCGCTTGATCAAACCAGAGTTCTCTTCCTGAGAGTTTGTGAATTGCATCTTCAGTTTCTCAAGCTCAGAATTCACGTTGGTGTGACGTTCTTGCCAAGTACCGATCTCGCGAGCATGCTCGGACTTCAGGTTTTCGATATCAGACACGCGGGGACCGGCATTGGCTAAGGCCTTAAGCTCAGCGATCTCAGCGTATGCAGCCTCAAGCTCCTTCTGCGTGTTCTCGTGTGCTGCGCGACTCTTTTCGTACATTGACGAATAGTGCGAGTCATCAAGGTCGCGGGAGGTGCTCGCTTGCGGAGTGGTGGCAGTAAAGTTTGACCAGTGATTCAAGAGCTGGCTGATGTGATCATTGAGAGCAGCAGTTGAGAGTTGATGTGCTTTTCTCAATTCAACAACCTCACTCTCCAAAGCGCGCGAGCGCTCTTGCTGCTGATGAGCATTCCGAGTTACGTGCTCTAAAGTGGAAACTTGCTCTTTCAGCTGCTCGTTCTCCGCGCGAAGAGCTTCTGCTTCCTCAATAGCATTGGTTGCTTGCACACGAGATTTCTCCAGAGCCTCATTGGTTATGTGCAGCGCCTGGACCTGCTGTTCAAGGGTGCTGCGTACAAACTGCCACTGTTGAGTCATCTCTTCATGCTCAGTAGTCAGTTTGTTGTGCTCATGAAGGAGGTTTTCGTGCTGGTCCTTAGTGGAAATCAGTTCACGTTGTACCGCGGCATGTTTCTGTCGGAAATCCTCTCCGTCTACGCTTGGGACAACTCCTGCGACAGGACCGGACTGAATGCCACGAGAAGATTGCGCAAGAGCTTGGTCACGCTCAGCTTCAGCAGCCTTTATGCGTCTAGAAGCGTCCTGGGCCTGTCTGCGCATGTTCTCTTGTACAGCGGCAAACTCAGCTTGTAAATTCTTGAGGGCCGTTGCCAAATCCGAGTCCTCAGTGATGGGGCCTTGGGCAAGCGAGGATCTGAAATCTTTGACCGCGTTGAGTTCCTTTTGGTTGCTGCTACCGTTGGGAGAGCTGAATCCTCGTGAAGAAGATGTTTCCACGTTGAACGGGGGCTGGAGATTTTGTTTAGTAGGTGTGTTGGAGACAAACGGAGAATTTGATCGAGACTCGCGAGCGCTTTGATGGCCAGGCGTATAGTCTGGCTGTCCCGGGGCTCCGGCTGGTAACACCTCCTTTGGAGTAGTGCCCTGCCTAGATGTACTCACGTAACCAGAATCGCTGGAGTGGACAGTGGTAGGAGTTAGAGGTCGCTTATCGCTGTACTCTCGCTGAACCGTATTAGGAGAGAATGAGCGACCGTTCAAGCTGCTGTGGCGCGAGCCGCTAAGATCTCGCTGAGAACCACTACCAGTCGAGTACGACCTGCTTGTGTCACGCTGGGTAATTGCAGGAGCAACATGCTGCTTATTTGAAAGCTCACGCGGTACACCACCGGGAGCGGACGCATCTACGTGGTGGGCGTCACTATCGCTCAGCTGCTGGAAGGCGATTGAGGATTCTTCAGAGTCTGCTCTAGGGGAGGTCTGAGTCCAAGCGCCTGGCATTCCATCTGCCAATTCCTGCCCAGGGGAAGACAAGTCAGTCGGGATCTCCTTTGATGCGTTAGGAGAGCGCGCCAAGGGAGTTGACTCGGCGGACGCTTTCTTGCCCCACAGCATTGCCCCAGCGGCTCCAGCGATGGCAGCACCAATACCTTTGGAGGAGTTTGGAGATGTGACTTCTCCAGAGTGATCAACGGCAGGTACTGACTTGGGCAGTGGAGACTTTTGCGACGTACTACGCTCGATGCTAGAGTCTGGTTCCCCAGCATCACGATCAAGAGGGCTACGCTGAAGAGAGCGCTTTTGGAAATTGGCGCTAGAGTCAAAGTCTAGCGAGCGACCCGGCGAGGTTTGCTCCAAATAAGAGGCTTCTTGGGAGTCATCGGCAATCGGCACTTGCTTTGGTTCTGCAGAAGAGAGTGCACTCGCTTCCATATCATTTGCCAAGGAGCGGTGAGGAGACCAACTAAGACGGGCCGGATAAATAACTGAGTTACGGGCTGCAGGAGTGCTGCGCTCAAAAGTATCACGGGGTGTGGTTTCAGTGGTTTCAGCCACCACCCCAGAGGGGCCCGGAACCGAGGGAGGTGCGATCTCTGGCATATTGCCGGCAATGGGATTTTCCTCAGACTGTACCGATACTTCTGCCTCTTCCTCGTCATCAGGAGGATACGAGATCCGGCTAACATCCAAAACGAACGCGGTGTTGGACTGGTCGGTGCCACCCCACACTAAGATCCTGTCATGATCAAACGCGGTGAGGGAGTGGCCAGACCTAGCGCAGGGGCCGGGGCCGAGGTTTTGGAAGGTGTACCACTTGCGGGTGGTGAGTTTGAGCGCAAACAGCTGGCCAATGAGAACACCCTGGGAGGACATGCCCCCAAACACGTACATGACGTCGTCGACGATTGTGGCAGCGTGGCCCTGGCATGGAGCTGGGACGTAACCAGTACAGTCCAGCTGAGTCCAGGAGTTGTCTGCTGGGTCGAAGCACCAGGTATCGGAGTACCATAGATCTCCATTGGCACCGCCAAAGAGGTACATTTTATCCTTGTAGGTGACGACTGTGTGATTAGTGCGAGGCGGTGGGGGAGTGGTAGTGGGCTCGATCCGCTCCCAGCGGGTGTTTGGGGGGCGAAGGTTGTTGAGGTCGAACATCCACATGTCGTCGAAAAACAGATCGTCCACCTGGCCGCCAAATACGTATATCTTGACTCCGATGTTGCAGATGCTGTGGCCGTAGCGTCCGCACGGGCGAGGTCCCGTAGGCTCGGCGATCGTCCACTTGAAAGTGGAGGTATTAAGCAAATATAGGTTGTCGTCGAGGGGGTCGGTTTCCTTGATCTTTGTGTCGCCTCCCAGCATGATGTAGGCATTTCCCAGCGTGAGAGCGGCGTGGCCAACTCGGGGGCCGACGTACGGGCCCTCTGTCTTCACCTGGTACCCGGTGAGGTGGTTGGTGTCGATGATCCACACGTCGTCGAGGATGTCCATCTCGCGAATGCCGCCCATGATGAGCAGCTCGCCGTCTCTGGCCGCGACGTTGTTTGCGGAGTGGCCAAAGCGGGCTGACGGGCATGCCCGCTTGATGTGGCACTCGGTCCAGGGGTCGCCCCTGGTTTTGTCCTTGGAATCGGCCTGGGATGTGAATTTTTTGCGGTTTCCCTGCGACAGGGGACCCGGTCCCCCGATCTGGGGCCCAGCCTGCGGTGGCACCTGCCCCTGAGGGCTGCCTCTAGGCTGGTTGGGGCTGGCTCGGAAAGACGTTGGCTGCTGGAACCCAGCGTTGGGGGTCCCGGCAAACTCGCCACTCCCAGGCTGCTGGGGAGACTGGTGGGCCAATTGAGGGGTGTGCTGCAGTCCTAGCTGTTGCGGAGCTGCCAGGTGTGGCGACGCTGCAGCGGCTCGAGGCGAGTCTCTCAACCCCTGCAGCTGAGCTTGGTGGGGAGGCTTTGGCTTTTGGCCCTGAATCTGCGGCGAAGTTTGGGACCCCTGACTTCGAAGTTCACCTTGCGACAAGAATGGCGAGTTTAAACCCCGAACTGGCGTCTGATTCGGCTTTTGCGAGCCCGAATTCAGCGACGCCGTTCCAGGCGCACTGCTGCTGTTGCTATGCTGGGCACTCTGCCCGCTCTCATAGCTGGACTCGCTAGGGCCCTTGCGGTGATGGGGAACACCAGTTTCATCCGCCTTGGAGTCACGCTTCTTGCGATACTTTGACAAGAGCGATGGCATTGACGTGGAGCTGACTAACCGAGGGTTGAAACACGAGTTTTAATGGCGGGCGCGCAGGGTTTCAGAGCGCGCATTGAGAGTAAGGGACAACGGGTGCGTTTGGTGTCGCTGGTGCTCGTGTACTGCAGGACCGTGCTTAGACGAGTCGCGGGGGAGGTAGTTAGAGAGGGCGCGCGGGGGAAGACGCTGCTGGTAATTAGCTAGAGAGTATTGGTACGGTGTAATTGCTCGCTGCTGGTCGCAGGGCGTGATCTGGAGCCAGTGCATGAGTGTGGCGTCGACTACCGGACGGGCCAATGGCCATCCTGGATTCGCCCGTCAGCGGCCCTGGGGTTCAGTAGTGAGCTGAGAGCTGTTGGGCGGCGCCAGGTCGCGTGCTTGGCCTTTGGCGGGGCCTGATCCTGGGACCACCATGCACAAGTGTGGCGGACGACTTGAGGACCCTACACAAACAAAGTAGCTGCATGGCGATCTACAGGACGGACCACCTGCTAAATATAGAAAGCTATCTAGAACTATTCTGCAGGACGTCGTGCTAAGCTCACTGCACAATAATTGGCACGTGCAAGGATCAGCATATACTGCGTGACTAGACTTGACCATTGACGAACCTGGCAAAGTTCGACTCGGTGGCAGCATTGAGTTTTTCCAGTGATATGCCGTGTCGCTTGGCCAAGTCCGTGGCAACGGCCGTTAGCTGTCTTTTATACTCCTGCAGGTCAATCTTGGGTTTGTCGAGAGCCCACGACATGCCACCGAGGCCGTCAGACTCTATAAACAGCCTGTCGAGAGGGACCCGGCCGGCGAAATCGTGCACGACCGGGTCACTGAAGTAGTCTGGTCCAACCGAGAAGAACGCATGCGGCACCTTGAAATACTCATCAATCAGGTCTGGACTCGAGTACCAGTGTATGAGGTAGCGGTTGGGCCGAGCGCTAATCTCTTGCAGGATTCGAGCCTCGCACCCTTTTGTGTGCAGAATAACTGGTTTTTTGTGTTTCTGAGCGTACTCCAGCTGCTGCAGGAACACCTTAAGCTGATCCTCCATGGGAGCGTCGCCCCACACACTGTCGAGCCCGATTTCGCCCACAATTGGGACGCTACCGAGCAAAGCAGGCAATTCATCCAGCCGATCTTGATCAGCGGCCTGCCAGGGGTGGATACCTCCACTCAGGTAGTGGTACGGGTCGAGAAGCCGACGGTTGAACTGCAGCTCAGCCAGGGACCAGCAGTTCAGAATGCTCGTTATATGATGCTTGGTCTGAAACCTTGCCAATTCGGTCTTGTCCTCGGTGTGCACATGCACGTCAATCATTATTCGTCACTGCCGCTTACAAATCGAGGGCCCAGACTATGGCCAAGAGTCGTTCGGAGTATCTGGACTATGGGAATAATTAAACTCGTGGCAACGCGTTGATCGTGAGGCCTTGAGCTCCTGCATAGGCGATCACGTGGCGGTATGGACCCCTGCAGACTCGTTGGAGCAGCGTTGAGCCTGAGCAGCCTGGCGATCGAACAACAATAAAATCTGAATACTGATCACATAACTCCGCGCTAACGCTTTGCGAGGCGACCCTTAAAGCCACGGCGCCACATACCGAACGGGCAAAAACCAGACGTAGATAGTGTGCGTTTATCTCCACCGCTGCGACGGGTGTGGGACTCGTGGTCGCGTGGCGAGCCAGTGCAGGTCGAGCAGGCCGGGGTGCATACCACCCTCCAAGGCCTGACACGCTGGACACTAACATAAACACAAACACCAATAGCTATATACACTAACCGCACCCACTGCGGGCTGTCGGCAGGTCGGTGGTGAGGCGCTCGCAGGTCATGCCATGAGCTCGCGCGGCTACCACAACGACGCACATCACGCTGTAAAACTCGCAACTTTGCCCAGATCTCCCCGCTACCTCCCAATCCTCACTACCTGCATCTTGTCTTTTTACTAATCACCATCATGGAGCCAGAACTGTTTCCGTTGGCAGTGCTGATTGACGAACTGAGGCACGACGACATCCAGGTGCGCGTCGAGGCCATGTCCCGGCTGACCACAATTGCCCGAGCCCTAGGCGAGGAGCGGACACGCACTGAGCTGGTGCCGTTTCTGGAGGAGGTGGTGCAGGAGGACGAGGACGAAATCCTGGCGGTGCTCGCCGAAGAGCTGGGGAAGTTTGTGCCGCTCGTGGGCGGCCCAGAGTACCAGCACGTGCTGATCCCAGTTTTGTTTCGCCTGAGTGCGTGCGAGGAGCCCACCGTCAGGGACGCCGCAGTACAGGTTTTGCTGTCGATCGGGGCCAACATGAACAAAGAGCAGATGTCGACGCACTTTGTGCCCATGGTGCACCGCCTCGCCACCGCAGACTGGTTCTCGAGCCGCATGAGCGCTGCGGCGCTGCTGGCGGCCGGGGTGCCCTACGACCCGTCGATTCTGGCCCTCACGCACGATTTGGCGACCGACGACGCCCCGATGGTCCGCAGGGCCGCGGCCACACATATTCCCGAGGTCGTGGCGGCGCTGCCGGACACCAGGGCCCTCGATCTCGACCAGGAGCCGTTCTCGGACATCTACCAGTCGCTGACCACAGACGACCAGGACTCGGTGCGGCTCCTGAGCGTGAACCTGGTGATTGCCCTCGCGAAGCGGATCCAGGATAAGCGGCTCGTGGAGGCGGCTCGGGCCCTCCTCACCGACAAGTCGTGGCGCGTGCGCTACATGGCCGCCGACAGCCTCGAGGAGCTGGCCAAGACCATCATCCCCCTCGCAGGCAGTCCCGAGATGTTCGTGACGCTATTTGTGCAGCTGTGCCAGGACACCGAGGCCGAGGTGCGTACCGCGGTCGCCAAGCACGTCGTGGGGTTCTGCAAGCTGCTTGACCAGCAGACGATCCTCGACGACATCATCCCGCAGCTCGCGCAGCTCGTGCACGACCCCAGCGAACACGTGCGGGAAGCGTTGGCGTCGCAGGTGTCGTGCCTGCCGTCGATGCTCGGCAAAGACCTCACCCAGGAGCACCTCCTCCCCCTTTTCTTGCATATGCTGCGGGACAGCCATTCAGAAGTGCGTCTGCAAATCATCTCCAACCTGCAGGTCGTCAACAGCGTCATCGGGATCGACGAGCTCTCCAAGTCGCTGCTCCCGGCCATCAACGACCTCGCCAAGGACAAGCAGTGGCGCGTGCTTCTAGCGATCATCGAGTACACGCCGCTGCTGGCAGAGCAGCTTGGCGTCGAGTTCTTTAATAAGGAGTTGGTCCCCCTGGTCATGAGGTGGCTCTGGGACCCCGTGTGGGCCATCCGCGACGCCGCGGCCCAGAAGCTCGTCAACCTGGGAGAGGTATTTGGCCCCGAGTGGCTCGAGACGGAAATTGTCCCCAAAATCGTCGGGCTCGACCCCCAAGCTAATTATCTCATGCGGCTGACGTCGCTACTGGCCATGAAGACCCTGACCCCGGCCCTGAGCGCAAAGTGCCTCCGGGAGAGCGTCCTGCCGTTCGTGCTCGACATGTTCAACGACCCCGTCCCCAATATCAGGTTCAACTGCGCCAAAACTCTCCAGGCCATCTCTGCGTCATTGGGCGGCCAAGATGCGACTATCAAGGACACAATCGTTCCTGTGCTCAAAAAGCATGCCGAGGATAACGACGTTGACGTGCGGTTCTTCGTCAACGCCGCTCTGCAGGAGATTGAAGTGCAATAAAAGGTATGATTAATGTTGATAATAAGTTGATATTTAAGGTACAATATACTAATTAGTCGGGCTGTAGGTCGCCGCCGCGTCGCCCTGCGCGGCTCATTAGAGTTCATGCATTAATACGGATCTTCGTCGCTTTCGTCACTGTCGTCGCCAATTGGCGCTAGCCCGGGCACCAGCCCCGGCACTTTGTACTCACGCTCGACCCGGGTCTTCTTACGCCACGTCTCCCGCTTGTGCAGCTTGCTGAGAATCTCTGCCTTGAGCCGATCTGCCTCGGGGTTCGTGTGGAGCTTTTTAGTCTTTTTGATCTTGGGCTCAGCTGCTCGGGCCACTTTTCGCTTCTGCTTGCGGATCTTGCGCTGCTGCTTCTTTTTTTGCTCTAAATCAACTTCTAGTGTTTTGCTCAGTAATTTTTCAAGTGCTTTGCCCATCTCAGCGAATTGAAGATTCGGGAATTCTTTTTTCTTCGGCGCACGTGACCTCGCAACCCTCCTTTATATAGACCGTCAAACCCGCCGTTCGACTATCGAAATCGACATGCTTCGCTTGTTTCGCCCTACATTTGCACCGCGAATTTCGCCCTTCCGAGCCAACTTTATTCGCTCGTTGTTTATTCAGACCGCTTCTACCCCCAACGAGGATGCTCTCAAGTTTTTGCCCTCTCAGGACGTCCTCGGCCAGGGTGCAGGCACTGTAGAGTACCTGACTGGCCGCGACGCTTTTTCCAGTCCCCTCGCCCGCAAGCTGTTTGGTGTTGACGGAGTCAAGGGCGTCATGTTCGGCCCCGACTTCATCACCGTCGAGAAGGAGCCCGAGGACAACTGGGCCATTCTCAAGCCCGAGATCTTCTCGCTGCTCACCGAGTACCTCAGTTCTGGCGAGCCGGTGATCGTCGAGGGCGGCCAGCAGCCGTCCGACACCGCAGCCCACGAGGACGACTCGGAGGCGGTCTCCATGATCAAGGAGCTCATCGACACACGCATCCGCCCGGCCATCCAGGAGGACGGCGGCGACGTGCAGTACATGGGCTTTACGCCAGAGGGTGTCGTGCAGCTCAAGCTGCAGGGTGCGTGCCGCTCTTGTGACTCGAGCGCCGTCACCCTCAAGAACGGCATCGAGTCGATGCTCATGCACTACGTCGAGGAGGTCACAGGAGTCGAGCAGGTACTTGATGAAAATGAGAAGATCGGCCTGCAGGAGTTCAAGAAGCTGGAGGCCAAGTTGCACAAGGAGAAGGAAGACGACATCAGCCCTAGCTTATAGGTTTAGAAGACAGCCTAGTATAGGACAGTATTTAATGCATCTAATTGACAATCTTTATTTAACTTAGTTCATAAGCTTATTTTGCTTGATCCACTTCTCAGTCTCTGACAATGAAGGAATGTCCGGGCGCTCGCTGTTGGCCATCGAGCAGTCTGCGTACACCTTGAGCAGCGCCAGCGCCAGATCAGGCCCGCCTAGATCCTCCTCGACCTCCTGCACGATCTCGGCCGGCGTCACAGGGTTCAGGATCACCTTGGGATTCTGCAGGGGAAAGTCCGCGGCGGCGAACTTCTGCAGCCAGCTCACGGCTGACGCTGGCATCCGCTTGCGGCGAGACGTGCGGCGCCGCTTGAGCGTCGACTCTCGGCGTTCGTCGAGCTTGCGCTTGCGTGACTCCGTGTCATCCTCAGGCGGCTGCTCAGCGTCTTCCGACGCAGGGGGCTCAGTTTCTTCGTCCTTGGGTTCTTCTGATGGCGACGTCTTCTCTTCTGGCTCTGCGACCTCGTCTTCAGCTTCCGCCACCGTCTCTTCTTCCTTCTCCTGGGCCTCGTTAAACTGTTCTTCCTGCTCCTCTGTTTCTGATTTAGCATCGGGCTTTTCAGCGGACTCAGTTTCGCTGGCGTTGGCATTGTCTGTGTTCTCCGCCTGCTCTGGTGGCTCGGTCTGCTCGCTCTCTTGCGGTTTCTGCTCCTCGGGTGTCTCCTCCAGCGCGTCCTGGAACTCCACAATGTCCTCCTCTGCCTGGGCTTCTGGGGCGGTGGGAACCTCGGTATGAATGGGCTCGTTCTGTTCCTCAATCACCTCCATGGCCTCTGTGGCAGCACTCGGCTCGGGGGGAGGCTGGCTCTCCTCAGTCTCCTTGATCTCCTGCTGGACCTGCTTTTCAATCTCGGCCCCCAGCTCTGGCTTCTCGGGCTTGTCCTCTGCGTCCACAATGCCGGCCTCGACCTCCTCTTGCACCTGCTCACGCTCCGCATCTTGCTCGATCTTGTCAAGGATCTGGTCTTCTTGCCTGTCGGCCAATGTGACCAGCTCTGCGGTTTGAGCGTCGTTTTCGTCTAGATTCACCGGCTGGTTGAGCTGCTGAAACACCTTGGACTGCTCGACGTCCACTTGCTCGGCGGACTCGCCCAGCCCTGCCTGCAGAGATGAAGCATACGCCTCGACGATATTTCTTGTGATTTTCTCCACATCGTCCACCGACTTTGCGTCGCCAAACTGGTCGAGGATTTCTCGGTCGGCCTCGAGCGGAGTAAGGGACTTTGCATCGAAGTTGTAGGCGTGCGAAGCATAAATTTCGCGCACCCTCTCGGTGTTGATATTAAATATTTGATCGTCCTTGCGCTCCTGCGCGCTCTGGAGCACCGCCTGGGCCAGAATCACCCTGTCCATTTAGCGGCGTACGTGTGGCAACAAATTGTGCGATGAACACCAGATTAGTCCTAGTCGCAGAGCGTGCAGAAACGAACTTCCCTGAAATTCTCAAAACCCCCGGGGGAAACATACTCGTGCACGTGCTGGGCGCCCTGAGAACCGCCCACGACTCCGTGGTGAAAACCCAGCTTGATCTCCAGGGCTCGGACGTTGGGACCCTCGACGAAACGGTCAGGACGCTCCTGGGGACCCTGGATCTGACCCAGATCACCGAGCTAGGGTCGCCAGTATACCTCGATCTGGGGTTCTCTCAAACAATGAAGGGCAAAGTCGTGAAACTCAAGGAACCGATTGCCCTCATTCGCACCGAGGCGTTGACAAGCAGCAGAGTCGAGGTTGACATTGTTGAGTATGAAATTTTGTTTGATTCGCAGCCTGATCCGCAGAACAAGCGCCAAAAGCTCGCCCCCGTCGGCGAATTGCCCTGAGAACCCCAGTCTCGGGCCCTGCACCTCCATGCAAGAATATGCGGGGTCGACCGGCCCTCTTAGTAACTCCCATGCCAGTTCTAACTCCGTCCCGGCTTCAAACGCTGTCTAGCCAGCCTCTGCTCAAGAACTACTGGCATTTCCTCAGTGCAGCTGTGCTCGGAGCATGCAATTTGCCCGATGAGGTGCCGGTGCTCTACAAATACGCAATGGATCACTCTGACCCCAAGGACCATGCGATGATAACTGCCAAAATGCGTGAGAGCATCATGAAAAGTACCGCTCTGATCGGTCTCCCCCGTGTGATCAACTCATTGACCGAGCTCAAGAACGTAACTCCCGAGAACCTACGGGCAACCACCCTGAGCCGCGACGACAAGATGGACTACTCGAAAGAGGGCAAGGAGTTCTTCGCCAAAGTGTACACCAAGATCACCAAGCGGGTGCGCACGCAGATGTGGAACGCCTACCCTGATCTCGACTGGTACGCCCAGAACTTTGCGTACGGCCCACTGCTGAGCTCAACACGGATCCTCAGCCCCAAAGAGACCTGCCTGTGTGTGGTTGCGACCCTGGTTCCGCTGGACGTCAACCCCCAGCTCAAAGGGCACCTCAAGGGCGCCGTCAACAACGGTGCGACCCCAGAAGAGGTCAACGCTGCCCGCGACCTCGCCCTCAGCATCGCCCAGTGGGCAGGAATGCACTGGAAGACCCCAGTGGCCAAGCTTTGAACGTACAAAATCATAGCATCACGACTAGCAACGAGCCATCTTACTGCGACTATCGTATAAACTACTAGATATCTATTTTCCCTGGTTGGCGACGGCAGCAGCACCGGCGGCAGCAGCCTCAGGGTCCAAGTAGTAACGGGGCTTGATGGGCTTGAGATCGTCGTCCAACTCGTACACGAGGGGGATGGCAGTGGGAATGTTCAGGCCGGCAATGTCCTCGTCGCTGATATGGTCGAGGTGCTTGACGAGAGCACGAAGGGAGTTGCCGTGGGCGACAATGAGCACTGTCTTGCCGGAGAGCAGGTCCTTCGAGATGACGTCGTCCCAGTACGGGATCAAGCGGTCAATGACGAGCTTGAGAGACTCAGTGCGGGGAATGATCTCGGGATTGAGGTCCTTGTACCGCTCGTCGGTCGACTGAGAGTACTTGTCGTCAACAGCAATGGGAGGAGGGGGAATGTCGAAGCTACGACGCCAGGTCATGAACTTCTCCTCGCCAAACTCCTCAGCGACCTCCTTCTTGTTCTTGCCTTGCAACGCACCGTAGTGGCGCTCGTTGAGGCGCCAGTCGCGGTGGACGTCGAGCCACAACCGGTCAGAGGCCTCGAGGGCGATGTTGGCGGTCTGAATCGCACGGCTCAGCTTCGAGGTGTAGAGAATGTCGGCCTTGGGCTCAAAGTCCTTGAGCAATTCGCCAGCACGAGCGGCTTCCTTGCGTCCTTTCTCAGTGAGCTTTACGTCAACCCATCCAGTGAACAAATTCTTCTGGTTCCAGTCACTCTCGCCGTGGCGAACAAGAATCAAGGTGTGTTTTCCCATTAACAACTCATCACCAATGGCGCCATATATATCTCTGATTAGTCACCGCTTACTCCACGAGGACTCCATCGATTGGGGCAGGGGAATCAGCAGCTCGTCTTGTCCTGCAGCGAGATATTCGCAGTTCAGATGTAAGCCCGCGTAACTAGGTAATTAAGTAGCTCAATTGGTGGCTAATGCAGATCGGCTTGGGTTTGTCCTAGCGTTTACAGATCCAGCTGAACATCTCAGCGGAGTAGTGCTGATCGTTTTTGAGTTTGCCAGCAGAAGGACTCTTGGCACTCAATTATCGTCTGAGAGGCTTTATTTCGCCAATCATTCTCTTATGACCGCTTATCACCTTGTCATGCAGCTCGGTACCCAGCTTGATACATGTCCTCTGTAAGACAATCAGGCAATTGAGCGTGAGCTGATGTAGTTATTGAGCCTGAGCGTGAGCTGATGTACCTATCGATCCTGAATACCTCAAATGCAGTGTTCTTAGGCTTTGAACAGCTATCTTGAAGTCACCTTGAGTTACTATTGCAGAACTGTGGGCACTCAGTCACTAGATACAAAACGACACAGATTTTCCAGATAAGGACAAAAGTTAAAGCATGCGACAAGTCTCGGTGGATCTTTTCGGACTGTTGATCAACTCTCCGTTCTCGGTTCTCCACTGGACTGCACATTTCTGGGAGGAGACAGGTTCCTGGCTGAGTGCAGTATGGATACGTTATAAGGCTGTAATTGAAACGAACTGTGGTTCCTGTGTACGAGGTACCCAGTCTCAGAATCTGCAGCGATGAACTTTATTCAGTGGATCATGCGACCGCTCTTTCAAAGTCTGATACTACTCGGTGTCATCTCACCGTCGCGAATGTCATTAAACTTAAAAATTGGTTAAATACCTGGAGCGATTTCGATGCATTATGTTGGTACAGTGGCTTTATGTCTTGTCTTTGACTTGGGCACTCGTAGTGACTCACCCCGACCTGCCTCTTCGTAAGTTGACCGTAACTGATCCAACTTCCTTGGGTGTCGACGACGTCAAACAATACTCGGGGTACCTGCACACATCAGACCGTGCCAACCTGTTCTACTGGTTCTTTGAAAGTAGAAATGACCCTCACAAGGATCCAGTAGTCCTGTGGTTAAACGGCGGCCCAGGATGCTCGTCTCTCCAGGCAGTGCTATTTGAGAATGGACCCTCCACCGTCGACAGCAACCTCAAGTTAACTCGCAACCCATATTCATGGAACAACCGTGCCAATGTTATTTACCTAGATCAGCCCGTCGGTGTAGGGTTCAGCAATGGAAACGAGGTCGTCTCCACCACTCCTCAAGCCGCAGATGATGTAGACGCATTCTTGCAGCTCTTTTTCAAGCAGTATCCCCAGTTCGCATCAAACAAGTTCCACATCGCTGGAGAGAGTTACGGTGGCCGCTACATTCCCACATTCGCAGAGCACCTCCTGAAGAATGGCAACTCAAATGTTAAGCTAACCTCGGTTCTTATTGGCAATGGCCTCGTCGATCCGATCGCCCAGTATCAGGCCTATGAGCCAATGCTTTGCGGTCAAGGCGGATACCAGCAGAAAATCCCTGGCTACCAGTGTGCCATGATGAGGGCAAGCATAGGTGCTTGCGTTAACCAACTCCAAGCCTGTGAACGCGGTGGACAAACTAGCGGTAGCTGCACCCTTGCACAGAACGTTTGTGCTGTGCAAGAGACTCCCTGGCAGGGTCTGAATCCTTACGACATTCGCGATGCCACCTGTGCCCAGGCAAATGACGGTCTTTGCTACCCTCAGATGGACTGGGTTTCAAACTACTTCAACCAGGCCGAGGTCCAGCGGGTGCTTGGAGCTGACACTACAACATACCAAACGTGTAATGACAATACAAACGTCAGATTCAACTCTGTTCACGACTCGTTCACACAAACACAGAACAATGTCACTAACTTGTTGAACCAGAATATTGCCGTGCTCGTGTACTCTGGTGACAAGGACATCATCTGCAACTGGCTCGGAGGCCAGCAATGGACATCTCAATTGGCTTGGGACGGTCAGCAGCAGTTTCAGCAGGCGATATCCAGTCCGCAGAACTGGCAGGTCGCAGGAGGCCCAGCAGGAACTGTTGCGAACTACAAGCATTTCACATTCCTAAGAGTGTTTGACGCTGGCCACATGGTCCCGCATGATCAACCTCGCAACTCCTACGCAATGCTCCAACAGTGGCTAGATGGTGATCGCGGATTCCAAAAAAAGGTGAAATTCGAGACGATCTGAGCTATGCGTAAACCCGTGGTGTGAAAATCATTGCGAAACATACAGGGATCAGACCTGGATCATTTAAGTTTAATTTAAACAACTCTATCAATCTACTGCAATAGAACCTCTGGTATCAAAACCCTCTAAATGCACTCGATGCAATCACCAATGGGGCCCACTGCTTTGCGTTCAGTCACCTCAACATTTGTCGTGACTGGCAAGTCATGTGCGATCAATTGGCCTCCGGCTTGCAATTACCGCATCAATCGAGGTAGCTCATTAAATTACTAGATTACATAATTCGGTTATTCTCATGAACTGCGGGATCTGCGGCGAATCCAAACAGCTGCTCTGCGGGTCGTGTGCTAACCACGCGGTTTTAAGACCGCGAATAAATGTAATCAAGGCTATCGAGCAGGTAGAAGTCCAAAAAGTGGCCGTCGAAACTACCCTTCAAAATTCCAGAGCTGCCGGACTAGAAGCTCAGATTCTAGCTCTTCAGAAGCAACTGCAAGCTACCAAAGCCGCCATTGAACAATGTAAGCGGGAAACGAAGAATATCCGATCGAAATCTTCCCAGCAAACAGCCAATTTGGCGTCACATCGAGCAGAACTCAAGAAACGAAGCACTTTCCAGTCCAACGAAATTGAGGACGAGAGGCGAAGACTTGATTCGGAGCTTTCGGAACTAGAAGTTGATTACAAGCGAGTATTCCATCAATCCCTGGCCTGCCAGAATCAGTGTCTTCGGGACCTGCTCATCATTTTCCCAGTCAGACGGCGTCGGCGGAGACACGGACATCAGCCTGATACCCTTCTTGGATTTGGAACAGTACCTAACGCCCAGAATCTGGGATTCTACACACCTGCTGTTGTGAACTCTGGCCTCGAGAGAGTAGCGTCATTTTCGTCGCTTTGTGCAGCTTATCTAGGCGTTCAGCTGCCATTTAGGATCTACTTGCCAACTCGAAAGCAGCTTCTTGTTGCAATGGGGTATGGTACTGAGCAAATCCCGCTGAGACTCGTCAGGACTGTCCGGGAACTTCTGCGATCAGACCCCAACGAATTCTATGAGTTTTGCCGCAGTCTGGCCATGCTTATTATCGATGTGGCAACGTTAGCTGCTCGATTGGGAGTTCCTCGCCTTCAGCTCGAAGACATCTCCAAGCTAAATGAACTCATCACTCATATAGCCCTCAGATTGGGGAGTCAAGTCAATGCCGGAATTGAGATACAAGTCCACTCAGTTACCTTGCCTATCGATATCGAAGCCATGCAGGACCATCTAATCACCTGTGCAGAGGTCGACGCCCACGCCCAATGGAGCGTTGTCGATGTGGATGAGGCAGCTTAACACGAAGACACGTACACGATTCGTTTATTTATATGCAGTAGCACTATTTATACGTATGCATTTATCTATATAAATCATCAAAAGCCTAGACCTTGGCTAACTTATCTACGTCACCAAGAAATCTTTTAGCCCAATGCTTCTCTTCGCAGAGTTCTCGTCAGATTTCTTGAAATCGAGCCATACACCTGCTTTGCCTTTCCGCCGCTCTTGCTGAGATTGAGAGACTTCGGGCTTGAAAAAGTTCGGTCGAACAGCCGTGGGCTTGGAACTTTGTTTCGACATAGTTACGCGTTTTATGGGCTTGTCAGCCGAGTTCTTGGCTGGGAATTCTCTTTCAATTTCAGGGGACACCTTCAAACCGTCCTTCATGCCAAGTTTGTAGATATCTGGGCTCAAATGCGGACCATTGCGCGTGCGAATTACCTCCTTGACGCCCAGCTCCTGGAGGATTCCAGTGACCTGCTCCGCCCTGCGTTGCCTCTCTGCAGTCGGCTTGATAGGGCCATCAGCTAGGCCCGTGGACAGACCGACCACAGGCACTAGATCTAGCATCACACTCTGTTTGGACCAGTTCCTTTGGACCTCCACATGCGAGTTCAGATAGCTCTTGTCCACAATATCTCTGGTTTGTTGCTTTGCTTCCCAAATATTAGTTGGCGCTTTTGGAGCGAGGGAAGTTCCGCTTTGGAAAAGCTGACGATACTTGTCCAAGGTGGCTCTGCGGTACTCGTCGGCATCTGTGCAGCGACTTGTCAGATCTGTCAACCAATTCCATTCCGAAATGTCGTTTAGCTTGCACATGTCCCAACACACATTGGTATCGAGACTTATATCAAACACACGGTCGTGAAGCTTGGATAACTCCCAGTCTACAAGGTGTTCCAACTGGGGGCTTCGATGCGAGTTGAGAACATCTCGTGCGTTTACCGAGTGAAACATTCCGGACGAGTTCGAGTATTGCAGAGCTAGTAAACTTGCACGAATATCACAGTCGCCCATTTCAACAGCACGATCCACTTGGTCCCGGCTGAAATTTACAAAGTGTTTGTCGCTAAGGCACAGAATCTGCGTCCGCATGTCCTGTAGGGTAGGTCTGCGGAAAGCAGCCTCTCTGACATATTTTGACTTGCGCAAGTCAAAAAAGGCGGGTGCGAAACGGTTATTAGTGAAAAGAACAATCGGTCGTTTCAAGGGGCTTGCTGTACAGAGTTTCAACAGGTCGCGGACAAACTTTTGTTGCTCATAAGATGTCATTCCATCTAGACAGTCGATGTGCACACAGCCCGGACGAGTATCCCACAGGACTTGTTGTTGAGAGTTGACGTAGTAGGGATTCAGGACCCCTTTTTCTTTACAGGTCTTTTTGATCTCCTCTGGTGCATCACCAGTGTTTTCTCGCGCGCTTGTGGTCGCATTCTTGACGTCTTCGAAACTGGCACCAGAAGCGAAATCGAGGTCAATCAGCCGAAACCCATACTTCTTCGAGAGAATTTCTACGCTTTGTGATTTTCCAGAGCCACAAGGTCCAGAAATAAATAATATAGGAGGAGGTGTCCCGACGTGCTCGTCAAGATGCTTGAACCACTCAAAGAAGAATGAGCGTACATGCTGCGCGTACTGCTCGTACATTACGAGATCCGTGTCACGCTTTGGCGAGAATTTCTCGCAAAGAAGAGGCTTTGGTTTTCTCTTTTTCGATCTCTTTGGCTTGACATCTCCAGATTTAGATTCCTTTGGAGTGTCGTAGTTTTTGGTGTGTTTTGATTCAGATAGAACATTTAAAAATGCAGAATGTGTTGTTGCTGAAGGAATTATCGACTTTTTGCGCTTATCGAGCGAGATGACTCGTCTAGTAGAGGTATTCGCGCACCATAGTGGGGTCGTTAGGTCATAGTCAAAGTTGTTTTCTACAAACAACTTGTTCTTGTCAAAAGTGCCAAAATCCATTCGCGTCGCGTTGAGATCGTCGCGTTGATTACTGGACTTGACGGCTTAATTAAGTGATGAGGCGTCGCGCTGTGGCGTCGGAGCCGGACTTGCCTGAACTATTACCCCTCACTTTGAGCTGCTATGATCAATGATGTGCTAAATTAAGGCACACTCTCCCTTATATATGCCACATATTCAACCAGCATGATTATGCATGCTAGATCCTCTGCAGGTTGGATGTCATGCCGATGCTCTATTAACTGTATAAATATAGAATGTTGTGAGGCACATCGTTTTAGATTTATCTTAGGACTCAGTCCTGTATTTTTCAGGAATAGGTGGAGGAAGCGTTGCGAACGTCAGATAAGATGTATGGCTCTTGATCTCCGTCTCCTGCCAGGATATAGGAGCCCAGTTGAAGCGAGAATCGCCTTCTTTGACCTGGCCACCTCGACCCCACGGGTTGTATGCCTCACGCTTTTGGGGCTTCGCAGCACCATCTTCGAGCTTCATTCTTTTGAACTCAATGCCCTCTTGCCTACGCTCACGAACGTCGCGTAACACGTTTACTGCTTCATCCACTGTGCGCACTTGGTCCAAGTGGCCCTCCCAACGGCGAGCTTGATTCTCAACCATTTCCATTTGCTGAAAGCCCGCATCCCTTAAAGCAAACAACGTCTTGACAACTTGCTCGAAGCAAGGGCTAAAACAGCATATTGTGACCAACTTGGTTCTATCTAAAATACCTGGCTTCAACAGATGAGGTATAGCTAACCAGGGTGCAGGGAGATCCAGGAACACCGAATTTCCTAATATCTCTGAACCAGCAATATCAAATCCATCGACACAAACATTGCGATGCGTCGTGTGCACAATATCCGACAAACCGTGCTGCTTGAACTCATCTGCTGCCTGGTCGCACCGTGCTTGGTGGTACTCAAATGTGTATACAGCACCCTCAGTTGAAACTGTACGTGCAAGAGCATGTGTAAAAGCTCCAGAACCCGTCCCAGATTCTATGACACGCGTGCTAGGCCGAATTTTGAGACGCTGCACGATATACGAAGCATCTGGATTGTACACAATCTGGGTCCTATGAGGCAGTGACAAGGCCCAAAGCTCAGGAGTAGGTGAGAGGATATGAATGAAACCTTGGCCATTCTTGGAACTGACCTGTGACCCATATTGCTTTCCAATAAACGATTTGTGGGGGAATGCACCAAATCTGGTTTGAAAGGTCTCATTCTCATCTAAGACTATCGGCTTCAACTGGGATCGTGAAATCCATATTAACGCTAAATCTCCGTTTTCAATGGTTTTCTTACTAGAGATGAAACCCATCTTGAAAAAACTTAAGACTTAGTCAGCTAGTGAATTCTACAATAAATCTAACCAAGAAAATGAGGACCGCATTCTAACTATAGATATATCTTGGCAGAGCTTGGCTTGAGGTAGTGTTCGCGCAGGTGATCTTCCTCATGTCCAATGAAACATATTTACACAAGTCAATTGGCGCGTGAGTCACCAGGTATATCTGCAGGAACTGCTTTATCATTGTACTACGAACGACATTGCATTCGCTTATCCATCCTTTGCAGGATATGTGCGCTGGCTAGAGATTCTAGGTCTTGGGACTGCGCAACGGGTCTTGGCAGGCGAAGCATTCTTTCAATAGCTTAAACTTGTAGCACAAGATATATTACCGCGGTTGGTCCAAAAAGGGTTCATCTTGTGTTATCAATCTATGAAAATCTTGAAGGGCTCCGAGGGATTATCTGCACTCTGCCGTCATCGTTCGATCTCCTCGCCTTGAAACGGCTTATCTTGGTACGGGTTAGGGTACGTGGTGCCGTCAATGAAAATTCTCGTGGTCAATGCATGGATTGCCCTTAGATTGTCTAGAGATGCATGAGCTTTTACCGATGGTATGGGTGTCGCATCGTAGTATCGTGCATTACTCGAGACACAGCATCGAAGAGTATATTCGCAGTATTGTATGCACGATTATGCATCTTGCGTTGCACGATCATGCCAATGATAAGCTACCACTACCGACTGAGCAGATGTCCCTAGGGGTTGTGGTGCAAGTGGTGTACTGATATCAGGCTTTTCTTTAGAACTGTGAGCGCTTATTATTCCTGATGCATCGTTCTCCCCTGTTTTATCGAACTCTAAGCGCAGCCAAGCCACATGATAATGCACGGTATACCGATTTTCTATGCAAGGTTTTCAAGGTATAAGAAGGGTCACGACGAGCCCCGCAACATGGGTGCTGCTCCTCCATTACCTCAATCCATTGGCTATGGTATCGTAGTAGGCGTTGGTTTTGCCTTCGCCCTGGGTATGATCTTGACCACATTCTGTTTACGAAGATACCAGAAAGAAAAGATGACCGCTGAAGAATTCAATACATCTGGACGTACCGTTCCTACAGGTTTGATCGCGTGTGCAGTTGTTTCAAGCTGGACTTGGGCTGCGACCCTTCTTCAGTCCACCACTCAGGCTTACAAAAATGGAATCTCTGGACCGTACTGGTATGCTAGTGGTGCAACAGTACAGGTACTACTCTTTGCCACGTTGGCTATTGAGTTAAAGCGTAAAGCACCTGGCTCCCACACTTATCTAGAGGTGGTGAAGGCTAGGTTTGGAACTGCTGCTCACTTTGTATTTATGTTTTTCGCAGCAGCGTGCAACTTCCTAGTCATGGCTATGCTACTCGCTGGTTCAGGTGCCACTGTTAACTCCCTTACTGGTATGCATCCAGTGGCGGCCATGTTCCTGATCCCTCTGGGAACTTGTATATATGTCCTCTTTGGAGGACTCAAGGCAGCCATCCTGACAGATTATATTCATACGATCATTCTTTTCGTGGTTATGTTCTTGCTGATTTTCACTGTCTACGCCAATAATGACTACTTGGGCAGTCCTGGCAGAGTTTGGGATTTGTTGACTGATCTTGCTAAAAAGAGTCCTGTAGAGGGAAATGCCGAAGGGTCCTACCTGACAATGAGATCAAAGACTGGTGGTATCTTTTTCGTTATCAATATTGCTGGTAATTTTGGCACTGTTTTCCTCGACAATGGCTACTGGAATAAGGCCATTGCAGCGTCTCCTGAGGCTGCCTTGCCAGGCTACCTCCTCGGTGGCTTGGCCTGGTTTGCAATTCCCTGGGTGCTAGCCACCGCAATGGGATTGGCGGGCCTTGCTTTGGAGCATACCCCGCTATGGCCTTCCTATCCTGATCCTATGACGGCATCAGAGGTCTCGTCTGGTCTAACATTACCCAACGCTGCAGTTGCTTTACTTGGTCGAGGTGGTGGATCTGCGTCAATGCTGATGGTTTTCATGGCGGCGACCTCAGCATCATCGTCTGAAATGGTTGCAGTCTCCTCTATCATCACTTATGATGTTTATAAGACTTACATCAATCCCAAAGCCAGAGGTTCACAGCTCATGTGGATTTCGCACGCATCTGTTCTGGTTTTCACTTTCTTCATGGTGGGTATCTCTATTCTTTTCTTTTATGTTCACGTCTCTATGGGATTCCTCTACCTGCTTATGGGCGTGATCATTTGTTCTGCTGTCATTCCAGCCTCTCTAACTATCTTCTGGAGTGGACTGAACAAATGGTCTGCAATTCTGGCACCATCTATCGGTTTCGCCTGTGGTTTGATCACTTGGCTTGTCACCACTGCAGGTTTGTTTGATGGCGTCATTAATGTGGACACTGCCGGTTCGGACTACCCTATGCTTGCAGGTAACGTGGTGAGTCTATTGTCTCCTTGCATCGTTATTGCTATCTGCCAGCTTTGGTTTGGACATGCACACTTTGACTTTAATGACCTCAAAGACTTACAGAGCGTTCAGGATGAGAACGAAGACCCTGACTACAACCCAGACGTTGAGAAGGAGGCGCACGTTCACCCCGTGAAATCGACCGCCACTGAAGTAAAATGGGCTACAGACCTCGCCAAACTCAACACATATGCCAAGTGGGCTAAGTGGATCACACTGGTGATGGCGTTCTGTCTTTTGGTTTTATGGCCCATGCCGATGTATGGAACCGGGTATGTCTTCAGCAAACAATTCTTCACCGGCTGGGTGGTTGTGGGGTTCATTTGGCTTTTCTGCTCCTTGTTTGTTGTGGGTGTTATTCCCTTGTATCAAGGTTATAAGAACTTGTACCACACCTTCCGCGGTATCTACTGGGATCTTACCGGCCAATCCTATAAGCTTAGGGCCTGGCAGGAGGATCATCCTGAAGATATGCATCACGGTATAGCTCCTGTCGTCACTGAGATCAGTGCGCTTGAAGGTGAAGAGGTCATAGTCGGAAACACTGCAGTTCCTGAGAAAAAAGACCTTAGCGATTAATCGTCAATATCTAGAAGTCTAAAATATCTCCCTTGAGGGGAACTCCACCATATTACATCTACGGAAGTATTGTAGGGGGAAGAATATTATATATTACAAAACTTTTGCTACGAGACCTCAAAGTTGCTGATCAGCCATCAGAGTGATGAGAGATTGCGATGGCTTATTATCAAGCTACAATTCCGAATGCAAAGCGTATTGGGTAATACGCGGGGGGGGGGGGTGCTAAATTATTGCCTATATGGTCAGCTTGCATATGATTCCTGCAGTACTCTGGTAGAATGCCTCAACAGGCGGGACGGCCGCATACAGTGCACAGCCTCGTTGCGTTGCACTAAAAATTGTTCCCATTGCGTACCTGAAACGAATTCACGAGAGATCGTGTACAGATCTTCCGCTATGGAGAGCACGTTGAAGATTGCAGTGCACGATAACATTTGCAGGTGTATGACGTCACAATCGAACTGGAGCCGATCAAAGGTCGGGAGCTGGGTTAGCTCAATGCTCACCTCATTAATGTCGTGCAGAACAGTTATTTCCTCGTTAAATATCTCCTTGCAGTTCCAGAACTTACGCAACTTGGCGATCCTACGACTGAACGCCAATTGATATTTCTTCTTGGCTCTCGATATATCTTCTAATTGCCTCCGGATGTCCAGATCTCGGTATTTCCCCGTACGGAGTACGTTGACGTCAAAGCACCCATCTCTTCCTTCCGGCTTTATTAGATCAAGGACCTCCAATATTTGTTGATCAAGAGGGATTTTGTAGAGTCTCAACAAATATATGAACTCCAGGTAGATATCAATCGTGCGATTCCATATAATGAGCCGTTCCCACACCACGCTGGGCGTCGGCTCAAGAAAAGTGAACTCTACGACTTTAGCAAGCGAAAACACAGCTTTAAGATACCTGACTTTGTTTCCCAAGTCAATGAAAGACTCACCGGAGAAATCTTTTGAGGAAGTAATGATCTCATAACAGTCCCACAATATGCTTTCTGCCTTCTGCTGTCGCAAGGTGGTAATCTTCAGGTCCTCATAGTCTGACTGCGTGGTTACCTGCTCCAGAGCGAACTCGGCGTACTCAAAAAGGCTGTCTATGCCCTCGCCGTAAATTGGATTGAGCCAACTCATGTGAATACAATATGCATGACCAAGAGGTCTTATCACATGTGTTGCATATGCACGATTCTTCATGCTTAAACGGGTAAGGTGCACCTAACCTCCTCTTGAGAACATAGGAACATGCCGAGACGAAAAGCCAAGCTCAGGGAGCTTGTATGAGCAACCGCAGAGTTCGCCGGCATATTTCCTGCACACAATTAGTATGTATAGCCTCCTTCCGATTCAGTCCTCCCAGTTAGCATTTGGGCTGCTCTGGACATTCCATGATTAGTGCGTTCGACTCGTTTCACGCTTTGTCGGCTTTTGCGTTCTGCTTGTGGCTCTGCCTGAGGCTCTGCTTAAGGCTTTTGCCATGGTTATGTGGCGCGTATGTGGCGTTGAGTTGTTATGGGGTCCTGCATTATTGTGAACTTAGGTCAGCATTCCTTCATTCATGTCAGTTGACGACCTGATTCGCACTGACTCTAGCGCAGAATCTGACCAGCCGTTCTTCTACTCTACAGACAGACTACGGCGTCGCTATAATCGTAAAAAACCAGAAAACGGATTGCTCACTCCGCCTATGGACACGATGAGTAACCTTGCCAAAAAAGATCTCGACAAAGATCTCAAAGATATCTTCAAAAAATACCCGTCGGACAATTTTGATACTACGCAGCCTCTGCCACGTCGCCCTGTATCGGCAAAACCGCTGGTTTTTGGCTCACAGCTGCAAGTAGAGAACATTGTCAATAATCTCAGCAGGGAAAACCATACGCTTCGAAAAGAGAATGAGGATTTGCGTGAGCAGCTCGAGCGTGCGAAGAGAGTGTTCAAGGCAGAGAAGGCTGAGTGGGAGGACCACATCAAAAGCTTGGAGTTCGAGCTGGATCGTATGAAGCGATTGAGGGTAGCAGAGGCCAGAGCCCGTGAGGATAAGGTACGAGAAGAAAGAGTACATGAGCACAAGCCCCAGGTGGCAGTATCTGAAGTCAAGTCCGAGTTCCACGAGATTCTTGAGGCTATTCATGCTCTTCCGCAAGCTATTCGCGATAACGTCCTGGAGGGGTCAGCTCCTGCCCAGCCGTCCGCATCGCCCCAGCCGTCCGTTGCAGCGCAGCCCCCTTCACCCCATGCTGTACAATCGTCGCCACAATCTAGCTCTAGTCCCGAGGGTTCGCATGCTCAGGATGCCCGATTTGATCGCCTGGAGCAGATAGTATCAAGCATCAAAGACGATCTCAAGAACATAAAGAGCACCGAACCGCCGGCCCCTGTGGAGTTCAAGTGGCCTGAGAATATTCCGCTTGTGTTGAACATTGACAATGCTATTGACAAAATAATTGATTGCCTGGGAGACCACCAGTACGCACATGAAATCAGAACTGAAACTCCCAAGCATCAACCATTCACACCTCGCCGCGACTCGCCGATTTCAGACAAGGCACCGTCCATGACGTCGTCGTCGTCGGTGTCTGACGAATCGACCTCGATAGGCGAGTCCACTCAGATTGAGATTCAGCAGATTCCGGAAATGCTCCAACAACTCCAGCTCGAAAATCCAGACCTATACAAGAGGGTCCACGAGCACATTGAGTCGAGGGAGATGTCGGACCAGTTAAGACATTTCATTGCCCAGGAGCTGAATAGGCACTAATTTAAGTTATTTAAGGATGATATTTAATTGATTCGCAGCTGTGCAACTTTGTATCAGAGTATGGGTGTATGTACATTATTTTGAGAGCAGACTGATGTAGGCTCTGTTCGTGATGGCGGTCTTGTGCTGAGCGACCTTCTTGTCGAAGCCAGGACTCTTGTTGTTGATGGCGGCCAAGATCTCCTCCGAGAGGCGAACACTGAATTGCTTCGACGGGCGACGACTGGACGCTTCGACGATCCAGTCCCACGCTTGGCGGAGACGCTGACGCTCGGTCATTGGCACGGGGACCAACTCTGCACGTGCACCACCATCGCTGTACCGCTTGAGCTTGACGAGCGGTGCCATCCTGTCGAGAACTTGCTTGAGCTGCTGCACAGGGTCCTGACGAGTACGCAGGTACACCAAGTAGAGCGCCTGGTTGAGTGTGCGGTGAGCCTTGCCCTTCTTGCCATGACGCATGATGCAGGCAGCCAGGTAGTCCATGGTTTCGTCCATTAGGGCCGGAATAGCCTTCTCTTGCAGCCTTTCGAGCTCGGCTACTTGCTCAGGGGTCGGCTCAAACGTCTCTCTTTCCGAGGCATGTAATATTGTGTCGAGGATATTGTATTCACGAGAACCTTCGGGGGCGAAAACCTGGCTTGGCTGATATTTCTCCCCATTAGGACGTAATTCAGCCCTTACCTCGTTGATGGCTTCTAGCCACTCCTGTGCGTCGGCGTCAGCCTGCTCCCGAGTTTCTGGGCGCCCTGTGAGCTGTGCGAGGTAGTCTGCGGGACTCTGATTGGGGACTCGAGCGTAAAATCGCCGGGCCACGCCTGGTCTCAGAAATTTCACAGTGCGAATCATGACAAATCACACGATCGCTCGCGGGATATAGAAAGCGCCCATTCCGAGTTCTCAGATTGGTTTTTAGCAGAATTTACGTCTAGTTTTATTTGCAGAGTATTTAGTGTGAACTGTTGGCAGTCAGGCTGCGAGTGGACTCAAAGTGCGTACCAGCAGCGACGTCTGAGCTCTGACTAGCAAAAGAAATTACATATTAGTTCAAAATTACGGCTTGTCATAGAACCGAGCACTCTTCAAGCCCATAATATCAGAGTCCATCCTGACTAAACCTACCCGATGAATTTTGGTCCTCGTGCGTACAGCACGGCTAAAAACATTCTAGAGCAGGGATTCAAGAAAATCGGCTCTGACAAGTCGTTTAAAAAGAATCCTACTCAGCTGAACCAACTGGTAGCTGCTGGTAAGGAGCTCGGAATCCCCAAATCACTAATTACTCAAGTTTACGAGGGTGTCAAGCCAGGGATGTCTAATCCCGAGAAAATGACGCCTGAGCTCCAGGAAAAAATCAAGCAGCAAGATATCGAGATGTTCAGCACGCCGTTGCCCCAGGATTTTGGCCGGCCGTTTGAGTTCGACGATCTGCCCAGTGCAGCCCACTTGCAGCTAGAGGAACACCGTGATTTGAGATCCCTGGTCCGTGCTGCGGCCTACGAATTGCCCCTGCTTGCTCAGTACCGCGGTGCGTACCGCAAGCCCACTGAATCACAAAACCTTCGCTTCAAGTACAATGTGTTTGTCAACGAGGACCACCCAGCCACTGCAAAGGTAGTGCTGGAGTTCACTCCTGAGTCCACTGGCCTCACTGACAAGGCTCTGCACAAGCTCAAGCTGCTTGCGGGCCGACGCTACGACTTTGATTCCAACATCATCAAGATCTCCAGCGCAAAGTTCCCCGACCAGTCACAAAACAAGCGTTACCTCGGTCAGGTCTACACCAAGCTGGTACAGAGCGCTAAGGATACCTCAGACGACTTTTCAGACGTGCCCCTAGACCCCCGTCCGTTCCTCAGACGTAAAGCCCACCAGAAGCCGCTCTACCCCAACTACAAGTTCCCAGAGGAGTGGAAACGCCCTGACCTGGCACCCAAACCTAAGGAGGATATTCTTAGTGTTCTTTGTAAATAATTCCAAACTATTGGACAGTATATGAACTTCAATTCGCCATAGGTGGACTATTAAATATATACTATTAGACCGACTACACGAGCTCGAGAAGCGCTAGTGACAATCAGTCTGCCCAGCTGATGTCCTCGAGGACGACGCCTTTGTCGGCGGGGATTACCAGCATCTGCGACAGCTCGGGGTCGTTGAAGTCATTTTCAGTGGACGTCACGCTGAGAACCCTGCGGAGTGCGTGGTAATACTTTGCGAGACCCTTTGGTCCATAAATTTCAGGGCCATGCAGGCCCAATTCGGCCAAACGCTGCACCGTGAATGGAGGATCCTGGAAATCCCACAGCGAGGACAAAATGCTCGACTTGATCTCGTCGCTGGACTCTGATACTTGAGTCAATGGGTCGGTAATCTGATCTACTGGGTCGAACTCGGACTTTACGTGCCGTTCAATTTCGTCAATCAGTTCCTGGCGAGTCGCGGCCCAGTTCTTGCAAGGTTCTCCGGCCGCAATCTCCTCCAGGGTTGACATGGAGCTTTACTAGAATTACAGAATTACTAACTGGCTACACTCGCAAATTCAATTTCGCCCTGACTCAGGCACACTGGGCTCTTGCTGATAAATCACGTGACGCGTCACGGGGCTGGAGATGAAATCTGCAAGCTCGCCGACCGCAATTTGATCAATGCTCAAGAGACTCTTCTCGACCCATGCGGCCGACACCGTGAAGCTGGCCTTCGACAAGTGGTCGCCCCGCAAAACACCGACCGCTAATCCGATTGTTTTCTTGCATGGTCTGTTTGGCTCAAAGTCCAATAACCGCACAGTGTCGAGACATTTCGCCCGAGACCTCAACTGCGATGTGTATTGCGTCGACATGCGCAACCACGGCGACTCTCCCCACTCACCAGTCCATAATTACGATGTTATGTCCGATGATGTTAAGCAATTCATTCTCGATCATGGCATCAAGGACCCAGTGGTTATCGGGCACTCAATGGGCGCCAGATCGGCGATGGCACTAGCATTGAAAAACCCAGATTTGGTCTCGAAGCTCGTTGTTGTCGACAATGGCCCAGTCAATCGTAGCCTGGGACCTGAGTTTCCCAAATACGTCAAGGCAATGATCGAGGTCGACAAAGCTGCTCCTCCCCACCAGAAGGACGCAGACGAGATCATGAAGAAGTACGTCAAGGAGCTGCCTGTCCGCCAGTTCCTACTCTCTAATTTCAAGAAGCATGGAAAGCACTACAAGAGTCGAATTCCTTTGGACATTTTGGGAAAATCGCTTGGCTATGTGTCTGAGTTCAATTATTTACCAGACCATTATAGATACACCAAGCCAACGCTGCTTGTTCGGGGCACCGAGTCTCCATTCGTGCCCGACGAGGACCTTCCTCTCATGGGCCAGCTTTTCCCTCGTTTTGAGGTTCGCGATATAAAATCAGGGCACTGGGTCATCTCTGAAAAGCCTCAAGAATTCATTGAGGTTGTCGAGAAGTTTTTAGATGAAGGGGACTAAGCTTTAAATAGAAATGAGTGTAGACCTAGAAAACAGTTGAGGAATATACAAATACAGCACCTCGAATCCCTGGCTGCCTTAGTTCGAGGGGTCCAAATCTTGCCTGCCCCCTCACAGCTTTATGCTGCACCACGAATTGCACTTATTAGACATATACGCAGGTATTAGAAAATGGAGCTCTCGGAGAACATCATTTTGAATTTGCCGCACTAATGATTTGGGCGACTGGACATCTCGTTGCTTCAGCAACCCCACTGTCGCCGTGACGTAGATCTTATGCAGGGATATGCAGCTAAACAACGGTAGATTCCTGATTTGTAACCCGCACATTCAGGCATGGTCAGTGCGGCATATTAGATTGGGAAGAAAGGTTGTGGATGAGCCAATAAAAACACGCACTGGTTGGGCAATATACAGCTGGTGCTGGCAGTAGGCTTTATATCCAGTTTGAGACTATCAAAAATATAGTAAATGTTCTTCTGGACCTCCATAAAGATAGAGTATTACCTTTCAAAATTACTCTACATAATTAATGTCTACATAAATACTTCCTATTAGAACTACAAAAGCGCGAGAGCACCGGCGAACAGAGCACCTGCACCCATGCCAATGGTAGCAATTTTGGCACCGTTAGCGGAGGCGACGGAAGTATCCTCAGCCTGATCACTGGGGACCTCAGAAACAGTAGTAGCTGCCTCGCTGGATCCGGTGGTCTCAACGCTAGTGGTCTCAACAGCGCCAAAAGCACAGCCGGTAGTCAAGCCAAGGAGGCCAGCAATGTAAGTAGCCTCCTGGGCAGTCAAAGCGGAAATGAAGCTGGAGGGGTCGTTCTCAATAGAGATGGTATCGGCATCTGGGAGGTAGGGGAGGATGCACTGATAGGAAGCAGGAATATCAGAGAAGAAAGAGTAAGTAGACCACTCAACGGAATTTTGAGCGGCAACCAATGCAAACAGACCAGCGAGAACGGCGTTCATTATGGGGTATGAAGAAAAGCGTGCCTGCGTATATATACGTGAGAAGCCTGCGTCAGCATGTAAGAATCATGCATGATATTGACGTACAGCAATGCGGAGAAAACAGCCTTCAGAGGTTGTAGCTGCAGCCGGCTACATAAGTCGAAATTACGTGTAGTTTCATATAAATACGCCATTTGCCAATTCACACTACGAACTGCCTGTCGACAGCCCCATGGCTGGGCTCACGTTATGCAGCAAGCCTGCAGGTGAATGGCTAGCAAAGTCCCAATAGGTCCTTACTCACATTTCGTTACTGCAGTACTGGCACATTCATGCATGCCCCATCGAGCGGCTCACCATCTATGTAGAGAGACACAGCAATACAGAGCACAGCCGGAAAGTTTTAGTTTTGATCTTGTTAACATAAAGCTCAGACGCACTATACGCATGGATTAAGGGGCCTCGGGTTGCATTGAGGGCTCATGCATGCATGAGTGTCTTGGCAGTCAGTGGCTGAACAACAGTGTTTCACTCATAAGAATGCCCGAAACATACCGGCAGAGCTCTGAGGTTTACCACATTCATCTAGCACTAATATTATTCTTCGAAGCCAGGCTCTAAAACCGTGACAAAAATAGATGGTATGTGAATGCACCCCTTGCTTACGTCCTTTCGAAATTCCTGAACTAACAAAGACGCGTTTATATGGCTAATACAGCCTGAATCGTACACCAGGACCGACCTAAATACTGCATAAAATTCATGTTATCTTCCCCTTATGTTTACTGCTACAGTGCCTACGTTTATGCATCCTCAATCTCATATGTACGTGTGGCGCGGTGGCGTGGTGTCATTCGAGGCTAACCAGTGTTAGATAGCATGGCTAGTTTAGTCGCCCATGCTTGTTGAATTCTTCGAGAAAAGCTCTCTTGATTCGCTGTGCGGTGCAGCTAGTGCGCATACCTGACGCAGTTATCACTCCAGCCCTGATAAGGAACGCCAGTGGTTCTGAAACGATTTGATCTTTTCCTTGGAGATTGTCACGCAGACTTTTCAGCTTGATATGGATCCAGGACGGGGCCCGAGCAAGTTGGGGTTTTGCCACCAATGGAGCCACAATGTCGATACGCCACACTAAATTTTGGCAATGAAGGTTTTAGTTGCGGGTATTGATACAGGAAGCATAAAAGAGCTGGATTTCGCAAAATACACCGACACATCCAACCCTGACGGTGCGAAACCCGAAATTACCACACATGTCCCTAGCAAAGGCGACCATGTTGTTCAATTGCTGAATACCGCAAGTGGTCTCGTCGTCGCCCGCACGAGCGGACAGGTAAACTTGTATCAAAATTTCGAGTTAATCGATGAAATTGGAAAGTTCGGAAGAGTTGTAGGACTTGCAGAGCAGGATGGCAAGCTGATCATTGTTGATGCAGATGGCCATGGAAAAATCTATGATCTCAACACGAAGGAATCCATTGGCTTTGAATTCGCAGACGGACTTGAGGATTGCCAGAAGCATCCCACTGAAGCTGCTTTTGTAGTGGCAGGGCTTGAGCGTCGTCCGCAGATTTTCAAGTTAAACTTGGATGATGGCGCAGTTGAGACTGTTTTCGAGGCCAAGGCTCCAAAGAACGACCAGTATGATCTTCCAGAGAAGAATTTGGTTACTCGGACTACCTTCTTGCCCAGCGAAAGCGGCTATAAACTGGCAGCAGTGACGAAACACGGGAAGTTGCGAGTGTATGATAGTTCTCATGGTCGTAAACCTGCACACCAAGTCCAAGTTTCCAATTATGCCATCAATGCTCTGGTGGAATTCGACGGCAAGGTGGTCATTGGAGATGCCCAATCGAAAATTGGCGTTTGGCAAACCTTCCCGGCCCCAAGACTATTGGGCAGTTATAAAGACGTTGCTGGGGCTACAGAATGGATTAGCAAAAGAGGACCAGTCATTGCCGCAGGCGGCCTGGACAGATTCTTGCGGGTCTACGAGGCGGAATCTCGTGAAATGGTTGGCAGGGTGTATACTGGGGAAGAGATCGCAGTAACTCTCATAGTCCAAGACGAAGATGAGGCGATTGAGCAGCAGGACGATCAGCTTTGGAAGGATATTGATGGTTTGCACGCCAAACCCCAGCGTCAGAAGCGAGGTAAGGGATCGATTTCTGACGAAGAAAACTGGGACGAATCTGACAACACCGAGGACGAGAAGGACCTGTCTAGGCTCGGAATGAAGAAGCAAAAGTTCAGCGGCGATGATGATGAACAAGGCGACGATGACGAAGAAAGCGACGAGGAGGAGGACGATGACGAGAGTGAGTTTGAAGACCCTGGATCGGACTACGAGGAGGATGACACAGAGTAGGTTTTAGGTTGCGATCTGATAGCAGTTAGCAAAATGGTAGCGTTGATCTTATCGTAGATAGAGTATCTGTTGTAGGGTTATAATACTGTTTGCTGAGTGATATCTATAGTTTTATATCCTGAATGGGGCTCTCCTCCTGGTAGAGCTGCATGCAGAGGAGGCCCCTCCTGACAAAATGGACCATACTGTAACATATAGATGAATTATTTTGTGTTCGGTATGAATTGTTCGATGGTTAGGGCATCCTCGTACTTAATGGGATGACGGGCTCTGAGAGCGTTGGCTCTCGGACCCGACCGTAGTTGACGCTTGACTTCCCGAACTTCTGGAAACCGATGCTTTCCTGAATATGCCAAGCAGTTTGGAGTCCTTTGATTTGCCGCTGTTTACTGTGCTGCGTCTCCGTCGTGATGTGATGTTGCCGCTCATGTCCGAGCCGCGGCGATCAGACCCCCGGCGTTGGGATCCGTTCTGGTCATCGGACGGCGATAGCGACGCAATCTCGCTGGTGGTTGTGAAACTATCCTGGTCTTGTTCTTCCGGCATAGTGGTGACGTCGGGGTTGATAAATAGGTTATCCTTTTCAAACTGCTGTTGAGTTGTTTTGTTATAGAACAGGACGTAAGCCGTGGCCATGCGGGTGGAGTCACCAAAGAACTTGAAGACGTAGTTCTCGTCCACCGCTTCCACGCACTCGTCGTCGAAAAGCAGCCACCCGGCTTTTTCAGTCTTGACGACTGCAACGTAGTGGCCCTGGTACGGACCACCACCTAAATGCACTACTACGGACGACAGCTCGTAGAGCGCATCCGGTTCGGGGTTATCTTTGGATACTACCGGTAGCCGTAGATATTTTGAATACTGAACGCGGTACTGTAGCTTTGTGTTGGTATTGTGCTGTTCAGAATATTTGAACCGCTTCAGATGCAGGGTAAGGACTTCAGGCGCCACTCGCACCTTCATACGTTTGTGTGCCTCTTGCAACCCCTGACAAATGTCGCAGTAGAACTTGTTTCTGCCATTGAGGACCTCGGAGGCAGAAAACTGTCTCATGCACTGGGAGATCGAGGTGTTGTTCTCGATATCCAAGCTCAAATCGAGGAATTTCTCATCGCGAGTGCTGATGGTTTCGCAGGTCATGCACCTCAGCTCGTTTGTGAGCATACCCTCAAACATTTGGTGGATCCAGGCTGAATCCACGTTCATTGCGTCTAATTTCTCAATGATCTGGTTGATAAGGAACGAGTAAAACTCGTGGGCGTCCTGATGCATTGAGCTTTTAAATAAATCGTTTTCCCGCTTGAGCAGCTCGACCAATGCCGACGGGCTGGTGACTCCGGTGCGGCTAGAGTTGCCTTCTACGCACTCGAACACGTCCTTGACCGCGGTAAGCAGCGATGGGTCCATGCCGTAGTCACTCGCGAGCGAGTGGTCCACATTCACTATTGGGCCCTTGAGCAGGGCAGCCCGCTTCTTTGCCTCGGGAGTTGCATTGGCGTCGTCGGTATAGCCGACTATCGGGGTGCCCTGGCCGAGGGCTCTGGGTCCGACCTCGAGGCCATTGAGCCGCTGCTCGTCGCCGAATATCGGCTTGTCCTTCTTGAGCTTTCGAAGCATAGATCCAGAAGACCCGTACCTCGTGTTTTCAGCCTCCACTACGAACTGGTGCTTCGACTTGCCTGGAGTGGACCTGCGGCTCTGCCAATCGACAGGGCTGATGTCGAGAATGTGTTTCCTGAAATTGGCATTGGCAAACAAGCACTGGAGAACCGAGTTTGCGTAGCAGGTATTGCCGAAATTCTCCATTCCAAAGATTTTCTCGTCATTCTGATTTGCTCGAGAGACAGAGCTCAGCACAGATTTCGAGGTAGGCGATATACTGAGCTGATCTGGACTGAGGGGGCGCAGTGCCTCGCTCTGGCTCATGTCGTAACTACAAGTTGGGGTGGATCTCGCACGGATCAAGTCAGCAACTGCTTATAAATAACTACTGAGATAAATAGGCTTACAAATAAAAACTTTCTGTATGAGTAATCACTGGACATCGGTGTAACCGTCTTGGGAGGGTGGCTGTGGTGTCTCCTCGTCCACCGGAGTGTACCCTCGCGACGTGAGATCCTGGAGCTGGATGCGGCCCAAATTGAAGTTTTCAAGCGCCCAGCGCCATGCCGCGAATAGGGCCGCTGAGGCTGCCATTACTAGGGCGATTGTCACCACGAAATTTACAAGTAAATTCATAGTAATCACGCCACGCTTACCATCGCCTAAATAGCAGCGCAACGCCAGGGGTAAACTGTAGACTACAATAGACTTGAAGATAGGTAATTTAGGTATTTGACTCGATTGTCGAGTTCGCGGCTGCGCCCGCTTGGTAGATTCCCCGCATGCACGCATACCCCACAGCACCTGTGTTGACCGAGATCAGCCTTATCTATGGGGGCGACTGCATCGTCGTGCGGTTTGTTATAGCGATCAATAAATATAGTACATAACCTTAGGTGGTTCGTCGTTTGACGATTAGGCTTCGAAGACTGTCTGGTTCGCTCCTGGCCAGGAATGGGGTCCTCAGGAGCTCGGTGGCGGTAGCCCGCTCTGACGGCTTGAGAACGGTGCAGCGAGCCAGCACGTCCTGCAGCTGCTGCGACGACTTCTTGGGCTTCTTGAGCTTAGGCGGAGCCTGGGACGAGATCAAGTAGAGAGCCTTCATAGGCTCTTCATTAAGATACGGCGGCTCTCCCTCTACCATTTCAATTAGCATTATTCCCAGCGACCATATGTCCACTGCGGTACCGTATTCTTGCTTCTTGATGATCTCGGGTGCCATCCAGTAGGGCGTGCCCACCATTGTGCTGCGCTTGAGGCGGTCTGAAGTGAGCTGCGCACAGAACCCGAAATCAGTGATCTTTACCCGGCCCGCTCTGTCCAGCAAAACGTTGTCGCTTTTGATATCGCGATGCACCGTGTTCCTCGAGTGCAGGAACTCAATTCCCCGGCACGTCTCGCTGCAGATTGTTGCGATATGCTTTTCGTGCATCCGGTTATCGATGAACTCGGTCAGCGATCCGCATTCCATGTACTGCATCACTACCCACAGCTCGTCGGGGCCGCCCATGTGGGCATCGTAATAGTTGACCAGATTAGGGTGGTTGGCCTTTTGCATGATGAGAATCTCGCTGACAATGAGCTCTAGTCGGGGCTGAGCGCTCAGCTTGATTCGCTTGATCGCAACGAGCTTCCTGCTGGATCGCTGTCGGGCCAGATACACTGATCCGCTTGCGCCACGGCCGATTCCGCGCACGCACTCGTACACCCGCTGGGGAGGTGCTGGGTTTGTGATTTGGGCCAGCCTAATGAGCGCTCGGTGGCGGTTTGCCTTCTCATCGCGCTTCTTCTTCTCCTTCTCGAGCTTCTGCAGCCGAATTCGCTCTTTCTCCTTGGTCTGATCGTCCTTCCTGTCCCATCCTCCAAATCGCACGTTGACCTGGAATTTGGGCGCCGGGGCCTGGGTGATGGACGACCCTTCGGGCGAGATGGCATAAACAGCGGGGGTATCTTTGGACGAGTTGGGTGTCAGGGGTAGCTTCTGCTCTGACTTTGTGCTCTTGGTGCTCTTTGAATCCCCCGACTCGTAAAAGCTCTCGAGGTCGGAGCTGTCGTGAGGTACTGGAGGGGGAGGAGGCGGGCGTAGTGGGGCTTTTCGCTCGGCAGGGGGGAGCTTGGCTGGCTTGTGTGTTGATTCGGGGGAACTGTCGGCGTCGAATTTGCCGTTGTCGGTCTCTGGAGTCTCTGGAGACAGCACGTTTTCCTTGTAGAACTGTAGGGCATCGATGACCGCCTGGGGGTCTTGCTGGTAGTCCTGGCGAGTGATGTTCGACGCTTTCAGAAGCTTTTCCCACTCGGGAGGCAGGCCACTGAAGTTTCCTGTCTCGTGGTCGTAGCCAACATGGACTTTATGGGTGAAATTGACTGGGGCGCTCACCATGTTGCTGGGCAGCCTCTGGAGGATTTTATCAATCCATGTGTCGAGCTCGGTCTGCGAGGGGCACCCGATAAACACTGACCGGGCGTCAGACCGAATAATCTCAAACGTGAGCTGCCTGGAGGTTCTGGTGACGCTCTCGATGGAGCTGAAGGGGATTTCGAGCAGTGGCTCTGCCTTGTTGGTCTTGTGGAGGCACACCGCATCAGCCCTCAAAGATAGCCACCTTCTGGCCCAATTAAGTTTCCAGGGCTCTTTGGTCTCGACCCAACCCTCACGGACGACCCGTCTCGGCTGCATTGCAGCGGTGTTGTCAAGCTTGGGGCTGATATAACCTGGCGATAGAGTTTGATCACTATCTAGAGTTTGATGGATCATGGCGAGACAGTTTTGCGCACGGCACCGGTGGTTTGAGTGATACACAATATATGCATCAGGTCAGGGGGAGTTTCAGGGGTGCATGACAGCCACAGCGACTGCTGAATGGGGCGGTTTGCGAGTGCGGATTCGGAGGGAATATAAAGTACAAAACAGGTTACGCATCACTACACTACATACAGCGGCCAGGGGCCAGTTCCAAAAATTCCTACAAAGAGTAGGCAGTCTTTAAAATTTTTCAACTAGCAAAAACACAATCTCGGACGAGTCCTCACTGATATGCGTAATGCCCGTGCATAAGGATGAAGGGCGATGGTGGGACTGGCCCAACTTATCGCGCGCTGAGTCAGCTTAGGGCTCGCCCGGGTGGTTCACTGACTAAGCGCGTAGGGCTCGGCCTACACTCGATCCCTAACAATTCAATAGTGCTCACGGGAAATTTCAACCATAATGGCAAAGGTAACCCACGACCAGGTCTTCCCCCCCGAGACTTTGTTGAAGAAGCGCAAGAACGCCTCCAAGGCCGCTGAGGCTAAGGCCGCCGCTCAGGCTGAGAAGAAGGCCGCCCTTTCCAAGAAGAACGAGGCTATCTTCACCCGTGCTGAGAAGTACGTCAAGGAGTACCGCGACGCTGAGCGTGAGCAGATCCGCCTCAAGCGTGCCGCTCGTGCTGAGGGCAAGATCTACGTTCCCGCCCAGGAGAAGCTCGTGTTCGTCGTCCGCATCAAGGGTATTTCCAAGATCGCCCCCAAGCCCCGCAAGGTTTTGCAGCTCTTGCGTCTCAACCAGATCAACGCTGGCGTGTTCGTCCGCCTCAACAAGGCCACCGCCGAGCTCCTCCGCATCGTCGAGCCCTACGTCGCCTACGGCTACCCCAACCTCTCGTCGGTCCGTCAGCTCATCTACAAGCGTGGATACGGTAAGATCAACAAGCAGCGCATCGCTCTCACCGACAACGCTCTCATCGAGGAGAACCTCGGCCAGTACGGTATCATCTGCGTCGAGGACCTCATCCACGAAATCTACACTGTTGGCCCCAACTTCAAGCAGGCCGCTAACTTCTTGTGGCCCTTCCACCTCTCCAACCCTAGCGGTGGCTGGGGTGTTCGCCGCAAGTTCAAGCACTACATTGAGGGTGGCGCTCTTGGTAACCGTGAGGACAACATCAACGCTCTGATCAAGGCCCAGAACTAATATCTCATATAAAATTTAATTTAAAAGTAACTTACACTTGAATTACTGCTACTTGAATTGCTATGGATCGCTGCGAATCCCGGTATGCATGGCCTGCCCAGTGGCAACGGCCCCGACAGGCGTCAGGGCCAGACCGCTAATAAATAAACTATGCCATACTTGTGGTTACCATTCCAGAACTCGGTTCCATGCCACTTTCTTCTTGCGGCGTCGCAGCTTGCGTGCCCGCGGCTTGTCCTTTAGGTAGAAATCCAGCGCTTGCTTTGAATAAAATCCGGGATTGTCTTTAGTTTTTGGCGAGTCTTTCAGTGAACTGGGCCCCGGCTCGGTGTCGTGATGCCGTGGTTCGCACCGGCGACCTGGAGATGGCGGACACGGGGCCAGAAACCTAGGGCTTCGCCGTATTGTGGGGGTGCTCATTTGTGCTATTTAGAATCGATGTTAAGGTGAGTAATTTGTTTTGGGAGTTCACCTAATATGAGGGCTGGCCGATCTTAGGTTCCGACTCTGTGCTGCTGCATTGACGTCATAGAGATAGCCCGGGAAACTCTGGAGCTGACCTCGGGGCCGGGGTCGGGAACGTTTAATCTCGGGCCTGGGAAATGCTGGGAACACTGACGGACGTTTACGCACCTTCCCATCTCGTCGTCATGCAACGGTTTGTCAGACGAGGATAGTGCGATGTAGTGCATCCCCACGCCGCGAATGGCGTCGCGAGCCGCCCAGGCTTAAACACGATTAACTACGCTTGCTACGTATATCTACGAGGAGTTTTTCACTCACCAGACGCTTGGCGTTTCTTGGCGCGCCGGCCGATCACAACAGCACCAATGCCAGCGCGAATTGCCCGGGCACACCCAGCGGATCATCCCCGTTATCAGAGAGAATTCGTCCCAGCGGCCCGCTGCATGGCTGCAGCCTTATGCTTAGTCAGTACTTTATCGAGCGGGCTATGCATCACTGCGTGCGTCGCCCCAGCTTTGTAGTCAGCGCCCGCGGCAGGCAGAAGGTGGGGTCCACTGGCTCGAGGTCGTCGAACCCCAGCAGCGAAAGCCCGGCAATGCCGAACACGGTGTGAAACACGTCGGGCTCGTCGCCCTCGCGGTCAGCAATGCCCCCGGTCTCCTCGTCCTGCGCCCTGTAGATGAATTGCCTCAATTTCTCCTTGTCGATCCAGTCCACGTGACCTAGAATCGCGAGCGAGGATAGAACCCACCAGCTGTAGCACACGTCTGGCAGCTTCTCTGGGCGGCCGTTGAGGCCCCCCGACGGCGTCTGGCGCTCGCTCAGCCACCACGCAGCGTCCTCGGTGCGAATTGCGTCCAGCCGCCCCAGAATGGCAAGCGCCCCCACCACTGTAAAGGCCTGTGCAGCGTGTGATTCAGCGCCAGGAACCAGCCCAAACCCTCCGTCAAAATTCTGGCACGCCGCGAGCCACTCTGCAGTGTTGGAATCAAGCTTGTCAAGCTCCCCCAGCAGCCACAGCGACTGAACAGCGGTGTACACAAACCTCGAGTCGATCTCACCGTACTTGTCGCCCATGAAGGAGCCATCGTCCAGCCGTAAACCCATGATGAAGTCTGTGGTTTTTTTGCGGTCAGCCTTGTCGAGAGCATCCTTCATGGCTAATATCTGCAATGCACTAAGGGTGTATAAAAGATGGGGGTCGTGGCCAGGGTGCGCACCAAAGCCTCCGCTCGGGCTCTCACATTCAAGCACAAATTTTATAACTTCGTCTCGATCCAAGTTTTCTCCGGCATTCATCAGCTCCAGAGCAGCCAGGCCCCAGTACACACCGGACAATCTGAGATGGGCACTCAGCCAGTACGCAAGCTCATTCTTCTTCTTATCTAGCGACTTGATGTACTCGATATGTTTTTGTCTGAGCAGCATTCACGTGAGATAACGTTTTGGTCCCTCAATGACACTACAAGAACTGGCAGTTGGCACCGGTGGCGGTGTGGCAAATGAACGAGGAGTGGCCACTGCTGTCGAGGCCGTATACTGAGGAGCTGAGAGTAGCAAATAGCTTGACCCAGGCCAGGGATTTGTTCACCTCGGAGTGTACCCTCCTCGCGAGCTTGAAGATGTGCATTGCCCTCGGAATTGCAGCAGGCACTTTTGAGCTCAAACAGCAAGATAGCGGGATTGTAGAGTTCCTGATTTCTTTGATGATGATTCTCATCGCATTCGCCATCTTTTTCACCTCCCTCTGGACCTATGCGCACTCCTTCCATGGCATCACTCATCAGCGCTCCAGAGTGAATAACCCTCAATCACATATCTCCAGTGTTCTCATGGCTGCATTTTTGGTGGTTTTTGTGAATATTTACGAGTATATACGCCCTTTTTGATCCAGCCTCTCCTAGTGACGTTTTCCTAGGATTTCATTTAGACTTCTGCATGTTTAACATTTTAGATATCTCATTTATAGACCAAGTACACATCTGTTTCACGAAATCTCATCTCGCAAGGCTGTTCACTGCATGTGCTAATTAGCTGACATACCGAGCGTACATATCCTAGTATCAGACAATAATAACAGTCTGAGACCCCATTGCAGCCACCAGGATGCTGTAGCCATGACGTATATGTATAAGTGGTTAAAAGTACATATCTCTAAGATATTTTAATTTAGTAGTTGTACCCGATCATCAAAGGAGCTGGAGCCTCGTCCTCCGCAGCCTGAGGAGCAGCCGCCTTGAGCTGCTCGATCTCCTTTCTAAGCTCGTCAACAACACTGTGCTGCTCACGCTTCTGGTTGATTGCATAGGGCATGGTGTAATCGGTGAGCTTGTATCTCCAAGTAAGCTCCTCGACCACGTCGGCGCGAATCAACTCGTAGCAGGCAAAAAGAGTAGCAACATAGCACTCCTTGTTGCCGATGTCAACAAAGTAACGCAGGAGGTCCTCAGCAACCTGAGACTTGCCCGATTTAGCAGCAGTCGAGATAGCATCCTTCCACAGTTTATCCTCCTTGCACAAAGAGATAGCCTTGTTCCATTTCTTGTTCTTTGCGTACAAGTGAGCGGCGATCTGGCGGAAAAATATGAGATCACTCTTCTCGAGACGCTGAGCCAAGTCAATTGGATCGTACTTGTCAAAGTGATCAACAGAATCGCGCAAAGATTTGTAGTCCTCTTCCTCAATGAGCAATTCATGATAAGCATTGTTGATAGTGCTCAAGTTCTGATTCTGAACTGACACAAGGAATGGCTTGATCATAGGCAGGTTGTCACTCTTTTGGAACATCTTCACCACACGAGACACATCGACACGGGGTGTGAGCGCAGCAAGCAAATCGCTGATCAGCTGAGGCTGCTCAAGCATGTAAAAGTTGATAGCCTTGTAGTAAATCTCCAAATTAGCAACCTTTGTGATGATATCCTTGAATGACGAGTGGTCGAAAGCATCTGCACTATGCTCGATCATGGCAAGAGATGCATTGTCGTACTCATCATCGTGGCAGTAGAGGAATACGAGCTCGGGCCAGAGATGTGCTTGTTCGCAGGCTCGGATGACCTTTGGAATATTGAGACGCGACCAGAACAAATTGAGGTGTTCCATCAAACGTTCAGGATAGTGCTTTGCATAGATCACAGCCAGCTCGGTGAACATACCCTTGTGAGCACGCTCAAGACCGAGACCCTGCTCGAGCAAGCTGATAAGCTCATCAATGTAGCCGTGAGACTCGTACTGGTCTACAAGGCCGCGCATCTCCTCGGCGTGAACAATGAGATTAAGACCGCAGATTTGAGCCAATTTGAACTCCTTCTTGTCGAGACAGGCTTCGTTGACCTGTTTCCAAACCTTGACACTAGACGCCTTGCGCGCAGCATCAACAGCAGCTTGGTAGTCGCCAAGGTGAACAAGGGTAGATGCAAGCTTTGCCCAGTTAGAAACCGAGCTAAACATACGCTTAGCTGCATCATAGTTGCCCTCTTCATACAAGCGGTCACCAACGGCCTCGACATCTGCGACATTAGAACCTTGCAAGAGATCGCTCAGCTCGTTCATCTTGCCAAGGCTGGCATAGCAGATCATCAGTTGCCCATCAACCTGAGGTTCACGCAAGCTCTTACGAGCCATGCGCAAGTACGGAACAAGCTCGTCCTGCTTGCCAGAGTGTGTGGCGATCTCGATGGTCTCAGCAAAGTTGTTGGGATCCTCAGCCCGGATGTACGATTTGAGCGCATCGGAAACACGCAAGCCATTGAGCTGGGCCTTAGCAAGAGCTGACCAGAGCTCTGGCTTGTCGTACTTCTCGGCAAAGTCGGCCGCGCGGTCTAAAGACATGATGTGGTCGGTGAGCACCTCTAGTGCTTCCGGAAGCATATCATGTTTGACATAGACTTCATAAGCTTCCTCATTAAGATCTTGGTCCTTGCAGATCTTGGCAATTTCATCAACATTGTACTTATCCAAGCGCTCGATAAGGTAGGAGACCTTGGACTTTTGTGCGTTGATTGCAGTCAAGATAAGCAGATTCTGCAGATTCTCGTTCTCATTGAACTGGGATGGCTCCAGAACGATCTTCTCCAACAGCTCGATAAGCTCGCTGGGTAGATCAGCATTCATAAATGCCTTGACAGCAACACTGACATCCTCGGCACTCTGGCTCTCGGGAATAGCGATACCGACAACCTGATCGATAAGCTGGCGACGGTGGATGTTCTCCTCATCCAACACAGTTGCCCACAAATCGAGATCAGCGCGCTTGACAAGATAACGTGCCTGCATCTTGTACATGCCATTCTCATTGGTAGTGTGAACAAGCTCAGCGTCATTCTGGCCCTTCTCGTATGCAATGCAAGCCAAGCTGGGGTCACGGCTTTCACAGTACTTACCGACCACCAGGGTGTTGTACTTATCGTTCTCTCTCAAGAACTTCTCCGGATTATTGTTGCTGTCGATGTAGATCTTGGCAAGGACATCGTAGACTACAGTTTCCTGAGAGCCACCAGCAATAGTCTTCTCGAGGAAAGGAAGCAAAAGTTTGAGACGGTTGCGTTTCTCGACTTCTGCAGCAAGGGGTTCAATAGGAACTTGGCCAACAACTGAGTCCAAGAGCTCCTTGATCTTGTCCTCGTCGCAGTCAACATCCAACAAGCCAGCAACGACCTGAGGTGCGTTTTTGGGGTTCACCTGCTGAACATAAACCTGAATGAACTGAAACTGCTGGTTCTGGTACAAGTAAAGCACGAGCTCGTGGATGAAACCAAAGCGGTCACAAACAGTGATGAGAGGAAGCTGGTCAGGCAACTTGGCATCCTTCAAGAAGTTCTTGACCTTCTCGGGGTTGTAGACGTTGTTGGTCTGAACAATACGCTGAATCTCAGAAAACTGGCCAATGGCTGCAGCGCTCTGGATATATTTAAAAACTGCAGAGGGCTCCTCAGTGATGTTAACAATGGACTGAAGGAAGTAATAAAGACCCTCTGCGGTCTTGAACTCCTCAAACAGGGAAATCAGCTTAGTGGGTCCTACCAGGTCGTTGTATTTAATGGCGGCCTGAGTGACGACTTGCAGGTTCTGCTTAAGGTTAGACTTGAGCATCTGGCGCATGACCTCCAAGGTCTGCTCGACAGTGAGGCTGCTGAGATACTGAACAACCCACTCTGGGTTCAACTTGTCGGTCTGGACGATGACGCGCTTAATGTCCTTGAGGTCATCGTAATTTTCAAGGGCACGCTGCAATAGACCAGCCTTCTCGCAAAGGGCAGCGATACGAGGACGGTCGTAGTGAGTGAAGAGCTGGTTGCCGAGGATCGCGTCGGCGACCTGGGGTGCATTCATGAGATTGAGCTCGAGCAAACGAGTCTGGAGATGCGCCTGAGAAGGCTGGTTGTCCTTGAGGGCATCCAACAAAAAGGCAGTGACTTGCTGCACCAAGTTTTGGCTCATGAAGACGTCTACAACCTTGTCAATATCCAATTGAGACGAAGTCTCAGGGTTGTTCACGAGACGCTGAGCAAACTCTGCACCGCGATCAGGATTCTGGCGGATGATTTGTTGCAACAGGATAGTCCAGTCGGGCTTGTAGCCACTCTTTTCACAGTAGGGGACGATCTTGTCGAATTCGCCCAACTCGGCGAATCCGGCCACGACCTTGAGGGGAACGTTGGCTCTGAGGTAGACAGCAAGAGCGAGAGTGGTGTCGTGAGGACGAATCAAGTCGCCGAGCTCCTCGGAGCATTCAAGCTTGTTCTCACGCAGCCATTTCTCCAACAAAGGTTTGCGGTCCTGCTGAATGACTGGGGTAGCCAGGTCGATGGACTCGTACTTGTTGAGGGTACCCTTGTCCAAAAGGGCTCCGAAATACTGCAAGATGGGGGAGACCTCACCAGGCTGGGCCTGGACGTTCTTGAGGCGCTGGATGGTAGCGGGGGTACGCAAGATTCCACGAGGGGATGTGGCAGCGACGCGGGCGGCCTCGCCATATTGGCCCTGGCTGAGCAGCTGCTCGAACTGACGCGAGTAGAGCTGGTCTGCACCAGGCAGCCCTGCGCGGCTGGCGAGGGCGAGTGCCACACCAGTGTTGCCGAGCTGATTCAAAATGTATGGCACAATAGTGGCATCGTTGATCTCAACGGAGAGAACCTGACCCTTGCGGTTAATCAGGAGCACGCCCTTCTGCTCGTAGCTGGTACCGGTGAAGATCGTGTCGGCCGAGATTCTGTTCATGTAGATAGCGGTGCCGGTCTCGAGGTCGTGCAAGTGGATGAAGCCGCACTTGGTGACGACATAAACGACGCCGTAGAACGCAGAAGCGATACACAGAACAGGGAAGTCGGTGGCCCCCTCGGGGGGAGCGTACAAGTCGACCTGACGCTTTTGGAATGCGGGGTTCTCGACCTTGTGGTCGATCTCAATGATGTGCATCTTGGTGGCCTCGGTGGTCTTGTTGACGAAGCAGAACACTGAGGTGTCGCTGGGGGCGCCGTCGAGGCGGATCCGACCGAAGCAAGCGGCGTGGCCCTCAATGGGCTGTGAAACGCCCCTCTCTCGAGAGAAAAGCTGCATGCGGCCAACCACGCGGCCGTTGTCCTGAGTGATTCCGTTCAGCACACTCCAGTTTCCGCTAGCGTCCATCTGGTAGTTGATGATCTGGCAGCCGGCCAGTGTGGGATGGCGATCGGTGACCTTCTGAGGCGAGGGCTGGCTACCAAGCACGTCCCAATGGTAGATTGCCCGCTCAGTGATAATACCGATCTGCGACTTTGAGATCCAGCGCCAGTACACGACGTCGTCGTCGATTTGGGCGTTCTTGAGACGCTGACGAGTGCCCAGATTGACGACCTGGAGCGTGCGACCGGCACGGAGAGCCAAGATGTTGTCCTCGGGATTCATTATGGCCGAGTCGGCGCCCATGCTCTTGCGCACGACCTCGTTGTTGTTCTCGAGATCGATGATGGCAACCTGGGTGCCAGAGTCGCCTTGCTCGCGAGCACAGACATATTTGGCGCTCTCCAGCGTGCAATTCGTGAACGTAACCGCATTGTCGGGCACGCCCACCGCCGCAAGCTGGAGATGCTCCTCGAACTTGATAGGGAGGTCAGACATTAATGATTACGTAGCTGGTACTGGCGACTTATAGGGAGCGGGTGGTGGTAGCGACGGTGGTGGAGTGAAAAATCGGGATAAGTAGAGTAGCTGTTTATTGAATTACGTGCCTATAGTTGCCGACTCGGCGTAGCGGCCACGGTCGCGATCACGACATTGCAGATGAATGCGCATACCACTAGGCACAGTGCAGAGGAATGATTCTCCGACGCTGGCTTGATCTCAAAAAGGTGGATTGGGTGCGACGTGGCTCTCCCGAGGATCTGCTGATGCGTGGCTGGGCACTGGGTTCTGGGGTACGTGCTCCCCGTACGGCTAGTACCACCTCGTGCCTGCTCTGATCGGCTGTGGCTTGACCCCGCAGTCCTGTCGAGCTTCTGGTATTCTCTACGCCATTCTTGAGCGACCACGATCTGGTGCTTTTATCGGTTACTCTAAATAATACCTAACCACTACACCACACTATATGCCAACACCCAGCCTGCAAGAGACATGCGTAAAGCAGAGCCACATTACTCCTAAACGTCCAAGCCTACATGCACAAGGAGTCTCTGTGCTGTTAGTCATAAATAGTTTATCTAGGTCAAAAGCGTTTTTTTACTTTGCTCCGGATCAGCGAATCAATTACAAACTATATCAAACTCGCATGAAACCCAAACATGGACACATTCTGACCACGCATGAAGCAGTGGTACTGAACGAGCTAACCGAAGCTCGCGATTTTTGCACTACTGAACGCAACTTCTGTTCTAGTCTAAAGATGGTCCTGGCTCTTACCGTCGTTGCGACAGACTTCTTTCTGAGAGTCCACGTGGGCAGACACCCCGTCGCCAACCTGGTTTGGGGGTCTTTTGTCTTTACGTTCGCTCTTGTCGCAGTGATAGCAGGGTCCTGGAATTACGTAACAAACGTTGGTCGATATGCCCGACACAAGCGTCACGTGTACACGTCCAAACTAGGTATAATGACGATGATCGTGCTGTGCGCACTGGCGTTGGCTATGAACATCTACCAACTCATAATCCGGCCCAACACGCCAGACCGTGGCCGGTACGAGTTCGGCTGAGTCATCGCTAAATGATATCTGCTGCATGAGAGGAGGCAACACGCATAAAGTGGCCAAACCTGGTCAGATAGAGAAAATATCTGCATAAACGCCAAAATGGATGAAGAATCGGCCAGACGCCGAAGCTCGGGCCGCTCGACGCACTCTCGCCGTCGCAGAAGCTCCCTGCTAGATATAGGAGGCCCAAATAGCATCAACCGCTTTGCATCGTCTATAAGCCGCTCAACCCAGTTCAGAAAATTGGGGACCTCCATAAACTCGACCATCGAGAATCTGGACGACGCAGAGTGTGCCATAATTTCCCCCACCTCGTCGCCGCCATCTACTGTGTTCGAGTCCAGCGACGAGGAGCTGCCTCTGCTCGAGACGGGCACCATCAAGAGCACGGTGCCCCAGACAGTATTTAATGCCATCAACACGCTCATAGGAATGGGTATTCTCAGCCTGCCGCTAGCGTTCAGGCTCGCAGGCTGGATCCCAGGGCTAATACTCATGACAGTGTGCCCTCTGTGCACCGCATACACTGCGATCCTGCTGGGGAAGATCCTCGACGGGAACCCCAGCTTAATGACCTACAGCGACATCGGCAGGCAGCACTTCAAGCACGCCATGTTTGTCGCTTTGTTGGTGACGTTTGCAATCGACCTATCGGGGGCTGCCACCTCCATGGTGATTCTGTTCGCCGATACGCTGCATACGATTATTCCCGACTCGAGCAGCGTGACCTGGAAGCTGCTGATATGTGCGGTGACCTGCGTGTGCAGCTTCTTCCCGCTCGCCGTCCTGTCGTTCCTCAGCTTTATGGGCATTATTGGCACATCGATGATCGTAGCGTTGGTGTTTATTGCAGGTATAGTGAAGGGCGACAGCCCAGGGTCGCTCATCCACCCTGCTCACACCAACCTGTGGCCCGCGAGTGTCTGGGACCTGCTGGTGTCTATAGGGATATTCATGGCCCCATGGGGCGGGCATGTGGTGTTCCCTGAGCTCAAACGTGACATGAGACACCCGAAAAAGTACGAGCACGCGGTGAAGATCACATTCTCGTTTGCGTTCAGTATCGATGCAGTGATGGCTATCATTGGTTTCATCATGTTTGGCACCGGCGTACTCGACGAGGTCACGAGAAACATTCTCACCACACCAGGGTACCCGGAGTGGCTCAGACGCATGGTTGTGTTCGCAATGGCGGCCCTGCCCGTGTGCAAGTTGCCGTTACTGACTCGTCCGCTGGTTAGTTTGGCAGATGGTGGAGGCAACCAGAGCCCGACCTTCTTGCGTAAAGTGGGAGACAGGCTACTGGTATGCGGGATCTTTTTCGTCATCTCCGTGTCAGTCAAAAGTTTTGGACAAGTAATGGCGCTGCTAGGCAGTGCAATATGCATCTCTACGTGCATCTCAGCTCCGTTGGTGTTTTACCTGCTCGCATTCAGGGACGAGCTATCTCGCACCAAGGTGAAGCTACTGATAGTGGAGGTTGCGTCGAGCTTGGTAATTGCAGTGCTATCCACTGCTGCTTCTATATTTGCATAGCTATAAATATCAGTCTGCACTGGGCAGAGAATAAATACATGGGTCAGCTGCTACTGCCCATTTTCCGTCTTTTGGCCCTTTCGAGCGTTTGTTTCTCGTACTCTTTCGAGAACTCAGGTTCAGCATAGCTCGAGACTAGTCTCGCAGTGGGGTGCGTATCGACAAAATCCCTGGCAGCAGAGACGGAATCAAACACCCTCTTTTCACCTCCGATCAAGACGGTCCTGCAGCTTTGACTAGAGGCCTTCTTGCGAGTGAACTCTCTACATATGCGGGTATTTTTGGCACTCAGTTCTCTCAACCTCGCACGCAGCCGGGCATCGTACTCTTCTTTGGCCCTGTCTCGCTCCGTATCCGGTACTTTGACGTCTGTAGCTTGCGGCTGGCGATTATCCGGTTCGGCACTGGTTAATACCTCCAGTGCCCGCTGGATAAGCTGAAACTTCTCCCTGGCCTCGGGTGACGGGTTCTTGTCGGGGTGGTAGAGAAGAGCCTGCCTTCGGTAGGCTCTGCGAATTGTCACCTCATCCGCACCGCGCTCAATGTCGAGAATCTGGTACCAATCATTCATCAACTCAATAAATTTGTCTGTATTACCTAATTGTGTTAGGCTACTAGTCACTGCATGACGTCTTTGGAGGACTACCGAGAGGCTGAATTCGACCAGCAGCTCCTACTTCAGCAGGTTGACACCAAGGAAAGCGCCCAGCAGTTTTTTGCGGGCTATGCTCTGACTCTTTGCGCGGCAGAGCTCTACAATGACGCAGTGGCCATTGCGAAGGCAGCGGAGCTCCACAACAACCCGCGGCTTCACATTGTCGAAAGGCTGGTAAATAGCATGGCAAAACACGAGTCGTTCTCTGTGAGCGACATCGAAAAGGCCCCGAGCCACCTGCAGGGGCCCACAAACTACGCTGTGCACGCTTATCTGCAACGACTAGCGCAGGATTTGCACCGAAAATACTCCCGAATCTCGAAAAGCCATGCGCTCGAGCTGGTGAACTTGCCTGACGTCGAGTTCCTGAGCGAGCTGTTTGAGGAGGACGGCGACTACTTAGTGGCTAAACAGGAGCCCAGGCAGACCCAGCCGACGCGAGACCAGGACGACAGCGAAATATCGCTGCTGATGGCCGCTGTGGCGGAGCTCGACAAGGAGTTGCCGCTGTTGAATGCCCTGCCGTTGCCTCGCACCATTCCGCCAGAGATGGACGACAGGGCCCCTCGCAACCGCCGCAAGATAAGAAAGGGTGCCCACTCGTAGGTTAATTTATTATGCTATGGATAGCAGCATTAATGAGATAAATAAGCTTCGCAGAGCTAGTTATAAATAGACTGGTACCGGTGCTCCAGTTCCTTCATTTCTCGACGGTGGGCGTCGGTGGCCTCTCGCCGCAGGCTCTCGAGCTCGAGGGCGTGCTTGGCCTTGAGGTCGGCCATCTCAGCCCGGAGGTCCACCTGGGCCGACTCGGCGAGCGCGGCCTCGAGCTGCTGGACCCGCTTGTTGGCTTGGCGAAACGCCCGCTCAGCCCGCTCGACCCTCTCCTCTGCCACGGCCTGCTGCTGTCGGAGCTGGACGTTGAGCAGTTTCTCTTGCCGGAGTTCGTCGCTCGCCGCGGTTTTGCTGAGGAGGATCTGCTGGTCTGAGGCGCGGCGATCGTTGAGCCGTCGCTTGATGGCCTTGACTTCCCGCTCGTTCAGCTCCGATTCCAGTCTTACTGTCCTATTTTCGTTTTCAAGCTGGAGTATCTGGTTGCGGAGTTTTGTGATTTCAGCTCGAGCCTGCATTGCGTCGAGAGATTCTGACGAGATGCGTGATGTCCGTTCCTGCTCCTGCTCGCGGCGCCGCAGCACCACCGTGGTGCCCTCGAGCTCCTGAGTGCGGGTTTCGAGCGCTCGGATCTGGGCTTTGAGCTCGCGGTTCTCGTCCTCAACCTTGTGCACCGACTGGCGACTCTGCAGCTCTAGCGTCTTGACCTTGTCACGGAGCTCCTGCACCAATTGCTCCTTTGTTTGCGAGTCCTCGTGCAGTTCCTTGGCCTGGCTGTACAGCTGGTCGTACTCCTTCTCACCTCGGGCAAGCTGCGACCGTAGGGCCTCCTCAGTGGTCTCGAGCTCCGATATTTGCTGGCGGAGCTCGTCGATCTTGCGCTCGAACGCCTTGACTTCCTTGGTGAAGTCTGCAGCCGCTGCATTAGCGGTGTGGCGCAATTCGTCGAGCTCCTGCTGGAGCTGGCTGTTCTCGGCCTTGAGGCGGTCCACCGAGTCCAAGTCCTTGCGGACCTCGGCGTAGTAGTCGTCCATCTCCTTTTGGTAATGGGCCTGGATCTTCTTCGCCAGCACCTTGAGCTTGTCTCTGCTGGGGGGCCGTGGCGTCGCGCTCGGAGATCGGTGGCGGCTGTGGCTGGGTGCATGAGGGTGACGCGACGCGTCACCGTTGGCATCGGGGTCGCGCTTCTTGGGGGATATGTTGGCGCGCGACGTCTCCTCGAGCGGCGTCTTGAAGGGGCTGCGGTCTTTTTGCAGCTCAGCGAGCTGCGCGCGCGCCTTGGCCAGCGCGTCCTCACTGAGCGAGCTCTTTCCGGCCATCAATGTGCGAATCTTCTGCTTGAGCCCCCAGTTCTCGTTCTCCAAGTCCTGAATTAACCTCTTCTCCGCCAGTACGCCCCGCTTGGTCTCCATAACCACCCCAGGTTATACTGAAACGTTTGTAAGCCCGGTTTGTCAGCAGCTGAGCCGCCAGCGATCATCACAACCATTGTCTCTTAGTCATAGTAATCATCCCCTCCTAACAGTTGTTCTTAGTGTTATGACTTGGTCGCGGGCGCCCAGTGGAGGAAGCACGAACCCATTTCGGCAAAGCATTATTGCACGCAGCGAGAGCCCATTCGAACCGCCAACCGGCCATTTCACCAATTTTGGGGGCGGGTCCGCTCCGTCTTTGCTGAGCACAAATCCATTCGCGCGCGACGTAACGTCGCCAGACAGCGATGGGTCGCTGGAGAGTCCGCCAGCCTACGACGAGGTGGTGGAGCGCCCCCCTCGCGTGGAGGAGAAACCGCGGCCACGAGACGACCGGAGCGCCGACTCGTATCGAAATCGCGACCGGGAGCGGGCACGGGATCGGGCGCGAGAGCGCGAGTACAGAGACCGGCGGAACCGCGATAGCGAACGCGACAGCTACGGGTACCCCCGCGACGTCAAGGCCCCAGACCTCGAGGACGAGCCGTACGAGCGCAGATCGCTCACTCGTCACCACAGCGAGCGGCAGGAGCGGCCCCACCGATCCTCGCGTGACCGGCACCCGTCCGACCACCGCAGGTACGACGACGACAGATACGAGCGCTCGAGCTCGCGACGAGATGAAGATAGATACGAGAGCCGCTACGACTCGCGACGCCGCGACGAGGACCGCGCCAAGCGCGAGGCCCGCCGCCGCGAGGAGCGTGAAGCATATTACCGGGAGCGGGAGCGCCATTTGTCGCCCGAGGAGCAGCAGGCCCGCCGCGAGGAGCGAGAGCGCCGCCGAAGAGAGCGCCGCGAGCGTCGGGACCGCGAGGAGCGCGGGCACGGCAACCGCCCCAGCTCCAAGTCAGATCCCCCAAGACTCAAAGATAAAAAGGGCCGCCCGCTGGACGTCATCGACAAGATGGATGTCACCGGGCTGTTTGGGCCTGGAGCATTCCACCACGACGGGCCGTTCGATGCCTGCAATCCCCACCGTAATAAAAAGAATAGTACCCGCCCTCCTGTGGCGGCGTTCAATGTCGAGGGCCCCAACAATAGTCTGGCGATCAGCGTCAACGACGTCGAGGGCCGGGCCCGGCAGGAGGCGGCGGTGTTTGGGCGCGAGTACACTGAAGAAGACCCAGAAGACACCCCCGACCCCCAGGAACTCGTTAATCCCAACAAGCACAAGCCAGTCCACGGACATCTCACATTGGGGCTCGGTACGTCCACATACGTTGATGGAATGCCCGCGTCCAAGGACGCGATCCAGGAGGCCGCCGCGTCCCAGCTCAGCCGGTCAAAGTCCAAGCGGCTGCAGCAGGGAGTCGAAGCGGGCCTGTTGGGCAGAGTCCGAAGTCTCAGAAGGAAAGATTAGCATACTATTTATTAAAACTTTTTCGTACACACCCGTTTCTAGTTAATCACCGCGTCAGCGTAGTAGTCTCCCATAAGGTCGCTGGCCGTGGCCAGTGACGGCTGGCTAAATCACTGCATGCAGTAATCCCCACAAATTGCAGCGAATCACACAATAAGTGGACTGACATGGCAGATTGTTCCGGGGTGACGCACCCCGGACTGAAACCTAACATCCGCATAACGGTCCCTGATCACATGCTGCGACAGGACCGCCAGTTTCGCCGCTGCGCGGCCACCACCGCCGGCCGAGCCTCCCTGCAAGTGTTTCTGCTCGCAGCCAGAGAACCGCTGCGGTAAGGTTCGCGGCCGGGCCCTCCTCGCCCGATGACCCCAGACATGCTGCACTCTGGCGATTCCCCCACATTAGCTCCGGGCATGTGCCTCGGCTCGAGGCGCGAAAAGTCGAGCCAAGCAGAAGTCTGACCAATGACGACCCCCCGCCGCGCGCGAGCCGACCGAAAAAACTGGTTTGGGCTGCTGGCTGCAATTTCCCCAGATTCGCATCTGGCACATGATGAAATATCCTGCACCGTGCCCATTTGTCAGCATCATGGACATCGACGTGTCGGAACTTAAGGCCGTCGTGGAGGGAACCATCGACTTTGAGGGCCAGAAAAAGGCGGCCAGGCTGATCAACACCGAGATGTGGGCTGGCGCCGCCGCCAGCTTCCTCGCCATGCTTATCTCTGACCGATTCCAGGTGCTGGTGGTCGGGCTTGCCGTCACCCTAACCGTGGCGTTTGGCCTGTGCCTGCCGTGGCCCAGCTACCGAAAGCACGACGTAAAATGGGCTAATGCCCAGTAATATAGCTATCCTACCCCATAAATCGCAATTAACATTCCTCGGCTCTCGGGCAAGTGTGGGGGGCCTGCATGATCGTTGGCCAGGCCCGCTGCAGGGTTAGGGTCGACCCCAGCAGGTACTTAAATCACCTCACCGGGCGCTCAGTCACCACACCAAAATGAAGGCCAATCCGACTTCAAATGTCGTCATTAATGGCAAACAACTGAACACTTTCACAGAGCCTCCCGTGGCCCTCGCTCAGGAGCGCGCTAACGCCAGCTTCCCCATCCGCGAGCTCACCTACTTCCTCGACGGCGGCAAGAAGGAGACCGCCAAAAACGAGGAATTGGCGAGGCAGCTCGAGCGGGACCCTGCGTTCTACAACAAGGACTTCTACGATGTCAATGGCAACTACGCTGAGGTTCGCGAGCGCACCATGGCCAAGGTCGCGGCAATCTCTGGATTTATCACCGACGGGCGCCCCGAGAGCGAGATTCGCCGGGCCCTCAACTCCATTTCGGTGCTCGACCCCGCCGCCTATACCCGTATCGGCGTGCACTACGGTCTGTTCTTCTCAGGCGTTCGCGGCTCAGGCACCTCTGAGCAGCTCAACTACTGGATCGAGCAGGGCGCGGCCACCCTTAACAACTTCTTTGGCTGCTTCGGCATGACCGAGCTGGGCCACGGCTCCAACGTCGCGGGCCTCGAGACCACCGCCACCTACGACAAGAACACCCAGGAGTTTGTGATCAACACTCCCACCACCGCCGCTACCAAGTGGTGGATCGGCGGCGCTGCCCACACCGCCACACACTGCCTGGTGTTTGCCCGACTCATCGTCGACGGCAAGGACTACGGAGTCAAGAACTTCGTCGTGCCCTTGCGCGACCGCTCCAACTGGAACTTGCTCCCTGGCATCGCAATCGGCGACATCGGCAAGAAAATGGGCCGCGACGGTATTGATAATGGCTGGATCCAATTCTCTAATGTTCGCATCCCCCGCTTGTTTATGATGATGAAGTACTCGAGAGTCACCGCCGACGGAAAGGTCGTGCAGCCCCCGTTGGCCCAGTTGGCGTACGGCGCTCTTATTGGCGGACGTGTCTCAATGGTTCACGACTCGTACACCTGGTCGAGACGCTTCTTGACCATCGCTATTCGTTACGCCGCCGTGCGCCGCCAGTTCGGTGCCAACCCCGAGGACCCCGAGACAAAGCTTCTCGACTATACCTACCACCAGCGTCGTCTGCTCCCCCGCCTCGCTTACTGCTTCGCCATGAACGCTGGCTCGGCTGAGCTCAATGACCTGCACATCACCGCTACCAAGAATCTTGAAGATGTCGACCACTCTGACAAAAAGGCCCTCCAGAGCGCCATCGAGGATGTCAAGGAGCTTTTCAGCGTGTCCGCTGGCCTCAAGGCATTCTCTACCTGGGGCACTGCCCAGATCATCGACGAGTGTCGCCAGGCATGCGGTGGTCTCGGTTACTCCGGATACAACGGCTTCGGCCAAGGTTACAGCGACTGGGTGGTTCAGTGCACCTGGGAGGGTGACAATAACGTTCTGACCCTGTCCGCAGGTCGTGCGCTCATCCAGACCGGCTTGGCGATCCGCAAGGGTAACCCCGTCGGTGATACCGCCAAGTACATCTCTCGCAAGCCTGGTGCTAAGCTCGCTGGCCGCTCTTTGGAGGACCCTGAAGTCCTCATTGATGGTTGGGAGGCTGTGTCTGCTGCCGGTATCAACAAGACAGTCGACCGCTACGAGGAGCTCACAAAGTCCGGCGTGAACCAACTGCAAGCCTTTGAGGACTTGAGCCAGCAGCGCTTCGACACTGCTCGCATTCACACCCGCTTGCACCTCGTCCGCTCATTCTTCGATAAGAATAAGCAGGCCAGCCCCGAGCTCAAGAGCGTCCTCAACGATGTTGCGCTCTTGTTCGCATTGTGGTCGATCGAAAACGAGGCCACTGTGTTCCTGCGCTACGGCTTCCTCGAGCCCTCCGACATCGGAACCGTGACCGACCTTGTCAACAAGTACTGCCTCAAGGTCCGCGAGCAGGCTATTCCCCTTACTGATGCATTCAATCAGAGCGACTTCTTCATCAACGCTCCTATTGGTAACTACAATGGTGATGCTTACAACAACTACTTCGCCAAGACCAATGAGAGACACCCCAGTCTGCACACCAAGGCACCCTATTACGAGACTGTTCAGAAGCCTTTCTTCCAGCGTGCTGATGAGGAGGATGTTGACCTGAGCGCCCTTGAGGAAGAGGACAAGGAGCGTGACGAGGAAGGTAATTAATTACACAAAATAACTTAAATATTTTGCCATATATGTCACTTTAAAACTTACTGGCCTGTACCAATCACTGGTGCCCTCAACTAGGATCCATGAGCCAATGCGAGTCACTCATCCCCGCATAAGCGAGGTCGCGTATGCATTCGCCGAGTCTCACCAGGCTAAAGTCTTGGAATATCACCCTCGGGCATGGCAAAAGTTCCGTTATATTCTTGCCAGCCAGGGCAACTCGCGCCTCTATCCCGTATGTAGCTATTTAATCCCTGGTCGCTTACTAATGAAGTAATGGCAGAAACCTCTCCGGAAAAAGTTGGCTGGTTGTTCATTCAGCAGTACTACTCAAAGCTCAACAGCAATCCGTCGAAACTCTATCAATTCTACACCAAGGCCTCGACTCTCGTCCACGGACTGGAGAGCGAACCCACCGAGACGGCCACTGGTCAGGCACAGATTCAGGCCCGGGTGAAACAGGAGGAATTCGACGATTGTAAAGTGGTCGTTCTCAACGTTGACTGTTTGCCGTCACTGGAAAATGGCGTTATTATCCAAGTTCTCGGTGAAATGACCAACAGGGGACAATTTCACAAGTTTGTTCAAACCTTTTTCCTGGCCTCTCAGCCCAATGGATACTACGTCCTGAACGATATCCTCAGGCTTTTGAAGGACTCTGAGTCTGATGCTGAGCTGAGCGAGGAAGAGGAGGCCGCTGACCAGCCCGCAAAGTCGGAGGTTCCCATCCCTGGCATCCCCCCTGCCCAGGAAAACAGCCAACCTCCTCAAGCCAAAAAGCAAAACAGCCGTCCCAGCACCCCCGCCGAGAATTTCGGTGCGATTGGGTTCCAGGCTGCGTCTCGTACTTCTCATGCAGAAAACAGCGAGAGCCCCAAACCCGCCGCTGTGCCAGCCCCTGCACCGGCCACTTCGCCTTGGGCCAAACTTGTGGATCCTACTCCCAAAGTTCAGTCCAAGCGCAGCGAGTCACCCAAGGAAAAGCCAACCAAGACAAAAGAGCGCAAGGTATTCTTTTCTGCCTACCTCAAGAACGTTACTCCAGAGGTGGATCAAGCTGCTTTGCAAGCTGAACTTGAACGTGCTGGCGAGGTGACTCATTTGCAGATCGAGACCAGCAAAGGAAGGGCTTTTGTTGATTTCATCAGCCAAGCTGCCCTCGACAAGGCACTGGCAATGGGGTCCGTTCAGGCAGGACCTGTGACAGTCGTGATTGAAGAAAGGAAGAGAAAACGGCCCCAGACAAAAAATGATTAATTAATACATAGCATGTAGCCGAGATACCCTGCTCACATCCCGTATGCATACCTCTCCATAAGACGAGAATCAATCAAATAGTGGTTGGACTCGTGATATCGTATAAATTATAAATTAGATAAATAATTATTTGGCAGTCACTGGGGCTTGCATGAACAAGCTTGCGAGCTCCTCCTCAATATCAGGAACCCACACATCTTCTAGGCTGCTAGTAGAAAACGAGCGAGTCCTATTGGTGCTGATGCCACTGTAGGCACTATCTATGCTCGCGTTGGCAGTAGTTGGGTGCATAGGCTTGGCGAGCATCTGCGGCTTGATGAACTGGCCAAGTACGGATCCATTCACGCTAGAATAACCACCGCTCCCTGCGCTGGTATTAATGTTGGAGTGATTTGCAGACAGCTGAGAATGGTTGGCACTCATGTAGGCATTGGAAGGCTTCTCGCTGAGTACAGAATGGTTGGCGCCCATGTAGGCATTGGAGGGCTTCTCGCTGAGTACCGAATGGTTTCCACTCAAGTTCGAATGCTTCTGGCTGGCGTAAGACTGATTAGCGCTGTAAGAACCCTGGGACTGATTATAGGACTGCTTAGAGCGTGGTGTCAAAATTCCCAACGGGCTCGGGTCCAGCTGCAGAGATGCCTGGCTCTGCACACTAAGACGTCGTGACGCAACTGAAGCTTGGGTGTGGGCACTGCGATTGGCAACATGTCCATTCGATTGACTGGGAATACGACTCGAAGCCTGGCTTGTTACACTAGGTCTGCGAGCTCCTTTAGCATGAGGAGGGGCTTTGACAGAGCTGACGGACGTAGCAGATGGCCTACGCACCTCTCTCAATTCACTGCCCCTAAGAGACTCAAGGCTCGAGTCAGAACCCATGCGAGCATGGCTGACAGCCAGGTCATCCTCATCTCGAGAACGATCTTGGTGGAGATCTTCATGTAGCGAACGTGGAGTGTAGTATTCCTCCAGGAATTGCTGATTCACTGGCGTCCTCAGCGAGCCATCCAGGTCGACCCGAGGTTTAGGAAGTGCGTCACGAGGAGATGGTTCGTGCTCAGACACTTGCCTCGTGGGCAGAGCCTGGGGATATTGGTGCTCCTCAACTCTTGCAAGATTCGAGTCGATGTTCTCTAGCTTGGGGGGTACATCTCTCATTGTGGAAGTCCTTGAAGACGGGTCATGATTGTAATCCTTGTACAAGCTATTATGGTCGTGCTGGGGTGTATGATCCTGCGACTCATTAAGGTAAAGTGATCCACGATAGCCTGGCGAAACCTTGTAAGATTGGGGCGAATTCTTATACGAGCGTGGAGATTCGTTCTTGTCGTAGTGAACAAAAGGCTGAGCTAAATGGTCGTAGGGACCTTCTTCAACAATGCTATTGTTCTCCATCAACCGTTCTTCCTTAGTATAATGCTCCAGAGCGGAAGATTTGAGACCAAGCGAGATCATGTCCGCGGTAGTCACAGGTGGATAAACTTTGTTGACTCTAACGGGCAATATCTTCACTGGATGACGGATCTGGTGAGTTTTATGAAATTTTGCATCGTGAAGCGAGCCAACGCCAATATCGACGATCAAATTATAGCGAATCTCCAAAATCTTTGTTTCACAGGAGCCGTAAAAAACCACTGGCAACGAGAAATCGTCCGTGTCCAGACACATGGGGAGTTTCACTGGTTCCAGGCCCAGTGGCATATTAGGCTTCAAGTCCAAAATAGTGGTCGTAGTGGAGTCGCGGAAATCCTGACCCCTGGCGATGAGGATCGTAATGGCTTCAAGGCGGAATTTGAGCTCCTTCAGGAACAGCACACTGTCAACATCGCTGCAGATATCGCAGCCCATACCGCTGGACGCTGGATCTTGCCAGATTCCAGTTTCTGGGAAGCTCAGAGTGCAGTACACATTGACTGGTTTCTTCTCTTTTCTGCGAAACAACGATCTGTCTGACCCCAGCTTAACCTGCCAAGGAGAGAAAGGGAAATCAACGCGGGTTTCTTCCGCCAGAGTCTCGTGGGATGCCCGGTAGGGCAGGAACCAGAATTGCTGGTTCGCAACAAGAGTGATGTCGAAAAATTTGAGTCGCGATATCGAGGCTCGGACTTCCCAGAGCACATTCGAGCAAGTACCTCCTTTATTATCTTTTATGCCGTTATGGCTGACGTTTCCGCTCGAGTAAGTTTCTGGCAGCGACGGGTCGGCTGGTAACCTGAATGCAAACGGGAATTCATACTTGCCGGCATTAAGGGTTTGACGCGTCATTAAAGTACATTCATTCTTGTAGAATTCCTGAGTATCCTCGATGCTACGCTCGCCGTTCCCGGAAATTTTGGTTTCTCCGTTACATTGGCACCAGACAATAATTTTATCAACGGCGACACTGGAACGGGCCACAATTACTACTACACCCTCGACCAGGTCGTTATTAGTGTACCTTTGCTTTGAATTTCGGAACTGGATTTCCAGTGCCAAATTGTTCATTTAGCCAAAAATGTGTACAACGGATGGAGTACAGAGGATGCGCAGTTGAGCTCTAATATTCATAGTCAGCGCGCTCAGACAAGGGCAAGACAGGGGCGGTCCCAGCCCTGGGTGGGGCAATGGTCATCAGCCTAGGAGTGATATGTTGAGAAAACGATAAATGTTGGTAATAAGTTTTTGCTAGACCCAGAACTTTAATTGTTTGGCGTTGGCGACGACTGGTACCGCAGAACCCTCAGGTAAAAATGCGGGTGCTATGCAAGTTTGCTAACAAGGGCATCGCATGTCTCAGATCTGTGTGAGATATGCATACATTCCAGACAACAATCCAGCGATTGATTAAATTCCTTCTAATACCCGATTCTTGGTCTTCCAGCTATGTGTGCTCGAAGCGAGGCAAGTTACCGAAATTAGACATAACTTGCAGATTAGGTACAGTGACGCATTCCTGCATACATGTGATCATCGCAACATTTCTTCAACGCTGGCAATTAGAGGACACTGGGTGCTCGTACCAGCGGACCACCTCCGTGGTACCGCAGAATAGCAATGCATAAACTCGTTATCTGCATGAAATCCGAGTCGTGAGTGCATGCGTTCCCAATCATCTAGGTACCCGGTAACAAGGAACTCAATTGAGGGTCTACCTAAAAATAACTACGGTGAGAAGTACTCGAATCCCCCATTACTTGAACTTAACCTACCTCAAATGATGCCGCATATTCACTGTCACGCGCAACGATGTAATGTGAAGTGTAACATTGCAGTGATTCCTCTAAGACATAACGTGAGGGCTCGCCTGGCATCCAGGGCAATTATGTAAGGTGTCATGGCAGTAGAGATCACAGTCAATACAAAAAGCGTTTTGGCATTTCGGGCACCTGTATTTGTGCTCGTGTTTAAATAGTTTCATGCATGAATAACAAGAGTCACCGTCCGTAACGTCAATTTGATTAAAGTTCTCCAGTGGGAACAGATGATGATAAGACCGAGCCAAGTGCGTGCTCAAAATCAGAGTCAAGTTGCAGATCGGGCACACTGTTGGTAGAGTACACACTTTTGCAGCGCATTGCGGGCATGAGAAGCCGATTTTTGTGAGCTGCGCATGGCACGTGCAAAGAGAGGGAGTGCTGTCGATGTGACGCTTGGGGAACCCCATTTTTATTAGCGTGCTCGTTTTCTTGGCATTGATGGAGTTCTCGGCCAGCGGAGTGGTGACCTCGCTGAACAGCGATTTGAAGTGGCTCTCGTTGAGTGCAACCGAGTAGGCGGTCTTGTCGCCAAAATTAGTTACTTTTGCAATCGTAGTGCACACAGCCACTTGTGCGGCCAGGCCGATAATTCTGACTCGGATCTTGTGCCTCACCAGGTCCTGAATAGTGGTATTGATGTCGCCAGGGTCGTTCGACAAAAGAGCACCAAAAACCAGCAGGATTTCCTTTGTGCAGTGATTAGGGACCTGGTAGAGAACAGCCTGGGCCATTGCTAGCGCATTTTGCAGCGACGGGACGCCCTGGGGCTCGACCTTGCGAAGAGTCTGCAGAGCGAGAATGTGGTCATGGGGATTCCCGCCGAGCGGGCTCACCAGCTTGGCCAGGCCATCGACCATGGCCACCACCGCCATCTGGGAGATTGGGTTCTGATTGAAAAACTCAGTTACAAACTCAATTGCATAAGTAATTTCCAGCTGCTGCCGAGTAGGCCGCATGTCGGTGTCCGTCATGGCGAAGCTCAAGTCCAGGAGGAGCACCACGTTTCTGATAATACCACGACGGACCGACTGCACGGCCGCTGGCATTCGCCTGCGTTTGTTGGTCTCGACAATACTGGTGACGAGGCCCTCGAGCGAGCCGTGCCCGTCCTCCTGGACGACATCCCAACTACGGTGGTACTGGTCTTCCCATGAGTATCCCTGATCCTGCTTCTGCGTTGTCTTGGTCTCTACATAGTCGTCGTCGCTGTCGTCCATGGTGGCAACCGGTGGCGGGTCCCGGGATAAATCAGCTGGTGATGACTGGGTCAGCGGTCGTAGTCATCGCGCGTGGCTGATTTTTGTGGCGTCATGACCCTCTACGAGGATTTCATTAGCACCGTCGAGGCTCACCCGCTTGGCGGAGAACTCCTGGACCTAAAGGTGCTGAAACCTAAATCGGACTCGGAGGATTCGCCGGAGTCCATTCGCAGCCGCTACAACTCTGGATATTATAAGGATGCTCTCCACCTCCTCTACGTAGACCTCAAGCTCACCGTTGCTGAGGCTCTGGCCGGCGAACAGATCTCGTCGCCGCGATACAATGAGATTGGCCGGTTCTTTGAGTTTGCTGCTGACCTGGTTCTTCGCGAGGGCGCCCGGCTGTCGCAGCTCACAGCTACGGGCCCTGAGGACGTCGGGGACCACTATTTGGCGTCGATAGCGTTTGAAAAGCTGTACGCAGACATGGACGAGCTGTACGGGGAGTCGCTGTTTGTGCTCACGAACGCAGGCCCGATGTTCACATCCATGACCGGCCGATGCTCAATAGATCCCCGCGACACTGAGGTCCACGGCACTGTGCACGCAACAAAACTGCTGCCACACATAGCCTCTACGCCCGAGACCACCATGGGGTTCACCTCGCCCATGAACGCTCGCATTCCTCACCCAGCATCACAGCCGACTGAGATGCTGTCCACGTTCATGTCTCCCACCCGCACGCCGCTGTCGCACTCGCGGTGGATCGAGCCCAACGCCTACGGGTCGTTCGCACCGTCTCGTGACGATAACGGGGCTATTGTCCCCGTCGAAGACACTATCGCGTTCTGGGAGGAGAAGGCCGGCATGAGGGGGGTGCACGACGAGCCGGCGGAGGTTCCGTCAGAGCCGATGAAGGTGGACTCCTCCGAGCCCCCCATTCGCAGCGAGACCGATACTGGCCTTGCTCCAGGCGAGATCGACGTTGCTGCGCTGCTACAGTGGGCACCCAATCATTTCGTCGACGACGATGAGATCGAGGCGGCTCGCAACGGCTCGGAGCGCGAGCTAGCGGCCCGCTTGCTGCTGGAGTTGCAGTATCTTCAACGGGAGCGGTTGGCTGCCCCAAGCGTCGAGCTCACGGTCTCGGACGATGAGTGGAGAATTGCTCTCAAAGTCCAGAATGTAATCACACGGCTGCTGTCAGATGCGTCTTCCAGCGATGTAGGAGTCAGGACGAGCCGAAAAGTCCCCATTCTATTGCACAACTTTGCTGGAACCATGCCGACTGTGGATCCAAAACCAGTTCAAACCCAGCGGATCAGTTCAATGTCCTCGATATCCCGACTTCCTCAGCAGAACCGCATGAAACGCAAGTAAATGTAGCTCGGTTCTCGTGGAATGTTCCCGCTGCCTGTGAAGGCTCTCAGGTTTGTTCAGCAAACATAATAATGGCGACGGTGCCATATAACGATTTAATGTTGTAGTATATTCTCACGCGGTCTCGCGGCGCATATGCAGGCAGCTCTCGAGCAACCGCAGCTCGCACGAAACCTTGTTTGCTCCGGTGAGATATCACGCGTTTATTAAATTAGTAGGTAGATAGACGTGGCACCGAGGTTAACTCAGAAAGCCACCAATTACTCTAGATATGCTACACGCATGAGAGCCGGTGCTCTCCATGGAATGTGGTGCTTTGAGACAGAACAGACAAGCAAGTGTCGGCCATCACGTTTGGCTCGCAGGCTCTGGCTCCTTTGGCTTGTCCTCTGGCTTTTCGGTCTCGGCGACCTTTCTCTTTTTCGGTTCTGGTGCCTCGAGATCGACGTCCTCGTCGCCCTCGTCCTCGTCGCCTTCGTCTTCCTCATCCTCGGCGTCGTCGTTGTCGTCCACTTCATCGTCATCGTCTTCGGCGTCGGCCTCCTGCTCGTCTCGCTCATCAGCGAGTTCGTCGAGGCGGTCCTCGTCCTCATTTCCGTACTCCTCGTCGGTGTCGACGTCCACGTCGGGCTGCTCAGGGGGGAATTCGCTCTCGTGTTCGTTATCCCACGGGATGCTGTAGCGGGTGACTTTGGGTTTCTCAGTCAGGACATTGCGGACGACGTGGTCCAATTGCGGCCGAGACGGCGGGTTCTCCCGCAGCTCCTCGGTGTCGTACTCGTTATTGACAAAGTACCCCACCTGGACAAACACCTTGTCGCGATAAGCACAGGTGAGCAAAATGACTGTAACCGAGAGCAGGTCGCCTGGGGGGATCAGGTCGGCCGACGGGGCGTTTGCAGTGAACCGGAACTTGTTGACCCCCACTGGCACCGGGCCGACCAGCAGGCACTCGAGCTCCTGGTCATACTGCGTCGACTCTGCACTGCCGACGTAAACCAGCTTCCATTCGAGGTCCTCCTTAAGGGGGCCTAGGCACTCGAACGTGATCTCAAACTCGTAGGGGTCGGTGAATTTCGCCGGGTTGTTCACGACCTCTATGTTGAGCAAAGTAACGCTGGACATAATTAATTGAGACGCGTCGCCACAGGTGCCTGTGTAGCCACTACCGCCACCGTCGTCTGGGGTGGCGGGAGGATCGAGGGACAAGGTGGTCTCCGAGGGTTCCAGCGGTTACACTTGCGCAGGCATCGCACCAGTGCGCAACAAAGCCCGCTGGCGGCACTTTAGCGCTGAAACAGCGGTAGCGTGTCTGAAACGCACCTCAAACACCCAGGCGTCAGATCACAGGACCTGCAGAACCGCGGGGTCGGGGGATAAATATAGATTACAACCTATTTTTGGGTGCGCGAGAACAAATTGCTCGCCCGCGCCCCCAGTGGCCAATCTTGGCGCCGCCCGCAATGGCGCGTGACGCTGCGAGTGGGCCCTGGCGCCAACGGCTGAAGCCATACTCAAACCGCGCCACCGCGCCACGCCCTAACCGCTTTGACGAGCGGGTTACTAAGTCTGTTATTGTATACCCCAATTAAGGCAGCCCTAACCCTTGGAGCTGGTTTGGTCGAAATGGCGCGCGGCGTACCTGCGGCGCGCGGCGGCGAGGACCCCCCCAGCGGCCCAGCCAAACCAAACACGAAGCCCCCCGAGCTGCTGCCGGTTTTGCGGCCCCCAACAAGCGGCGCCAGCGGACCCACCGTCCTGACCACCCAGAGCTGCAGGTGGCCTGCATAACGAACCTGCAGCCCCAAATAACTCTCCAACATCAACCAGCCAACCAAAGATTCAACCAGAATCCCACTTCGCTGCCCCCCGATCTCATCACTAAATACAGATCAGGTGCAGACGCCGTCGTTTCACAGATTTCTCAGCAATGGCAACAACCACTGAATCATCAAGAACCAGCTTCCCTTCAGACACCATCGGTTCGGTCACGCAACGCTCGCTCACTCCGCTGTCTCTGAACGTAGTAGACGCCAAAACCAAAAAAGCCACGGCGACTGCCATGCCAGACGGACAGAGTAATCCGAGCCAGTCAGGTGCGGCCCCCGATAAGCCGACCGAGAGTTCTTCGAGTGACAACTCTTCGCCTCGTCACAGCCCCCGGCAGGGACTAGCCCACCTGCTGGGTTCGGGGTTAGCCGAGTGGCCGCACAGCGACGAGAGTCTGACTGAAGCGCTGCGGCTTCGGCAGGAGCAAGAGAGAACCAAGCAGGAGTACTACCGATTGGAGACCAGAAAACGAGTTTTGGACATTTTAACCATGGCGGTTCGGGCCGGCGTCCCGGGGTCGGCGATCCCCTCGCTGTTCGAGGGCCAGCAGCACCAGGTCGCGCTCCCGGTGCACCGCACCGCTGCTGCTGCCGCCGCCAACACAGCATCCTCGGTGGGGGCCAAGCCGGCGACCCCGCAGCGCACCATGAGCCCCGTCGAGCTCGTGAACTACGAGGACGCCCAGCGGTCCCCCACGCGGTTCAGGCCCACACACACCCGCAGCAGCTCCGCGATGCCCGCGTACAGCGCCGCTGCCAGCCGCCCCATCACCCAGGCGTACTTCCCCGTGCGCCAGGTCCCCCCTGCCACCGCGGTCGGGCAGAGCTCCCCGCAGTCAAAATTGCAGTTCCACCACTGGAAACCTAATCAAACGAGGGAGCGGGCGGGCTCGAACGCACGCGACCGCGAAGAAGACACTAACAAGCGCCGCAGCGTCGGCGCCGTCGAGACCAAGCCCGACCCCCCAGGCTCGCCGCAGCCCACCACGCCCGCGGGCGTCATCGCCGCCCAGAACCAGCGCCGCCGCAAGCTCGGGCACGCCCGTCACCGCTCAGAGGTCGCGGTCCCAACCACCTCGAGGGGGTCCTGGTACCGCCCGGACGACGGCGTCTCGATCCTCGCCAGCATGGCGTCCGAGAGAAGCAAGCATGATGTCGGGTACATTCTCGCACCAAACTCGCCTCGCAGTTCACACAGCACCCCGCAACAAACCCACCCTAACGTCCAGAGCTCGCCAGGGCATCCCACAAATCGCCAGGATCAACCAGGACCCTGAATCTGGTGTCACCAGCACGCTGGTAGACATCTAGTAGTATTTAAATATTTAACTATCAAGCTAGACATGTCCTCATGCATCGGCCTCGTCCTCGTCGTCGCTGTCGCTCTGATTCCGCTGCTCTTCGATCGCCTCGTGCGCTGCTGCCTCGTACTCGTCTAGATCGAGCCCGACCGACGCCTTCGCCAGCTGCGCCAGCGCTTTTTTCACCTCGCTGGCCAGGCCCGCGAGCACTTTTTCGCTCGAGTACTGGATCCATAGCGTGTAGTCCTCGAGCCAGATCTTGCGGTAGCAAAAGTGCAGGTCGCTCTCAAACACTGCCAAAAGTTTCACCAGGCACCACAGGACCGCTTTGCGGCCCTGCTTGAGCACGGCCAGGACGTCCTTCCATACCCGCACGCTGAGCTTCCAGTTCCGGTACAGCGGGAACACAAGTGAGCGGCGTGTGCAGCTTATCATGAGTGGCAGGACCTGTTGGTACGTATAGAGGCATGCCATTTGGGGGCAGAGCTTCCCCACTGCCCACGAGCTTTCGATAGTGGAGTCGCCCATATTCGCACGCAGATCGTACAGTAGACCAAACACTAGTGATATCAGACCAACATAGGTCTCTTTGGGGTTCACGGCAATGACTTTGCGGGCTGGTAGCTGCATTAGACGGTCCTTCTCCGCACCGTCAAGGTTGTACTTTCCGCTAAGCTCCCACGCCAGCACTTCGTCGATCATGGAGTTTTCAAATAAATCGCAGAAATAGTAGTCAACGTTGAACTGATCGACCACTAGCTGGTCTGCCTGCTCTCGAGCTTCTGGGGGACTATGCTCTGGATCTACTAGCTCGTTGATCTCATTCCCAGCCTGAGCACTCACCCCAACAATCTCATTATACTGATTGTTGAACCCGTACTTGATGCTGTCTAGCAAGCTGGGGGGCTGCTGCTCTATCTCGATATCCCAGTCCACCTCCTCCTCCTCGTCACCACTCTCGTTAGCGACCTCTTGGATACCGGCCTTTTCTTGCTCCTTTTTGGTTGCCAGCAATTTGTTCAGCATGTCTAGATCGGCAAAATGCTCTCCTTTGGTCTGCTTGGACACTTTGCATTTCACCGTGCTGGTCTCGAGCTCATAGTGGCTTTCCATAAACTCGTCTTCAACAATCTTACCGGGAAATCGCAAACGGAGGTAATATGGGGGTAGCGAAAATACAAACACATTGTCTTGGACCTCGAACTGGATCAGCGAGGCCTTGATGTAGGGAGCCCGAATCGAGACAAAGATGAATTGATCATCTTGAGACACCTCGAATTGAGGAGTAATCATATACACAACGTCTGCTCAATGATTCAACTGGATCTCGAGCACAGGCTCAGAATATTCTCGAGGGGTACAATAGGTATACAAAGAGAAACTATATCAACGCAGCTCACGATGACACCAACCGAGCAAGCAACGCAAAAAGCCCACAAGCTCGCTAGGAATTAATGCCTGGACCTGCCTGAAAGCTCAGACCTGGCAGAGTCACTAGGTCCAGTGACAGGGCCTGCCAGAGTTCTCTGAGCAGATACTGATAGTCAAAGCAATTATCGGATATGTAAATAACCGCAAGTCTCACACCAGTGGATTTCACGAGCTGCAGCACATGTTTATGTTGGTTGTTGTGGTCGTCCAACATCCATGTCTTCCACTCACGAGTCCCGCGAATCTATTAGTTCTGAAGACTCTTTTAAATTCGATTCCGCCAATGGCAGCTTCCACTTTGCCCTGGAGAAAGAGCCTGCTCAAGCTGCAGAGAGCTTCCGCGAGACCATTCGCCATGTCAAAGACGCCGAGCTGCTAAACCCCAGGTACGACAACAGCAGAAAGGTTGACGTTCCAGTATTCCAGTCGCATAACTTACTGTACAACCTGCCCAACCAGGTGGAAAAGAGAGCTAGGCGTAACCCGACGCAGTTCACCCTAATGGTGGCAGGACGATCTGGGCTGGGAAAGACGACTTTTGTGAATATGCTTCTACAAAGCTCCCGCAAGCAGATGTTTGAGCAGTCATCCAAGAGTTCTCGCAGCCAGTACGCTCTCAAGACAACCCAGATAGAGATTCGCCAGGCCCAGTTTGAGGAGAATGGAGTTGTGTGCCACTTTTCTCTGATTGATACGCCTGGCTTTGCCGACTACATTAACAACAACAACTGCTGGGTGCCTATTGTCAACTACATCGACAAGCAGCACATGAGTTACATGTTTCAGGAAGAGCAGCCGGACCGCTCCAAGCTAACCGACACTCGCGTGAATGTCTGTCTTTACTTTATCGAGCCATCTGGCCACCAACTTTCCAAGGTGGATATCCATACCATGAAGGAGCTCGCCATTCGCGTTAACCTGGTGCCAGTTATTGCTAAAGCCGACATGTTGACCAGGCCCGTGCTGGAAAAGTTCAAGCACACGATCAGAAAGCAGCTGAACGCCAACCACATCAACATCTTTAAACCTGACGACTTGCCTGACAACATGGTACCATTTGCACTAGTTTGCAGCGACAAGACCGTGAGTGATGGTGAGCGAAACTTCCTTGGTCGCAGATACCGGTATGGCGTAGTCGACATCGAGAACCCAGCCCATAGCGACTTTGCTGCCCTCCGTGACCTTGTGATACGCAAGCACATGCTTGATCTCAAGGACATGACGCACGAGGTCCACTACCAGCAGCAGAGACTGATTTCCATGCTGTACCGTCGCAAGTGTGCCACTCTGGCAGCCAAGGGCAACACGAGCGGTATCAAGCGTCAGACCCTGAGCTTTGATCTTGACGAGTACAATGCGTCCGAGAAGGTCTCCAGCATCGAGTTCCTCAAGAGTATCAACAGGTTTGGCAATGAGTTCATGCAGCAGGCCCACGTTGATCAAGACGTGATGTTCCTGGAGAAGGTCAAGGAGGTCAAGGCTCGGTTCAACCGCGTTGCTAGCTTCCAGAGCGAGCGGTTCACCAAGATGCAAAGCAATCTGCGGTCCATCAAACAAGATGGCGAGCGTGAGCTGAAGCAAATTGTGTTTGACGTGAATCAGCTCACCGATGAGATTGGTTTGCTAAAGCAGAGAATGGGAATTAAGCTGTGAGGACCGTACCTGCAGAATATCTTGCTGATCAGCTCTCCAATTTGCTGCATAAACTATTCAACATAACTAGTAGGTTTTCCATATAACTAAAGATATCGAGTATTTTCGAAGGTGTTTCCATAATAATAGTGTACGTTCCAAATAGTTTGTGTGTGTGAGTCTGAAAGATCTAGAAACGGTCTAGCCCTAACCCCGACACCATTTAACACCGACACATGGTCCATGAGACTAATGGGCAATCCCAGAGTGTTTTTGGATATAAGCATTGGCGACGAGCCAATTGGTCGGATCGTTATTGAACTTTTTGCCGACAAGGTCCCCAAGACCGCAGAGAACTTCAGGGCTCTCTGCACTGGCGAGAAAGGTGTTGGAAAGTTGGGCAAACCGCTCAGTTACAAGGGATGCTCTTTCCACCGAGTCATCAAGAACTTTATGATCCAGGGTGGCGACTTTACCAGTGGAGATGGCCGAGGAGGCGAGTCGATCTACGGCGAGAAGTTCGAGGACGAGAACTTTGATCTCAAGCACGACCGGCCGTTCCTGCTGTCGATGGCCAACGCCGGCCCAGGCACGAATGGGTCCCAGTTTTTCATCACCACCGCAGCCACCCCTCATCTCGACGGCAAGCACGTTGTGTTTGGCGAAGTGGTGTCGGGCAAAGGAGTGGTTCGTGAGATCGAGCGCACCGAGACTGGAAGCGACGATAAGCCTGTCAAGCCCGTCATCATCACCAATTGCGGCGAGCTTGCTGAGGGCGACACTGGAGTGGTCAAGGACGGCACTGGCGACAAGTTTGAGGACTTTCCCGAGGACGAGAAGTCCACCAACACTGGCAACGAGGATCACGACATCCACAGTGCTCTTGAGGCGGCCAGGGAGCTCAAGGCTATTGGAACGCACCTCTTCAAGGAGAAGAAGTACTCGCTGGCGATGCAAAAGTACCGCAAGGCCCTCAGGTATGTGTACCACTACGACGTCGACGTATCCCACAAGTACTACCGGGAGTTTGAGCACGACCTCAAGGTGAAGCTGCACCTGAACCTGGCGTTGCTCGCCCTGAACAGCGGCAAGCCTAAAGAGGCGGTCACTGCGGCCACCGCTGTGATCGAAAACACAAACAGCACCTCTGCTGACCGGGCCAAGGCGTACTACCGCCGTGGTCTAGCAAAGAAGCAGCTCAAAGATCTCGAAGGAGCGTACGCTGATCTGACTGAGGCCAACAAGGAGCTTCCCAACGACGCTGCGGTCGTGTCTGAGCTCAAAACGATCAGGCAGCTCGAGCAGAAGCGCAAGCAGAGCGAGAAGGCTGCGTACTCGAAATTTTTTAGCTAGAGCTCATCACTATTTATGAATTAGAGTAATTAACCAGAAAATTGACTAGCTTATTTATAGAGTGGTTCTGGCTTATTAAGCCACGCGTCGTTATTAACGTTAATTAATCACAGAGATGCGTATGTGGGCACAGCTGCTGCAAAAAGGCCTTCATGAGAATCGCCGGCCGATTTACACAGCAGATTTTGGCAAGACGCTACACGACTCGCCCGCATCGTACACATTTGTGACCGGGGCGCTGGATGTCGCGATCTATCTCTGGCGATTGGACATCAAAGACCCTGAAAACCCTGATTTTGAGTACTTGGCGACGCTGGACGGCCACTCCACCACTGTGAACTGCGTGAAATTCTCGCCGGACGGCTCGATGATTGCGAGCTGCGGGGATAACGGCGAGCTGATCATCTGGACTCCGCTGGGAACGCACGAATGGCGACAAAAATGCAGTGCAAAGGTGAGTGTCGACCTGTACGACCTGGCCTGGAGCCCAGACTCGAGGAGAGTCGCTTGCGTCGGCCTCGACACCCACTTACGAGTATACGAGATCCAGTCGCTGGGGATGGCACTTGTCCACGACTGGTCGCGGCACAATAAATACATTCAGGGAGTAGCGTGGGATCCCCGAAACGAGATGATCGTCACCGCCAGCATGGACAGAAGCGTGTGCGTTCATTACTTGGACGGCAAGCACACCCTGGTGGATAAGCTGCCGAATAATTTATATTTCCAGGACGACAAGGCGTCCAAGTACTTTCGGCGGCCGGCATTTACGCCGGACGGCAGGCTGTTTCTGTGTCCAACTGCGTGTTTTGGCGAGCACGTCGACAAGACCGCCACTCTGGTGTTCACTCGCCAGAGCCTCGAGGACAAGTATCCCAAGGCGGCGCTGACGATCCCCGAGAAGAAAGCCAGTGTGGCCGTGAGCATGAACCCCGTGAGCTTTCGCTCCAAGGTCTCGGACTTTGTGCAGGGAGACACCTACAACGTGTTTGCGGTCGCGGCGCTGAACGAGGTGCTTGTGCACGCCACAAACAAGCGGGAGCCTCTGTGCAACGTCGCGTCGATGCACCAGGGCGAGCTGACTGCGTTGACGTGGTCGCCCGACGGCCGCGTGCTGCTGGTCGGGTCGGTGGACGGTCTGGCGTCGGTGGTGATCTGGGCCGAGGGAGAGCTTGGGGAGCCGGTGACGGAGGCCCCGCGGGAGCAGCAGGCGGCACCGCCCAAGCAGGAGGACGAAAAGCCTGTTGTGAACGTGCTGCAGCCTCGCAAGCGCAAGCGGGTGACGGTGACGCCAGTGGGCGACTCCACCGAGCCAGCAGCCAATCCTGAGGCAACCAAACTGGCAAGCACCTCTGAAGCAAGTAACCCGGCCAGCAGCTCGACGAGCAACCCGACGAGCAACGTCAAGTAAATCCGAGCAGCAAGTAGCTGAGGCACTGCGGGCAGCGTCACGGCGAGTCAATTAATTGTAATGCTATGTACTTAGGTGGTTCTGAGCTTGTTGCGGGCTCTCAAAATCATTGCCTCTCTCTGGGCCCGGAGCTGCGACTCGCGCTCCTCGCGACTGTCCTTCCAGCCCTTGGACGTTTCAGGAATCGGCTCGTCGCCGCACAGCTTGTAGCGGCGCAGGAGCGAGTCCCTGGACGGGGCGGGCCGGGTCTCGACGGGGGTGTCGGCGACTGGCAGGGTGCCAGCGCGAATCCGGTCCAGCAAACGGGTAATTGTGGCCTCGATATTGTGGGTCTGCATGAGATCCTGCTTGATGGTGTCGCGGTCGACCTGGGGCACGATGACGTGGACCACGTCAATCATCTCCTCAGTAACGAGCCGGCGACGCGGGTTGGGCCGCGGGGTCTCGTTCTGGCTCATGAGATACCGAGCGGTGATCACAACCCCGATTATGCCCACCACGTATACTACGGTGCTGGTGTCGACCATGATGATGGCGCAGAGCGAGTGCTTACTTAACCGAATGGCGGTCAGTTGGCGGGGGGGTTGAACTGGAGCTTGAACACCTTGTCCTTGTTCTGGACCGCGTAGACAAAGTCGACAATGGTCTCGCTCTCGCGCACCGGCTCGGCCAGAAAGTGCTCCTTGATCGCCTCGGCCACCTCGCGCTTCGGCGCCCGCTGCAGGTGTTTATAGCTCCATGTGCGCTTTCCCACGGGCCCCCCCAGCATGTAGCCATTGGTGGTCATTGGGCACCGCACGGGCAGGCGGTAGGCGGTGCGGTACTTGCGCAGGGCCTCGAGCGGCAGCGTCTCGAAATCAAGCGGGTCTTTGGGCTCGTCGTGTTGCTTCTCGAGCACCACCGGCACCGAACTCGCGGCCTTGCGCCCGCGGCCTGATCTCACGGGGGGCATTACGGATGGAGAAATATTGCAGCATGCGCGATGCCATGCACTCGATGCATGACGCCGCATTTGTGGCAAAGCAATATATCGGGGGTGCTAGTGTGGCTCTACTGCACTCACCATGTCCATGTTCAGAACTATGCAAAATGTTAGGGGAGCCGTGTCGCTCTTCTACGATTCTAGCAACGCTTCAAAGGCCCTGGTCTCCTATATCAAGCAGACCTTCCCCGATGAGGCCAAACGCAGCTTCGACATTGATCTCAAGGATGGCCAGCCAACAAAGTCACAATTGGAGTCAATTGCCGAGTTCTCACCTGAATTCAAAAAGATCACTGTCGCCCCGCTGCCGCTGCTCGTCGACTGGTTCCACGGCAAGGTCGCCGAGAACGAGACCGCTGCCAAGCACATTCTCGACGAGCTCAAGAAGCTAGACGATAAAGAAAGTAAAGACAAGAACGAATAGCTACGTAACTCACGATGCTCGTAAAATCGCCCAGTGGCCCAACTACCTATTTGGGACGGCCGCCTGCCGCACTGTACTTATATGGTGGTCGGGCCCGAGCCCCGCTATGCTTCGCAAAAACTATCGCGGTATTGAGTTCTCGGTTGACCCTCGCTTTGAGCCTCTGCACCGCCTGGGACGAGGCACGTTCGGCGACGTCTACCAGTTCAGCACCAACTCGGGGCCCAGCAGCAACCTGGTCGCCATCAAGCGCATCAAGGAAGTGTTTGAGAGCGAGGTCCACCTGCTAAGGGCAGTGCGAGAGCTCAAGCTGCTCAACCACTTTGCGGGGTCCCCGTATATCGTCGACCTTCTCGACGCCGACCTCGTCACAGACGAGCCCTATCGCGGTTTATACTGCCACATGGAGCTGCTCGACACTGATCTGGCCACAATCATCCGCAACGGGCAGGAGGTCCTCACCGAGTGGCACCTGATGGCGATGTCGTTCCAGCTCATGTGTGCCCTCAAGTACATCCATTCCGCCAACGTCATTCACCGCGACCTTAAGCCGGGGAACATCCTCGTATCCCGCTCAGGGAGGCTCAAGATCTGCGACTTTGGCCTCGCCCGAGCCATGATCGGCAACGACTACGACCGCGAACGCTACACGGGCTACGTCACCACCAGGTGGTATCGAGCCCCAGAGATCCTCCTCAAGGTCGACCGGTACCACTATGGCCTCGACATGTGGGCCGCAGGCACCATCATCGCCGAGATCGTGCTGCGAAAGCCGCTGTTCCGCGGCGACAGCTCCAACGACCAGCTGGCGAAAATCATCAGCGTCATCGGCTCGCCCCCTCTGCAGTGGTTCGAGGACCTAGCGATGCGGGAATTCTGGTTCAAGTCTGGGCTCAGCCGCAAGGCTGCAACCATCCCCCACGTTCCCCTGAGCCAGATCATCGCCAGAGAATTCTCTGAGCCCCTGTACGACCTCCTGACCAGCCTGCTGGTGTTCGTCCCCGACGAAAGACTGACTGCAGCGCAGAGTCTCAAGCACCGGTTCTTCGACAAGCTCGACGGCTTCGACGTGCCCCAGGACTGCTCCCCAATAGACCCCGCATTTGAATTGGTCCACCCTTCGCTCTTGTTCGACTACCTGGCCCAGGAGGTGCAAAAAGTCCGAGCAAGCCGGCGGTTCTGACCTGCCCTTTCAGCTCCCCAGATGATCTGGCAAACTGGAGCTGGGTGCCTTTGCTACTAATATTCTCTCAACTAATATAGCTTAATTCCTTAAAACTAATCGATATCTGATGCCACACCTCCCCAGTGCCGACCTCGCATTATTACACAGCATCCCCGTACACCTGCTGTCTCGATTCACAGTGTTTGTAGACCAGCATGGCGGAGATTAACGATATTATCAGTCGAATCAATGTCCATTTCCACGACTTGCTCGACTCAGACGCCAATCCGCTCGAGGTAGCCCTGAGTCTCATGGACACGAGCTCGATTGGCAAGGCCAACTACGCCGAGGAGTTTGCCGAATTACAACGGGACGTGCAAGAGTGCCTCAAATCCCAGGTGCGAAATAACTACCAGGGCTTCTCGTCGTCCGTCGGTGTCTACCACACCCTCGTCAACGGAGTCAACGACAACCACCAGGTCGTTGTTGACGTGCAATCAGAATTAGAGGCGATCAGGAAAATGCTCCAGGAGCGTAAGCCCATCATTCGCGAGTGGCAGGCGACGTCGCTCCGCTACAAGCACACACTAGAGCTGCTCGACATCGCCGAGGAGCTCAAGAAGGTTCCAAACCGCTTTGAAGGGCTGGTGTCGCAGAAACGGTTCCTCGAAGCGCACCAGACCCTCAACTCCGCCCTCGAGACCATGGTGAGCCACAACATGCTCAAGTACCCCCCGATCCAGCAGATCCACAACTTCGTAGTGACCCAGCAAGTGGGTCTTCAGAAAATGCTCGAGCACGAGCTGCTGTCCCACTTGTATCTCCGGAGCCCCTATACTCTCAACCGATGGACCGATTTCTCTGTTGACGATGAAAACGGCAGCGTCGAGAACAGCCTCCAGCATCGTATCCTGACCGAGCGAGCGATCCAGGACGCCCAGCATAACCTCACCAACTTTCTTACCCAAATTCACGAGGACTCTCTCGAGATAAACTACGCCAAGGGCGCCGAGTCCGACTCGTTCAACTACATGCGTCTCCTTGTGGAGACCCTCGTCAAGCTCGATCGCCTGGAGCAAGTCATAGATAACATCCTCAGCAAAGTCGTCATAGACGTCAGGAGAATGGTCGAGAAAGCTATCAGCGACTTTATCAAAAAGGAGCGAGTGGTGGTGGACAATCTCGCCGCATTCCCCACTACTCTAGGCGACCAGCTAGTCTCAGAGGCACTGGACCAGCGCCTGAGAGTGCTGGAAACTCTCACGAACGTTCTGTGCTCTAAACTGATCGCAGTTTTGGAGGGCCACCGAGTCCTCGCCGAGCTTGTAAAGGATCACATGCAGTACAACCTGCTCCAGGTGTACAACGCTATTGAATCGGAAGTAAAGAGCTTGCTCACTAGCTACATTGGTACGAACGCCCCTTTCTCGTTCAGAAGAGGAAGCATGGAATCCAGGCGCACCACCCCCTCAAAGCATTACTCTAAAACAGAATACGTGGGACCGATGTTTGAGTTCACTCAGGAGACCATGGACAATGACCTCTATACCGAGTTCGACAAGCTTAAGCTCTCGCTCAAACAGTGGGTACCCGGGCTGGGAATGGCGTTCAACCTCGAGAATGGAGGATTTACGCCATATGCCGATACGCACAAGGAAAGTAACCTCAGCGTCGTTGCTCCAGTCAATATCCTCAATATCCGTGCGTTGGCGACTCCAGCGGCTGAGTTCTTTTTCCGCGCCAGCCAGATCCTCAATGGCTACGACATGTGCACAGATCGTGCTAGCAGGTTCATCACCGACTTTTTCCACAACGTGTACCTTACAAGCCTGCGAAACAAAACTGAGCGTTCGATAGAGGAGATCCTAGAGGCTCCAAACAGCGCCGAAATTTATCCAAAATACCTCGAGGTATCACAGCTTCCGGTAATGAACGGTGCGTACGAGAGCATTGACTTGATTTCAAAACTCAGCATTGTACTCAACACAAACACCTATTCTCGACCAAACTATGCAGACATTTTGGTGTCGTTGATTGACTTGGTGAGGGAGTTCTTTGTGGAGAAAGTAGACGACGGTTTGCAGGGACGGGAGACTGTACGGAAAGTTGTTCAGACTATGGCTACCTCCGAGCCGCTAGCTGGGCTCAACAGGAAAATGAGGGAATCTATCGACAACATGGCGGTGTTGAATCAGCTGGTAGACCAAGAACTGGCAGTGTTTGCCTCCAAGCGAATCTCTCCTGGAAATATCAGCCGGCGACTCAAGCAAAGTGATATGCTTGATCTTGAGACTTTTAAGCTGTTTGCACTCCTGTCTACAACTATCAGATGGGTGCTTATTCGCCTTGAGCATCTTCGCAAGGAGAACTCCAGCACTGATTCGCCCGAGTCCACTGGACTTAGCGACACGTACGGTGCAGTGATTCGCCGCTGGTGGTCACTCGTAGATGTTGGCACAGAGCGCGATGGAGACGCCCAGGCCTCACTGATTATGGGACCCGAGATTCTCGCCAAGTTCAACGCGGTAGTAGACAAGCTCGAGAAGCTAAACGACAACATTCTATCGTATCTACGCTGCGACGTTATGTGCAGAATAGTCTTCCACTTTGACGAGATGGTGTCAAAAGGCAAATACGACGGGCATGCAGACAGTGCCGAACAGGACCCCGATATTGACTTGCTGCAAAGCAATATCGCATCCTGTTATCAGATGGCTGCAGACAGCTTACTTGCTCGCGACCAGAAATTCATATTCATTGGCTGCGCCAAGCTGATGAACGAGCTATTCGTGCTCGAGAGCTCAAGCATCAAGGGCGGCATCAACGAGAATGGAGTACGCAAGATGTTCAACAACATTCTCGCATTGCAGCAAGTGCTCAAGTCTGTGGTATCGGACCCTCAGGAAGTGAATTTCTCCAGGGCCATCGAGTTCTATGAGTCGTTCAAAACGACCCCTGCCAGGGTTCTGGACGCCGCTCGGAAGGGCAAGACTCTTCTCACCGAGAGTGATATCGCCAGGTACCTGGAGATCAAGAAACGCGATGACATTTCCAAGAAAGAGAACCGCGACGAGCACTTGGTCACCCAGCAATATCTCGGGCTCTCAAATCAGCTCAAGGAGCTATTTAAGAACAAACATCCCAACGGTGCCACTGATTCCAAGCCGTGATTCGAATCCAAATGGAGATATTTATGTTAAAGTAGCGGTGTAGCGTCACCATTATATTTACCCCAACTTATGCTGGCTCCCCTTGTGGCGTCCGCCCAACTACAACGAAAAGGCGAGATTCTACCTCTTCGCCGAGGAGTTTTTTCAAACATTTGCTACAACACCTGTTCTCCACCGCTGCGGAATCAGCCCCGACCCAAGTGCCACGGCTCGCCGCGATCTATCACATGCAAGTGCCCGCAGCAGCTGCACATATCCCGTACTCGTTTCCATATTAATAAGTCGGGAAAGTGCCAGGATAGACGATATAGCAAGAATAATCAATATTTGCTGATTCATTAATGCCTCGCTCTACCCGCAAACGTGCAGTACGTAGCGATAAAGCAGAAAAAAAGCCTCCTACTGATGAGAGTGTGAAAGCCTCGCCCGAGCCTGAACAGCATCACGAGCACAAGGCCTCGAAACACAGAAGGCACCACCGATCGAGAAAGGGCTCTTTCTGGACCTCAGGCAGGTTCCTCTTCGGCATTGGCAGTCTCCTGGGCATATTTGCTGGTGCCACCTATTTTGTTCACCACGAGCAGATCCTGAGTAGCGGTACTGACGTGAGTCTTGAATGGCTTTGGAACCACAAGAACTTACTACCGGCCGGAATCTGGAGCGACTTTATGAATATGACCGCCGAGGACAAACTCAGCGATAGCTTTGCTGTGGGACTGAATCTCAAGAAGGAGGGGCTGACGCCCAAGCACCCGGTTATCATGGTTCCTGGAGTCATTTCTACCTCTCTTGAGAGTTGGGGGCTTAACGGTACCAAGGAGTGTCCTAGTCGTGCAAACTACCGCAAGCCTCTGTGGGGTGGATGGTATATGATCAAAACAATGCTCACTGACAAGAACTGCTGGCTTCAGCATATTATGCTCGACAAAGAGACTGGTCTCGACCCCCCTTTCTTCAAAATCCGGCCTACTCAGGGTTTGGAAGCAGCCGATTTCTTCATCACGGGCTACTGGATTTGGAATAAGATTATTGAAAACCTCAGTGCGGTTGGCTATGATCCAAACAACATGTTCCTAGCAGCCTACGACTGGCGGCTGGGGTACCCCGATCTTGAAGTTCGCGACAACTATTTCTCTACTCTTCGTGACCTGATTGAACGCAACTACAACTTTTACGGAGAAAAGTCTGTGATCATGGGGCATTCAATGGGCTCGCAGGTTGTGTTCTACTTTTTCAAATGGGTCGAGACCAAGGGATATGGTGATCGCGACAAGGGATGGTGCGACAAGTATATTGAGGCATTTGTCGACATCTCAGGCACTCTCCTTGGCACCCCCAAGGATGTCACAGCGTTGATCAGTGGAGAGATGAAGGACACCATTGCACTCAACAAGATGGCTGTCTACGGTCTAGAAAAGTTCTTTGCTCGCCATGAACGACTGGAGATGTTGTTGACATGGCCTGGGCTTCCGTCTATGCTTCCCAAAGGAGGTGAGGCCATCTGGGGTGACTCTACGAGTGCGCCTGACGATACCCTAGAGGTCTACCAAAAGCACGGCACTTATGGCAAATTCATTCGCTTCTCCAACGCATCAAGCGAGTTCTCTGCGCACAACCTTACCATGGATGGCGCCATCGACTACATGCTCAAGTACAACCCCGACCACTGGTCGCGACGTATGGAGAAAATGTACTCCCATGGCTATGCGAAAACCAAGGCCGAAGTTCGCAAGAATGAAAACAACCCTACGAAATGGGTCAACCCGCTTGATGTAGCGCTCCCCAATGCGCCAAATATGAAGGTGTACGGTCTCTATGGTTATGGCAAGCTTACTGAACGCGCCTACACGTACAAGGATTCTGTAAAAGACGTCACAACCCCATTGAATGTTACAATGGATTTTGGCCGTGAGGACGTGGTTATCTTCGGAGAAGGCGACGGCACCGTCTCTTTGATCTCGCATACTATTCTGCACAAGTGGAAGGAACCTAAAAACAAGCTCAACCCTGGTGAATGCCCAGTTACTATTGTGGAGATGAAGCATGAGCCTGACAGCTTTGATCTTCGCGGAGGCGCAAAGACGGCTGAGCACGTCGACATCCTTGGCCGCACCGAGCTCAATGAGATGATTGTCCGCATCGCAGCTGGCCACGGCCATGAGATCAAGGACAGAATCACATCCAACATCACTGAATACCTCAAGAAAGTTGACCTGGGAGAGCATTAATTTTCTCGGCGTGTAAGGTGTCCTACTGATATTTCAGGATTCAAGGCATGAAGTGCTATAATAAATTACTCTCAAAAAGAATTAAATAAAAATGGATTTTAGTTGAGTCAATGCATCAGTGAGTATGCTAACCTGATTCTTGAGCTCAGTAATGTCGTTGTTCGTAAGGCTCTCGTAGACACCAGGCAGGATCCGGGTTGCTCCAGTTTCACTGTCAGGGGCAAAGATTATGTGGCGGAACCATGGGCGGCTAGGGAGGCCCGACTTTGAGAGAAATAGGCGTTCTATAGTGAAGAGTTTCAAGTTGGCCACTCGCATCTGAGCTCCCAGCCGTAACTTTTTCCAAAACTGATACCATGGATAGTCTTGGACGTACTCTGCAATCAAAGTGTCTAGATAGCGGTCATAGCCATTAGCGGCCACCGCGAGCTGTGCGCTCACATCTAGCAGGTCTTTCACGTAATCCTCGTCGCGCTCACCTAGAAGCTGCAGTATTGTGCGCTCGATAATTTGGGCATAGGGCAGCACACGGAACGGAAGTATTGGGGTGCCAGCAATCTTTGTTGCCACTAGTCCGACAAACTGGGCCAAAGCAGAGTGATACTCAAAGGTTGTGTCCCCAAAAGTCTTTTGCCAATGCAGGCTGTCGTAGTTTGAGTGGGAATGGTAAACGGGCGAGTTTTCGTTGTTGTGAAACCCTATTGTTGTCGAGGGCACTCCGTATCTATTAAAGAATACCGCAAAGTCTGATCCAGAACCAAGAGTGCCGATATGGGCGTGCTGATGAGAGCCATGTTCCCAATATTGATAGAGGCTTTCAGAGGTATTTCTGGGGCTTGCAACACGTTTACTAGAAGTATGCAGCACTTCGTTAAGTAGTGGTGAGGCCTTTGCGGCAAAGTCAGGGCCGCTGTAGGCAATGCCGACGTTGAGGTACGCTGTGGCATGGTGACGAAGCTTACGGCTGTGCTGCTGTCCCCAGAGTGTGGATCCGAGCATGCCGTATTCGCCGCCATCCCATGAGGCGATTATGACTGACCGATAGGGCTGCCAGCCCTGCTTGTTGAGACGGCCGAGGACACGAGCGAGCTCGATGATCGCTGCCGAGCCAGAGTTACCGTCGGCGCCTCCGAGCACCAGCGAGTCGCGGTGGTTTCCGATCACCACTGCGTCGTCTGCAACGACACCTTCGATGATGCCAAGCACGTTGGTGAGGATTCTTTCCCTGGTGTTTTGGCTTGAATAGACCTCAACTGACACGTCTGACGGCCCTACTTTACGATTCCATTCGTCCAAATTCCTCGAGTCTTCTATATCAAGGTACTCGAGCAATTGTGCGGCCTGTGTCGGGGAGATGGGAATGGAGGGTATGCGAGGGACGGTCCTGTACGACGGGTGCCCGGGCTTGACGGTGAAATCCAGCACGGAGCCCCGCTCGACGCTCGAAGGCTGCCGAGCGGGGCCGCTGGGGTAAGCCTGGTAGCCGTTGTCCACGGTGAACTCGCCGTCATTGGCGGGGTCTCGGTACACGAGGGCGGCGACCGCGCCAGCCTGCTCGGCGAACTTGACTTTGAGGGCGAGTGGGATCTTGCCGCTACGGATCAAGGCCACTTTGTTCCTCACGTCGACGTTGGCGAGCGCGAGCTGGGCAAAGTCCTTCTTGCGTCCGTAGTTTGCATAAATGAGCTGGCCGGTGCCATTGCCGTTGCTGTAGGCATGGAATGTTGGCACGCGTTGCTCTTGGCCGGTCGAGGGATCCTCCTTGAGGACCTGCTCCTCGAGCTCGAGCTCCTCGACGACACGGCTGTTGCGGAGCACCCGCACCGAGTGGTCTTCTGGGTAGGGAACAGTGGCTTCGACGGTCTCGTATTTCACTCTGAAGCCAAACTCTTCCAGTTTGCTGGCGGTCCACTGGGCCAGGCCGACATTCTCACCCGGAAGATGTGGTCCCGACAGATAATAGTCGGCCGAGAACTCGGCAATTGAGTCATTGCTGATCTGGTTGACTATCTGCCATTCGAGCTCCTGACTGGTGAACCGATTGCCGTGCAAATGGTTCCAGTCCCGCTGGTACGAGGTGCGGGGCAAGAAGAGGATCAAGTAGAAGCAGTAGAGCGCAAAGCCCAGGAGGAGGACGCAGGCGTACCGGATTGTGTTTGGCTGGTTTCGCAGCGTCCTGCGGACCCGGAGCAGCGGGGTTCGCTCAGTCGATATTGGCATCAGTGAGATCAAAAGTGATGCCCGCACCATTCCCCATTGCGTCAGCTGTGGCGCGGTGGCGGCGTGCAGCAATCACGTTAGTGGCTCTCGGGCTCAGAGTCGCTAACTGAGTTTGTGGGCGCGGTGTTGCTGGGGCGGGGCCGCGGGCGGGCTCGCGCTGGGGCCCGGTGCCGCGCCGGTTTGGGCCGCGGCTTTTTCGGCGAGCTCGGCCGCGAGTCTGGGATCACGAACGGCAGGTCGTGCAGCACGCGCAGGTCGTCGGGCTCGAGATCGCTGGGCACGCGGCGGTGCTTGTGCGACAGCAGCTGCTCGTCCCTGCGGACGTACTTGCTGACGAGCGACGCCTGGTCGAGCGGGCGGTGGACGATCGACTTGGCGGTGCGTCGCACCTGGGCGATGCCCTCCTCAGTCGACACGGTCGAGAGCGTGAACCGGTACTTTTTTCTGCGCATTCACGCGACGGTCCGCAGCCGGGTAAGCAGGAGTGGGTAGTTGCTGGTGCTTTCGAACTCGCGGGCAATCGAGGCTAGTGTCGCGGTGTCGTGGGGCCCTACGATCTCGACCTGGCCGCGCGCTGATGTAATTAGGAACCGCGTGTCCAGGTCGACGAACGTGACCTCGAGCGCGTCGCCGGCGGGGCGGAGGTCTAGCTGGAGCGCCTGGCGCCACTGCGCGATCTCGTCGAGGTCGCGGCCCCGCTGGGCGTCGCGGGCGCGCCGCCGCTGCGAGAGCTTGTCGTGCATGCCGTCGATAGCGGCTTGCAGGGCCGCGGTCTGCGACGCCAGCGCCTCGAGGCGGCGCGCCTGGTCCGCGCTGTCGGCGCGGACCAGGTTTAGGAATCTATATAGCTTCTTGTGCGATTCGGGCGGGTTCTCGCCACGGTCGCGCTGGTCGTGCTCGAGGGCGCGCAGCTGCGCGAGCTTGGCGTCGTAGCTGAGCTTGAGCTGCGACGCCGACTCGAGCGTGGCGCAAAACACGTCCACGAACGTCTGCCTGGCTCTGCTGATGTGCGCCACGCGCTCGCTGGCGCGCGACTCCACGCGCTCGACCACCGACTCGAGTGACATAATTGAGGACGCTACTGTTACTAAGGCACTAAGGCAGTGAGGTTAATAACTAACTATTTACAACTCACCAGACTTGTCAATGGTGATGGTGCCACGGGTGGAGCCATTGCCAGAGCCGTAGGACTCGATCTTCTTGACAACGTCCATGCCGTCGGTGACCTCGCCAAACACAACGTGCTTGCCGTCGAGCCAGGGGCAGGGGACGGTGGTGATGAAGAACTGGGAACCGTTGGTGTTGGGGCCGGCGTTGGCCATGGACAACAACCCAGGGCGAGTGTGCTTCTTGGTGAAGTTCTCGTCGGGGAACTTGGCACCGTAGATGGACTTGCCTCCAGTACCGTTGTGGTTGGTGAAGTCACCACCCTGGAGCATGAAGTCGGGAATCACACGGTGGAAAGTAGAGCCAGCGTAGCCGAAACCCTTCTCGCCAGTGCACAGAGCACGGAAGTTCTCAGCGGTCTTGGGAACAACGTCGTTGTAGAGCTTGAAGGTAATGCGGCCGAGGGGCTGGCCGTTGACGGAAGTATCAAAGAAAACCTTGGACATATTGATTGCAGAAGAACTAAAGCCACGCTTGAACATTACCTACCTCGAACCACAGGATATATATATGGCTGCTGCGGGGAGGTTAGGGTATGCATCATGCGTGGATCACGGCCTGGAATCGGCGGAGGCATGCGCAAATCCATGTGTATTTTGGTGAAAAATAGCCTTTCTCACCGATCCAGCCGCCGCGGTCGAATAATTCTCCTCTCCCTGCATCGCAATGTCCCTTGAGTGGGCTTCTGCAGGATTCCATGCACACTAATTGCTGACGTATCTGTACACTACAGGTCAAACAGGGGCGTTGCTCCTGGCCTCGCCATTGGCGGCGATTTCTCAATTGGTTTTGCTGAGAGTACCCACGCTATCAATTTTGCCGGTACTGGCCGTGGTGCTGCGGCTGCAACTAGCACGACTGCAACTAGCACGACCCCTGTGGCTGCCTGCGATGCCGCCTATGGCAGCTCCCTGATCGCTGGCGCAGATTTTAACCAAGTCTCGTCCAGAGCTTGGTCGCGAGGCGTCGAAGGCCGAGGCAAACTCTCATGCACTGCGTCCCTGCACAATTTCCACAACGGGCAATCCCCACTGCCCTCAAGCTGACTATTGAGAATATCGTGCAATTCTCTAACGAGTATACTGGGATTACTCTGGCTGCTGCATGTGCTGCGCCGATCAGCTGCTTTAGGCTTAAATAATCCCTTCCCAACAACATCTGCCCACTTGACTGATTCTAAGCATGGATCTAGCAAGGATCTAGCCTGGCTCAGCACGTAGTTGCATTGTTTGTCTGCATTTGCTGGTTGCTGTAGCGTGCCTGCAATCGGCCAATCTTACAATCTTGCCACCCTCAGCATGTCCAGGTCTCGAAGTAGAGCAACTAGCCCGAGCTGTGCTTTCGATTCGCTAGTGACGATGGTTACGTCGTGCCTGCATTGCTGTTTTATCTTCTGCACTGACAGTTTGCAACCTGACATGACCTCGACAACACACTTGTGTTTGCCCTACGACATTGGAATTCAAGGTTCCTCTACATGTGTGATACACAATTTCAGTGCCTTGACCCCGTTAACTATCAAACCCGCGCGTGGCTAGACCACTAGTCATGCATTCTTTGCTACTTGCCCTGTCTGCTATCACCCTGCTATCATTCGCAGGTCGCAGTGAAGCTCGACACCGTGGGTGCGCAAACCTGGCCTGCCACTGTCAAGCTGCGATGGTTGGAGCTATAAGAAGGTGCTTACTTCTATTTTGTTTTTCAAAAAGTTCTAGCGCCTCCACTCTCTCCTAACTATCAAACCCGCAGCTGGCAATATCGCAGCTCTCCACGGCAGCCATTCCACTAAGGACGGTTGATAGCTGGGGCTATCAGAAGGTGCTTACTTCTACACTCAAGATTATTATTTACCAGTGCCTTTACTCTCCCCATAACTATCAAACCCGCAGCTCGCCGAGCAATGCCATCTATGCCGTCCACGGTAGAGGCTCACAACCCTCCAGCAACGAGTCGTCGACTACTCCAGCTTCCCGCGATAGTCAGAGCTAGAAGAGGGTGCTTACTTCTAGTTTTATCCTGGATAAAAAGCCTTCACTCTTCTCCTAACTATCAAACCCGAAGCTTGACGGTGACAACCTATCATCCACGTGCTACCACGGTCAACGATACCGGGGCTATCAGAAGGTGCTTACTTCTACATCTGAATTTATTTTACACGGACCCAGCGCCTTCACTCTCCCCGTAACTATCAAACCCGCAGCACGGCGTCCAACTACGCCAGTACCGTACGTATATACCTAGATATCACCTACCCATGACATCATTATTCGCTCTATATGATAGGGGTCCCTGTAGGGAGCTTGTCTTGTTACTAATCAATGGACAAGCTAGGCAACCAGCTGGCCAACGTGAGCCTTTACGACGTGAAAGCGTACGTTCGCAAAGCCCAAAATGCGGTCCTGAACTTCAGCGACATGGAGTCCAAAGTTCGGGAGGCCACAAACAACGAGCCCTGGGGTGCATCGACATCGCTGATGCAGGAAATCGCCGAGGGCACCCAGAGCTACCAACATTTTCACGAGATCATGCCGTTCATCTATCGGAGATTCACAGAGAAATCTGCGAGCGAGTGGCGGCAAATTTACAAGGCCCTCCAGCTCCTCGAATACCTGGTCAAGAATGGCTCGGAGCGGGTGGTCGACTACGCTCGCTCGCACACCGGCGTGATCGATATGCTGCGGCACTTCCACTACGTTGACTCGAAAAACCGTGACCAGGGCATTAACATCCGCAATCGGGCCGAGCAACTTCTCGATCTGCTGTCGTCCGTCGACAAGATCAGGGCTGAGCGGAAAAAGTCCAAGGAGCTTAACGCCAAAACCGGCCTCACCGCCGCCAGCTCGTCCAGCACCTACAGTGGGCGGTCCAAGTATTCAGGATTCGGCAACTCTGGCGGTGCGGGCATGCAGTTCGGCGGAGGCGGGTACAACCAGCGGGTGTACGGTGACGGCGGCTTCAACGGGCACTACACCGGCGACGACAACGGCTATCGCAACGAGGAGGAGGACGATTTCGCCGAGTACGAGGTCGGCACCTCCGTCGAGGCCTCAAAACCGTCGGGCTCGGGCAACGACCTCATGGATCTGGACGCCCCTGCCAGCAAGCCTGCGGCCGCCGACGACGACGACGACTTTGACGACTTCCAGAGCGCCCCGACCCCCGGCTCGTCGGCCGCTCCTGCCAACACCACCGCATCCATCCTTGATTTATTCTCACAGCCGGGCCCCTCCAGCTCTGCGGCGCCCCCGGCGTTCAGCACCCCCGCCGCTGCCACCTCGAGCACGTTCACGCCCGCGTCTTCGTCGTTCGCAGCCGCCCCGAGCTCCACTCTGGCGTCGTCCGCCCACCAGACCGCCCAGCCCCCCAAGTCCAACCAAAACGACATCTTTGGGTCCCTCTGGGAGTCGTCCAAGCAAATGTCGTCCAAGCCCAAAACAACCCCGTCGACTCCCACCAGCTCCAGCCATGTCGCGTCGCCGGCCGCTACCACCAGCTCCACCCCAGCGCCCGCTGCTACTGACGATCTATTGTTATTTTAGCCTAGCTTCGTGTTAATAAACTATTCTGTCATTTACTATACTGTCATTGCTAATATAAATACGTCACGACCGGCTGGGGCCGAGACAGCTCCCGCGTCGTACCGGACTCGACTTGAGATGTGCTAGAACCGCCTCGCGGTGGGGAATATTCTCTGGCGCAGGGTGCTCGCTCCCTACCTCGCACGGTTTGTTGGATGTGTTGGCCTTGCTCAGGGCGTAGTCGCCAGAATCGAAAAACTTGCGCCTGCTGAGCTGCTGTTTGAGAATATCCGCGCGCGTGGGAATCTTCCCGTACGCCGACGCCTTATTCTGGGTCTGGTCTACTTTTGGGGTGTCCGCCATGAGTGAATCGAGCGACTGGGTGCGCGGGATGGCTTGCCCCTCGCCTTAGTAATCTATGGAGTTGCACCCCAACGGCACGTGTTGCGCGATAAGATTTACAAATATAGATAAAGTAGCAATATATTAGCCGCGCGCGCGGGACTGGGCCCGCGATCGCGGCCCTTTTAGTAGCGGGCACTCTGACAAATCGTCATGGGTTCGGCATCATCAAAGGCCGCCAGAACCGGCCGCGTCCTCAGCAAAGCCGCCCCAGCGGCGCAAAAGCAGCCATCCAAGCCCCAAGTCGCCCCAAGCCGCGCCTCGCCAGAGGGCCGCCGCCCAGACGGCTTCGATCCCCAGGAGCGCGAGTCCGCAGACCTGCTCGAGCGCTTGCGCCACATCAGCCCCATAGAGGCCACGCCACAGCGCCACTTCTACCAGCCAGCGTCCAACGACAACATGTCGCACACCCTGTCCAAGCGCCAGACCGTCGCCCAGTCCGACGAGCAGGCTGCCGCCAGGGGCGACCACAAGACGCTGCTCCCGGCCCAGACCATCGCCACCATCGTGCAGATGCTCAATGGCGGCGCCTCGCACCAGGACATCATCCAGACGTTCCAGATCGACCCGTCAGTGCTAAAAAAGCTCAGCAAGCTCAGCGTCCCCCAGGCGGTGGCCGGCGTGCGCAGATAACGGTCTCGCGCTTATGTAATTTTTTTTCCAGTAGATGAACACTAGCATTCTCAAAGTCGATCCGCTCAAGATCGTCTTTGACGGTATCCAATGCATAGTCCCAAACTCCCAGACTTTGTCGAACCTCAAAACTGCCTCGGAGGTTTTGAAGAATAACCAGCCCGTAGCCTTCCCTACTGAAACTGTTTATGGACTCGGGGCGTCTTGTCAAAACGACGCTGCCGTGCAAAGCATCTACGCAGCAAAGAATCGGCCAGCTGATAACCCACTAATTATCCACGTCTCGTCTCGGGAACAGCTCGAATCCACTCTGCTGCGCAATGTCCCCGAGCCAAAGATCCCTGAAATTTATCACTCGCTCATTGAAAAATTCTGGCCGGGGCCCCTCACGGTCCTGCTGCCCCTGCCAAAGGATACGACCATCTCCCCAATTTGTACGCTCGGCCAGACCACTTTTGGCGTCCGTGTTCCCAGCCATCCCGTCGCCAGAGCTCTGATCGACATCTCGGGGCTCCCACTCGCGGCCCCGTCTGCCAATGCGTCCACCCGCCCTAGTTGCACCACTGCCGAGCATGTTTACGAGGATTTGCATGGCAGGATCCCTCTGATCCTCGATGGTGGGCCCGCAGATGTCGGTGTAGAGTCCACCGTCGTCGACGGCTTGGTGTCGCCTCCACAGATCCTCCGCCCTGGCGGAGTAAGTATCGAGCAGATCAAGCTGCACGGCGGCAAGGCGTGGTCTGATGTGGTCGTGGCTCGTCCAAACGCAAACGAAAACGAAAAAGTACGCACCCCAGGCATGAAGTACCGCCACTACTCGCCCACGTCCAGAGTGGTGCTGTTTGTTCCCACGGCCGCCTCAGATCTTCACAAGGTGCAGGACTGGGTCAAGCACTACGTGTCGACAGAACCAGTCCACAAAATCGCCCTATTGAGGTCCAAGACCTGGCCGGCAGACCTCCTTGCTAATACCACTGAAACCGTCGACCTGCCGCTCGGAGACACCGGAAAAGACATTGCACACAACTTGTTTACAAGGTTCCGCCAAGCAGATGCCACTGGAGTTGACCTCATCGTCGTGGAGGGCGTCGAGCTTGTCGACGAAGGTCTAGCGATCATGAACAGGGCACAAAAAGCTGCATTCCAGGTAGTATCTTTCTAGAGCTCGGAGTTTCCCAAGCAGACGCTGGAGCTCGTGGAGGTTATCGAAAGTCCGGCAATTTGAACAACACAAAAGCTGCAAGTAGTCTCAAGTGCGGATGCTAAAAGCTGCACTAGTGTCTTAGGTGCGGACGTTAAAAACTGCACTATCTATTTATTCCTAATGTCTCATGTATATTCACACAGAAATATTATTCGGCATGTATTAGTCTAGTATCGGTCTATGCAATGCAATGTATTGGTTTTCTTTTGTTTTCGTAGAATCCACGATTCCAGGTCGTTACACCATCCTGGAAGCAGGGTCAACATCCACGCGGCTCCTTCTCGCTTGATATTTACGAATCTCGTCAACCCACCAGATAGAGCTCGAGATGGCAGTCAATAACAGCAAGTCCTTGAAAGAAAGCGCTTCAGTTTGGAATATCCTCTGTAATGGGGGAAAATAGATCACTAGTAGCTGGCCAAGAAGCGACAGTCCTACCGAGGCGTTGAACATGCTATTGGAGAACAGCCCTATCTCAAATATCGACCGCTCTGCAGATCGGCTGGCCAAGGCGTTGAACAGATCAAAGAAGACAAAGCATGTAAAAGACATGGTGGTGTCACGAGCAGTGACCTCCTTGTCAGCGCTCATCTCCCGAATATATACAAAGAGTGTTCCCGCCAAAATCATGACGCCACGGAAAACAACTCTTCGCAGGACGACCCTGGTGAGGACGGGTTCGCTACGGTTACGGGGCGGCTTTGACATGACCTCAGGGCCCACTGGCTCCACGCCTAGCGACTGGGCAGGAGGGCCGTCCATAAGAATGTTGATCCACAAAATCTGCATGGGGTTGAGCGGATTGGGGAAACCAAAAAGTGTGGCTACGGCAATCAACAGCAGGGCAGCTACTGAGGTGGACAGCTGGAATGACAGGAACGACTTGATGTTGGTGAAGATGGCCTTTCCCTGGCTGATCGCAACCAATATAGTGCTAAAGTCATCGTCGACCAAAATCATATCGCCGGCCTCTTTGGCGACGTCAGTGCCGCTACCCATGGCAATACCAATGTCGGCCAGTTTCAGCGCAGGAGCGTCGTTGACACCGTCGCCCGTCATCGCAACGACGTGGCCACGCTTTTGCAGCGCCTCAACGATCTTGACCTTGAGCTCTGGGGATGTTCGGGCAAAGATCAGCACATTCTGGATTGCATGCGACAGCTGATTCGCGTCAAGCTTCTCCAGAGTACTGCCATTCATAACGAACTGACGTACATCGTTGCCATACGGGATAGGGAGTCCAACTTCACGGGCCGCACTGATGGCAGTTAGTTCGTTGTCGCCAGTTACCATGATTACTCTCACTCCGTTTCCAGTCAGTTTGCGGACGGAACTCTTGACGCCAGGGCGAGGCGGGTCATTCATGGCGATGAGGCCTGCAAAAACGAGATCCTCTGGATTGTCAATGTCTGCGTCTTTATGCTTGTAAGCCAGGGCCAAGATACGCATACCCTTCTCAGCCTCTTCATCGGCGTGCTTGACAGCGCTCTCCTTAATTTTGTCGGTGATATCCTCGGGTTTTCCCTGTGCATTGGTGTAGTACGAGCACATTGGGAGGATGCGCTCCATTGCACCCTTGACATAAATCCAGTCATCACCAGAGGAGTTCTTAATGTGAGTAGCCATCCATTTGCGAGTAGAATTGAATGGAGTGTCGCTCACCCTCTTTACGGTGTCACGGCTATCCTCGCGACCGAACGTCTCGAGGGCCATTATCAGGGCGATGTCGACGGGGTTGCCCATCCAACTATTCTTCTCGGTGTTTCTTCTGGCATTGTTGCACATGTTACCAGCAGTCAAGAGCATTCCTAGTGCTGGAGACGGCGAAGAGTGGCCCCTCATATCTATCCATTTCTCGCTATCGGGGGTGAATATCTTGTTCACCGTCAATTTGTTGCGGGTGAGTGTGCCGGTTTTATCAGAGCACACGACGTTGACGCAGCCCAGAGTCTCGACTGACGGCAAACGGCGCACAATGGCGTTTTTGCGAGCCATGTGCAGCACTCCCAGCGCCAAGGTGACGGTAACAATGATGGGCAGTCCTTCAGGAATCGCCGCAACCGCCAGCGACACTCCGATCTGGAACATCTCAAGCAGTGAGCGCCCCTGAAACACACCAATAATGCAGATCACGCCAATGACCACGAAGCTGATCATGCTCAGGTCCTTGCCGAGCTGGGCCATGCTAACCTGCAGCGGGGTCTTGGGCTTGTCGATCTCGCTCATCATGAAGAAGATGGTGCCAAACTCTGTGTCTCTGCCGGTGCCCACGACAATACCAGCTCCGTGGCCGGACGTAACCAGCGACCCCATAAAAGCGATGTTGTGACGCTCTGCGATGGGGACATCGTTAAACGAATGGTCGACCACGTTGACGCTCTTCTCGACTGGCTCGTTCTCGCCTGTTAGGGAGCTCTCGTCGACGCAGAGGTGCGAGGCCTTGACGATGCGAACATCAGCTGGGATTCGGTCGCCGACCTCAAAAGTGACCAAATCGCCGGGAACAAGCGTCGAGGCAAGCACTGTTGAGCTGTGACCCGACCGAATGAGGTGAGCACTGGGAGGGACCAGGTTGTTGAGGGCCTTGAGGCTCTGCTCAGACCTGTACTCTTGGATCGAGCCTACTCCGACCACAAAGATGATTGCAAGGGTAATGCTGATGGCGTCCTCTTTATTGCCCAAAAGCAATGAAATTCCAGCCGAAACTATAAGCATTAATACCAGTGGATCCTCGTAAAACTGGCCGATGAAGCCCCAGAATGGGCTCTCCTCGTCCTCCTGCTCGAGCACGTTGGGGCCGTTGACCGATCTTCTGTAGGCGACCTCCTGCTGGCTCTCCAGACCCTCGGTGACACTCGTATGCAGCTTTTGGGCTGTTTCTTCTATTGAAAGCTTGCAGTACGTGTTGCCCGACGTCATTGATAAGTTACGTAAAAGACACGTTGAAAATATATGAGGGAACTACTTTAAAACTATTGGATCGCCGGGATTGCAAGTTTTGAGTGTCAACAATTGGTGGGTTTTCGACTCTAAATTCGCAACCTGGCGTGACGGTCACATTTTCGCCGTCTATAGCACGTGCATCGTTACTACGCCACCTTTGCACGAGCCGATCGATCGATAGAAATGTAGCCTAAACTCAAAGTGTGTTTATATCTATTTTACTTAGAGATCCTGAGCGTTGTGGAACTTGGCACCTGCGTAGATAGCCTTGTCGCCAAGCTCCTCCTCGATACGGAGGATCTGGTTGAGCTTGGCAAGACGCTCAGAGCGAGCGGGAGCACCGGTCTTGATCTGGCCGCTGCGCAAGCCAACCACGAGATCAGCGATGAAAGTGTCCTCAGTCTCACCAGAGCGGTGGGAGACCATGACGCCCCAGTTGGCCTTGTAGGACTCCTGGGCAGCCTTGATGGATTCGGTGAGAGTACCGATCTGGTTGACCTTGAGCAGAAGGGCGTCGCAGGCCTTGACGTCAATGGCCTTGGCGACCAACTTGGGGTTGGTGACGGTGAGGTCATCGCCAACAACCTGGGTGTTGTTCGTCTCAATCAAGGGCAAGAAGTGGGTCCAGGTGGCCCAGTCGTCCTCAGCGAAGGGGTCCTCGAACGACACAATGGGGTACTTGTCGAGCAAAGTCTTGTACCAGTCGGCGAGCTGGGGGCCGGTGAGCCACTTGGAGGGGTCGGACTTGGGGTTCTTGAAGTCGAGATCGTACTTGTTGTCGTGGAAGTACTCGGACGAGGCGGCGTCAAGCGCGATCTTGACCTTGCCAGTGTAGCCAGCCTCCTCGATGGCCTCGACAATGAGGTCGAGGGCCTCCTCAGCGGTCTCGAGGTTAGGGGCAATGCCACCCTCGTCACCGACGTTGCTGGCAGAAGGGCCGTACTTCTTGGCCGCAGCGGACTTGAGCTTGTGGTAGACCTCAGTACCGGCACGCAGAGCCTCGGAGAAGCTGGGGAAGTCGAGAGGGGCGATCATGAACTCCTGCAAAGCAAGGGAGCCACCAGCATGAGAGCCACCGTTCAAGACGTTCTGGAAGGGGACGGGCAGCACGTAGGGCGACTTGGTACCAGCCAAGTCACGGATGTGTGCGTACAAGGGGACACCCTTCTCAGCAGCACCGGCGCGAGCAACGCTCAAAGACACACCGAGAATGGCGTTGGCTCCGAGCTTGGACTTGTTGTCAGTGCCGTCGAGGTCAATCAGGAACTTGTCGATCGCCTGCTGGTCGGTGACGTCGATGTTGGCCTTGATAAGGGCGGGGGCAATGACGTTGTTGACGTTGGAAACAGCAGTCAAGACGCCCTTGCCGCCCCACTTGGATTTGTCGTTGTCGCGAAGCTCAACGGCCTCGTGGGTACCAGTGGAGGCACCAGAGGGCACAATGGAGCGGAAAAGGCCCTTCTCAGTAGTGACCTCAACCTCAACGGTGGGGTTGCCACGAGAGTCGTAGACATAGCGGGAGTGGATCTTAGAAATAGCCATTGCAACTGCCAAGCGCGGGCGTCAGGGTTCTATATATAATGCCACCTACGTTCTCGTGACGTAAGCGACAGCAAATGCAGCTCGTCGGGAAATGTCGTCAGGCTCGAGAATAGCCCGAGATTTTCCGAGGTTTGGGGGGGCCAGAGCGGTGCTGGCGCGCCACTGGAGCTACCAATGGGCTACGCGCTCGCGGGTGGTTTAGACGATGTATAATCCTGCGGGGTTTTACATCCCCACATTGTTGGGCACTTCTAGAATGCGAGATAGGTGCTTACCCACCAATCACATGCATAGCTTAGAATTGTCTGGTGACGGACCCTGTAGTTTGTGATTCGCGGTCGAATTTAGTGTCTGTAGGTATTGTTGGCGTATCTGGCTCGTGGCGCGCAATTTGGTGTGCCATGCAGCCCATGCAAGATCAAATCACCCACGTAGCACGTCATACCAAGTAGTGACTGGGGTGGCTAGGCGCTGAAAAATCGCCTGTACCGGGTTTGCTTGAGTATAACCTGTGTCTTGGTGGAATTGGAAGGGCTCTGCTCGACCCGATCTGAAATTGGCGATCAGGCTCGATCTGAGCACTTTCTCTGCGCTATTCGGCGCCCAAGGCGTTATTTGCAAGCACGACTGCCGATCTCTGCCCTGAACCCTCGTTCTGGCTCGCGAGCACGCCCGGACGGTTGCTGGCTGCAGCTTGTCTACACAGAAGTGCCAAGCCTCGGTTATGCACTTGCTGAGGGCAACCGGATAACGGAGATTTGGCTCTGAACTCGTATTCTCATTAGCCCTATTAGTTTTGGCAGTATATACTAGTATCTACAGCGCTGGCCACCGTGTATCGCTAACCACAAAAGTTCCAATAATTACTTTACTGTTGTGTTGACTATAGTCTTTTATGCTTTTTCGTAAAGAATGTGATTTTTATGACAGTCGTTTCGTTTTCGTGACTATCAGGTATCCGAACTGGGGAAATTGAAGTAACAATTCTCCTCGGGTACATCGTCTACATTTGGCTGTGACCATCTGGGATCAAACCCCACAAACTCGTGCGGAGCCCACTGTGAACTAATGTCCGTAGATGACTGGGGCGCAGGAGCGGTATAGCTGGAGCTTGATCGCCGTGCGGTTGGTCGCTGCCGCTGTTGCGGTAACTGGGTAGTCGACCGGTTGCGAGCCAGGTTGGCCTGGGACCGATTCGCCTGGACTGGGGTCTGGGAGTTGCTCACATTGTCCACCATGTACAAGACAGCCTGGTGATTCTGATCATCGAGCTGCAGTCGCATGTTCTTATCGTAGCGGATTGACGGCTGCGTGTAGCTGCGCGCTCGCGTAGCCATCATCCTGTGGGCCTGGGCGGCCCCCACTGCCTCGAACGGGGTGGTGGGCACCCTGGGCTCGGTGGGAGGGGTAGCAGCCGGCGACATCTGGCTCGCAGGTGTCGACGCCGCGGTGCTGCCCTCCTGGATCGGGGTGCCCAGCGAGTATTTGGAGAAGTTCGATCTCCGGCGTTTGATGCTCGAGAACGAGTAGTCCTCGTCGTCAGGGTTAGATGCAATTGCGACGGCGCTTTTCGACCGGGCCAGCATCGCCTCGCTCTTGATCGAGGGCTGGCGCGGGGTCTGGGGGAGATATCCGGTGGAGTAACTAGCACCGTTGTTGGGAGCGAGCTGCGGCGACTGCATCAGCCCATACTTGCGAGGTCCGCCCCGGGGCGACGACGCTCGGGGGTCGGAGAACTGCATGGCGTTCTCCTGGGGTTGCGCTGGCGAGTCCCAGAACGGGACGCCAGACATTTTTGACGCGTACATGTGCTGCTGCTGGTACTGGATGTCACGGTTGTACCGGGCCTGCGGGCTGCAGTCGCCATAGTTGGAGCCGGGGGAATACCGACTGGGGGACACTGGGGGCTCGAAGCCGGCACCAAGACCAAAGCACGCATCCTGAAACGTGGGGGACATTTGCGGCGCTGCCGCTAACTTATTTGGCGCCTGGAAAGCAGGATTATAATAACTAGGGGGAGGGGGAATGGGGGGTTGACTCTCCTTATCTCGACCAGCGAAATATTTCACGATGTCAACCGAGGGTTTATCTGGGGTTTTTGCTTGGGATTTTGCTTTCTGGCGTCGATTCTGGAACCATATGTTGACGTTTTTAGGCATCAGGCCGGTGAGACGGCACACCCGCTCGCGCTCGGCCTTGTCGAGGTGCGTATTCCGCTGGAAGCTGTCCTCGAGGATCTTGGCCTGCTCCTTGGTGATCCTGCGGCGCCCCGACGGGGCAGCGGGCGTGGTGGGAGCGGTCGCGGCCGCGCCCACGCCACTGGCCGAGGACCCGGACGCCCCGCTGCTCGAGCCGCTCACCGAGCTCGGGGTCGCTGGAGTGGGCACCGCGTGCGACGGCTGCGGCACCGGCATCGCTGGCAGCGACGGCAGCGAGGGGTCGCTGAGCCGAGTTTGCGAGAGCGGCCGCTTGGGGCTTCGCGGCTTCATGCTGGCGGCCTCGGGAACAGTCGCCAATAAATCGAGCTCCTCCTTCACTTTGATGCTCTCACTGCGTCGAATGGGCTCAGGGCGTAGCAACGTGGGGGAGCCCGGCGAGTGCTCGTCAACGTACGCCGATTGGGTGTCAAAGTACGACGCCCCCTGGTACAGCGGGTTGTGCATGGTATAGGCCGCCGAGCCCACCCGCTGGTGCGTATGTTGGCTCTTTGGGACTGTTTCGTCGACCTGCTCGAAATTCGACATCAATAAACTGTTGAGATACTGCTCATTCCCGCTGGCAAATATATCATCATGTGGGTTCTGTGTCGATAGGTCATTGGCCCAAGGGTCCATAATATTCAAATTGTAAACCGAGATCTTGAATCACAAAGTCGTCAACCAGGGTCCACAAATATATCTGGAAATAAATATTTCTGCCTTGGAGTTTCTTTTCTTTCAGATACGTAGCACCTTGTCCTGTGCGGTGTTGTCAGTTGGTAACCTACTCCAACTTGTTTAGTGTGATAGCACTGGTTTCGCAGGATATGCGGCACCCTCAAACCCTGGCCCAGTGGCGCTTAGTCAGTTGGCGAACAGCGCCAGCGGTTGGCGGTGCCCGTCCCAGAATCCGACTATCGCAACTGCTGAACGGTTTTGCGAGAATTTGCAACTTGTGCCGGGGACGATTCCCAGATCAAACGCCTCTTTCGGCAGATCACGTTCTAACCCTACCCTATATATGCAATGTTTATGCATGTGAAGTATCACGAGCCCTACCGACGACGGATTTTTGCAAATTAGTTTAGGGCCCATTTTCCTCGTAACCCTGCGACTGTATCCTTAGTCATTCGCAGCGATTCGGCTGCAGATCCTCGCTACGAGAACCACCCGAAACCTGCTAAATCAACCCCCGCGGCCCTAACGGCCCGTCCTGCGGCCTGGCGGGCCCGTTTCGCCAGCACCCTCCCCCGAGTTTTTCTCGCCCAGTCGCCTGATTCCATCTTGCTCATTCGCCATTGGGATGCGCCACAAAAAGGGGGTGAGGGGTGTGACCCCTAACACCTTGCCTGTGCGGAACATGCGCAGGATCCAAAAAATCACCTGATAGCCGTAGACGATATTTAAATTAATCTCACTTATTCGCCCGTCGCCGCACCCTCAGACCTAGCACTCTAACAGCTTGCATGTTTCAGAATGGGGCCCAGAACGACAACGAGCCCGCGAGAGTCCCCTGCATGAGCACAGCAAATCCGCAAGAAAAGCAGTGAAAAATTAACGTAATCTATGCAATTAGCTCAATACAATTAAAGTGGAGGGGTCGTAGAGGTGGCAGGGTCACGGGCAATGTCAACTAAGGTGTCCTTCATCTCCGCCCACTTTTGTCTATATGGCTTCCCGTTCGGAGCCAACTGCTTCGAGAACCGGCAATTAGCCGCTAATTTCTCAAACATCTCCAGCACGTAGTCCAGATCCTCCTTGGTGACGGCCGAACTCATACACAGTCGGATTCGGCACGAGATAATGGGCGTAGCCGGGTACCCTACCACCACGATCGCTATGCCGTGCCTGAGGAACTCACGGCTCAGGTACGGCATGAGCGACGGCAAGTACAGCATCACGGGAATGATGGGGCTGTCAATGTGGCCAAACACAATGAACCCCATTTTGATGAGTCCGAGCCGCAAGTAGCGAGAGTTGAACGCAATTCTCTGCAGCCGCTCCTGCGCCTCGCCAGGGTTGATCTTGCCCATGATTGTGAGCAGGCTGGTCTGGATCTGCGCCAGCACCGGCGGCGTGCTCGGCTCGCCGTACACATTGAGGAGATTAGACGCCTTGAGAGCATCAACAAGCTCGCGAGAGCCGGCGACGTAGCCACCAGTCGCGCCGAAACTCTTAGTAAAGGTGCCCATCATGATGTCGATCTCGGACGAACTGATGCTAAAGTAGTCACATACCCCGCGGCCGTGGGGGCCCATGGCGCCGATGGAATGCGCTTCGTCCACGAACAAGTAAAAGCCGTACTTCTTGCGGAGCTCAACCAGCTTGGGCAGATCGCACATGGTGCCCTCCATCGAGTACAGGCCCTCGACGCACACCATGATCTTGCGCCAAGGGCGATGGCTGCGCGGCTGTCCCTGGGAAATGGCCTCCCGCAGCAGCTCCTCGAGATGGTGCATGTCGTTGTGCTTGAACACCCGCAACACGGCCCCCGACAGCCTCAGTCCAGTTCGAATCGAGGCGTGGTTGAGCTCGTCGGAGATCACGAGGCACCTCTTGTCGAGCAGGTTGACAAACAAGTTGGCGTTAGTCGAGTAGCCCATGTTGTAGATCATCGCCGCCTCTTTTCCCACGAATTCGGCCACAATCTGCTCAGTTTTCAGGTGCTCTGCCAGGGTTCCACCCGCGAATCGAGTCGCACCGCCCACCAGGCCCAGCTCCTTGGCCGCACGGACGGCTGCGTCGCTGCAGTCACCCTTGGACTGGGCAAACCCGAGGTAGTTGTAGCTGCTCAGGTTGATGCAGCGAATTCTCTCGCCAGTGAGCACCAGCGGCTTGAAGAAGTCAGACCCAGCATACTTTCGGTCCCAAACGGTAATTTTCCGCCCGGGGACTCCCTCGGTGGGGCGAGCAAAGCAATCGGTCAGCCGCTGCTTGAGTCGCCGAGAGTAAAAGCTGTCGAAATCGGTCGTCAAGGGGGCGTAACCGTCCTTCTCGAACATGTTTTCGCGGAACCGAGGATCCAAAATGCGGGCAAAAAAGTCGTGAATATGCCCTAAAACAATTAGAAAACCGTACATTAAATAGGTTCGAAGCACGACATTGTAGGGGACAAAGTCGTCGCTCGCTTCGTCGACAAAGTCTACCCGCCGTTGCACGTACAGGTATTTCCTGGACGTGAGCGGCCCGTATTCATTGGGGTCAAGCGCACTGTCGGTGTGGGAGACCAGTGACATGCTTAATTAAGCAGGCCAACGCGTTGAAGGGCGAATAGTTGCTTACTAACGGGCGTGCAGCAGCTCGGCAGCAGTTTATTAGATAACCAAAGGCCAGACCTGGTCGGGCACAGTGGCAAATCTAATCCGTAGTTAATGATTTTGTAAAGTTTCACTGATTCGCAGTGCGGCAACGCATACTGCACGGTCGCTGTGGGTTTGACACCCTTGCATGACGCCACGACTTCTCCAACTTCACACAGCACATGCGTCTCGGACCAATATTGGCGGCTGCCGCTATTGGGGCTGCGAAGCCTCTCGTGTTGGATATGGAGACGAATTGGCACCAAAGTCCTGTGCTCTTGCAGACCTTGGAAACGCTCGCCTCCTACAACGCTTCTGCGTACTTTCCTCTCCTCAGTGTGTACTTGGCACACCAAGAAAGCACTCCTTTCAACTCAGATAGCGAAATCACATCTTTTCTGCTCAAAAGAGCCGAGGAAGGCCGTTTCGTTACCGGCACTGATCTAGTTTTGGCCGAGGCAGACCTCGCAGTCAGTACTCAGGCAGCTCTTATCGAGTCAAAATACCAGTATTTCCAGCAGCACTTTTTGCCTCGGGTGGGCCAGGAGTTTGCTGAGTGCGAGAACGTTCTGTTTTACAATGGCAAAGCGACCTGCGATCCCAGTGACGTGTTCGCGCTCGAAACGACCCACGAGACCGACGTGGAGCTCGTGGCCGACGACCACGTCATTGGCGGCGCCGCAGAGGCTCCGTGGGCCATTCTGTACGCCGATGTCGAGTCTCCCTCGTTTGCCACTTTCCACGCTCACTTGTTGGCGTCGGCCCTGGACCAGAAGATCTCCTATATTCTGCGCTACAAGCCGTCCAACAAAGCTCCTTCTCACTACAAGATTGGTGGCTATGGTGCCACCGTTCAGGTCAAGCGTACAGACTATCTGGTCGTCGACGACCGAGACGGTAAGGACCTCAAGCTCAATATCGACGCCCCCAATAAGGTAGACAAGCGCGACATCCCCAAGCTCGGCCTCAAGGCTGCCACCCGCATTCTGAAATCCACCGACAGATTTTCGTCGCTCGTCGACACGGTCTTGAACTTTCCCCAGCATCTCCTGACCGTGCGCGATACTAAGCCTAGCGCCAAAGTCGCCGACGACGTCAAGCAGAACTCCAAGTCGTTCTTCAGCGGTGGTACCAACATCTTGCTGGTCAACGGCGCGCCAGTTAGCGCTAATGAGGACTACAATGTCTACCAGCTTCTCGACACTCTTCGGTCAGAGTCTCGAGCGATCTCCGAGCTCGTGAAGCTTGGGCTGACTCCATCGGAGGCTCGCGATCTGATCATCTCTGGCATTGTTGAGGAAGAGAGCGGTATTTCTAGCGAGGAGGCCATGAAGAACGTTGAGGAAAAGCTCAGCAAGCGCTTCGATTTCCGGTCTCCAGCAATTGTCTGGGTTACAAGTGTCGAGGATAACCAGAACTATAACAGCTGGAGCCCTGAATTGACCGTTTTGATGAAGCACAAGGTCCAAGGTCGGCTAGTGGATATTAAGAGGAACCTATACAACCTTGTATTTGGGGTTGATTTTACCAGTCTGAACAGCCTGCAAAACCTCGCCCGTTTCTTGCAGATGATAGGAAGAGGCGCCCCCATCACCCTCGGTGTTGTGCCTACCGACAACAGCGTCGAAGCGCAGCTCTTCAAGCAGGTAGCTCTTACCGGCAGCTATTTCGCTCGCCAGACGTACATTGTGAGCATCATAAATGGTGAGGGTGCCGCCGACGCATTCGAGAAAGCAATGAGGGTCTCAGCAAGTGACGCCGACTCGGATCCTCGTAAAATGACTCTCGAGGAGTTCCAAGAGGAAATTGACTCCTGGATTGACCGTCTTCAAGTAGAAGGGTCTGCGTGCTTTGCTAATGGTGTCTTGATTGCCAATGACGAACAATGGATCTACAGTATTATGGAGACTTTCCTCGCTGACACTAAACGTATTCGCGAATTGGTTGACGATGGTACCCTGAGCCCTAAGGATACCACCACTGACTTGCTGGGCCTTCTCTTGGACAAGGCGCCGAAAGTACGCAACCCCATCGTCGACCCTCTGAATCCTAAGGATATCAAGTACCTCGATACTACCGACTTATACCAAGCTAGCGGTGGACTATTTACTCAATGGAAGATGGAAAACAGTAACCAGAACCTCTGGGTCATTGTTGATCCCGTCTCGGAAGATGGCCTGAATCAGATCCTCGCAGTGTTGCCATTCGCAGAAAGGAATGCGTCTGTGCGCGTCTTCCCGGTTGTTGACAAGGCAAGACTGGATGATCCTGTTTACGTGAAGCTGGTCAACTCTATGTTGGAAAATAGTGGCCGCCCGGCCTTCGTGTCGCAGCTTGCCATTGAAAGCTTGCGCGACTACTTGTTCGATGGTCAGCCCAAGCCAAAGTATCTCAACGAAATCAAGGATCTTGTAGATGCAGAAGACCTTGCACACCTCCACACTTCGTTCAATACCATGGATCTTAAGCTTGATCCATCTCAGCTACACGTAGTGGTGGACGGACGTCTTCTCTCTAGTCCAACCGTTCTCGATACCGCCACCATCGCGGAAGTCATGCGTCGTGAAGCACCTCGTAGCGAGCGCATCGGTAGCAGAATCAAGCAGAACAAAGATCATATCATCTCTGCTGTCACTCGTACCTGGTATTCTGCGAACAGAATCATTCCAATTCACTGGGCTGGTCAGACCCGCACTGTCAGAGCTGGTAAGGAAAACTCTACTTTAGATGTTACTGCTATCGTGGATCCAGTTTCTGAGACAGGTCAAGTCATCGTCAGCTTGCTTGACTATGTTAATCGTCTTGGAGTTGCCTCAATTCAAGTTTTCCTGAGTCCAGCGGAACTCTCTGGAAATAAGGCAGAACCCAAGCTGCCTAATCGCTATTACAAGGGTGCTTTCCCTACCAAGATTGAATTCAATGAAGCCGGCGAGGTCGTACCACCTTCCGTCTCCTTTGAGAACCTGGAAGAGGATGTCTTGTATGTTGTAGGAATCAACGAGCCTGCTGCATGGGTCGTAATGCCCCGTAAGTGTGATTACGACTTGGACAATGTGATTCTGAACACAGTGGATGAAGCTCAACTCGATGCTACATACGAGCTGCGAAGCCTTCTGATTGAGGGTAGCGCACTTGACTTGCAAACCAGACTGCCCCCTCGTGGCATGCAGATTGAGCTTGCCTCACCTGCGAAACCGCACGTAACCGATACAATGGTCATGGCCAATCTGGGCTATTTCCAGTTACAATCCCAACCCGGCTTGTGGAGTATTCAGCTTGAAGGAACCTCTAAAGAAGGATACTTACTGCTCTCTAATAGAGGTTCTGTCACCGATGGTATTGCTGTTGCAGTAAATAGCATGCAGGGCTCCAACGCAAAGCTCCAGGTAACCCATGGTAAAGAGTCCATGTTCGATGAGCACGGCGTCCTGATCAAGCAGGAAGTCGCATCATCTGGCAGCGGCGGTGGCTTGTTCAAGTCTTTGAAGGACAAGCTTTTCAAGAAAAAGACCAATGCAGATATTAATATTTTCACGGTTGCAAGCGGGCATTTGTACGAGAGATTCTTGAGTATCATGACTGTGAGTGTCATGAAGCACACCACCCACACTGTCAAGTTCTGGCTGATTGAGAACTTCTTGAGTCCTTCATTCAAGGAGTTCTTGCCCACACTTGCTGAAACATATGGATTTGATTATGAGTTTGTTACCTACAAATGGCCGCAATGGCTCCGTGGCCAGAGCGAGAAACAACGTGAGATCTGGGGCTACAAAATTCTCATGCTAGATACTCTTTTCCCTCAGAGCCTCGATAAGGTTATCTTCGTCGATAGCGACCAAATTGTTCGTACAGACCTTATTAACCTTGTCAATGAGGACCTGGAAGGAGCTCCTTATGGCTACACCCCCATGGGCGAGGATCGCGAGGAGACTGAAGGATTCAGGTTTTGGAAACAGGGCTACTGGAAGACAACCCTGAAGGGCAAACCCTATCACATCAGCGCACTCTATGTCGTGGACTTGGATCGCTTCCGTGAGATGGGCGCTGGCGATGTGCTCAGAAGACATTATCAACAGCTCAGCGCAGATCCTGCATCACTCTCCAACCTGGACCAGGATCTTCCAAACAACCTGCAATCTGTGATTCCAATCCACTCACTTGACTCCAGTTGGCTTTGGTGCGAGACCTGGTGCAGCGACGAGGCTCTAAAGACCGCAAAGACTATTGATCTATGCAACAATCCCTTGACAAAGGAGCCGAAACTTGACCGTGCTCGCCGCCAGCTCCCTGAATGGAACGTCTACGACAAGCAGGTGGCTGATTTGAGGAAGAAGTTTGAAAAAGAAAAGGCTGCTGAGGCCACTCAAGAAAAAGAGACTCATGAAAAGGACTCTGGTCCAGAGATCGTAAAACAGCCCGATGAAAGAGAGGAGAATTACGAGCTCTAAGTAGTTTAGAGGTAGCTGTCCCCTTGGGACGATTAACTAGCTTTCAAACTATGCAAATAAATACTCAGAATATCTTGGACAGAACATTGTCAATGGCGGTGCCTCGCTTCGCTTCTTTGGCTTTGGATGTCTTCTCGCGCACCTGCCTCTGGTTAAATGTCCGGTGCACGGGGTTCTTGATCTGGCCGTTCTTTCTTTCGATGTTATCAAACATTGCCTTGCGTTCAACATTCTCAATAAACATTCTGTTTTCCTTGGTTGCCTGCGAGATCTCCGCTTTGAGTTTCTCTTGTCGCTCTTGGTTTTCTAACGCAATTGCCTCGGTGAGGTCGGTCCACTTGAACTTTTTGAGGTACTTGATGTTGAGAATGTCATCGTGGTAATACGAGTGCTTCTTTCCGCCAATAATGTTGCCATTGAGAGTTTCTGCTGCCAGTTTGGCCTCTGACTTTTTCTTGAACTCGGCCCATCCCTCGACGAACTTCTTTTTGCGGTTTCCACCAGCACGTACACGACGCTGCTTCACTTTAGCATCTTCAGGGACTAAAAATATCCGGTTTACTTGGCCGAATCTACTGAGAATGTGCTTGAGCTTAGCGGGCTTCATAAACGGAGGGATCCTGCTGATGTACACTACTCCACTTTTCTTGATGGCCTCGAGCCTTTCCTTTGCCTCCTCTTGGTTCAGAGGCTTGATGGGTTTCTCAGGTTCCAAGGCGTCCTGGTAATTTTCAGTCTCGGATTCGTCTTCAACGTCGCTCTCGTCGGAGTGTGTCGTTACCACCCGCTTTTTTCTGGAGATCTTGGTTTTGACGTCTTCCTCAGAAGAACCATAAATGTGTTCGTCTGCTTCATTGTCTAGATCAAACAACTCTCTGGCGGACATGAGAATTCTGGGCTGCTTAGGTAATTTTTTGGCGACTAGTTTTGTGAGTCAGAACGGACGGAAAATTTCAAAGTGAAAACTACGAATTACCTGCCATGATATGTCATTTAGATAGATAAATAGTCAGCACTACACTGCTGGCGATCCTACATTGACACTGACAGGCGCTACCATACTCTGAATTTCTGTGTCAGCCAGACTGTCACTCAAGACCAATGCTTACTCACCCAATGCCCCGTTACTCATCCGCTAGGGCTCAGGGCCCCACTCGAAATTTCACTCCCACTCATATCCAGTGCAGCGACGAAATCAAATATCAATATGTTCCCCTTGACCGAGAGCGACGCACAGCTGCTCCTTGCTGCCCAGGCACATCTCGGTGCCAAAAACGTGCAGGTTCGCAACGAGCCCTACCTCTACAAGAAGCGTGCTGACGGCGTGTCTGTCATTCGTTTCGACTCGACCTGGGAGAAGATTGTTTTGGCCGCCCGTATTATCGCTGCCGTCCCAAACCCCAGCGACATTGTTGCCCTCAGCACCCGTACTTACGGTCAGCGTGCTGTTCTCAAGTTCGCTGCTCACACCGGTGCCACCGCCCTTGCTGGACGTTTCACCCCCGGTTCCTTCACCAACTACATCACCCGTTCTTTCAAGGAGCCCCGCCTCATCATCGTTACTGACCCCCGTACTGATGCCCAGGCTATCCGTGAGGCCTCGTACGTCAACATCCCCGTCATCGCTTTGAGCGACCTTGACTCTCCCCTTGAGTACGTTGACGTTGCCATTCCTTGCAATAACAAATCCAAGCACTCCATCGGTCTCATCTGGTGGATGCTTGCCCGTGAGGTTCTCCGCATTCGCGGCAACATTGAGGATCGCCAGACCGAGTGGAGCGTTATGCCCGATCTTTACTTCTACCGTGACCCTAATGAGGAGACTGAGCAGCCTCAGGGCGAGGGCCAGGAGGAGGAAGAGGTCACCGAGACCTTCGAGACTCAACAACCCACTTACTCTAATGATTGGGAGGCTACTGCCGACCAGGCTGCCACTGGCGACTGGGCCGATGAGGATGCCAACTGGGGCCAGGAGCAGGCTCAAGCATAAAATATTGTATCTACAAGATAGTAATTATAACCACTACCTAAAAAGAAAACGCTGATCCATCCCGAATCGTGCCCCAAGTGCCCGGCCGACCACGTGACATATGACCATTGATTATGTGATGAGATAGGGCACGCCTCGAATAGGCTACTGTGTTGCTGCAGGACCCCCTCATTCTCGCGGCGCTGCATGGCAGCCATTAGATTCAACCCGAAATTATAATGCTTATCCCGCGACAAACAGTACGATATTTTGTAACATTATGTAGAGTATGTTTCGCAATTGCATCATCTGTGCGTCAGTGCATCAACATGCATGGCTCTTAACTCGTTTAGAGCTCTGACGCGCGGTGATGTACGCACTAATTAGTCCTACTAGCAAATTATCCTCGAATACAATCGCACCCGGGCTAATCACGTTCTCACTCGCGAAGATTGTTGCCACTGCACCGAGGACCACATCGCGCTTATCAATGATACCAGCAGGTGTCGTAGCCGGTACCGGCAGAGCTCAATCGAGGCCAGCATCAACATTGGCGGGCCGTGGTTTGCGGGCTTGGGGTTGGTTTTCAAAGACTCGTGTTATTTTTATACTATATTCTGTTATTTCATTGCCACAGGCCCCATTTACCGGCTGCACGGCCGCTCACACCACACGTGGCTGATGAGATTATTAAGTGAGCCATCAGTCATTGCAGAAATAAAAACCGACTCTGCATACGGTCGTACCAAAAAAAATATTTGTGCGTTCTTAATTAAGAGAACTCGTAGAGCTTTCAGACAAGATTTTGCACAACTCCCTTCTTCCTATTAATTTGGTGAAAGATTTGGTAGATAAACATGAGTGCACCGTCTGAATCAGTACTATCCTCGCAACAATCAACTAATGGGGTTCCTCAGCTTAGTAGAAAATTCGTGGCCAGACGAATCTCTGAGGGAGAAACCGGACGCCTAAAGGAGGAACTTAAATGTCAAGCGTGTGGAAAGGGATACAAGCACGTGAGCTCGCTCGCTAAACACCTGTGGGAGCATACGCCCGAATGGAACGTGACTTCAAAGTTATTGATCTCCAAGCATCAGCAGGTGCAATTGCTAGAAGCGGCTTCTATCTTGGTTAGCATGAACGAAGAAGATGAAGAGAAAGATTATACCCAGAATGGCTTCCTAAAAGAGGAGGGCAAAGACGACAGCGAAGAGCTCACCAGCGATGATGCTCCGTCGCCAGGCACCACTATTGCCAGCGATAGTCCCCGGAGCAAATTGTCTCCTCGAGACAAGTCCTCGACCCCCGAGGCCTCGGTCACAGCTGCCCGTCCGATCCAGAAACCCAAGAATCGCCGAGTTTCGTTTACGAGTGGGAGCCCTGCAGTGTCGTCGCTGCTGTCGGCCCCGGACTCGTGGATCAAAGAGGACTCGCTGCCCCCGACTGCTACTAGACGCCGCCGATCGACTCTCGGCCGCATTTTGGATGAAGAGCGTGACGGTCTCGTTGATCCCAAGGAAAGCTCGCTCGGAGTGTTTGGAGAGATGGAATGAATTAATGAAGGAACGAGATGAAAGTACATACCCACGAGCACACTCTTACGCACCCCGTCATCCCCGATCTGCTGCGTTGATCTACGTAATAAGATAGCAATGTCGGGCCAGTCTATGTACCTTATGAGTTGTGTTAAAATACCCGGCTGCGACGATGTTTTCGTTACATCACATGTTGCGTCCATCGAGCGTTGCCCGGCGCGAGCAGGAAATCGACGCCAAGTGTGCTGAATTGCACCAGCAATTTATCCACAGTTTAGTTAACTCCTATACCTGCACTGAGAGGTTTCACGACGCTACCGTGGCCAAGCTCAAGGAGATTCGCCGAGCGACCAACGAGCTCAACGCTCGCCGCACCGCCGGGTTAGAGAGCCTTTTTGAGCAGCTCGAGATGCTGCACATCTGGGTAGACCAGCACGCCGAGGAGCCTACGCCGCGCGTCTCAATGCTGCACCGCCAGCTATCGCTGCGGTAATGGCTTCACGTTAAGGTATAGTCCACATTATGCTATTTACAGAGTTAGTTCACATCTAAATACTTTTTAAATGCTTCGTGTTCATTTTCTTGATGAGGCCTGGGACCCAACAGCCTGATCAAGTCCTGACGCGTGAGGACTTCCTTGGACAGTAGCTCCTCTGCAACTGCCTCGACCTGTGCCTTGTGGGAGAGCAGCAAGTCCTTGCACTTTGTATGCGCAGTGTCGATGATCTTCTTGACTTCCTCGTCGACCACGGCGTCAGTCTCTTCGCTGAATGACTTGGCGGTTGCGCCCGGCTGGCGATCAAGATGGACAGCGCCCAGTTTAGGAGACATACCGTAGTCCATCACCATTGCCTTGGCAATGCCGGTGATGCGCTTGAAGTCATCGGAGGCGCCCACGGTGATGGTGGGGAAGAAAATCTCCTCAGAGGTGCGTCCGCCCAACGCAACGACAATCAGGTCCAGCATTCTATTCTCGGTGGTGATGTTGTTGTCAGACGGCAGCAGCTGTGCATAGCCCAGGGCCGCGGCTCCGTGAGGAACAATGGTCACCTTTACAAGCGGGTCGGCGTAGCGCAGGAACCACCCAGCGACGGCGTGGCCCGCCTCGTGGTAGGCAACGATTCTCCGCTTGTCCAGAGGCAGGACACGCGAACGACGCTCGAGGCCGGCGATGACGCGGTCGATTGCCCGCTCAAAGTGCTTCATCTCGATCTGCTTGGCGTTGTCGCGGGCAGCCGCCAGCGCAGCCTCGTTGCAGCAGTTGGCGATATCAGCACCGCTGAATCCAGGGGTCATGGCCGCGAGCTTCCCAGGGAGCTCTTCTATATTGTGGTCGTACTTGATCTTGTCGAGGTGCACTTTGTAGATGTCCTTGCGGCCATCCAGGGTGGGAAGGTCAATGTTGATATGGCGGTCGAAACGCCCAGGACGCAGCAGCGCCTTGTCGAGGACATCGGGGCGATTGGTACCGGCGAGGACGACGACGTGCTCCTTGGAGCCGAACCCGTCCATTTCCACCAGCAATTGGTTAAGGGTGGCCTCACGCTCGTCGTTGCCGCCACGAATATTGGCACCGGTGCGGGCCTTTCCGATAGCGTCGATCTCGTCGATCCAGATCATACTGGGGGCCTGCTCCTTGGCCTTCTTGAACAAGTCGCGGACGCGCGACGCACCGACACCGCTAAACATCTCAACAAACTCAGAGCCAGACACCGAGAAAAACGGCACGCCGGCCTCGCCCGCAGTGGCCTTTGCCAGCAAGGTCTTACCGGTTCCTGGGGCACCGCTGAGGATGGCTCCGCGGGGGATCTTTGCACCCAAGCGCTCGTACTTCTTGGGGTTCTTGAGGAAGCTCACAAACTCCATGATCTCGCCCTTGGCCTCGTCGCAGCCCGCGACGTCGGCGAACCGCACTTTCACAGCGGTGTTGGGGTTGTAGAGCTGGGCCTTGGTTTTCCCGATGCCAAACACGCCTCCTCCGGCGCCGGCACCGCGCTGGCTGGCTCTACGTCCCATCCACACCAGGAATCCGAGGAACATGAGGGTCGGCAGCAGGCTGAACAGCCCGCCCAAAAGCGAACCCTCCTCGCGGTAAGACACTGGGATACGGTCCTGAGGAGCAATTCCGAGAGAATCCTGGGCCTCCTTGAGGTGCTTCTCAAACATGTCGACCGAGCCGATCGTGAACACGCACGCGGGCTGGGCCTGGTTTTCACGCAAAAACACCCACGCCACCTGGTTGTTGACGATTTCAAGGTGCGAAACCAGCCCCTTGTCGAGGTATTGGGTCTTGAACTCCTGGTAGGAGATCTCGGGGGTGAAGTCGGCGGACATGAGCAGGGACGTGAGCAGAAACAGGGCGGCGGTTCCGATGAGGACCTGGGTCAAATTGATGTTGAATTCGTAGATCTGGGGCTCGGGCTTCTTCTCGCCCTTGTCCTTTGCCGGCTCGTGCTCCTGCTGGTGAGACTTGTCGTGCGACTTTTCTTCGTCGTCGCGGCGGGCCTGGCCGCGCTGCAGCCGCATGCTCTCCTCATACATTTTCTTGAGCTTCTCGTGGAGCGAGTCCTGGTAGTTCTGGTCGGGCTTGTTGTCGTTGCGCTTGCGACGGCGGTCGTCCCACCTGCGCGGCTTTCGGTCGGCCTGGGCGACAAATGTCACGCTAAACGACCGCACAAGCGACAGACCGGCGGCGCTCCGCAGCGAGCGCATCCTAGCGACACCAACGCCGCTCAAAGTCCGGACGGATCCGGGTCGAAACATGAGGTTACTAAGGACCAATGCGCAAATTTAAACCGAGCGTGAATCAAAAATAATCAACTAGATACGTGTTCAGCAAATTACAATTAGGCTATGTTCTATATTTTTACCACTTCTTGCCGAAAAGAACCTTCTGCAACTGGTCGTAAATGGAGATGACACCAGCACCGGCGACACCACGGAGAACGTTAGCACCGCAACCCTTGAACAAGGAGCCGACACCCTCGGTGGCAACGATCTGCTTGAAGGCGGCGAAAGAGCTGGAGTACTTGACGGCAGCACCGGAGGTCATCATCATACGACGACGGACGGTATCAAGAGGGTAGGAGGCGATACCGGAGAAGATGGTAACGGCCCAACCGAGCAAGAAAGAGGCAAGGAAAGAGGACTGGAGGGAGCCAACGAGAACAATGGGCTTGAGGGAGTCGTAGAGACCAAAGTACAGACCACGGTACACAACGATACCGACAACGGAGGGACCGAAACCACGGTAGAGACCGGCAATACCGTCGGAGGCAAGAGTCTTGCGGTAAACGTCGATCAAACCGTTGAACTGGCGGTCTCCACCACCCTTGGCAACGGACTTGGCGTCGTTGGCAAGACGGGTACGGGCGTAATCAAGAGAGTACACAAACAACAAAGAAGTGGCACCAGCAGCACCACCGGCGGCAATGTTCTTGCTGAACTTGGCAACGTAGGTGTCGTCCTTGGAAGCCTTGAACATGGCCTTGAACTTGTCCTTGAAGGCGAAGTTAAGGGCCTGTGTGGGGAAGTAACGGAGAACGTTAGCGGTGTTACCACGCCACATGGAAGCGATACCCTCGTCAGCGACAGTGCGCTTGAAGCAGTCGGTGATACCACCGTAGCGGTGGGACAGACGGCCCTGCTTGATCATCTCATCCTGGTTCTGGATAAGAAGCTTAATACGCTCAATGGGGGCGGCAGCAGTCTTGGAGACTGCGGCGGAGACACCGCCCATCAGGAAATCGACGACGAAGTTGGAATCTTTCTTCTCAGACATGGGGACAGGAAACGATCGTGCGCTGGGAGCTATTATATATTGGTAGCTTTAGATAATCACGCACAATTTTTTCACTCGCGCTTGGACCGATGATTGGCCCGCCAGAGCTGTAGCGGTTAGGGTACCTGCCAGACGATCCTGGGCCTCGCGGGCCCCGCGGCGCCTCGCGGTGAGATTATTCGATAGAAAAAAAAACATTCCCCATTAGTGGTCTCGCACGTAATTTGGATGCCCAGTTTCGCGTCTATTGCCCGCCATAGCCCCCCTTAATGCAAGTCGGTCTCCGACCCTATGCATGGCGTCGCAGCACGATAACTGGCGCTGGGACTACGGTTGAGATGTTTGGCACCGTGCGTGGTGCTGGGGGCCAGGAATCAGGGCCTTGCTACCGCTGCTGCAGGGAGCCACCTTGGATCTCCCGCTTCTCACGCCCCTCGCCCCCTGGAGCCCATTGGCCGGCCCTATCTTTAGTGACGCCAACTAGCGGCCCGTACCTGCATCCTGCTCTCCCACCGCTTCTACCCCGTCCCCATTCGCCTTGTCGCCAACTTCGCCAGTAACCTGCGGCTCCATGCACCCTGCAGGTTTGCCGATTCACAATGAATGCGTGTCCTGTCAATTCGCGTGCTCAGGCACCATAGCCTCGAACGCCGCCATACATGTACAAGTATTTCCATAGATCTCAATAGATTCGTGCTCTTTTCCTCCCCCCGAGCTCTGCACGCCCAATCCCGACGTTAGGCCAGCTCCTCGGCCCCACCTCTATCAGTGTCCCCAAACCTCGCCAGCACAGGATCTGTAACCAGCGGTATGAGATCGCAGTTTGGGGGCTGAAGGTTTTCTGGCATCGCCGCCGTACTGGCCCGGCACACCGGCGACGGTGTCAGACTTTATCGATAACAACTTGGTCGAATCGAGGGTCGCGGAATCGACAGCTGTGGCCCATGGCTCTATTTGACTCGCCAATGCAGGCTGTTTCGGCACAGCCACGCCGTATCCTCGAGGTAGCCGACTCTGGCTAGATCTATTGGGGGCCTCGGTTATCCATCTGAACCAGTAGAGTCCTGGTTTTTATTGGTGCTCTGGGCTTGAGGGTCCAAGTCGCACGCAGCTCACCTCTCTGTCCATTTGTCTGGTGTATCTGTTGCTCTATTCTAGTCTTCAAATGGTCTTTTGAGTTTATATACTGTATAATGAACGCTTGTGAATGCGATATCTTGCATATTTTTCTCGAGATCTATTGTGGCATTTATGTGTATTGAATAAGCCGCATAGCACTGGCATAGATGAGGCTCTCAGGCTCGTACACAAAATACAAATTTAATTCACCAATAAAACACACAATAGAAAAGGCTACTGAGAAGTTACTTCTCTGTGAGTTTCTGTGAGTACTAAAAACCTAGCATGGTAGAACCAACACTTCTCACACGCAGCAGTCCAGCAGTTTATTGTCTACGGTTTCAAGTGTTTAGGCACTCAATTTTTCCAACCCACTATCTGCTTTCCCACCCGCACTGAGCATTCTCACTAGCTACACAGCACACCCCACGCCTTCGGCATTCGACCAACGCTCAATCGAACTTGGCGGTGGCGAATTACTAAATCTTGTCACCTAAACTATTTATTTAGCTATGTCTCCATCTGTACTGCTCTTGATTACCCAACATGACCCCACATTTCGGCGTTCGATCCATACGCGGGGTGCTGGTAAAGTTGGCGAGATTAAATTATTCCACCAATTCAGTTTCAGTTTCTGACGCCCCATTCCTCGCTCATTCTGCCAGCTCCATCGCCAAGCTCCCAGAATTTCAGGGTGTGGGCTCCACCCAGTCCATGAACCTGTGCACGGCAATAAACAGCGCCCTACGGTGTGCCCTCGAGACTGACGAGTCAGCAATCATTCTGGGTGAGGACGTAGTGTTTGGAGGAGTGTTTCGCTGCACAAAAGACCTGCACAGCCAGTTTGGCGGCGATCGAGTGTTCAACACTCCCCTCAGCGAGCAGGGCCTCGTTGGGTTCGCCATTGGGTACGCCGCAATGAACAAAACCGCCATTGCCGAGATCCAGTTTGCAGATTATGTTTTCCCAGCATTCGATCAGATCGTCAACGAGGCCACAAAGTATCGGTACCGCGGAGGTGCCGGGTTCAATGCAGGTGGACTCACGATTCGCATGCCCTGCAGCGTCGTGGGACACGGAGGCCTCTACCACAGCCAGAGCGGAGAGGCTTTCTTCTCCCACAGCCCAGGGATCAGAGTGGTGATGCCACGGTCGCCAGCCCAGGCTAAGGGACTATTACTGAGCTGCATACGTAGTCAGGACCCATGCCTGTTCATGGAGCCGAAAATTCTATATCGAGCCAGCGTGGAGCATGTTCCGCTGGGAGACTATGAATTGCCGCTCGATAAAGCGGAGATCCTGCGACAGGGCACCGACGTGACTCTGGTGGGCTACGGGACTCAGATCTACACTCTTATGCAAGTTGCAGAATTGGCTGCCAAGGACGGGATTAGCTGCGAGGTCATTGATCTGCGGACCGTTGTGCCTTGGGACCGGGAGACGGTCGTCAATAGTGTCATCAAGACCGGAAAATGCGTTGTGACCCATGAGGCTCCCCGTACGAACGGAATTGGAGCAGAAGTGGCGGCCGAGGTGCAACGCCTGGCGTTCCTCAATCTCGAGGCCCCCATCGCCAGGGTCACGGGATGGGACGTGCCGAATTCTTTAGCGTTTGAACAGTTCCAGATCCCGGATGTTACAAGGGTTTTGGATACCGTCAAGACCACCGTCAATTATTGATAATCAAGTACGAATCTAATTTACTCGCACACCCCTGGGTACCCAGTGACGTAATGGTGCATAATCCAAGTTGGCACGGTAACATGGTGGGAGTTGGAAAATTTTTCATTACTCGTCGGGGTGGCCAATTCTAACCAAATCAGACCTAGCGCACCCGCAGAAAGTGGTTTGATTCTCCTAGCGGCGCCGCACTGCTCGATTCCTAGATATAGTGTGCAGCGACCTACGGTGCATAATCTTGGCAGCAGAAATTAATTAGCCGATAAGTCTCGCTTTGAGCATACTCGATGTCTCATTCAAAATGATCGCCGTATTTAGAGTTCCGGGATCACGAGCCATGCCGCAATCCGGCCTGGGGATCGCTGAATGGGTTATCAACGGCACCCTCACGCTCGCCTTGTAGCGCTTAAAAATCAGAGCCAGTTCGGGAGAGTATTACGTAATTGTATAATCAGCGTATGGCTGTTGGAGCGAGCCAAGACCGACCTCCGAAGGTGGTGCTGAAACCGGCTCAACTAGGCCAATTACAAACAAACAGACCAATAGGTTTCTCCGAATTGTGGAGCCACCGTTGGTTATGCGTCTACCATGCGGGACTCACCCGTTCCTAAGATTGCTGCAAATTAAATGCTCACGTGCCGCCACTCAATTTGGGAAGGTTGAGTGGCTGGATACATGGTTCCTTAGGGAAGGTTTCCGACCTGGCTTCAAAATTAATCATTGGTAAATGTAAACATATTACAGTCCGTAGTGAGTGTCGCCATCAGGATTCCGGTATAATAACTACATTTGCAACTGGGCACCAAAATAAATAGCAATCTAGTATGTCAGCAGGTCACCTGGATACATGCAATGTGAATTTTCCAAACGTGCAACGGACCATGGAAATATTGCCATATTGCGGTTTGCAAATTGGTAATTTGGCTGCTCGAAATATCGCCGAACCCTAATCCAAGCGACCAGAGTGCGTCCTGCATGAGGTCGGTAGAAGAGAAACGGACGTTGGTTGGTACCGTGCAGGAAATATGCAGATGCACTGCACCAGGACGCAGAGTTCTATGCGCCAAAACAAACAATCCATAACCGAAGGAATACGGCAATAAAAGCTATACAATGGGGGCAAATTTATTCGAGTGGCTACAGATACACTCTCTAATACTACATATATCCCGAATTAATCTTCAAAGTCGATTGCAATACCACCAAAGCCGGATTTGGTGCTGGTCGGTGACATCATCGGACATTCGCCGGCGTGAATTCTGGATCGCCGTGATGAGGGTCGAAAGATTGGCAAACGAGAGACCGAGGGAGACAACAGGAGACACGGAAAAGCCCCATTCTTATAACTGCTATCCCCAGCACGAAACTGGTCTGGAGCCTACCATATCTCACGGAATCACCAACTTTACCAATCCCGCACCTTGATTGGTGCAGGGCCGTGGAGATTAAATGCCCTCCAACCGGTTCCGACGGAACAAACTAGAGACGGATTTTACATTAAACTAAAGAAAAGCCCTTAGAATACCCAGAAACCATTTTACTTTGCACGAATCCCTGCCTGGTCCGCTAAAATCAATGATGAAATTTGTTTAGCATCACTGCGTTGACTCTTGCATACTTGCATAATGATGGGCTTGAGATGCATGAGTCGGCGAAGTGACGGACGCCGCACTACAGAGGCAGCGGCCGCAAAATAAACAGGTTCCACGCTTCTTTGTCGCATTCCACCAGAAATGCGTCAAAAGCGGTCTCGCCAGACCCGAGATAGGCCCCGTTTTTCCCGCCATCTCTCCCGCATCGGCTGCAAACTTGTCCCAATTGGGTAAGTTAGTCATCTCGACCAATCCGAGCGCGGCATGTGGTATGTATGACGTGCAGGAGAAAAGAAAATATGCCTGTTTGGAACGTAGGCGTATATAAGGGAGCATGCTCCCACTTGAGCAAGATCAGGCCTTAATACCCTGTCACACACAAATCATGGCTGACGAAGTTAAACAGGACCCTGCTGCTGATTACAGCAACCTCGATGAGTACGCTGCTCTCGTCAAGTACGTTGCAACCTATCGTGATGAAAGCGATCTCGCCGCTGAAAAGGCCGCCGCTGAGGACGAAGCCGCTAACAAGCCGGTTCCCAAGTGGAAGTTCTGGGCCAAAAAGAAGGAAGGCCACGAGGCTTTCTCTGTCCCCGACTCTTGGTTGAGCACCGATATGAAGAGCGGTTTGTCTTCTTCCGAGGTTGAGACCCGTCGTAAGAAGGTCGGTTACAATGAGCTCTCTTCTGAGCACCAGAACATTATTCTGCGTTTCTTGGGCTACTTCTCTGGTCCTATTCTTAATGTTATGGAAATCGCCGCCCTTCTCGCTATCGGTCTCCGTGACTGGATTGATTTCGGTGTTATCTGCGGTATTTTGCTGCTTAACGCCTTTGTCGGTTGGTATCAGGAGTCCAAGGCTGAAGATGTCGTTGCCTCTTTGAAGGCCGATATCGCCATGCGTGCTACTGTCGTTCGTGATGGCCACGAGGACAACATTCTCGCCCGCGAGATTGTTCCTGGTGACATCGTTGTTGTTGAGGAAGGTACTGTCGTCCCCGGTGACGCTCGTGTTATCTGCGCTTATGACAATCCCGCCGGCTACGCCGAGTACCTCGACTACATCAACTCCGACTTGTCTGCTCTTAACGAGAAGGAGGAGGAAGATGATGATATGGATGACGACCGTGGCCGCAAGCAAGGTCACTCCATCATTGCTGTTGACCAGTCCTCTATTACCGGTGAGTCTCTTGCCGTTGATAAGTACATGGCCGATATGATTTACTACACCACCGGTTGCAAGCGTGGAAAGGCTTACTGCATTGTCACCTCCACTGGTACTAGTACCTTCGTTGGTAAGACTGCTTCCATGGTCCAGGGTGCCCAGGATCAGGGTCACTTCAAGGCCATCATGAACTCCATTGGTTACACTTTGCTGGTTCTTGTCGTTGCCTGGATTTTGGTTGCCTGGATTGGTGCTTTCTTCCGTCACATCAAGCTTGCTACTCCCGAGCACTCTTCTAACAACTTGCTCGACTACATTCTTATCTTCCTCATTATTGGTGTCCCCGTCGGTCTTCCCGTCGTCACCACCACTACCCTTGCTGTCGGTGCTGCTTACTTGGCTGAGCAGAAGGCTATCGTCCAGAAGCTTACTGCCATCGAGTCTCTTGCCGGTGTCGATATCTTGTGTTCCGATAAGACTGGTACTTTGACTGCCAACAAGCTTTCCATTCGTGAGCCTTTCGTCGCTGAGGGTGTCGATGTCAACTGGATGATGGCTGTTGCAGCTCTCGCCTCCTCCCACAACATCAAGGCTCTCGACCCCATTGACAAGATCACTATCTTGACTCTTCGTCGTTATCCTAAGGCCCTCGACATTATGCAGCAGGGCTGGAAGACCATTTCTTTCACTCCCTTCGACCCTGTTTCTAAGCGTATCACTGCTGTCTGCGAGCTTAACGGTGAGACTTATACCTGCGCCAAGGGTGCTCCCAAGGCCATTCTTACTCTTTCTAACTGCTCTCCTGAGCAGGCCGAGCTTTACAAGGACAAGGCCCGTGAGTTCGCCTCACGTGGTTTCCGTTCCCTTGGTGTTGCTGTCAAGAAGGGTGATGAGGACTGGCAGTTGCTTGGTATGATCTCCCTGTTCGACCCCCCTCGTGATGATACCGCTCAGACTATTATTGAGGCCCAGCAGCTTGGTCTTTCCGTCAAGATGTTGACTGGTGATGCTATTGCCATCGCTAAGGAGACGTGTAAGATGCTTTCCCTTGGTACCAAGGTGTACAACTCTGATAAGCTTGTCAACGGTGGTCTTACCGGTGCCCTTCAGCACGATCTCGTTGAGAAGGCTGATGGTTTCGCTGAGGTCTTCCCTGAGCACAAGTACCAGGTCGTCGAAATGCTCCAGGAGCGTGGTCACTTGACTGCCATGACTGGTGACGGTGTCAACGATGCTCCTTCCTTGAAGAAGTCTGACTGTGGTATTGCCGTCGAGGGTGCCACTGAGGCTGCCCAGGCTGCTGCCGATATCGTCTTCATTGCCCCTGGTCTCTCCACTATCGTCGATGCCATTAAGGTTGCCCGCCAGATTTTCCAGCGTATGAAGGCTTACATTCAGTACCGTATCGCTTTGTGCTTGCACTTGGAGATCTATCTTGCTACTTCTATTGTCATCATCAATGAGGTGCTCCGCTCTGAGTTGGTTGTCTTCATTGCCCTGTTCGCCGATTTGGCTACCATCGCCATTGCTTACGATAATGCCCATTACGAGCCCCGTCCTGTCGAGTGGCAGTTGCCCAAGATTTGGATTGTCTCCTCTATTCTTGGTCTCCTCCTTGCTCTCGGTACTTGGGTTGCCCGTGCCACTATGTACGTTCCCAACGGTGGTCTCGTTGAGAACTTCGGCTCTGTCCAGGAGGTTCTTTTCCTTGAGATCTCTCTTACTGAGAACTGGCTCATTTTCGTTACCCGTGGTGGCCAGACTCTTCCCTCGTGGCAGCTCGTTGGTGCCATCTTCGGTGTCGATATCATTTCTACCATCTTCTGTCTCTTTGGTTGGTTGTCTGGTCCTGGTTCCACTCTTGATACCAAGCCTAAGGACTTGTTCGAGGAGACTGCTGATGGTTGGACCTCCATTGTCACAGTTGTCATCATCTGGCTCTACTCCATTTTCGTCACTATCGTTATTGCCGTCGCTGCCTTCATTCTGAACCGTGCCCCTGGTCTTGTCAACCTCGGTCGTGCCGACCGTTCTAATTCTAACGCTGCTTTGGAGAACCTCATTGCCCGTATCTCTCGTCTTGCTGTTGAGCATGAGACTGATGAGGTTACTGGTAAGAGCCGCTTCGTCATTGCGAACAAGGCTTCCGCGGCTGAGGAGGCAGACTAATCTTTTACTCTGGCATAAATAATAATTAAAACATTTAATCATTAGATACTACGTTTGATTTGTTATTAATTGAACTTTTGTACGCATTTATATGACACTGACACATACGAGACCTGGCAATAGTACATAGTTGGCGCAGCCATAAACACTCAGGTTACCACATGTTGCCTGCTGCGTCAGGGGACGCTACATTGATGTGGGTTTGTGGTAAGTAGCTATATGGATATCGTACAACATTCTAAGACACTATGGATACCATCAATATTAATGGAAACGAGTATCAGCGCCATGAAATCCTGGGATGTGGAGGGAGCTCGCGCGTGTACAAGCTAAGCAACAAGGCAGGCGAGATAATGGCCCTGAAGATTGTTGATCTGAAACAGCCAGACCCAGAAATGATTGCTGGGTTCAAGAATGAGATTAATTTGCTCAGAACTCTGCAGAAGGAACCAAGGGTGATTAGGCTGATCGATAACTACATCGATACGTCCAGTATATACATTATCATGGAGTATGGAGACGTTGATCTAAGACACATGATCGCACTCCAAATGGCTCGTCCTTTAGATGTATTATTTGTCCGGCACTACTCTTTGGAACTATTCAAATGTGTACAAGCTGTCCATGGCTATGGAATTGTTCACAGCGATCTCAAGCCGGAGAATTTCTTGAGCGTGTCTGGCAGGCTGAAAATAATCGACTTTGGCCTCGCAAACAACATTCCCGAGTTTACACAAAACGTCTATCGAAACATGGCAGTAGGTACGATCAACTATATGGCTCCTGAAACACTAATTGAGCATACCAAGCCGATTGCGGGACCGTTCAGCGTGTCTGCGGCTAGCGATGTTTGGAGTTTGGGCTGCATCATATACGAGATGATTTATGGCACTCCACCATTCAAGGCATGTGGTAGGCGACAGATAGAGGCTATATGTGATCCCGAAACCAAAATATCCTATCTAAATGAAAAGGCTGTAGGAGGTTCGGTACCTATATCAGCGATCGAGCTGATGGAAGCGTGTACGAGAAGGGATCCAAAGATGCGAATTACCGTTAAAGAGGCGATTGACTCCATTTTTTTGAACAACTATGTGCTGGAATATTCTGACGTTGTAGAAACCTTGAGCAAAGCAGTGTCTTTTGGTTTCCAGAACAAGAATGCCAATTTCGAGGAGGAATCGACAGAGTTTGCTTTAGAGTTGTCCCGAAAACTGGCACTATGATGTTATTTATTGTACTTGGGGCTGCATAGATTCGAGTTGTGTAGACTGCAAAGCAGCACCATAGTTGATTGATGTGCCAGACACGTGTTGCCTAATAATGCAATGCTATGGCCGTCGAGATACCACAGAGACTAATATGGAGTCAGCTGTTGCGCTCGGTCCAGCTTTACATTCTCCGTGGAAATGATGGGTTCCAACTAATGATACATAGCACCTAATGCACGCAATTGTTTGAAATCAATAGGGATAGTCACCATATAGCACGCCGATAGGAGAGGTATCGCGTGACGGCTGCTCGTGAAATCATTCAAAGCAGTCGCTCTGCATCCTGAGACTGAATCAACTCGCGAGCCTCACCATCAGCTACCATCAGCAAAGGACGAGGAGACAGAGGTGGGTGTTGCACTAGGCATCGAAACCACTAGCAATGTCAAAGCCAGTCGGGTACATGATGCTGAGTGCACGAGGACTGTTGCCAGGAACGTATCCGGTAGAAATCATAAGCCTCTCTGAGTAGGGACATCGGGGAGTCCTTTCAGCTTCTTCATAGGTCATGGGGATCAATGGGGCCGAATCAACTTTCTCACCTTAATTTTAGCAGTGTGGACACTGTTAACAAGCTAGTGGAACCTTTGAAGTGCTCAAGCGGTTGCTTGTGATCATAGCCGTTGTGAACCATGTCACCGAAATTGACTGCTGCACAGGTAGCCCAGCCTTGACTCTAAGGACGGCAGCAACTATGTCTGGTGCATACTCACCACTATCTCAGATTCCTACTTCAACAATTCTTTCAGGATCAATGTTGTGAGGTGAGCGAGTAGTATACATCTTTTGAGTCCTGGAGAAGCAGGGTGCGCCAATTGTCTGTGCTTAACCTCAGATTTGCCCTGGTGGAATGCACGGTGAGAAATCCAGCTTTAGCAAAGTTTCTAACAAGTTTGTGGGGACTGTTCTCTGGGACCTGCAATGAGATGACCGATGATGATAGCACGCAACTTGCCTTGATGTTCTCGGGGATAGAGAATTTCAGCGATATTCAGATCCGTTCCTACTCTTGAAGTTGACAGTAAAACTCATTTGTTAGCGAATACCACAAATTTCTACCCTTGACTGATCTGCACGAGGGTGCAGAGAGATCGACAATCATTACTCAAAAGCAACTTGTGGATTATACCATTGGATCAACGAGATGATTCGTATCAGGTAGAGGTGAGCAAGGGCTACTCATTGATATCACAGGTAGCGAAATTTCACGATTATCTCGCGTAATGACTAAGCATAATATACAGCAGTTGTCGGTTTTCCAGCATTCTTCAAGTGGTGATCTGAATCTATCCTTGTTCCTTCGTCTTTGCTTGAATGATTGCACGCTGCTGTATATGAATAGGTGAAATTATCCTATACAGGGTTTACAAGACGTTTAGTGACCCTCGAGGGCTCAACAAGAAGATTTGCGATTCATTGCTTTACCAAGTCTACGTAAATGTTCTAAAGGTTAGCATTAGCCTCATAGAGTGAGCATTACGCGACATCATCCAAGGCACATTCCGCCTCGCGCCACTAGGGCACCACCATGACTAAGACACTAGGGCTCGAAAATTTCGGCATCCACTCAAAGCATTCTGGGCAGAGCTGCCAAAACTAATTCACTAAAATGGTTGTCGGAAAGAACAAGCGTATGGGCAAGAAGGGCTCCAAGAAGAAGACCATCGACCCCTTCTCCCGCAAAGACTGGTACACCATCAAGGCCCCCGCTCCTTTTGATGTCCGCGACGTCGGCAAGACTATGGTCAACCGTTCCAGTGGTCTGCGTAACGCCAACGACGAGCTCAAGGGCCGTGTTTTGGACGTCTCCCTTGCTGACCTCAAGGGCTCTGAGGACTACGCTGCCCGCCGCATTCGTCTCCGTGTTGACGAGGTCCAGGGTGGTAACGTCTTGACCAACTTCCACGGTCTCGACTTCACCAGCGACAAGCTTCGCTCTTTCGTCCGCAAGTGGCAGACTTTGATCGAGTGCCAGGTCACCGTCAAGACCAGCGACGACTACCTCGTCCGCTTGTTTGCCATCGCCTTCACCAAGCGCTCTCCCAACCAGATCAAGCGTACCTCCTACGCTCAGACCTCCCAGGTCCGTGAGATCCGCCGCAAGATGACCGAGATCATGACCCGCGAGGCCCAGGGTGTCACCCTCAACCAGCTCGTTGCCAAGCTCATCCCCGAGGTCATTGGCCACGAGATCGAGAAGAGCTGCCAGGGCATCTTCCCTCTTCAGAACGTCCACATCCGCAAGGTCAAGTTGCTCAAGCAGCCCAAGTTCGACCTTGGTGCTTTGCTTGCCCTTCACGGTGAGGGTGTTACTGACGACACTGGCAAGAAGGTCTCCTCTGAGTTCAAGGAGCGTGTTCTTGAGTCTGTCTAAAAAAAGTAGTTCTTTAATATAAATATCGGCATGCTAGTTAATTTAAGTGTCAGCGTTACTATGATATCAGTAAGCTCGTGGCGCTCCTGGGACCGCCCTGTACACTAACAAGCCGATGCAAATCCCGGTACTCGTGTGGGAAACCATAGCGTCATACTGTGATTGCAATTTGCTCGATTACCTCGAGTTTTCCGAGATCTCGAGACCTGCATATACGGTGTTCACCAGCGACCATGTCTGGAGATCCATCACTCCGTACAATGTAGACCACGATCTTTATCAAGCGTTCCTCGATAGAATCCGAGACCTTTCTCCCGAGGAGCGGAGAACTCTGCAAAAGCTCTGGAGAGATGTGCCGTTAGACCATGATCTGACGGTAAGCGAATCCAGCAATCTCGACATCTGCCTGCCGGCATTGATCAGTGGAGACTGCAGCAATGTGCTCTTTGAGCCGGCACTCCACCACAGAGCATTTGTTCGGGCCGCAGTGCTCCAAAACGACCAGGTGTTTGAGTACGCTTCAGAGTTCCACAACGACTTTGAGATCGCCCTGAGTGCGGTCAAAAAGAATGCTGCCAACATATCCTTTGTATCGCCGTCGTTGAGACGGGACGATCGGCTAGTAGAGATAGTGGTGCAAACACACCCCGAAACGTTTTTTGACATTTACAATTCAAACAACGTCTGCACAAATATCGGGATCGCCATGAGCGTATTCACGAACCCAGAAACACCGTACTTGAAGGATTTTTCTTTCTCGAGTCTGGCAGAGCCGCTGCTCGACAACCTCGAGCTTGCGTTGGCACTCGTGAGCTACGACCGTACCGCATTCGGGCACCTATCGTGGAGACTCCAAGACAATCGTACCGTGGCCATTCGGGCTGCGAACGCACCAGGTGCCGGGCAGGTTCTGGCACATGCTTCACGGAGACTGCGAGACGACGAAGAGGTTGTGCGAGCCTGCGTAACGCAGCGGGGCGAGGAACTGCAGCATGCATCTGAGCGACTGCGAGGGAATGAGGAGATAATCAGGCTAGCCGCCGACAGCTCCTTGAAAGCATTGTTGTTCGTCGAGCCGGCAGTCCTGGCGAACCAAGAGCTGGTAAATAGCGCTCTGGCAAACACCCTGATGAAACTGCAAAACTACAACCAGTGGGAGCGGCCGTTCCCGCCGGAATTGTGCCAGGATCGCACATTTATGCTCCACGCGTTAGCGTTTGACGGCGACATACTGCGATGGGCTACACCTGAGATCAAGGACGACGCACAGATGGTGACCACGGCGCTGAGGTCCAGCTGGAAGGTCATACGGTTTGCGTCGGAGCGACTCAAGGACGACGAGGAGGTTGTGCAAGCGGCGTACGATCGTGATAGACGCACGCTGAGATACGTTTCTGATCGCATGCGCAATAGATTCGGCTATGACGAGTAACTATCTATATCTAAAGTTTTTGGACAAGGAGACTAGTGGCAGCACCACCGCCATTGCAAATAGCGGCAACACCGTACTCACCAGACTTGAGTTGGTGCAACAGGGTCACAAGGATGCGGGCGCCAGACGAGCCGACGGGGTGGCCCAGTGCGACGGCACCGCCGCGGGGGTTGACCTTGGCAGGATCGAGGCCGAGGAGCTTGTTGTTCGCGAGAGACACACCGGCGAACGCCTCGTTGATCTCCCACACGGCGACATCCTCCTTGGAGATGCCGGCCTTCTTGAGGAGCTTGGGGATGGCGAGCGAGGGGGCGATGGTGAAGTCGATGGGGTCGGTTGCGGCATCTGCAGAAGCGACGATCTTGGCGAGCACGGGGACACCAAGCTTTTTGGCGGTGTCGTCGCCGGCAACCACGATCGCTGCGGCGCCGTCGTTGAGGCTGCTGGCATTGGCAGCAGTGACGGTGCCCTGCTTGTCGAACGCGGGCCTCAGGCTCGCGATCTTGTCGAGCTTGATGGTGGAGGGCGCCTCGTCCTCGCTCACGGTCACGGTGCCCTTGCGGCTCTTGATCTCCACGGGGACGATCTCGTCCTTGAACAGGCCGTCAGCTTGGGCCTGTTGGGCCCGCTTGTACGACTCGACCGCGAACTTGTCCTGGTCCTCGCGGGTGATGCCCTCACGCTTGTTGGTGTTCTCGCAGCAGTTGCCCATGTGGATCTGGTCGTAAGGATCAGTGAGGGCGTCGCCAATAATCGAGTCCACGATCTTTCCACCGCCAAACTTGAGCTCGCGGTCGATGTAGAAGGGGCTCTTGGACATGGACTCGGTGCCACCGGCGAGAACAACGTCCTTCTCGCCAGACTTGATCTCCTGGGCGGCCAGAGCCACTGTTTTGAGGCCGGAAGCGCACACTTTGTTGACGGTCCAGGCCTCGGTTGACGACGGCAAACCGGCACCAATCGCGACCTGGCGAGCGGGGGCCTGGCCGACATTAGCCTGCAAAACCTGGCCGAAAATTACCTCCTCGACGTCGTCGGGCTTGATGTGGGCGCGGGCCACCGCCTCTTTAGCCGCGGTGACGCCGAGCTCGACGGCGCTCACCTTGCTCAGGGCGCCGCCAAAGTTTCCAATTGGGGTGCGCACAGCACTCAGAATGACTGCCTCTCGAAGGGCTCGAGACGAGGTAGAAAAACGGCGAAGCATACTGATCAATGCGGGGTACGTCTACTTAAGTACAACCCTAACCCTCGCCGAGGACCGCGAACATGTGGCTATTGGCGGGCATCGGGCTCGTGGTCGGCCCCAACCGGGAGCCTGGCGCTGGCTCGTTACCCCATGTCAGCGCCGGGTCGCGCCCGTGACTAAGTTCACGCGCGCCCCTCAGGTAATCGCCAGCGCTGGCGAGCTTATTTAATTACAACGCGACTGCCGACGCGTTCGGCAAACCCTGAAACCGAGCTGGCTAACCGAATTGGCCAAGTAGTTGCTTAGATACGTAGTTAATGCAGAGAGCCCGAGAAAAATATAAAGTTGGCGACCTGGCCGGGGCTCTCGACATCGTCGACGGCCAGGTCGCGATCCTGGCAATGCGGGGCAAGCAGCCCCAGCTGTTTGAGTTCCTCGAGCTCCAGGCCCTGCTCCTCGAGAAACTCGGCCGCCTCGACGGTGCTGCCAGATCGGCGGCTGCCCTCATAAAACTTAACTCCACTGACGCCAGAGGATATCTGCGGGCCGCCAGAGTGTGCGTGCTCGCCGAGCAGCCATCGAAAGCGGTGAAATTTTATAGAATGGGCCTCGCCAACGTCCCCAAGGACTGCTCGCTCTACCCCATGCTGCGGCGGCTCGAACGCCAGGTCTGTGCCAAAGCCCGCCAAAAGTGCCTTGATCCGTTCTCGCACCTGCCGCACGAGCTGCTGCTGATGGTGCTGGCGTTCGTCGTCGAGTCGGCCAAAGACCTCGCGAACCTCACCCTCGTCAGTCGAGCCTGGCACGCCCGCGTGTGCAGCGAGCCTCGGCTCTGGCAGACCCTCAGCTTCCCCGCAAAGTCACGGCCCCCGAGTGTCGACACGCTCGTCAAGTACATGAGGCGGGCCCAGTCGCAGGCGTGCTCTTTGGAGCTCCGCTGCCCGGTCATGCACCCCAAGAAGCTCGCTAGTGAGCTGCCTCGCAGCACGGTCGCGCTCTCCATCGTCCGCCCCGAGTTCCCAGCCTCGCTCGTGTACAACTTGCCATTCCTCTCCACCCTCAGGATATGCTCGAAGCAGGTAGACAAGGACCTCGTCCGCATCCTCACGAGCTTCCCGCAGTTGAGGCTCCTCGAGCTCCGGCAGAGCGGCCCTCCGCTCCTCGAAGCCACGGCATTGCCCAGCACCCTGCCGCCCCTAGAGTACCTGCGAATCCACGGCGTATCAGGAACACCCTGTCTAACAGAATCGCTGGTGGAGCAGCTCGTCTCCATCAAGACACTACGCTCGCTCTACCTGATGCACGCTGTCCATCAGTTTGCCGGCGAGCCGTTTCTCGTGCGCAACTCCACGACAGAATTCGGGTTCATGTCCTGCTCATACCAGTCTCTACCATGGGGAGTGTCTGAGCTCGCAATATCAGGACCTTTAGAAAGACTGGTCCTCAACCAGATAAGAATCGCTGCACCCGAGATGCCCGCTCAGATGCCAGTGCCGCTGCGGTACCTGGAACTCAAGATGACCGAGTTTGAGGGACTGGCTTTAGACGATGTGCTTTCTCGTTTCAACTGCGCATCAACCTTGGAAACCCTAGTGCTGCACAAATCGGTGCTGGAGCCGCTGGTGTCACCAAAAGCCTTGTATCTCCCAAACCTTAAGTCGCTTGAGCTCACCGCTGGTTGCGGCCTGATAGACAACACCATTGCCACCTGGATCGTCCAGTGCATGCCGGCTCTAGTGTCAATCAACATCAACGATACGAGTTCAGACCCGTACGCGGTCGCGCAGCTCGTCAAACTCTGCCCTCTTCTCAAACTAATTCGGTGCAGGGGGTGCTCCATGTCGCCTGAAACGGTGGGCTGGGTGCGCAAAAGCGGTGTCGTCATTAAGTTTATTTAAGTTCATTAACTGCATCTCTAGCTACTTTGTCAATAGCCCTGAATCGATCAGCGCCCATTTTTTGGCCACCATACCAGCGGTTCACAACAACTAAAATGTCCGTGGCATTGCGGTGCTTGAGCATGTTCAAAATTCGCTCCCCGGCGTTGCCCTCGCCGTTATTATTGGATCCTTCGGCGCCGCTACTTAGCCTGTATGCACTGATATGGTGGGTGGCATCCCTATGCTCGATTTTTAGCTCCTTCAGTAGCTTTTGGACCATTTCCAAGTCTCTAACTCGAATTGCCCGACCTATGAATCGCGATTTCTGCTGAATTAGAGGTGCGCTAACTCTCCATTGCATTCCAAAAGTAGCACATATCGCCACATGACGCCACGAAGCATTCAGTAGGTGCGTGCCAGTGCACGCTAGTGAAGTACTCTGATCCCGGCTCAGCGGTTACCAGCTCCGCCGATGCTGAGATGTTCATCCTATTTTGGGAACTAGTTAGGCTCGGCAACGTGCTGGCGAAAATTCCTCGTTGGCTGCCGCCAGACAGTACATAGTCTGCAACTAGTTCTTGTTTCTGTGCAATTGATAGCCGAGCCTCGTATTTGCTGACTGTTCTTTGGGGGAGCAGGTCAATGCTGTGGTTGACATGCGGCATGAACGACTCAACGTAGCCTTCTTTGGAGAGGGCCCAGATTCGCTCGCTGTTATCAGAGACTAAATCACAAATACCTCCAATTCGAGACCGCTGCTGGAACGAGACTTTGCCCACGGAGCGGGTGACCTTCCTGAGGTCCCAGAATTTCACCGCAGCCTCGTTGCTTGAACAACTTCCCAACATGTGCTCCCCGCTCCGAGCAACCGCATTGACGCTTCGATGGGGCAGACCACGTTTCTTGTCTGCGTGCGCACCGCGTATTCTCTTGACTGGCTCGCCAGCGACGCGGGTGTCAAATACATAAATATTTCCAGTTGAGGTGCACGAAACGAGTTGGTGGTCTCTGACGTCAACTTTGAGAAAATTCAGGTCATCCTGGACTCCGAATTCTCGCACAACTCTCTCAGAGCTGAGGTCGTAGCTTTTGGTGCCCGTGTGGCAGTTGAAAGCAGCTGCGTAGAGGGTCTCTCCGTCCATCATTGTGCCGTGTATAGACACCTGGGGCTCTTCGAACAGTTTTAAAGACCTCACAAGCTCCTTGTCCTTGGTATTTACAAGCTCAACTTTTCCGTTTACGAGCCCCAGGGCCAAAATGTCCACATTTGCTGAACTCGCCATGCTGCTAATGTAGTCGTCCACGAGAATCGGAACTGTCTCCTGAAAATCCTCCAGCTCTCGTATGAGAAAGTCTGGGCGGTCGAATCGTTGTGTGTGGCTATCAAACTGGGCCTGCGACGGGCCGACGTATTTTACAGTGTGCACCGGACGCGGCTTTTTCGGGGCATACGACTCGTCGTTACTGGCCGGTGGAGTCAGGACATCAACTGTGCGTTTCTGAGGGAGCCTGTTCTGGATATCCTTGCCAAACCACCGATCCAAGGTCATATAGTCACGAACACGACGCGTAGCTAATTAATCTGCAGAATTCACGTGATCTACACGTGACCCTGGGAGCTAGCCTATCCCGAGCGCTCCGTTCTATGCTTTAATCTATCTAGCCATTCCTCGTAAATATACACTATATACATTTTAGTGAGATCTGCTCAAGACTTTGTCAGTGAGAGATCGCAAAGCGTCCAGAGCTTCACTGTCCGGTAAGGTGCTCAAATGCTCGAGTGCTTGGTCGTGGTAATGCTTGGCGAGCTTTCTGGTCTGTGCCACGCCATCAGCCTTGGAAACCAGCTCACGAGCTCTTTCAACATCTCCCGGAGCCTTGAATTGACGCTTGATCATGTCACCTAGCTCGGGATACTTCTCCCAGGCGTAAAGAACAGGTGCAGTAGCCAGTCCGAGTTTCAGATCAGCACCACTAGGCTTGCCCAGAGTTTGTTCCGCAATAGTGTAGTCGAGCATGTCGTCAACGATCTGGAAACAAAGACCCAGACTACGACCAAACTGGTATGTTGACTCGACGACAGAATCGTCGCAGCTGGCGAGCACAGCAGTGGCACGGCATGATTTCGACATCAGGCTCGCTGTCTTGAGGTAGGTCTTGTGAATGTAGTACTGGAAAGATGCACGGTGCGCTTCTGCGTTGGAAGAGTCTGCAGTGTTTTTCAGTTGCATGAACTCACCCTCCACCAAGTTGGCGATGGTTGTAGACAGCAACTCGATGACCTCGGCATTGCGAAGACGGGCAATTGCAACAGATGCACGGCCCAGCAGGAAATCACCAGCCAAAATCGCCATTTTATTACTGAAGGCGACGTTTCCAGAGGGCATGGACCGGCGAGTCTCGCTATTATCAATGACGTCGTCGTGCAAGAGACTGGCGGTGTGAATCATCTCCACGATCTCGGCCAGTCGACGCTGCTTGGGCAACACTCCGTTCACTTCGGACTCGAAAGTATTCTGGGGACGACTCAAGGGGTTGAGGACCAGATCAGGGTTGATGCCGTTGAGGATTGCTAGTGGGCTCAGGGGGTCATTGATACCGTCTGCCATGGGGTTTGGCCGCACATCCCCGGTGTCAATAGGGCGAGTGCGGTCCTGGAGAGGGATACTGCTCAATGCCTTGGACAGGAGCAGCACTATGAGGGGCCGAATATGCTTTCCTTGGCTTTGAAAGTAATATGAACTCACCTTGTTGAGCGTTGGGTGATTCGAGCCAATAAGACTAGCGATGTTCTTCCCAAGAGTGGACATTTCGTTGCTCACAATGCTGAACGGGTCATTTAGAGGTTTCTTGGGTGCAACCAGCTCTGTAGCTCGCTCAATCTCCTGAGTCAGGGGGTCCTTGGGACCCATCATACGGATAGCCTTCGAGATAATTGATGCAAAATGGCGGGTCTCCACGAAAGAAGCACCACGGAGCCTGCTAACTCGGCTCACAGCTCGGTGCAGGGTCGTAGAGTTCTGCATGATCCTTACAGGGTGCTGACAAAAATGAAAATCTATATTTCCACATCAGGCAAGGCCATAAATATCCAAATAATATCTAGTTTCGAGAATTTTGCTTTAGATTTGTTTCTCGTGCGGTTTCCACTACCTGCTCCGCCCCTCGTAATTTTCTGACATATACCTCCCCATTATGGAGTACGTATGGGCCGGTTTCAACCGAGTACTTAGCACTATTCTCCAAGTAGGGGATGTTCCTGAGCACATAGGTTTTGTGATGGATGGAAATAGGCGGTTTGCTCGAAAACGGGAACAGGAAACCAAGGAGGGACACAACGCTGGGTATGGGGCGTTAAGAGATATCCTGGACTTTGCCTACCGAGTTGGAGTTAAGGAGGTCACAGTTTATGCATTTAGCATTGAAAATTTCAAACGGCCTGCCAGGGAGGTCGACGGACTGATGGACTTGGCTCGTACTCGGCTGCTGCAGTTGTGCGACCACGGTGATCTAGCGCAAAGATACGGGGCTCAAATACGAATTGTTGGCGACGTATCACGACTACCCAAAGACGTACAAGATGTCTGCAAAAGAGTAGAAACTCTTACTGCCAAAAACGACGAGTGCAGGCTGAATATTTGCATGCCGTATACGTCAAGAGATGACCTGGCTCATGCCATGCGAAAAATATCAGAGACTCAGCCTGAAAAGATTAATGCAGACATTATTTCACAAAATTTGTACACGGCAGGGATACGGCCGCTGGATCTGCTGATTAGGACTTCTGGCACTAATAGGCTGAGTGATTTCTTGCTCTGGGAGATCCAAGATTATCCCGAGACCACTGTGGAATTTTGCGACGTTTTATGGCCCCAGTATTCGCCGTGGCACCTATTTAAGTCGATACTAAGGTGGAATGTTTTGAACAAGACCGAACAGACCACAGAGTAGTTTGACATCAAAAGTTCTTTCATTAAAGATAATTGACTAACATTAATAAATAATCCAAATGGAGTCGGGGCACTGCCCCGTTAGAAGAGGCAGTGCTTTGGGCAGTCTCGACTGCATCTGAGCTCCTGGAAGTGACAGACAAACTCAGGGTATCGTCTCTCTGAGCAGCCGTGGGTGAGTGCGTGGTATACTCAGACTTGAATTGTGTGAGACTGTAGTACGAAGCCGACGATCCAGGTATAGTGGTGACGCTAGACACGTCTTTTTCCGTAGCATAGTTCGCTTCTGCGAGACCTATTTGTGAGTTCTCGAGATCATATACGACGTACATTCCCCTGAGAAATGAGCCACCGAGCACGTTGAGCGCCTGCTCCTCGGGTTCCTCTGATATAGGGATAATGCCGAATGCGCAGATCTCCTCGCCGTCCTGAACCCACATGGACCCATCATCGAGGTCCCAAGGGACAAGAAACTCTTGAAGCGGTATGGAGATCTGTACCCCGCTAAAATTGAGCCCAATACGGGTGCTGTTGGTGGAACATGTGACTGCGTACAACCCGGGGTTTTCGACCCACCAAGCATTCAACGAGAGCACGAACGGCTCAATTAGCTTTCTCGGAAGATACGAGTACGTGGTGCCACTATCGAGCATCACTGGGAGTGAGCACTCGACCATAGTTTGTCCGTCGAGTTCCATACTGGAGAGCATCACCTTGAAATGTGTGTCGCTAACCACAGGAACTATCCCAAGGGTACCATTGTACTTTGCCGTATCTATACCTCCAAAAAGCAAAGCCCCCTCCGAGGATTCGCGGCTGTTCAGCCACAGCGAGTAGAGAAGCGAGGAAATGTGACCCTGAGATTTCAGCTGCATTGGAAAGTTCTCATAGAGAAAATCACGAGTGTTGGCCTCGCCGAGCTGGGGCCCAATTCCAAACACACCACTAGAAATGGTGGCTGAGGTTCCAACTGCAAAGTTGACCCCCGTGAGTTCATAGTTTCCAGCCACAACACTATCCTGCCCGTATATTCCGTTGACCATGCTTCCATCCCCATAGCTGAGGGCGAACGTCGTGTTGTTCGTAGACCATGTCGACCCTCGCTCGTACATGTAGCCGTAGTTGCAAACTATCCTGTCCTCTGATGGGATGTCGCTTTGACTGTTTTTGCAATACGGATTCGACGAGTCCATCACCCACAAGTCGGAGCTACCAGTGTCGACGATAACGGTGACATTCTGGCCGCCTATTTCGAGAGTCGTCTGATAGCTCGAGGCTTTTCGGTGAAGAACTACCTCTCGTTTGTCCACTCTCGGCGAGTACAAGGGCATGTGCACGAGGGCATGCACCAGACCCAGCAGCCAAGCCGATGTGATGAGCATGAACCGAGACGGCACGCAAAAGAGTATGACTACTCCAGCAACCGAGACTTATAGTTGATCTACGCACTTGGGCATTTAATTATGTAGACAGAATATATTTATATTTACAACACAATAGCGTCGTATTTTTGCTTGAACCACTTGATGGTATCCTCCTTGGTGAGCTTGTGCTGGGTGCCGACCTTGGCCTTCTGGATCTTGCGGCGGGCGACGCGGTAACCAGCGCGGCCGCAGACGACGTAGAAGTCCATACCATAAATACCGATATTAGGGTCGTACTTGATGCCGAGGTCGATGTGCTCGTTGATACCAAAGCCAAAGTTACCGGTCTCGGAGAAGTTCTTGTCCTGGAGCTCGTACTCCTTGACCTTGAGGCCACGCTCGAGGATCTCCTCAGCCTTGGGACCACGGACGGTGACGTGGACGGAGATCTTCTCGTTACGACGGATGCTGAAGGTACGGACGGTGTAGCGGGCCTTGGAGTAGACGGGGGTCTGACCAGAGAGCTGCTCAAGCACCTTGGCGGCACGAGTGAGCTTGTCACCGGACTCACCGACACAAATGTTGAGAACAAGCTTCTCGATCTTAACCTCCCGCATGGGGTTTTGGGACTTCTTGTCGGACATTGTGGATAACTTTGGACAGCGGCGGTGAAATGTTTGGGTGCGTGCCTGAGTGTCGCGGGTTGAGCCCTAGCTGGTGAGTCAGCGGGCTGGCGTGGCGTGAGTCAGCGTGCAGGTGCCAGGAGAACAAGCTTGCGGCGGACCGCCACACGTCGGCGCCTCGCCGGTCGCCACCCCAAGGTGGGTGATGCCCAGGCTGAAAATTGGTTGCTGGCAGGGCAGGCGGGCGGACTACAATGCGGGGTAGAATCCGGAGGCAAAAACATCCCAGTGCTCCCGCTCCGCATATGCCGGTGCCAGCGTTTACGCCTCTCCGATTCGGTGCATTCTGCCGCTACTTTTCACATAGCTACCCCTAGCGATCATGCATACAGACGCATCTCATCTGCAGGAGGTGTCTTGCAGCCACTAGCTCAAGTTATATACAGCTCACCACTCGCTGTGTCCCAACATGCAACCCACTGAAGTGCTGACTCTCAAGCAAGTGCTCATGAGCATCCAAGCTACCCACCGGGGTACTACATCGTCGCTAATGTCTAACCGGCGGTTTGACGACATCAAGGCCAGCACCTAGTGCTCATTCGCCTGGTATTTATTCTTTCCTTAATGTATTCTAGAGTGTTAGTGCTTAGTAGTGTAATCTTGATATTCAGAGCTGCAATTCCTGATATTCAACTAGTTTGTGGCAGACTGGCTGGTGTATTGCTAGTCGGTGACAAGTCGGTGACGCGTTTGTGGGCTTTGAGCTACCACTGGCATGCAGACGATTAAGCTAAGTACCTATCTATTTGGACTCCTCGGCGGGCTTGGACTCCTCCTTGGTGCCGGTGTGGTCCTTGTTGATCTCCTGGGCCTTCTCGAACTCGTCCTTGAACTTTTCAGCGTTCTCCTTGTTGCCGAACCGGATCGCCAGCAGCTGGGCCTCGGGCTTGCCCTCGCTGACGTCGTTGTAGACGTTGTAGACCCACGACCGGTCCGAGCCGATGTTGGGCTTGAGGGTGTAGTCGGGATGCACAAAGTGGTTGGCGCAGATCTTGAGGGTCTTGTCGCGACGCATCACGATGCGGACCTTCTTGGTGACCTTGTGCTGGAGGAACTTCACGTCGCCGGTGCCGCGCTCCTTCCACTCTTTGAGCTCCGAGTCGAAGCGGTACAGCTTGGCGCGGATCTTGAACAGCACGTCCTCGTCCTCCTCGTTAGTTTTGGTCTCGACCTGGTCGAGCTTGACAATGGGCTCGAAATGGGCGTCGCTCTCCTCCTCGGGGGCCTTGTCGTCGTCCTCCTTAGGCTCGGCGTCCTCCTTCTTGTCCTTCTTGCCGCCAAACATGGCGAACACCGACTCGGTCTTCTTCTCGGGCGCAGCCTCGGGTTTGGCGCCAGCGTCGGCGGGCTTGACTGGGTTTTCACTCATGTTATGAGGAACGATCCCGCCCACTTAGCTAAGCTGTGTGGCCACGGGTTACTAAGACTCCAGCCAGTGGCATTAGCTAAGTGATCCTCAGTACGCGCACCCATTAGCTAATTGATCCTCCAGGACCGTATTAGCTAATTGTGTCTCCTCCACTCCTGACATCAACATCCACCGCATTAGCTAACCCTCCCATGGACTCGATCGTCGAAAAGTACAGCTCGCGCCAGCATGCCCCGGCCGAGCTCGAGTTCGGCGACTTTGCGCTCCCCGCCGCGGACAACCCCGCCGCGTTCCTCCGCGCCCACACTGACGACGCCCGCAACCCGGACGCCCGCATCAAAATCCAGCACGGCACAACGACCCTCTCATTCATCTACGAGGGCGGAATCGTCGTCTGCGTCGACAGCCGGGCGTCGGCAGGGTCCTGGATCGCCTCCCAGAGCGTCAAGAAGGTGCTCGAGATCAACTCGTACCTGCTGGGGACCATGGCCGGCGGCGCCGCAGACTGCCAGTTCTGGCAGCGGTGGCTCGGCTCGCAGTGCCGGCTGTACGAATTGCGCAACAAGGAGCGCATCTCGGTGAGCTCGGCCTCCAAGATCCTCGCCAACGTCATGTACCAGTACAAGGGCTCGGGGCTCAGCATGGGCACCATGATCTGCGGCTACACCAAGTTCGACAAGCCCGAAATCTACTACGTCGACTCGGACGGCTCCCGCGTGCCGGGCTCGCTGTTCTGCGTCGGGTCGGGGCAGACGTTTGCGTACGGCGTCCTCGACGAGGGGTACCGGTGGGACATGACCCAGGAAGAAGCGCTGGCGCTTGGCAAACGGGCCATTCTCGGGGCCACCCACCGCGACGCCTACTCGGGAGGCTCAGTCAACGTCTTCCATATGACCCCAGCCGGCTGGACCTACCATGGAAACTACGACGTGGGCGAGGCCATCTGGCTCGCCAAGGAACAGGAGGGCTCTTTCAATAATATCGTCACCTAGTCTGTAGATCAATTCACTCCATCGGTTGGCGAGTTTGGTCATTGGGAGAGATTAGGCATGTTTAGCGCAGTTCTCAGTTAGGATGTCCAGCGGTTTAGCGTAGCTCCACGACGGTATTCGTACACCAATTACTATCTATATACGATAGCCTACCTACAGTTGGCGGTTTCGTCTCGTTTAGGAGACTCACCTAGGGATGTCCACGTTTAGCATAGTTCTCAACTAGGCATGTCCACGTTCAGCGTAGTTCCACAACGGTATTCGTACACCAATTAGTATCTATATATACGATAGCCTACAAACTCAGATCCTTGAATGCGGCGGTCACAGCGTCCACGGCGTCGTCCACCTTGGAAACCTCAGAGCCTACGCCCTGGACGGTCTGGCCCTTGCCACCAGCGCGGCCGCCAATGATGTCGGCGACTTTCTTGCCCAAATCGCTAGCCTGCAGCTTGGACCCGTCCTCAATGTAGCACCCGTGCGCAACCTTGTCCCCGTCAACGGTAAACAGGTACACAGACTTCTTGTGCTTCCTGGCGTAGTTGATCCCCTCGCCAATCGCCTTAGGGTTGGCTCCGTCCACTCGGATCACAGCGTACGGTGCGTCCTTGTGCTCCTCAAAGTACTTGGCAACCGCATCAGTGACCTTCTTGGCCGCAGCCTTTTGGGCGGCCTTGACCTGCTCCGTCACCTTCTTCTGCAGCTTGGCGTAGCGGTCGTTGAGCCCTGCCTTATGCAGCACCGACACGCTCAAAACCTTGAGGTCGGCGCCAATCTTCTTGGAGGCCGCCTCTGCTCCAGGGTCCGCGGTCTCCACCAGGTGCTCAAACTCGTCGAGACGCTGGGTGAACTGCTGCGCAACCCGCTGAACGTCATATGCATCTGTGCCACTGACCGCGACAATGCGTCGGATACCCTTGGCAATGCCGCTCTCCTCAATGATCACGAGCTCGCGGATCTCGCCAGTCTTGTTGACATGAGTACCACCGCAGAACTCAATGCTGTACTGCTCCCACTTCTTGTTGGTGGGATCCTTGACCATCTCGTCTACCGAGGCGCCAACAGACACCACCCGCACGGGATCAGGATAAGTCTCGCCGAATACTGCCCGTACTCCGGCAATTTGTTTGGCCAAGTCGAGAGGAACAACCTTGGTGAACACAGACTGGTTGTCCTTGATGTACTTGGAGCAGATTTTCTCAATCTGATCGAGCTCAGGGATGGTCACGCCCTGCTTGTGGCTAAAGTCGAATCGTAGCCTGTCTGCAGCGACGAGAGAGCCTTTCTGATCAACAGAGTCTCCCAGAACCTCACGCAACCCGTAGTTCAGAACGTGGGTGCCGGTGTGGTTGTTCTTGAGCGCAAACCGTCTCTTGGCATCAGGACCGACAACCACCTTGTCACCGACCTTGAGGGTGCCGTATCCGATGCGGCCAGTATGGAGAACATAACCTGCATAGCTCTGTACGTTCTCAACATTAAACTCAGCCTCACCGTCAATGACGATCTTACCGGTGTCGTACTCCTGGCCACCGCTTTCCGCGTACATGTTGGTCTCGTCTAGCAAAATTCCAATCTGGCCGTCCTGGGTAGAGTCGACAAAGCCGTCCTTGGTATAAATTGCAAGAATCTTGGCGTCTAGATCCTGATTCTTGTACTTGTGCTCATCCTCGGTCGCGGGAACGTTCTTCTTTTGTAACTCAGAGATGCTGTGCACGTCGAGCTTGAGCAACGCCTCGCCCTTGTCGGACTTTTGGCCCTTGGAAGCCTCCTTCGACGCCTGGCGAGCAGCTTCGAACTCGGCTTCATCAATCTCCAGGCCCGCCTCCTCGGCCATGATCTGCGTCAAGTCGACGGGGAAGCCATAGGTGTCGTACAAGCGCCACACGTCGCGGCCATTAAGCTTCTTCTGGCCCTTCTCCTTGGCCGCGGCGGCGTACTGCTCGAACAGTCTCTCGCCACGATCCAGAGTGCGGCTGAAAGACTCCTCCTCTTCGTTGAGGATCTCAAACACGTTCTCCTGGTTCTTTGCGATCTCAGGGAACAGCTCAGAGTTCTGCGCAATCACAACTGGAGCAAGCGTGCTGAAAAAGGTTCCAATGGGGACGTTGAACTTCTTGCGGGCATAGCGGGCACCACGACGCAGAATACGGCGCAGCACGTAGCCACGACCATCGTTGTTCGGAACTCCGCCATCGGCAAGCGCGAATGTCAGGGTGCGGACGTGGTCGGCGATAACTCGATATGCGGTATCGATGCCGTCCTTGTCCTCGTCGCCAAACTTGCCCTCGTAGGGGCGGGCACCGGTCATCTCCTGGATCTTGTCAAAAATGGGACCGAAAATGTCGGTGTCGTAGTTGGAACGCTTATCCTGCAAGACTGACACCAATCGCTCAAAGCCCATACCGGTGTCGACATGCTGGGCAGGAAGGGGACGGAGGGATCCGTCAGCCTCACGGTTGTACTGGATGAAAACTAGGTTCCAGATCTCGAGAACATCAGGGTCGTCCTGGTTCACCAAGTCTGCGGCGTTGCGGCCGCCGATACGGTCGTAGTGGATCTCAGAGCACGGACCGCAGGGGCCCTGGTCACCCATCTCCCAGAAGTTATCCTTGTAGGAACCGATAATGATGTGGTCCTCGGGCACGCCGACGTCGAGCCAGTACTGCTTGGCCTCCAGATCAGGCTTGAGGTCGCCATGACCACCGAAATAGGTCACATAGAGGCGGTCGGGGTCGAGGCCGTACACCTTGGTCAAAAGCTCCCAGGACATCTCGATGATTTCCTTCTTAAAGTAGTCGCCGAACGACCAATTGCCGAGCATTTCGAAAAAAGTGTGGTGGTACGAATCGCGGCCCACATCCTCCAGATCGTTGTGCTTGCCACCGGCACGGATGCATTTTTGCGAGTTAACCGCACGTTTGAGGTTCGCAAACGGCGATCCGGGGGCAACAGTGCCCAGAAAGATCGGTTTGTACTGGTTCATACCAGCATTCGCAAACAGTAGCGTCGGATCGTCGTACGGAATAACAGAGCTGGACGGCACAAAGTCGTGCTGCCGGTCCTTGAAGTAATCAAGGAACGTTTGTCTAACCTTTGGAGCAGTCCAAGTAGACATTAATGAAGAGGAAAGACTCACGAGGGGGTTAGGGGTCTTAATTAGGGACCGCCGACTGATGAGGCACGAATGGCCAAACTGCCGGCAGACAAGCCCGCGGGGACACCAGGCTCTGAAACAAGGGGCACCAGCCATAACCTAGAGTGTTTGCCGTCTACAGTTGTACCTGGCCGGGGGATCGAATGCTGAAAGGGCGAGGTGTATTATGTAATGTGGTGATGAAAAATTCGGTCGCCGCCACAGGTTGATTGCGATGGACGCAGCATTGAGAAGCGAGATTGAGCTCGTGCACCTGATCTACGTGAAGTTCAGGAACGCCCAGCGCACGCAGACGTGGTGGAAATACTTTAGCATATTCCACCGTCGGCTCATGCAGATGTACGCTCGCAACCGAATCGACCCCACAATTGCGACTTTTCTCGTCAGGCGGCTCATTCCCACCGCATACCGGCAGTACAACAGCATGCTGGCCCAGGCTGCGTACCTGAACCTGCCAATTGCACTCATCGCCGTCACTGCGAAGGTGTATGATCTGCTCGCCCCCAGTGCGAAGCCGCAAAAAAAGGCCCCGAAAGTATCTCAAGCTGTAGCAGACGCAGAAGAGGACCTTGGAGAAGCAATTGCGATCGAGGATCTGGAGATGGAGGTGCCCAAACCGAAACCCAAGAAGCACAAGCGGCCAAAGCCCGACAAACCCAAGAAAAAGAAGCGAGACGCCATTGATGAGATCTTTGGCTGAGCATGAATACCTATTTATTTATTTAATCGTTCAGACGCATTCACAAATAATAATTACTAGTTCAAGACGGCCTCGAGCTCGTCGCACAGCGTGTTGCAGTTCTTTGTGTACAGTAGAGGCATGAGCCTGAGAACCTGGTAGCGGATCTGTTCCTGCCCGTTGTAGGACTCGAGACGTCCCTTGATTTTGAAAAAGTACTCGTTTCCCTTGGGCCGGTCTAGAATCTCGTTCACCTTCTCCTCATTACCATCCTCCTTCTCGCGAGCAACCTCTGAAGCGGGCACCCCGAGCATCTCTGTTGCAACCTCGTCGAAGCACGACAGCCTTAGGCCGTTGCTGGCCACTGCGTCGTCGACGGTGAAGGCTAGAATGTAGCGATAGTTTGGCTCGGGGAACGACTGATTGCACGAGTCGCACCGCCAGTCTCCGTTGGTGTCCTGGTTGACTTTCTTTTGGCAGTGGCCCGAAGCGCACGCCGCATAGTACAGCGGGCGACTGAACACGTTTGTCACAGTAGCCTTGATGGTGTAGTAGGACTCTGTGTCGTTCGCCTCCTCAATCTGCTTGATCGTGTGCACCTCCATGGGTTTTCTTTTTCTCTCGCCGTTCTGCTCGCCGGCGTCGTCAGACGCAACTTTCTTGAAGCTGATGGCTCCGTTGGACGCATCGTACCATCCTTTGGCGTAGCCCGCCTCTCTGACCAGGGGATTGAGGGTGATTACTGACGTTCTCATCGTCGAGAGCTGCTTCTGATTCATGAACTCGCCCACGCGAGCGGCCTTGATAGCGATGGGGTCGCCGACGTTGCCGTTAAAGTCCTCGGCCTCCTTGTTCCACAGCGTGACGGTGATTGATGTCTCGGACTTGTCGCCGACCTGGATCTCGCGCTTGTCGAACGCCACGCCGCTCCTCGAGGTGATCTTGCGCAGCTCGTCGATAAAGGTGATGATGCCGCACACGTCGACTGTCGAGTCCTTGGTGCGGGAGGCGATCTCGTTAATGGGAACGAAGCTGTACTGGACCTCGGGCACGCTCTTGTCATCTGCGACCGGCGTCAGCTGCGTCTCCTTGTTGAGGAAGATCTCGAAATCATTGTTCAGGTTTGAGAATTTCTTGTTTGCGGCCTGAATCTTGACGTTCGAGACGACGTAGAGCTGCCCGTTCTGCAGCTTCTCATAGAACTGGTCGACCTGGTCGTTGAACGCAGTGGCCTTGATCTCGCCGCTCTCGTCCACGAACGTGACCGAAAACAGCTTGCCCTCGCGGCCGTTGCGGCTGAACTCCTTGATGGGGCTCTTGTTCATGCAGCGGCCCCTGAACTCGAACTTCTCGATGAACGGGCTCAGGTCGCTGATGAGCGTGTACTTTGGGGTCTGCCCAGTCGGTGCGGCAGCGTAGTCGGACGCAGAATTGCGAGGAGTCGCCTCGTTTGGGCGGGGCGGGCGAGGCTCGTGCACTTTGGGGTCCAGCGGCAGGTTGTGCTCGGTGCGAATCTTGATGTAGATCTCGGCAGTCATTTTCTGGTTCTCCTTGACGGGGAACACGCCGCGAGGCTCGAATTTCGTAAAGTGCAAGTACGGGCGGCCGCCGGTCGCGAGGCGAATCGTCCAGTTTTGGAGCTCAATTAGCTCACCAGCATTAAACAGCTGCAGCGACGCGCCGGGGCCGCCGTAGATCGCCGGCATTGAGTATTCGCCGTCGGTTAGCACGAACCGGATGTTGGTGCTCCCGTTGAGCTCCTGGTAGCGGAACGGATCCCTGCACTGGAGGGAGATGTTCCCAAACTTCTCGGGGGCGGTCTCGAGTTGAGGGTGCGCCACTAGCTTGGCCAAGATTGGTTGAAGATCCATTAGCAAGTAACGCGTCGGGTTCGTGTCGTAATTAGGTTAATAATCGCTATTGTGGCGCCGGTGGCGGAGGGGCGCCGGCTAGATACGGTAGAATTACTTGAATGAAGCCTTGCCGAGCTCGTAGGCGTAGCCCAGAGTCAGCTTGGCATGCTGCAGCATGTGGTCAAAGTCCAGGAGGTCGACCTTGTCCCGGGTCGAGTGGATGAACTTGTTACTGACGTCGAACGCACTCTCAATCACAAACGCACTGGGGTAGCCGTATTTCGAGGCGCTGGCGTGGTCCGAGCACGCGTACCCGCAGGTGGTCTCGACGTACGGGATGGTGCAGTACTCGTCCACGACCCGCTTGATGAAGTTGGTGAGGCCCTCGTCAACGTAGTCGACGATGACGCCCAGCGAGTCCTCGCCGCCGTCCTCGGTGCTGCCTGCGCTGTAGCCGGTCATGTCCTGCTGGAGCATCGCCTGGACGTCCACGTGCTGTGCTGAGTAGTTGGAGAAGATGTCCTGCGAGCCCAGCAGCCCCAGCTCCTCGTTCGAGTACCAGTGGAACTCGAGGGAGTTGTCGGGGACGTAGCCCGACTCCACCAGGACTCGGAACACCTCGAGGATCGTCATCGAGCCGCTGCCGTCGTCGTCGGCCCCGGGAGCAGGGAGGATGTTGGGCAGAATCAGGTTGATCGAGTCCTGATGGGCCCCGACGACCACGACCTTCTCTGGTGTCTTGGACCCCTCAAAGTGCGCAATCAAACTCTTCTGCTTCCAGCTGTGGTCGAAAAGCTTGACAGTGATGTCGTCCCGCACCGCTGCGATGTCGGAAACGTGCTGGTAGAGCCACAGCGAGCTGTTGAGCCCGTAGTCGCTCTTGGCGTAGCGGGTGTGGAACGACGAGAACTCGGTCAGCGAGTCCTCGAGGTTGGCCTTGCTGAGATTGCGGGCCAATTCGTGCACAGAGTCGCCGTGGGTGAGTTTTTTAGGAAACTCGACTTTTTTAGCAATCAGGTAAGGAGCCTCGCGGTGGTCGGTGATGTCAAAGAACTTCTCGCCGTTCCTCTTGGCCTCCAAAACTCCCAATTCAGTTACCCATTGCCGGCTTCCGTCCGCAAACTCCAAGAGTCGGGACCCGGCGGGCTGAGCGTCGTCCAGGAACGAATGCAGACCGACCCAGCCGAGAGCTGTGATAAAGGGGTTAAACGCACTAACCCCGACGGCAATTGTTAGCAACAGTGAGAACTGCATGATCAAGAAAGTCAGCAGCGGATTCCTTAAGTGGGATTCGTAGGGTTAGGGCGGCATAGGGCCAGCACAGCCGGTTCGAATCTGGTGGTCGGGCAATCCATTGGATCTGCGCATTGAGCCCAAAAGTACCGGCGTGGAGACTCAGAATGGCAATTGGCGGGTACGAGCAGCACCGCGGTGCAATTCCTCAATCGGGCTGCAAATGGCGGGCTGCTCTGCCCTATGCGGTCTCTGACCCGCCACGCTGAGCGACGTGCTCGCTTTTTTTTTTCTTGACATACTGCTTACGTATGGATTCATTCAAGCAAGTTTATCTGGCAATTGATCAAGGACCGTGCTCGAGTCATATCGCGCAGGCGACACGTGGGGGTCTTAACCAATAGCACCCCTCAGATTCGCTAGCGAGCCTATTACGAAGCCACGCCATCGGTAGACCGAGAATCCTTTATATCGGCGCTCCAGGCCAATTCGTAAACACGCCGCCTTTATTTAGCGCATAATTAGTAGACCGGCGCCAGCCAGCCCGATTAGCTCTTGGGGACAATCGCGCATTCCTTGGCTGCATGCCACCGGCCACGATAAACACATGATCACTAAGCCCGGCGGCCTCGCATAAGCGACCGCTGTTTCCCTAACCCTATCGGGAGGTTTTCGGCGTGCGTGCAGGTGTCTAAGAAATTCTCGCACATCATGCACGCGTTGGCGAGTCGAGTCGGAGGCGTTGCCCTGGCACCGGAGGTGTCGTGTGAGCATCTTAACGGCGTGATCATCGGGGACGGCCTCAATGCCGTCCACGGTACGGCAATTGCTCAAATTTTGGGCGAAGGCTGTGAGGAATTAGTTAAGGTAAGTGTTCAACTACATCAGTAGGATATAAATAAGGAAAATCGTGCGAAAACCGTCATTTACAAGTATTTGGTGAAGAGCTCGTCGTCAAGCCATCCCACACGCTCGAAGGCACCAAACAAGCGGGATGCTTTATTAACGTCAATACGGCAAGCCTTCTGACTGTCAGTACGGCGGAACGCAAGACCCTGTCTCATACGGTGAACTTTTTCGGCAAACAGTCTGCGTTTCGAGTCAAGGTAAACGTCGGCTGGCAGTCTCAAAACACTAGCCAGGTGAACTTCAGCGGGGTGGAGCAAATGCACGTCAGAATCATTACTGAGGTCCATGGGGGCACCCTTCCACTCAGCTCTTAGCGACTTGCCGGGGGGCAGCAGAGAGGTAGGGGGGCTGAAGTCCTCGATTTGAGCAATGTTCAAGTCGTGGACTCTAGATGTGTTGGGGCCAGGGCTGGCCCGCTTCTTGGCGGGACGCTTGGGGCTCTTGGAGTCCTCGCTCTCGCTGAACTCACGAGGGCTGGCAATGCCGGCGTCGCCAGTGGTATTGTCTGTCTCGCTGCTGTATCCCCGACGAGCACGGATGGGACGCTGCTTGCGGCGAGAACGAAGATCATTGGGACTCTCCACATAGATATAATTAGACCATGTGCTCTTCTGAATGGGATAGAGTCTCAAAAGGTTGCGCTCCCGCTCGTAATACTTGACGGGATCAGCCAAAAGTGATTTCCAGCAGGTAACCATCTTGCCGCTCTTGCGGTTGATGGGACGCTTGTCGCCGGCGTCGTCAACCCCTGGGGACGGAGAATTGGTGGAGACGGGCGAGGGTCTGCTGTCGTTCGCCTGTGCGAGCTTGCAATGCTGTAACGATAAGAGATCAGGATAAGGACTTAGAGGTGGAGATAGCATAGAAACTGCGCTGTCGTTAACTTGTCTATGGGCGGTCATAGTCATCATAGCTAGCTCTGGTTAGTGGTAGATCAATTGAGTCAATGCCTTGTTTCCAACAAGAGTATGTCTGCATCGGACCCATCAGCTTCTTATATATCTAACCCTAGGCAGATTTTTCATGCATTGATACACCGCAGCCGCAGATTTTTCACGCGTGCATATGCGTGCTTTATGTCAGCATTGTTATCTGCAATTCACGGTGCGACAACTTCTTATCCAGGGGTCAATGATAAAGAGAGAGGGTACAATTAATTCTTTTGCTGCTGCTAGTATCATATCACCCAGTCGAGTCCAGTCAATGCGTTGAATTAATCTAATTCCGACTCGTCGCAAAAATTTTTCTCGCTATGCGTCTCCTGCGGATAGTCCACAAGGGCAGCTTTGTCACCCAAGCCTTGCAGAGGCGAAAGTTTTTCTATGCAGCGATCAAAGGCAGCTCTCAAAGAAGGAATTGACGCGAACGGGCACTACCATAAAAGGCATTGATATCTTAAATGTCTATCTGTCGAAACCCTCACCAATTATCCCTTGAAATTGGTCGGATATAAGGTTTTCGAAAATTTTTCATCGCCAGGTCACCCTTGCAGCGCGTCTTGCTGCAGCTCGACCAGCATCTGTGGCAGTCAATATGCATCTGCAGCGAGACAAATCAAGTAGTTAAACCGTAGATATCTCCGAGTATCTTTACTTTAACGCTTGGACTTGGCAGGTAGCCGTAGACCGACGCTTTCGACGACCCAATTGACCTCGCCACCGTACTAAGCCGGTAGCGAGCGAGTTCGGTAAAGAAAAATCTGCGTTCTTGATGCACAACAGTAAAATTTCAGATTGATAGGGAAAATGGAACCGAATTGGATCGAAAAAAATTCCTTCTGGGTTAGAAAAGTTTTTTTTATATGATGCGCCCATTTGCGTCCCTCAATTCCCCAGTGTGTGCCTTAGAAACCTCAGCACCAAGGACCACATCTATGGGTTAGGGGTGAAAAATTTGATGCACAACGCGGCCAGATAAATCGAAATTCGGTATCTAATAGGGAAATAACCGGCATTGAGTCGCTATGTATATCCACACGTACTATTAACCCCATTTGTCAAAAATCCCCGCCATTCTCAGGCAATTGCACGAGATTTCCTCAAGGCAGGTTTTAGATTGTTAGTCATCGACGGAGAATTCCTTCTTTTCGGCGTCGCATATGCATGCATCATGCCCTTGGTTCGCTTAGCACAAGCCATCAACGGCCATGCAGGGCCCACCTAACTTTAGTTATTCGTTCGGCGTGATCCGCCCTCAATCTGGAGACACTGATGAAAGGATTATCGAGGCCAATCGCGACGAAAGCTTGTTCAATCCGACCATGCGTGGTGGCTTCCCAAGATCTGCATTTTTGTTTTGCTCTCTAGTACCTTTTCTTTTCACCCCTGAAATTTCTGGCCGCTGATTGGCTGGCATGAGCCACCCCCCCTGTCTAGGCTCGGACACCTGGTTAAGCCCCTCAAGACGAAAAGAAACGGTAGCTCGAGTCAAATTTTGTCGTGTGTCAGCGATTACCTAAGAGATCGATATACTGGCGCAGCACCACATCTGGAAATGGTGCGGTAGCTTGATTAGCGCGAATCCGATCTTCAATGCTGAAATAATTCGCGAAATATGCGTCAATGGCTCGAGCCCGGCACGCCCGAGCAGCGCACCGATCGTTCCCGGAAATTTCCCCAACTAGCCTCTCCAGTCCCCACCAAATTGGTAACCGATAATCCTGCTTACGCTACCAGACCCCCAAACCGAGCCTGTTCAACCCCACCCGTTAATTACACCGGTTATTTTTCAGAGGATATAAGCCGAGTGGGGAAAATTCTACGAAAAATGAGTGAAGGCGCATCGGCAGAGCGCACTCAGATATTCAAAACTGCCGAATACCAATTAAATCACCCCCCAGCGGTGGATATTAACACCACTGGTGCCTACATCGACGTGAACTCGCACGACGACAAACAAAAGCTACATATTTCACTGCCTAACCAAACTGAACAGGTTTTGCATGTGTCGATGGACATTGGGGGCACGCTGTGCAAGGTGGTGTACTTTAAGAAATATAAAAAAAGTCGCGGGGGACGACTGATCTTTGAGAAGTTCCAGACGTCGCAGCTCGGCGAATGCCTCGAGTTTCTGAGCCAGCTCGTGACTAAAAGCAAAGTGGTCAAGATCGTCGCCACTGGCGGCGGTGCGTTCAAGTACTACGACCAGATCAAGGATGCGTTGCAGGTCGAGGTCCAGCGGGCCGACGAGATGCAGTGCCTGATCACCGGGGCGTCGTTCTTCGCCCGCAACATCCCGCAGGAGATCTTCTGCTACAACTCGGGCACCGAGAACCCCATCCAGTTCACAGAGACCCCGAGCAGCTACCCGTGGCTGCTGATCAACATTGGCAGCGGTGTGTCGATGCTCAAGATCTCGAGCCCGACCAAGTTCGAGCGTATTGGCGGCTCGTCGCTCGGGGGCGGCACGCTGTGGGGCCTGCTGTCGATTCTGACCGAGTGCAAGACGTTCGACGAGATGCTGGCCACCGCGGAAAACGGAGACAACCGCAACGTGGACATGATGGTGGGCGACATCTACGGGACGGGCTACTCCCGCATCGGGCTCAAGAGCACCGCCATCGCCTCGAGCTTTGGCAAGGTGTTCAAGAACCCGGCCGAGGAGTTCAGCTCGGCCGACATCAGCCGTAGTCTGCTGTACGCCATCTCGAACAACATCGCTCAGCTCGCGTTCCTGCAGGCGAAGATCCACGGGGCCGAGCATGTGTTCTTTGGCGGCTCGTATATTCGTGGGCACCCCCAGACCATGGAGACCCTCGCATATGCTATTAATTTCTGGTCGCAGGGGGTGAAAAAGGCCTACTTCTTCCGGCACGAGGGCTACCTCGGTGCGGTCGGGGCATTTTTGGATGAGAGTGGAGAGCTGGGGGCCAGCTCGAGCGAGAGCGACAGCTCGCCAGAGCCCTAGGGTGCTTGTACATCAGCAGTCTCGTTTTTGCCGATCCTCCCGGCGTCCGCCTCGTGGGTATTTATTGTATAGACTAATGATAGTTGGAACAAGTGATCTTATGGGTTGCTGTAGTTACGCACTCCAGTTGGTAATCCCATGAATAGCGTGTAATAGCACGTGCTTGCAGCGACCGGCCAGCAGTGGCTGCCAAGCGACTTCCTCGGGCACTCGAGCGCTACCCCTCGTTCAGGAGCTTTTCGAGACGCTCGAGGTCGGCTAGATCCTTGGGCTCATCCTCGGAGGGCAGCTCGAGCGTGGGCTCGCTCTCCAGCAGCTTCAGCTGGCGATCCAGCGAGTCGATTCGGTGGTTCAATTGCTCCAGCATCTTGTCGCAGACCTCTCTGTGGGAGCGGATCTGGTACGCATCCTCAGAGGACGCATTGAGCTTGTTGAGCTCCTCGGTCAGCCTGGCGATGTCGGCCGCTTTGGCCTCGAGATCGGTCCTGGTGGGGACTGTGGCGAAGGAGCTGGCGATTTCCTGGCGAAGTCGCTCGGTCTCCTCGCGGGTTTTGTCGTAAGTGGCCTTCACCATCTCCTGCCTCGCCGAGCTGAGCATTGGCGTGCTGTGGGCGGGATCTGCCAGCCTCTCGAGAAACTCCCGCTCCGCTTTCGTCGAGTCGAGCCACTCCCTAAGCTTGTGGTAGCTGGAATCCATCAATCGCCGCTGCTCTCGCCTATAAACACAGTGCCTAAGCGCTAATTAGGTAATTGTGTATTGGGTAATGCAACGCTACATACGTAATAATGGGAATACTCCGCACGAAAAGTGACGTCTTGTACGCCAATCCCGAGCACCACAATGAAAGATGAGGGACTGAGACGGCCGCCAGTGGTCGACACGATGATCGAGATCATGCAGCGGAGAGACGGCAAGGATAAAACGATCAAGATTATTCAGTATACTGGGAAATTGTTGATTCGCCTCAGCGACGCAAAGCGGCTGAAATTGTTGGCCCTCAGGCTCCAGGTCGTGCCAACGCTGGCTCCGTTGGTCAAAGAGCTCTCCATGTTCCGCAAGTTCATCAAGCTGGGCGACTGGGTCAAGTCTGGGCGAGAGCTCATGACCGACAAGGCGACTCTGGTGGACTACGTTGACTGGTACACCGAGATCATGGACGATTTGTACCTGCTGGCGAAGATTGGCACCATTAACAGCAAAAATACCCGCCTGTTTGAGCGCCAGGCCGAGCTGGCGTGGTATGTGGCGATTCTGCTCAACATTTCGTCAAAGATGGACAAGCCGAGGACGCACGCATGGAAGATCGACATGGCCAAGCTCAGCTGCGACTTTGTGTTCTGCACAGTGGATGTGTTCCAGCCAAAGTGCGACCCGAGCTGGCAGATCGTGTCGGGGCTCATGTCGGCCATCTTTGGATACTACAAGATCTGGCTCAAGGTCAGATAGAACTGTCGTGTCCTCGAGTAAACATCCAGTTGCCAGCTTTGCGGCACATAATTCTCTATGTATTTATACAGCCTACTCCGTAGACGAACTTGCAGTTGCAGCATTAGCGGATTCCCCCCTCGGCTTTTAGTTTTGCTATCTCCTGGTCGCTCAGCCCGAGGACCTCGTGCAACACCTCGTCGGTGTGCTGGGCCAGAAGCGGTGGTGCTCGTCGGATCTGGGGCTGGGTCTCGCTCCACTTGACTGGGGAGTTCACCATTTTGATGGGGCCGTGCGGGTGGTCCACCTCGACGACCATGTTTCTATACTTGGTGTGGGGGTGCTCGAGGGCGGTTTTGACGTCGTTGATGGGGGCGAACGGAAACGGCTTGCCGAGCCACTCCTTCTCCCACTCAGAGGTGGTCTTGGTGCGAGTCACGGCCGTGATCTTGGCCACTAGCTCCTGGCGGTTGGCGACACGCAGTGCGTTGGTGGAGTACTTGGGGTCGTCCTTCCACTCGGGCTTGCCCAGGGCGTCGCAGGCGTGCCTGAACAAGTTGTCGTTGCCGCCGCCAATCATGATGCTGCCGTCCTTGGTCTCGAAAGCCTGGTACGGGACAATCGAGGGGTGCGCAGAGCCTTGTCTGCCCGAGTCTGGCTTTCCACTGATGAGCACGCTGCTGGCGATGTTGGCCAGAGTGGGCAGCTGGCAGTCGGACAAGCATGCGTCAATGTGCTGCCCGCGGCCGGTCTTGTCGACATGGCGGAGGGCTCCCAGGACTCCAATGACCGCATACAGGCCGGTGGTGAGGTCAGTGACCGCGACCCCGACCTTGGCAGGAGGGCTGTCTGGGTTTCCCGTGATGTGCATGAGGCCGAATTCAGCCTCGACCATCACGTCGTAGCCGGGTCTCCGCGAATCGGGGCCGGTCTGGCCGTAACCTGTGATGCTCACGTAGACGAGCCTGGGGTTGAGGGCACTCAGGCTGGCGTAGTCGAGGCCGTACTTGGCGAGGCCGCCAGGGACAAAGTTCTCTACAAAAACGTCGCTTTTCTTGGCCAATTCCTTGATGATATCCTGGCCGACCTTGGACTTGAAGTCGACCCCGACGCTCCTCTTGTTTCGATTCGCCCCGAGGTAGTACGCGGACTCGCCCCCTTTGGCGAACGGGGGGCCCCACGCCCGAGTGTCGTCTCCTCTCACTGGGTGCTCGATCTTGATGACGTCTGCCCCCAGATCGCCGAGGATTTGGGTAGCGTACGGACCTGCCAAGACTCTGGTCATGTCGAGCACTTTGATTCCCGACAGCGGCAGCTCGGTGCTGTAACGCCTAGCTAGTGCAAACGGCCGCTTTAGCATGTTTGGTCGAGTCGGTAAGCCCCGCATTCAGAGATGTGGAGTTGTGGCGATGGGATGATCTGCGTGCGGCAGATCTGGGGTGAAAAATCGGGTTATTCTGGTGCATTTCGGCGTTCGTAGTAGATTTGGCTAACTGATCCACACTGTGACCGCGTCGATACTTTTTACTGTTTAGCGAGATCGAAGATTTATTATCCAAGAACATATTATATTAATTAGAAATACCAGTTTAATCAATAATTGACTCAACTATCTTGATCTGGTTGATCTAAGCTGGATGCATGGACTAGCCTAGCCAACTTACGAAGCCTAATCTGCCAACACAGCTGAGTACGAGAACAGAATGCATTAGAAGCACAAAGAGTGAAGATAAACCAAACCAGCGGCACTCAGATGCTGTCCTCCTAGACTCGCAGACACCGCAGTGCCATATTGATGCATTGTGGATCAAGCCATGTGCAGGTCATGGGACCAGCCACAGTCCTAAGCACCCGGGCGAGATTCGAGCAACAAAACCAATTTCGCCGAGCAAATTGCCCGGATCACCCCCGTTGCTCGGGCTGCCAGCTCGTCAGGGGCTCGAGCTCACGTGACCTAAAGCATTAAACACCAATGGCTGGATTAGTTCATTAATGTCTTCGAGCAACCGCAGTGACAAAGCCCTCAACGACAAATGGGATATTGCTATTTCTAACGCACTGGTCAAGACCGGCCTGGGCTTCGGAGTCGGGGTTATTGGCTCTGTTATTTTCTTCCGCCGCAGAGCCTGGCCAGTGTTGCTCGGCACTGGATTTGGCCTTGGAAAATCGTGGGCTGAGGGCGATGCTCTGTTCAGGGTGCCGATTATTCCTCCTGCCGAGGCTGGCGTCCGTCAAGTGAAGGCATAAAATTAAATAATATCACTACGTAGACTTAAGTTGCGATTAGAAGAGGCAGTCGAGCAAGCAACATGCGGCGAGAGCGGCACAGCAGCCGCAACAGCAACCGGGGCTGCTGCTTTTATTGGGTTGCTGGACGTAGACGGGCTGCTGTTGCTGGTAATAGCCTCCCTGAGGGGGGCCGTACTGCTGGGGAGGGCCCTGCTGGTATCCTCCCTGGTAGCCGCCCTGGTAGCCACCGTGGTGGTTGTTGCCCCATCCTTTTTCTTGTCCCTGATTGTAATACTGGCTCATGGTGATCGGACGGGACTGAGGGTATTTTATATTCCTGAGGCTTATGCAGCACCATGCACGTGTGCGAAAAGATACTACGCCAGTTGCCCGGCTGCGGACTTGGCGGATCAACCAAACCGCCGGAGCGCAGGCGGGGACTGCAGAAGCCGAGCGTGCCACCAACGAGCGCCGAAGAGCCGTCTTTCCGCCAAACAACCGCTGAGACTGATGCAAAGGCATCGTGGCGCTGGTGGCGCAGCTCCCAGCCCTGCACGGTGATGCAGCGACGCAGCACCCCAGGTCGCGCTGACAAATCGCACCGTCCACATGTCAACCGAGTTCAGCGTCAAGGCCGTCGATGGGCTCGAGCTCAAGGCCAAGACGTTCATCGTCCCCAACGGCACGCCCCAGCGAGCCAAGATCCTCTTCATCCACGGCTTTTCCGAGCACTACAACGCCTACGACCACTGGTGGCCAGAGATCGCCAGCAGGGGCTACGAGACGACGATGTTCGACCAGCGGGGCTTTGGCCACACTGCCCGCACGAAGGACGACCACGGCGTGACCAACGAGTACTTTGCGTTCAAGGATATTGACGTTTTCATCGAGAAGGCGTACGGCGACTACAAAGGACCGCTTTTTATGTGGGGACACTCCATGGGGGGTGGGATCGTGCTGAATTACATGATTATGGGGACCTATAAGGATCGATTCACAGGGTACATCGCCAATTCCCCGCTGGTGCGCACGCACTACACCGACTGGAAGGCCAAGTTGCTGCCGGTGCTCGTCAAGCTCATACCGTTTTACCGCGAAAAGCTCGCGATCGACTTCGCCAGCTGCACGAACGACCCGGCTCGCCAGGCCGCTTACAAAGATGATCCTCTGCGCACCAACGTCACCAGTGTGGCGCTGGCGTACGCGATGACAAATCGAGGCAACCGGCTGCTGGACCCCAACTTCACCAAGGGCGTCGTCGATCGGCCGCTGCTGTGGGCGCACGGCACCAACGACTTTCTGTGCTCGTACTCGGCCGCCAAGCAGGTTTTCGAGTCCCTCAAGCTCTCGGACAAAAAGAGCCTCACGTACCCCGACTTTGTCCACGAGCTCATGCAATTGAAGGTCGAGGATCGCCAGCTCTTTTTCAAGGACGTCGTTGCGTGGCTCGACGACCACACCTCCACCTCGTCCGCGACCACCGCCCCTCCACCTGCTCCCGCTGCAGAGCCCACTTCTACCTCCGCCTCACTGTCCCAGCCCTCGATAGCGTCTTCTGGGGGCACAGCACAACCACATGCAACCGCCACCACCACCACGTCTGCTGCACCCACTGCGGCCCCGGGCCAGGCTCAGTAGCTATCTCAGCGCTCACTATTATATATTATCCACAGCCTTTCGGGAACATAGAGTTATACAGATGAAGCATGCAATGCAATTTTGATCTCATCGTGCAGATCGATCTGGGCTCGAGATAAAAGTTGAACCCCTGCACAGAACGCTGGAGTGCTGCAAATAGAAAACTCGCACCAGACCAGATTTGGTCGATGACTCCTTTCGGAACCCGGCACCAGCAGCACAGGTGAGGTCTTTAGCAGCAATTGATGCTAGAGGTTAAGGTAACGGGTGATTTATCAACCAAATACCGCTCTCTCAGCTGGTAAGGCCCTTCACCATATGCCAAGGCGCCAAGTGCCAAGACGAGTATAGGCTGCAGTAACGACATACGTATAGATTTGGGACGCAGGAACAGCCATCAGGACCTGCATCGCCCGATGATGATATGGATCACTCGTCTGCCGGGATCCCGTTGCGCAACGCATGCGTACGTCTCTACGTGCAACGCCGTATGGTACCAAACGGGCCCAGGTGTGTATCGAGTCATCTCTCAAGATGAACTGGACATGCCTCAGCTTACAGCTTATCCACTTAGGGCCAGCTGGAGTGCGACAAAAATTCAGCCGCCTGGGCCTTTCAACCATCCTGGTTCAGGGTCAAGGATGATCTCTAACAACGCGCAGGTAACAATGGTACAATTCTCTGAAGCTTGCACCCTGAGCTCCAGCACTCGCTAGTCGACATTGTCCCAAATTGCCCCAAAGTGCCCTACGCATTTCAGCTTCGAGCGAGGGCAAGCGTTCAGTTGCACGCCCCTCGAGGAGCTTCTGAAATGGCTCCAAATGACCAATGGAATCACCCTGCCAATCGATCTTAGAGCTCAGACGATCAAGCCTTCTGAGCAAACCTTAATAGATGACGAGGCGGAGCGATGTCTTTAGGTGAAGCCCTGCTTCCTGAAAACACACAGTTGCGCAGTTGTATGTAGAGGTAAGAGTGTTAATAGGCTAGTGCTCTTTGTGTAGTGCTTGAGGTGGTTCATCAAGTGTGGCCCGTAGCCCTTACTTGCTCAGCAGACGGAGTAGCAGAACACACTCTCGGTGAATTTTTGCTTGAGAAACAGACGATGCACAGTACCACCAACCACAAACATGGGTTTGCGAACATCGCGAGGGAATAGTCAACCGGTATACTCTCGAGGCATCTTGGGTAATCCTCCATCCTCGGTTACCGCCGATCTTTCGCGATACGGGTAGTCGGCTCTGTCAATATACATTACCCTCTCCATCGGGGACATACTCGATCTCTCTCCCTTATCTTCAACTTCTCGCCCGAGCTCATTTCTGTTGAGTATCGCTAGCTGTTCCATGCTGGCTTTTTCGCGACAGGATACTCTGGCGAAGACTTGTTAAATCGGCGGAGGAGACGGGGGACAGAGGCTTAATGTTACGGGTATCAAGTGAGCACCAGGGATAGCCAGTGGACGCTGATTGTACGGGTATTTGTGCGCAACAGTGAGAATAGGTGCTTCTAGGGTAATGAGCCTATTACAGCAAAAAATCTGTCCGGCTGTACTCACTATCTTAAGGAAGTAGTAGAATTTCGTAACTTTGTAGATATCGTCCATCGGAGGCATATTTCCTGGTGCTTCCACATTCTCGACTACTATACTACTGGACATTATGTGAGTACCAACCGAGTTTCCAGTTCGTAGTGTGGCCTGGGATGTATAAATCGGTGTGAGGATACCAAATCCCAAGGATCCAAGTCTTTTGCCTCTAAAAGTGAATCGTGCGCTTTCAATTAACCAAGCTATCATCTAGCGCACGTTTACTTGTGTCTATAGCTCGCAATATACTACTCTATTCATACGGCTACGTACCTGTCTCGAATTACAACCGCACCCTCGGCTTCAACATGAACTTCTAGATAACAGCAGCAATAGCCATCAGATTGATGTGGCTTAGTTTCGGTCGATCCCGACAATCGATATCGCTTGACGTTGAACCCCAACCCTTATCGATAGTGAGTGATAAGGTTCTTAGCAATTCTTGTAGAGACTTAGTTGGCAATAATACTAATGGCGATGCAAAGACTCACAGGTATGCTCTCGCTATATAAATATCGCATTGGTCTCACAATGCGAGTGATTGAAGTTTTAATCCAGTATGCGATAGCCCTGCATTCTCAGCATAGCCTGCAGAAAGGGCATAATCCCGCATGTGTGCTGCATCTCCCCACACCTCCACCAGACGCCTAATTAGCGTGGATCTTACGGATCTTACGGGATATTGGCTGAGGAATGATAGAGATGCAAGGAGAACATAAGCAGAATCTTGCAAGTCGTCCCCTACTATCAGAAATTTCTTATACATACCAACATACATTAAGACAAAGGAGACATATTGCTTTTAGATACGCTGTCTCCAAAATATAACTTTATAGTGGCGATAGATTAGTTGCTGCTGCAAAGTAGTAGCGCGCGCGGAGACCAGAGCGCACGCATGATGTTGATGAAAAATTCTGTAATAGATACAAACCGGAATATTATATTCTAGCTCTGACCGGAGGCCGGATGCTCGATGCCGAAGGTTCTATTTATAGATTGTTATGACTCCTTCACGAACAGTTTAATTGATCTTATAGAGTCATTTGTAGGCGCGAAGAAGTACCAGCTCTGGATTATCAAGGGCACTGTGAAAAAAGCTCAGGACGTAACAAGTACAAAAGCTACTGGGCTTCTGAACACCCTAGGAGAAGGGTGAGAACTTGATAATTGTTGACCTTGTTATGCATGACCTCGGCTCGCTAACCCCAGCAGTTAGCGGTTCACAACAATACAAATTCAGGAAAATATGAAACTCTTTACCAACTAGTGAGTGTTATTGAAGGAAAAATTTTCCCGATAGGAGGTGCAGTGCTATTGACGCACTGGTTCATTCTTCCCCTCCAGGATCCACGACAGAGCCACAAGAAGAAGGCCCGTTGAAATTATCGAAAAAACTGAGTGTTAAACAAGAGGCCTATATACTGAGGTTACGAGAGTTTGGTCTACGCAGGATGCTGCAGAGTGGAGTGTCGTGATCCAAGATACGATCAGTGACCGAGATGACCATCGAGTTTGCCGAATACAATGCAATGAAGACCAAATCTCAAAGCTCTTTCCGGGCCTTCTCCGAAGATGCACCGCCGCCAATCTGTCAAGCATAGTGGCGAAATTCGTTGGATATTCTTAAGAAATACTAGGGAAAGCACTAAATAGATATCCCAATGAAGGATACCAGATACATTCGACTCGATTTTAATACTATGCAAGTAGGAGTAGCCTCAAGCTCCATAAGCACGCTGATCTGCCGCCCCATTCCACGTGATGCGCGGTCCGAAACATCCATGCACTAGCGACCTAATACAGCAAATAGGACCAAAAGGTACGTAGGGGCTCCAAATCATCAAAAGCCTACCTCTTTTAAAAGCAATCTCGTATAATCCTGTCCAATACAGTCAGGTCGCTTTTTTTCCCAGCACCTCAAGCAATGGCACCCCAACAGAAGCCACTACACATGGCAGATACTAGCAATAATAGCCATTGAGATGACTAAATAGGACTTCCAACTATCATGTGTATAGACATAAGAGGTAGGATCGGGTAATCCCGAGGAGCTTGTTCCTTTATCAATCGATTGATCAGTAGTGCATGAATGCATTTGGTATGCTAAATTGGTGTCTTGATATGCACATGTACGTCAGAGGATATCGTACTTGAGATTACCAAGACTGTCGATACCGCAAGAACCAGATTGATTTCATCAATAGCACGCGTGAAATTGATTTCGCCTTAAACACGTATGAACTATCGTCGAGAGCTTCTGGTTCTGAAGAGGATACTCGAACTATCTTGGGGCGATCGGCAGAAAGGCGCATAAAGGCGCTGCAAGTTGTGATGCTTGCATAGCACTGCGAAATCAGCCCGTAAAGTCCAACAATATATAAAGGTGGATACTGCCAGTTCAATACACAGAATTCGATGCAGTTGAAGAAGCTCTTCAAAAACCAGAGTCCTACCGCCACATTGTCTGAGGAGGAGATAGCAGAGAGCTTGCCAAGACCTCCAGCAGCTGCCAAGGTTCACCGTAGCATAAGCGAGCAAGTTAGGGGTTGCTCTAAGGAGATCTATAACATGTTTTTCACTCGTAAGGGCCTCATCGGTGAAAAGGGTGAGGTCAACTATGCATACCTGTTTACACCCTCGGTACCCTTCATGAAGGGAGAGTCTCACCCCCCTGTCTTCTATGCCTTGGACTCTAAAATGCCTATCTTGTTGGCTGCTATTCTTGGGCTGCAACATGCGTTGGCCATGATGGGTGGTCTTGTGTCGGCTGCCCTAATTTTCGGCAGTACTGCCAATTTGGACATTGAGACTCAAACCTATCTCGTATCTGCTTCTCTTGTTGGATCTGGAATTCTCAGTTTGATCCAAATTATTCGTTTCCGCATCCCATTCACAGATTACCATATTGGAACTGGCATGGTATCAGTACTGGGTGTTTCTTTTGCAACTGTACCAGTGTTTGGTGAAGCCCTTGCCGTTATGTACAAGAACGGGTTCTGTCCTACTGCTGCCGATGGAACCAACCTCGCTTGCCCTGATGCCTATGGCGCCTTCCTGGCGTCTTCATGCTGCTGTGCTTTGGTTGAAATGCTTGCTGCATTCACTCCTCAAGCTATCATTCTCAAAATCTTCCCTCCCATTGTCAATGGCCCGGTTGTCTTGCTCATTGGAGCAGAGCTGGTCCAAACTGGTATGAAGGATTGGGCAGGTGGATCTGGCTGTGTCACATCCCCAATGTGTGGTACGAAGAAGCAAATGCCTTGGGGCTCAGGTCGTTGGGTTGGTCTTGGATTCTGCGTTGTTGTGGTCATAACGATCTGCGACAAGTGGGGTGCACCCTTTATGAAGTCTTGTTCTATTGTCGTCGGTCTACTGGTTGGTTGTATCGTTGCAGCAGCATGCGGCTATTTTGACCACGTTCCTATTGACGAGGCTCGCAGCGGCCAGTTTCTGTGGGTCAAGACATTCAAGCTTAAAGTATACGGGCCGATTATACTGCCGTTAATAGCGGTGTACATGGTGGGAATTATGGAGTCCATTGGTGACATTACTGCCACTTCCGATGTGTCTCGTCTTGAGGTCGAGGGACCCATGTACGAAAGCCGCGTTCAAGGTGGTATCCTGGCAACAGGATTTGCATCTGTGCTTGCTGGGCTCTTCACACTTTGTCCTATGTCCACATTCTCACAAAACAATGGCGTCATTGCCATGACCCAGTGTGCGTCGCGTTTCACTGGCTATTTCGCTTGCTTGTTCTTGGTTCTTATGGGTGTCATTGGTAAGTTCAGCTCTGCCATTAACCAAATCCCCAAGGCAGTCTTAGGTGGCATGACTACATTCCTTTTCACACAGGTAGCCGTTTCTGGTATTCGTATTATCGCCACGATCAAGTTCACTCGTCGTGATCGTGTGGTGTTGACCTGTGGTCTCATGTTTGGCTTTGCATCTACGTTGGTTCCTGATTGGTTCAGCAGTGTTATCACTTATAACGGCACTAATACAGGAAAGAAGGGTTTCTGCGATGCCATAAATATTGTTGTATCCACCGGTCCTTCCATTTGTGGTTTCGTCTTGGTGTTTGCTAACTTATTCTTCCCTCAAGTGGACGATTTCGATCCATTCGAGGCCACCGAAGAAATCGACGGTCAACCGGTGGAGAGATTTGAAACCCCCATTGAGCCGAGTGAGCTCAATGCTATGGAATCTAAACATTGAAACTTGGCTTTCCATCGTAAGACTTTCACTGTGCAGTGCATGTCTCCATTTCTAGATGCATATTCATATGCTATTAAATGGTCCGCAATGTGAGTCGGGTCCATGTTCCAAGATGAACTAGACGTGCGTCCAGTTTACAACTCACCCATTGCCATTCAGGGCCAGCTGTTGTGCGACATGAGCCGCCCACTGCGCCAGGCTTATGGCCGCTCCTGGTTCAAGGTCAAGATTGATCTCTAACAACACGAAGCTAAGAATTGGGATTTCTAGGGAGCTCAAACTCTAAACCTCCAGAACGCGTTGATATTCATTGTCCCAGATTACTGCACAGTGCACTACGCATTCCAGCTTCGAGTATAGGGCGAACATCCTTGCTTTGCTGCACTTCCAACGAGGAGCTTCTAGTAGTTCCAAATGAGCATTGGGATCGCCCTGCCAATTGGTGTCAGAGCTCAGACCATGGAATATTTGGAGCAAACATTAAAAAGCGACGAGGTGAAGCGATGTCTTTAGGTGAGGCCCCTACTTCCTGAAACACCCAATTGCATAATATTATGCATATGCCAAAGGTGTTCAATAGGGTTAGTGCTCTTGATGTTGTACTTGAGGTGGTTCATGAGTGCGCTCCGTGCCCGTTACCTGCTCAGTAGACGAAGTCGCAAGACATGATCTCGGCGATTTTTGCTTGAGAAACGGGTGGTATGTCGTACTACTAACCACAATCATGGGTTCGAACCTCAACGGAAACAGTCAACTGATATATTCTCGAGCGTCTTGGGTAACTCTTACTAAAAGTATTCTTGAGACCGGACAAAATTAGAAAACTCTCCTTAGCACCATCATTCTTTACTACTCGAAACCCTGTTTTTGGCTCCTCTTTCCTCGGTCGCTAGCGGTCTTTGGCGATACGAGTAGCCGGGTCCGTCAATATTGAAAGTAACATTACCCTCTTTACCGCAAGCATATTCGATATTTTTTCCTTTTCTTCAACTTCTCGCTCGATATCCTCTTTGATGTGCATCACTGGCTGCTCTGGACCATTTGTGTCTTCCCGCTTTGGCTTTCTTGCGACAGTAGACTCTGGAGAAGACTTGTAAGATCGATTGCGGAAGCGGAGACAGATGTTCATAATGACATGGGTTCAAGTGAGCACCAGGGGTAGCGAGTGAAGACTGATTGTTGCAAGTACACTTGTACACTTGCGAGCATATGTCCTTTATGGGTAATTTGCCTATTAAAGTCAGAGAGTCTGCCGGACTGATTATCCTAAAGTTGCGGTAGCATCTCGTGAACTTTGTACTTTCAACCAACATTACCTATGTACCTACTAGAGCACACTATGTGAGAAGCAGCCGACTTTCAGTTGGTCGTGTGGACTGGAAGATGTACCCCGTTGCGAGGAGATCAATTCTCAAGTCTCAATCTTCTGCCTCGGCTGTACGAATAAATCATGCGCTTTCAATCATAAAAGCTATCATGTTGCGCATGTTCATTGGTGTCCGTAGCTCGAAATATATACTCTATTCATATTGCTATGTAGTGATCTCAAATCACGACCCCACACTGGGCTGATTAATATTTCATCAGGAGTATAATTCCCCCATTATACAACCTACCATTGGTGGGCCACGAAGGGGGCTACTCATTTTTCCACCCATGTGTCATCAATCTTATTAAACATGAACGCCTCTAGATAACAACAATAACCTTCGTCAAACTGATGTGGCTTAGTTTCGGTCGATGCCGACCATCGATATCGCTTGACGTTTTAACCCCAACCCTTATCGATAGTGAGTGATAACGTTCTTGGCTATTCTTGTACAGACTCATGAGTTGCCATAATCTTTAGGGCGATGAAAAGACTCACAGACACACTATCGCATTACAATTATCGCATTGGTCTCACTATTCAAGCGATTGAAGTTTCAATTCAGCATGCGATAGCCCAAAATTCTAGCATGGCCTGCAGCAAAGGCATAGTGCAGCATGTATGCTGCATCTCCCCACACCTCGACCAGACGCCTACGTACTGTGGATCTTACCGAAAAATGGCGAAGGATTGATAGAGATGCGAGGAGAACATAATAGCTGAACCTTGCATGTCATCCTGAACACTAGAAAGTTCTTATAGGTATCAGCGTATGCTGAGACAATGGAGCCATATTAAGCTTTAGATATGCTACTGTCTCTAAAATATAACTTCATAGTGGTGATAGATTAGTTGCTGCTGCAAAGTGGTAGCGCGGAGGCCGGAGCGCACGCATGATGCCGGTGAAAATTGCAAGAGATACGAACCGGAATACTCAATTAATGCTCTGGCTGAAAGACGGATACTCAATGCTAAGGGATCCATCCATAGATTGTTATGACTCCTTCATCAACGGTCAATCTTAAGGAAGGGTGCATCCCCGCGACTTAGCGCCAGTTCAGGCCTATCAAGGGCACTGTGGAGAAGGCTTGAGACATGACGAGTACAAAGGCTTATGAGCTCCTGGACAGCTCCACAAAGGCGAGAGATCTTGATATTGTTGACCTTATTACGCATGACCTCGGCTCGCTATCTCCAGCAGTTACCTGGCCACAACTAATGCAATTACAGGAATGCGAAGCTCTTTATCAGCTAGTGAGTGTTATAGAAGGAAAATTCCTTCCCGATAGAAATCACAGTGCTATCGACGCATTGGTTCATTCTCTCCCCCCAGGATCCACGACAGAGGTTCCAAAAAGAGGCTCATTAATATTCTCAAAGAAACTGAGTGCCAAAAAAAGGCATGTATTCTGGAGTTTGCAGGATTTTGGTCTACGCATGGTGCTGCAGAGTGGAGTGTCGTGATACGATCTGCGCCCAGTGACCGAGGTGACCGTTGAGTCTGCCGAGTACAATGCAATGAAGACCAAATCACAAAGCTCTTTGCGGGCCTTCTCCACAGATGCAGGGGCCTCAAGCCGTCAAGCATGTCGCGAAAGTTACTGGATGTTCCTTATAAACAATAGGTACAACGCTGGAAAGACTTCTCCATGAGGGATACCGCTCATATTCGACTTAATTCTATCATAACAAATATACAAGTAGGAGCAGCCTCAGGTCCCACAAGCACGCCGACCTGCCGCCCCATTCCACGTGATGCGCAGTCCGTAACATACATGCACTAGCGACTTGATAGAGAAATTAGAACCATAATGTAAATGGGAACTCCCGATTGTCAAAAGACCACTCCGATAGCAATTCGTGAAACCCTATTGAATACTATCAGGTCGCTTCTTTCTCGAGCACCTCAACCAATGATTTCCTAGAAGTCACTATGCATAAGAGACACTAGCGATGATAATCACGAGATGACTAAATAAAATTTCATACTATCGTGTGTACAGATATTGGAGGAAGGATCGGCTAATCCCGAGGAGGTTGTGCTTTATCTATCGATTGGTCAGTAGCGCATGAATGTTCTTGGCATGCTAAGTTGGTGTCTTGATATGCACTCGCACGTCAGAGAGTATCGTACTTGAGATTATCAAGATTACCGATAGCGCAGAAACCAGATTGATTATATCAATAGTGCACGTGTAATTCAATTCTCCTTAGTTACCTGCGAATTATCATCGAGAGCTTCCGACTGTGAAGAAGAGATTCCAACTATCTTGACGCGATCGGCAGAAAGCGCATAAAGGTGCTGCAAGTCATGTGCCTGCATAGAGCTGCGAAATGAGCCAGTAGAGAGTCCAACGATATATAAACGTGGAGACCGCCAGTTCGTCAGGAGCCGATGCAGGTAAAGAACATCTTCAAGAAACAGAAAGCTGCTGCGACCGTATCTGAGGAAGAGATAGCAGACAGCTTGCCAAAACCTACGACAGCGGCAGAGGTTCACCACACCATTGGTGAGCGAGCAGTAGGCTCCCTTAAGACCATTCGTCAGACGTTTTTCACCCGCAAGGGCCTCATCGGTGAAAAGGGTGAGGTCGATTATGCTTACCTGTTTACACCCTCCCTACCCTTCATGAAGGGAGGGTCTCACCCTCCTGTCTTCTATGCCTTGAATTCTAGTATGCCTGTCTTGTTGGCTGCCATTCTTGGGCTGCAACATGCATTGGCCATGATGGGTGGTATTGTGTCAGCTGCCCTAATTTTGGGCAGTACTGCCAACTTGGACATCGAAACTCGAACATATCTCGTATCTGCTTCTCTTATTGGATCTGGAATTCTCAGTCTGATTCAAATCAGTCGTTTCCGCATCCCATTCACAAATTACCATATCGGGACTGGGATGGTATCAGTACTGGGTGTTGCTTTTGCTACTATTCCTGTGTTCAGTGCAGCAATTGCCGTTATGTACAAGAACGGTTTTTGTCCTACGGATCTCGATGGAACGAAACTCGCTTGTCCTGATGCGTACGGTGTTTTCCTGGCTACTTCATGTTGCTGTGCTTTGGTTGAAATACTTGCTGCATTCACTCCTCAAGCTGTCATTCTCAAGATATTCCCTCCTATTGTTAATGGCCCTGTGGTATTGCTCATTGGATCAGAGTTGGTCGAAACTGGTATGAAGGATTGGGCAGGTGGATCTGGTTGTGTTACATCCCCAATGTGTGGTACTAAGAAGCAAATGCCTTGGGGCTCAGGCCGTTGGGTTGGTCTTGGGTTCTGCGTTGTTGTGGTTATTACGATCTGCGACAAGTGGGGCGCACCGTTTATGAAATCCTGTTCTATTGTTGTCGGTCTACTGGTTGGTTGTATCGTTGCAGCAGCATGTGGCTATTTTGACCACGTTCCTATTGACGAGGCTCGCAGCGGCCAGTTTCTGTGGGTCAAGACATTCAAGCTTAAAGTATACGGGCCGATTGTACTACCATTAATAGCAGTATACATGGTGGGAATTATGGAAACCGTGGGAGATATTACTGCCACTTCCGATGTGTCTCGTCTTGAGGTCGAGGGACCCATATATGAAAGCCGCGTCCAGGGTGGTATCCTGGCAACAGGCTTTGCATCTGTGCTTGCTGGACTCTTTACACTCTGCCCTATGATTTCCTTTGCACAGAATAATGGTGTCATTGCCATGACTCAGTGTGCTTCTCGTTTCACTGGCTATTTCGCTTGCTTGTTCTTGATTCTTATGGGTGTCATCGGCAAGTTCAGCTCTGCCATTAACCAAATCCCCAAGGCAGTCTTAGGTGGCATGACTACATTCCTTTTCACACAGGTAGCCGTTTCTGGTATTCGTATTATCGCCACGATCAAGTTCACTCGTCGTGATCGTGTGGTGTTGACCTGTGGTCTCATGTTTGGCTTTGCATCTGCGTTAGTTCCCGATTGGTTCGACAGTGTTATCACTTATAACGGCACTAATTCAGGAAAGAAGGGCTTCTGCGATGCCATCAAAATTGTTGTGTCCACTGGTCCTTCCATTACCGGTTTCGTCTTGGTTTTTGCTAACTTATTCTTCCCTCAAGTGGATGATTTCGATCCATTCGTAGCCACCGAAGAAATTGAGGGTCAAGTGCTGGAGAGATTTGAGACCCCTATTCAACAGAGTGAGCCTGATGTGATAGAATCCAAACATTGAAACTTGGCTTTCAACATAGATTCACCTTTTAATTTATCGTAGAGTGCAAAACTTCACAATCTTGTATCCTGAACTTGCGAACATTTAGAGATGGCCAGCTTTGACGCAAAAATGAAGCAGAGCTCGTCATTTGTGTCTACTCACTCAAACCTGTCCAAGTCATCGATTGATTTGAAGGGGCAGCCCAAAACCGTCACCACAGGTGGACACACGACAAAATCTAAACAAGAGCCCACCAGCGCACGTTTGAGATGTGTAAAAATGACGGGGTTACTTCTCACGACCGGATACTTTTATCTCACCTCGTAGGGCGACTAACGCTATCTGCCAAGGCGCCAAGTGCCAAGACTAGCTTAGACTGCAGTAACGACATTCCACCAGATCTGGGATGCAGGCACTCGTCGACCCAGTTTAACGATGTGTGGAAAAATTATTGCGGTATCCCGGCCATTGCGGTTGGTGTTACATGTGCAGCCGTGCAAACGGCAAATACGTAATCGCCACATTGTTTGCGGGGTGCGTCATCGCATCAAAACGGGGTGGTATCAACAAATAGATTGATTTGGGTACTGTACACAACTAAAATAGACTGATACAGGCAAATTACGCGAGCTTGGTGGCAAATTGGTGCAGGATCTGGTCAATCCGTCTGCATCGGACGAACACACAGGACCTTTATCAAGCACGATGACGTTATGTGGATCACTTGTCTGCGGGGATTCCGTTTGCAGTGCATGTATCCATTTCTAGATGCATATTCATATGCTATTAAATGGTCCGCAATGTGAGTCAAGTCCATGTCTCAAGATGAACTAGATGTGCTTCCAGCTTACAGCTCATCCATCGCCATTCAGGGCCAGTTAGAGTGCAAACACGAATACAGCCGCCCACTTCACGAGGCTTTCAACCGGTCCTGGTCCAAAGTCAAGCTTGATCTCAACAACACACAGCTGAGAATCATGTATTTCTCTAGAGCTCGCACCCTGAGCCTCCAATTCGCGCTGGTTGGCATTGTCCCAGACTACCCCAAAGTACCCTACGCGTTTCGGCTCCGAGCCGAGGGCGAGCAGTTCTTGTTCAGCTGCACGTCGCTCAAGGAGCTTCTGCAGTGGCTCCAGGCGTTGCAAATGAGTATTGGAATCGCCCTGCCGATCGATCTCAGGGGCTCGGACGAGGAAATCTACCGTGCAAACACGCGACGCCGTAGAGCGCAGTCGTTCGCATCCACACACTCACGCTCGTCCGAATCGTCGACTGACTCGAAAACGCAGCCCAAAGCCGTCGCAGCAGGGAGGCACACCCTTGCTAAGACCAAGACAAAGACACACTTGAATGGTGTCCCCTTGTGCGACGCATGGTCGAGCCTCATCAACGAAGACGACATGTCTGAACTCGATATATCGGTACTGTACAACTTTAGTGCCATCCCGCGAGATCTAACTTGGGATCGAACTCTGACATTGTACAAAGGGCGCTGGTCCTTGATACGTGGAAACAATATCTACGAGTGCGTCTCGTGCTGATTTATTTATTTTGAAACTAGCTTAATTCTCATTTGATTCTATGAATATATGTCTCACTTTCTGATTCCCGGGGCGTCATTTTTCAGCCATGGGTGCCCAGACCGGATGTTTCTCTGCTCCGCTCGTGCACGATACGTTGCCCGCACCTTTGTGACTCGCGGAGGTCTGTCTGGCGAGTTAGTAATTTTCAGCGCTTTTATACCGTCGCCGCCAAAACCCTTACCCATGCGTGGTCGCTTGATCGTGGTGGAGGGCCTGGACAGGGCTGGCAAGACCGTTCAATGCGAGCGACTAGTTAGTTATCTACAATCCCAGCACAGGCAGGTCAAGGCCATGAAGTTTCCCGAGAGAACAACCACTATTGGCAAGATGATAGACTCTTACTTGAGGAGTGCCGAAACGCTGCCAGACTCAACTATTCATTTACTTTTTAGCGCAAATAGATGGGAACTAGCCCCGCAAATGCTCGAGGACCTCGAAAACGGCATCGATCTAGTGGTCGACAGATACGTCTTCTCGGGAGCAGCATTTTCAGCCGCAAAAGGCCTTGATCTCGAGTGGTGCAAGGCACCCGATCAGGGACTGCCAGTCCCAGACAAGGTCATCTTTCTCGATGTGAGCTCAGACGTCGCAGAAGCGAGGGGCGGCTACGGCGAGGAGAGATACGAGAAAAAGGAGTTCCAACAGCTCGTCCGCAAGCAGTTCGAGCGCCTGAGCACCCCAGATTGGAGCTGGATCAGTGCAGACGGTACAATAGACGACGTCACTGCCGCAGTCAAACAAGCAGTTGATGCTGCCGAGATGTCTTGAGAGCAAAATTGCCTACAGTATGCTTATAGATTCATAAATAACTTAAATGGCATTCTTCTTAGTGAGATAGTCAAACCGCGAGAAAGTGTAGCCAATAAACGGCAGATCTTCCCTGGCATTTTTCTGTTTGTTTTGTTGGACCTTTTGTTGCGACTGCGGGATGTCGGGCACCTGCTGCAAGTCTTCGGTAGGGAAGTACGACGTGTCGGTGATGCTGCGAAGTTTGGGGATGAACGGAGCATGGAACTGGCGGATGGCGTTCCAGTTTACTCCTCTGAAGAAAGGGTGTGCCTTGACTTCCTCGGCCCCGTTGCGACCCAGACGGTGGTCTGCGTCGGTCAGAAGTCGCCGGATAAGGTCCTCGCTCTCGGTGGAGATGTGGATATCTTCGGGGAACCTAAGGTGTTCCTGCCAATTAAGGATCTTGCAGTATGTTTCCTGAGGGGTTTCAGAACAAAACGGCGGCCATCCGACCAGGCACTCAAACATGATGGCTCCGAGCGACCACCAGTCACACTCCTGGCCGTAGCCCTTGTGTACAAAGATCTCCGGGGCGATGTAGTCTGGCGTGCCGACTGTCGAGTAGGCCATGAGACGGCGGCTCTTGCGCCAGGTGGAGATCTGCTGGCGGTTGGAGATGGTCAAGTGGATGGCGTCCACCATACTCTGGCGGTTCTGCGGCCGCCCCTGGGTACGGTCGCGCTCCAGCAGCTGCTTGTAGTAGTTGCTGTCATGAGTTTTGTGCAGACCAGTGCTGAGGCCAAAATCGGAAAGCTTGATGTGGCCCGACTTGTCGATGAGGATGTTGTCGGGCTTGATGTCTCTGTGGATGAATCCGAGTTTGTGGATGGCCTCGATTGCCAGAACGCACTCTGCAATGTAGAACCGGGTGATGTCCTCGCTGAACACGTCGTACTTGATGAGCATGGTCATGAGGTCTCCGCCCGGCAAAAATTCCATGATTAGATACAGGTAGTCGTCGTCTTGAAACGAATAGTACAGACTCACGACCCAGGGCGAGTCACTGCCGGCGAGAATGTCGCGCTCGGCCTTGACGTGGGCGAGCTGGTCCTTCTTGAACATCTCGGACTTGTAGAGAGTCTTCATTGCGTAGACTTTGCCAGTGTCGCGCTTCTGGACCAGCCGTACCTCGCCGAATGCGCCCTTGCCAATGACCTTGATGGTAACAAAGTCCTCGAGGCCCAGCTTAGTGCGTCTGAGGCGGAGAAAGCTCGATTCCTTCTTGCCGAGGCTCATGAGCTTGCGGTTGCGTCGTTCTTCCGAGCCTCGCTCCTGGTTGAGGGACCGCTCGACCTCGAGCCGGCGCTCGTTGCGCTCAATCGCGTGGTTGACGTTGAGCCTAAAGTAGTTTTCCATTTTAAGCTTGACCGCTGCTGCTTTTTCCTGAGTATCGACGCTGAACCACTCGGGGTGTCGCTCAATCACCGGGTCGCTTTGCACCTGCATGCTGCTTTGCACCGGAGTCTGGGACACGGGGGCACCTTGCGAGCGCAGAGAGGTATGGCTGAGGTTCGCCTGAGGCATTTGGTACATCCTGCGAGTGGGGCTCTGGCTTCTGGTAGGGGACATCCCTGGTGTCCGCTGCGGAGACCCAGTAGGGCTGTATAGCTCGCCCTCGAACGGCATGTGAGGACTTGGCAGAGCGACATGGTTGTCAAACGGTGCGTGCATCGTCGGATCGGCCTCGAAGCCGTTGAATCCGCTGCTGGCCACCGAGCTGGGGCTCTGGGCCATCATCGGTGGAGGCTGCCTGAGCCGGCTCTGAGCAGCGGGTGCCGGTGGGGCCCTGGTAGGACTTGTCCCTTGGGCGTACATTCTCCGATCTCCACTGTCCCATTGGTACGCGTCCTGTCCTTGGTAGTTGTACATGGATGGATTACTACTCAGACAATGAGTAAATATTGCCAGCAGGGAGTGCGGAGTAGGGGTGAAAAATTCAATATAAGTCGAGAAACTACAGAGTGCAAAGGCTGTCGTACTAGTTTAGATATATGCTATCGTGCGGCTTTTTTGCTGTTGTCCCCGAAGGATTTTTAGAGCCAAGAGCTCGAGGGGTTTCACATGCGAGGGCCTGATAATGAAAAGGCGGCCTCTGATCGCAAAACCGTGGCATTTCCCTCTCGGGCGCCCGGAATTTTGAGGCCACGCTGCTACCAAGGCGCTCTCGAATCCCAGTTCACTAAATGTCATGCATAGATGTGGCTGCAGGGATGCAGGGGACAGAACCTTCTGAATGCAAAATATAATAGGTGGAGACGGCACTCGGGGCGTGTGACAGAGTTGTCAATCGGTATATAAATTCTAGATCTACAAGATCGCGCTACGTATACGCGGGCTTCCAGGGGTTCCCGAGAGGCCTGAGACAGCACCAAGTAGTCGCCGCAACTTGACGTGCAGATGTCTCTAATCTGGTGGTTCTTGCCGAATTGGTGTTGTCGTATCCAATCCGTGGCCGCTCCGAGCCTGGAAAGCAGAGTTTCTGTCGTCTTATTTCGAACCCACTTCAACACATACGGGTACGAGTCCGCCAAGGGACGCCTTATTCCATCTTGGTGGGCAAACTGTTTGTTTACCGAAGATCGTTCTCGAGCATCGGTCGAGTCGACGAATCACATGCGGGCACAGTACGACACGCACAGACGCATTTTGAGCTCTGACTCTACCAAATGCAACAGCACCCTAATCGGAAATCTGATCGTGTGCGCCACTTAACTAAAAGTCTTGGCTCGAAGGTGGTGGCTACCCCAGAAAACTCTCTTATGCAAACCGTGCATACACGATGCTGCGTCCCCCGGAATTCGTCCAAGTTGTCTGGGCAAATAGAGGCTTGGGTGTTTCACAACACGGATGTAAATTCTTTCAAATTTTGTAATTTTTTTTTTTATTTTTCCCCAAGACTATTTCGTTGTGCTTTTGGGTAGCGGCTAAACTACGCCCCACAAAAGAGGGTACAAGTTGTGGTCATCGCTTAAGGAAGATCCCGTGAAATGGGACAACACACGAACCGTATAGGAAAAATGCGATTAGAATAAACGATATTTCAGTAATGTTTGCCAATTTCAAAGTGCTTTAGATTTTTAGTCTCTCCAGGGCTGTGCCATGGTCGCAGCTCGTACCGAGGCTTGTTTGTTGTCGGACAACTAGAGGATTGCGCCGTCAATATGTCTTTTTCATGGGGTTCTGACTGCGATGGTATAGAAGAAATCCCGAGTGTTCATGCCGGATCCGGTTTTGTTAATCGATATTATTCCATATCCACCTGCCAAACGATGACTGCATAGCCGTGCATGATTGCGCCTAGAAGGCCGCAGTTTATTATGTTCTAGCAGGAAATACGCGTATTTTGAAAAGTGCATATACACTTATACCAGGAATGGAGGTATTTTGATTTTTAATTTTCTTCTTTATTCAGTTTTTCGTGAGAACCCTCAAAGCAGCGCCTGCATATGCTGCAGCTCCTGCTTGGCGATGGCGGAGGCCGGCGGGTATATAAGCCATGGTCAGAGTACGGATCAAACACATTGATGGACTCCTTTACTCAACAACTAAGCTACGATGTGCTGTATAGCCATCTACTGCCTCACCTAAACTACTCTGATCTAGTCGCTCTTATGCAAACTTGCAAGTTTTTATATCACACTATTTCTAGACACGATCACTATTTCCAGTCGATTTATTTCAATTTATTTGAGCGCGATCTCGCTCTCAAGGAGCCGTCGCCGCTCGAAAGATGGGAGTCTCGTGTCGCCACTAGAATGAATGCCGAGATCCTGACCGGCACGACCATTCAGAGCAAGACCGTCAACCCCGAGATACTCGGAAATGGAAAGGATATGATGATGCACGGCGATTACCTGGTGCGTCAGACCTACGAGAACACAGTACAGATCTACTCGTTCGAGACCAAGGAATGGACGAATTTCGACTTTAAGATCGCACACATGTGGAACAACAGGAACGTGTACACCATTGACAACCAGGGAAATATCTACGAGATCGATTGTGCCCTGAAGCAGGCAAAGCTCTACTACCGCTGGGACCAGAAGCGCCACCCGATCAAGAAGATCACCACTCTCGACAATATGGTGCTGGCCCACGCCGAGGGCCTCGGCATTGTCGCATTCAGCGAAGACTTCGTCAGCTCCCCAAAGGCCACAAGCCACTGGGTTATCCCTGAAACCCGTGCCGGCATTCGCAGCATGACCGCCACGCACAATTATTTATTCTACGCCGACAACAATGGCAAAGTCTGGAAGATGAGCTTGCTGGATGACGAATTCGGCGATGCTGAGCCGACCGGGCTCGAGAACATCGAGCGTCTCAGCTCTAATGGAGGCCACAACCTGGTTGCGTTCACCCACGAAAAGTACATCCTCGTGAACGGCGACTCGATGGTGATTCCTCCATCCCAGCCAGAAGGATGCGTCCAGGTGATCTGGAACGACAACATTGGTGCTGTGCTTTCCAAGGACGGTGAAGTGTTTGACTTTGACGGCAAAAAACTTCACGACCGTGTTGCCAGGCTCTCTCTGGGAAGCGACCGTTTTGCCATGATTGCTCTGGCCTAATTATTTATTAAATGAGTTAATGACTACCTATATATACACTGCATTCCTAGATCCAACATGTCCCCAATTATAAGTAGAATCAATAGAATATCAACAAGACTTTGAGTTATTTCCAGAACAGATCTGCACAGTCGCTTAGCAGCCCTAGCGAGCTCTTTCGTCTCTGTAATCCGTTTCAGCGTAAATCATTACCGGTCACCATGCATTACTTAGACAGCCCTTATTAACTGCTGAGTGTTGCTCTTGACTAACATGCTTGGAACGCTTTATCTAGAAAAAGTAGCTGGAGAACCTACTCGCACTCGAGTGGTGTTGCCGTTGAAATTGGTGGAGTATTTCGGAATTGACGTCAAACTGAGCCCTCCAGACTCGGTTTACCCCTCCCAGTTCTCGGCTGCTGTAGTCCCCGTCATGCAGTGGGCTGATGGCCAGATCCAGGAGGAGAGCATCCCAATTGTGCTTGCTCTTGTGGACTCGGTCGAAAATGCGGGTGGACTCCTCGGCGACAACTCGCTCGAGACCCGTAGTCTCATTCTCTCGTGGATGTGCAAGTTCAACTACGATATCTTTGGATCAATGTTGCCACTGCTTTTGATGAAGACCGGCAGGATGGAGCCTTCCAAGGAGAAGTACGATGAGGCCTGGGTCAAGACCAACGAGTGGGGCGACTATCTTGAGAAGTACTTTACTGCTCACCAGTACTTGGTGAAGGGCCAGCTGACCCTTGCTGACTTGTACGCCTGCACCTTCTTCTACCGTCCATTTGAGCACTTTTTGGATGCCGAATGGAGGAAAAAGCGACCCAACTTGCTCAACTGGTGGAGCCAAATGACCAACAACAAGATCTTTGCTGGCTTCTACGAGAAGAACCAGAAGCTGGTCGATATCTTTGAGCACTATCTCTAATTAGTGCAAGGCACTGTGGATGGAACCTTATATATTTACGTAGAGCGGAAGTATTTGTTGCAGCTGTGTACAGAACTATCCGTCGATCCTCACTAAAGATCTCCACGTGGAAATGCTCTAAATGAACCTCGAATAATCTGACAAGAGTCTGCAGTTCTAGACTCTCGCCCAGCTGGGGTATCTACTTTCCCCAACCGTCAGCGAGATCGCAGTAGTAGCGATTCTGTAAATCAAATAGAGATCGAACAACGTTACTTAATCACAGCTATCGCGATTAGTATTGATGCTGCGAGCGTACGATCTCGCAGGCGGGATATTCGCAATCGCTTGTGCTTCTTGACTCATGCTTGGTACACTTTACTTGGAAACAGTCACTGGCGGTAGTACTCGCACTCGGGCGCTCTTGCCGTTGAAATTGGTTGAATATTTTGGAATTGACGTCAAACTGAGCCCTCCAGACTCGGTGTACCCCTCCCAGTTCTCGGCTCCCAAAGTTCCTGTGATGCAGTGGGCCGATGGCCAGATCCAGGAGGAGAGTATCCCAATTGTGCTTGCCCTTGTAGAGACAGTTGAGAATGGCGGTGGATTGCTCGGCGACGGGTCTCTGGAAACCCGCAGCCTCATCCTTTCCTGGATGGTCAAGTTCAACTACGATATTTCGTCGTCCCTGGCGCCAGTGCGGCTCATGCATGCTGGCAGGATCCCAAAGTCGAAAGAAAAGTACGACGAGTCGTGGGCAAACACCAACAAATGGGGCGATTTCCTCGAGAAGTACTTTACTGCTCACGAATACCTGGTCAAGGATCAATTGACGATAGCTGATCTCTACGGGGCCACCTTTTTCTACCGGTCCTTTGAGGATAACCTGGACGCAGCGTGGAGGGCCAAGCACCCCAACCTGCTCAAGTGGTGGACGACTGTGAGTAGCCACAAGATCTTTAACGGCTACTACTCGACGGAAAAGTTTGCTGAAACCTTTGAGCACTTTCTGTAGGCTCAGCGAACGTGCGCAGAAAATTCGTGTAGATTAGTAGAGGTATAGATAACAATGGAATGCGAAGCTCGTCCAATCGCCGTTATCATTGTGAAAAATAACAGCAAGCCTAAAATACGACGATCTTTTCTCGATTTTTCACGATTTCACTCGCACACTCTACTGGCTTCGGCACAGCCCTCGGCTAGCAGAGATGCAGCCCACCACTATTTGTCAAGCACCGCCTCGGATGAAATATTACCCCATAATTTCATGTTTATTTAATCAGCTAAACTAGCTTCGCAGCTGCCTTTGCTTACGTTTACGTGTCTGATGAAGGAGAAGGAGACGCGAGTATTCACCCTCAATGCGGTGTGGATATCCTATGCTCACACATTTTGTGCTGCTTCTGCTTTCGTGAGCGCCCTGATCGTGGGGTGCATGCTGCACTACCAGAAAATCGTCCAAAACGAACACTTTGGCTACCCCATCGAGTGGTTCCCCAGCGTGAGCGCTACGATCGGCGACAGGTACCCTGAGCGTAGTGTATACCAGATATTTATCGCTCTGACCAGTGGTCCTCGGTTCCTGCTCTGCATTCTGTCTTACGTTCTGTCTAACTCTAACTCCAACTTGCCATTTGCACTATTCGTGGTAGGTGTGCTTCGCACACTCACTTGCGGAGGCTGGACGTACGTCACTTCGACCGACGACCACGACTGGCACGATATCTTCATGATTTCCTACATAGTTCTGACCCTTCCGTGGACTATTCTCAACACCATCCTCACTCCCAAAGGCACAGAGGCACGCAAGCTCCGATTCTGGGTCGGCACAACCTTCTTTGTTACCATAGTGCCGTTGGTGTACTTTTTCATCCAGCACAAGGTCCACCACATCCCGGGGGCCTACACTATCTATGCGTTCTTTGAGTGGGCGTTGATCGTGCTCGATGTTGGCTTTGACTCTATCACTGCGTGGGACTTCAGCGGCCTGGAAATCAACATCGTCGACACGCAGAATGTCGTCAAGCGGCCCACCAATATTGAGGTCCTGGCGAACCCATCCTCTTTGCGCAAGGGTCCCAGCTATGTTGGGTACGCCGTGGCTGTTTTCAACTACTTTATTTGGTGGAGCGTAGTCACCTCCCAGGGCGTACTGATTTGGTATTTCCCGCTGTGGTACATGGGCATCTCTGGCTACGAAGCGCTCTTGTTCGCGTTCTTGGCGCCCATCGTGCTCGTTATTCCTCCTGTCCGCAAGCTATTTGTGAAGCTGCCTCAGCTGGGCTACTTGGGTACCTGCTTGGGAATTGCCGCCTACTGGGTTCCCAAGCCAAGTGACAGAGTCTGCGTGGTGTCGGCCGGTTGTGGCCTGGCGGCAATCAGCCTTGCCACTACCTTTACCACTCGTAGTGGTGGCCTGTATCATGGCTCGGCATTCATGGTGGGATTGCTACTCTCCTCGGTAGCCAAGATGTACAAGTGGACCAACAACCCTATCTGGCCTGTCATGAACAGCACCACCGGAGGGTTGAACGCCTGGGGCCTCGCTTTCTCGATCGGATCAGCTTTTTTGACCACTTTGTCAAAGTCTGACGTCGGCTCCGTTGCATCAACTGCGTCCGCCTCAAGCTGTGCCCTCTCTTCGGGTGCAGCTCTCGGTGCCGCTATCTTTGCTCTGCAGACCTGGGTATCTGATACCTCGCTCTTGCCAATTTGGGTTTGGGAAGGCTACCCCGTTCGTGGACCTACTCCGTTGCCCCATGGACTGTTGACGCTGATCGGAGTTTCACTCGGTGTATACGTTGGCATTGCGAGACCCAAACTTGCTTTGAGTAATAAATCTACTGCATTTGGCTTGGCTGGCTTGTTTGTTCTTTTGACCCTCAAGCACTGGCTCGCGTACTTCGGTGGTCTCGCGCTTGCATCTTGGGTCTGCGCGATCGTGCCCTCTCTGTTGGAAGCCGCTGGTCGCAAGAAGAGCGGGCAGGCATTCACGCTGGCATTCTTTGTGTATTGCTGCAGCGTTTTGGCGGAAACCTGGACGGTTGCGTACGCATTTGTCCCCGGTGGACCGGTGCTTCGCGAGCGCACATGGCTAGTCATGACGATCAACACAATATTGCTCATTCCCGGAGTAATCAACGCCCGTAAGCTTGCTATCAAACAGCCCCTCAAGAATGTGATCGCTAGCTCCGCGTCACAGCTCGTGCGCCTTACTGTGGCCGGGTTAAGTGTAGTGATTGCGCTTGGCTCCTTAGTTACTGTGCAGCGCCTTCAGCATGTTGTCCCTGCACCCCGCCATCCTGAAGAAAAGGTTTTGACGGCTGGTATTTGGTGCATCCATTTTGCGCTGGACAATGATATGTGGGCGTCTGAGAAGCGCATGATGGACTTGATCGACGAGCTGGATATCGACGTTATTGGTTTCCTCGAATCTGACACCCAGCGTGTCATTGGCGGGCACCGTGACCTGACTCAAAGGATGGCTGAGGAGCTCGGTTTCTACGCTGACTACGGTCCAGGCCCCAACAAGCACACATGGGGAGCAGCACTCTTGTCCAGGTTCCCTATTTTGAACTCTACACACCATCTGACCCCAAGCCCCGTTGGTGAGCTGGCTCCAGCGATCCATGCCACCCTGGATGTTTATGGCGAGCTCGTAGACGTAGTAGTTTTCCACTCTGGCCAAGAGGAGGACCCTGAAGATCGCCGCCAGCAAACTGCCTATGTGACCGAGCTCTTGCACAATACCAACCGCCCTACGATCCAGCTCTCGTATCTTGTCACCAAACCCAAAGAAGGAAACTACAACACGTGGGTCTCTGAGTACAGTGGCATGAAGGACATCGACCCCAGCGATTGGGATCGTTGGTGCGAGTACATCTTGTACAAGAACATCAAGCGTACTGGTTACGCACGAGTTTCTCGTAGTACTATCACTGATACCGAGCTGCAAGTGGGCAAATTCGTGATTGGTGAGACACCCGATTACTCTAATACCCTCATTAGTGAAGACCAGGTCCCTGCAGGTCGCCAGTTCCCGGCCAAGTTCCGCGGACAGGGTGTGCGTGGACACCGCTATCATGTGTTTGATGAGCCGCGTTATTTCAGCTAAGATACGATATCAATGTAAAACTACCAGCTGTATATTTTCTAGCCTGAATAAACGCTATGTGTATTTTGAAATCAGCTGCGAGACACATGTGTGATATGTGGCTCGAGAGCGGGATGCAGGTCCAACACAAGGACCACATTCCAAGTTAACGGTGGCAATTCCTAAACCCACACACTTAGTTGGAGGTGCTGCGAGACACTGTGTAGAACAAGGTGCACCACGTACAGAATCTCCTGCAAGCAAATGACAATCGCCCAAAGGACGGGAGTGATACTATGTAGAACTGACGTTGAATTGAAGACTAGTGTATAGGGAGATCTCAGAATGAGGGGCAGCTTGTTGAATTTTCAAATTGCTCGGTGGATTCCTCTCCAGGTAGCACCAAGCCATCAGTCCAACAAAGGGCTGGACAATGTCTCAGATTTTCGCCCGACCGTTTCAGGTCCCTGCATTATTGGTGTGTCATTAACGGTAGCTACAAGTGGTGATAGTGTTCTAATTTGGTATAAACTCGGCCTTCTAGATAGTGTGACTGACAAACGCAATAGATTGCACTTGGGCAGACAGCCGCGTTAACAGTCAAAGCGCTACGGGCAGCTCCATCAAATATGTAATGACTAATACATTTAGGGAGCACACCTGCAGTGCGCACAGGCGAACAGAGAAAGCATGGTTACGGTCAACACAAATTGAGTCACCGAAAGAAACCCTCAGGGGGAGCCGGGTGCACGACGCCGGGACCGCATCTGGAATTGGAATTAAGAGTTATGTAGAGTAGCTGCCACTGCACCCTAACCCTCAAAGACCTTCAATTAGGCTATCATAGGCGGTGCCTTGCAGGTTGAGGTCGACCGCGTGAGACAGTCTTAATTCAGGAAGTGAGTACGGCGCCAGCGAGCGGCCCGAATTGACAAGTAGCATCGTAGTATAGGGTAAAAAAGACCAAGAATTGCGTGAGTAGACCGATGCGGGCACAAGGCGGCCAGGGCCAGTGGCCAGTTTGAGTCGCACGTACAGATCCGAGATTACTGGGAAACCACGGGGGAGCTAGAAAGATGTGAGTTTAGGCGTGGCAGCGATTCAGCCTGGGAGCATAACCCCGGATGCAGGCAGTACTGCTCATTTTGGCTCAAGTATTGGCTATTGAGGTATGTACGACTGTTTCACAATGAGTTGTGGCGGCGTGGCGAGAACATCTCCTACGCGTGACAACCAGCATTCCTGGACAGGTGCAGGAATAAAATTTTTTCAGTCGAGCGAAAAAAAACCCGCTAGTAGTACAACTAAAAATTTCACCATCACGTTCCCGTCACCTCGCGCGCGTCGCATGCAGCTATTTCCCTTAATGTAACAACCCTTGCCGCGGATCCCAGAGGGGCCTATATATACCGCCGAGCTTTCCCCTTGACGCCCCTCCTGCGGAGATCCGGTGTGGCAACGTACACTCATTCAAACGCCGATATGTCTCTGATTTCCAATTTGCTGGGTGACCCATTTTGGTTATCCACTATCGCAATCTGTATTAGCGGTTGGGCCGTGGCACTGGTGGGATGCATCATAAACGTAGACGACATTAGCACCAGAGACAAATTTCCGATCTTGACCTGGTGGGGGATAGCGTTTGAGTTTATTTGCATCGCTCTGGTTGTTTACGGCGTGATCACCAACGGCATCGGCATGTACCGACAGGCCATACTCGCGCTGTTGTCGATCGCGACCGTGTACAGCAGCAACAGCACAAACAACTTCATTTGGCGCAGTGGATCGACAGCAGGGGCTATCGCAGCCGGCCAAATCCTCCTCAGCATTATAAACCTGATATGGATACTGTATCTGGGCACGTCGCACGACGAGCCGGTTCACGCAGCTATCTCGAACTTCGCTGCACCCAAGGTGAGCTCGGGCTACGGCCGGGTTGCACCACCAAAACGCCCTCACTACCCCAGCTCCAACAACCCTGGGTTCAAAAGCATGCAGAGCCAGCGGGCGTACCCCCAGGGCCAGAGCGTTACGACCCAGCGCCAGTCCTTCCATCCTCAGTATATGGGCGATATGAGGGGCTTTGAACACCCAGACATGCCGCCATCATCTCACTCGACCGTATCCGGCAGCACCGAGCAGAGTGATAGCTTGAGCTTGCCCACTGATTACCCCTATAAAGCGCGCGCTCTGTACTCGTATTCGGCGAACCCCGAGGATGGCAACGAGATCTCCTTCGAGAAGGACGAAATCCTCGAGATCAGCGACATCACGGGCCGCTGGTGGCAGGCCCGCCGAGCCAACGGCGAAGTCGGCATCTGCCCCAGCAATTACGTTGTGTTGCTATGAGTGACAAACATTGTCTCATGATATATATTTATTGTTACGCATGCGCTGAGCTGCTGACCAGAATTGTATTTTATCCTAATGCCATAGCTTTAACTCATAGGATTAATGGAATGATAACAGTAAGCCAGCTATCTGCTCTTGAGATTCTCAATCTCCGACACAAGCGCCTGCACTTGCTCTTTGTACATATCTTTAAGATCCTCGACGTCGGCCCGCAGCTCCTGCACCTCCTCGGACTTTTGCCCGAGCTTCACCAGCACTGGGTCGAGTCTGTCCTCCAGCTCCTTGATGCGGGCCGCTTTGATCTCGTTGTCGTTCCGCAGCTTCTCCACTTCGTCGCCCACGGTCATGAACTTGGCCATCTCGTCGTAGGCCTCGTTCTTTTCTTTGCGGGCTGACTCGAGCATTTCGCGGCACGACAGAAGCTCGTTCTCCAACTTGCGGACAGTGTAGTTGAGCTTGGTTATTAGGTGGGTGCTGGTGGCTTCCTGGGATTCAGAGTGCACGGACGCATTCGACGCTGATCGAGAGAGAGGAGGCGAGCCTAGAGAGTCGAGCGCAGATGCCGAGGCCACTGGCTCTGATGACTCGAGCGGCTCGAGAGGAGGGGGCTCTGTGAACTCGAGCGTGGGAGTCTGGTCTCCCACGGGAACTGGAGATGCGCTTGGTGCACCTTTAGCGCGGTTCAGAGCCAGCAGCTCCTCCTCAAAACCAGAGGCCTGCTTGCACACGGCGTCGTACTGCGATTTGAGCTCCGTCAGCGTCTCTTGCAGCCGGTCACTATGAGCTCGAACTTCCTTGAGGGCGCTGTCCGACTCGGAGTACTTGGTGCGCACACTTTGGAGCTCCGCCTGCAATTCTACGATGCGTGACTGAGAGTCCTTAGCTCTGGAGTCGCGAACCTTGAGGGCAGCTTCTAGTTCGGCAATCGTGCTCTGGAGCCGCTGCTCTGTTTGCAGCCACTGCTCGCGAGCCGCTTCGTGATCCCTCTCCAGATGATCCAACTTGTGCTGGAGCTCCTCAGAGTGCTCAAATGCCTGTTTATTAGTCGACGCGGCACTGAGACCCCTAAAGTGCTCTGCCAGCGCTGTCTGGCGCTCGGCCCTAGCGGTCTGGTCAGACAGCTGCTGCTCGAGAGACTGGCACTGCCCCCTCAGGGACTTGAGCTGGGTGTGGGTGTCCTCTAGGTCCTTTTGCAGCTTCGTAGACCTGCGTTCCTCGGAGTCTGAGCTTGTTGACGCCAGAGAGTGGGCAGACTCGAGCTCCTTCTTGAGCTCATTTCGCTCGATTCGCAGCTTCCTGATCACAGTGTTGAGCTTCAGCTCCTGCTGGCTCAGACGCTGGCCCTCTTCCATTAAAAGGTCTATTTTTTTCGCCGTCGCTGCTCCAGGTGCTGGCCCCAGTCCTTCATTAAGCCTAGCGTTCTCCAGGCTCAGGTACTTGAGCTTTGTGGAAACCGATTGCATGCGTTCAATGACGAATTCGTGGATGGCCTTCTCCAGATCCTCGATTTCTTGCAGCATTCGCACGTCGTCGGACGCAAGTTGTCGAATTTGATCAAACGAGGGGGCTTCCTCAAGTTTAGTGGACACAGAAATGGGGGCTGGGTCCTCTACATCCTCCGACGGTTCCTTGGACGTATTCCCAGAGTTCATCGCTTGCTCCAGCGTTTCGTCCAGGCTTTGGACCGCCCGCTTGAAGTAGCCAGACCATTCACTCATATCGCAGCCACAGTTGTGGCGCACAGTCGTGTGCAGGTCTAAGTATACACCGGTGCGGGCGAGGCTGAATTGCATAGTGTGAGTAGTTGGGTAGCGTTGGAATGTACTGGTGAGCGTAGTCCGAGTCCTCAATGTCGAGGTTGCAAGGCAATCGAAGATCGAGTGCGAATAACTGCCTGCGAATGAAGCCTGTATCTTCAAATTGGTAGCAATTCAACTCCAGACATCAATCCGTTATGGTCTAGTGGCTAGGACGTCGCGCTCTCACCGCGGAAGCCAGGGTTCAATTCCCTGTAACGGAGTATCTTTTTGCATCTGTGAACCAGCGTTTTTGCGCTGAAGTCTCAATCAACTAGCTGTAAATATACTGAAAGTTTTCTAAACTCTCAGTTAACTAGTTACAGATAATGAGAACGCCTACTTAGTAGAAATGACGCTAACACGGATACTCCATCCGACAAGCATCATATATCTGTGCATCCAGAGTGACTACACTGAACTTTCAATAACTAATTGCACAAGATAATAGGGAATTTCATTAACTAAATATGCACGGTAATACCGATAACTCTACTCAACAAGCATCTTCCAAACATCCAGATACTTCTGGCGTGTCTTCTCCGCTACATCCTCGGGGATCGAGACGCCATCCTTGCCTTTCAGTCCATTTGCCGTTAGCCAGTCGCGCACAAACTGCTTGTCGTACGAGTCTTGACTCTTGCCGACCTCGTAGTTGTCCTTGGCCCAGAAACGAGACGAATCAGGGGTCAGCACTTCGTCCACGAGCACGAGATCTCCATTGTCGTCAACACCAAATTCAAACTTGGTGTCAGCGATGATGATCCCCTTTTTCTGAGCATAGTCGTGTGCCTTCTTGTACAAAGCAATTGCCGTCTTCTCGAGCTTCTCAGCCAGATCCTTGCCGACGATCTCAGCGGCCCTCTCCTTGGAGATATTCTCATCGTGCTCACCCTGCTCAGCCTTAGTTGAAGGGGTGAAAATAGGCTCAGGAAACGCTTGACTCTCTTGAAGACCGGCAGGAGCAGGCTCACCGTGAACAGTACCGTTCTTTTTGTACTCGTTCCACGCAGAGCCGGTGATGTAGCCTCTTACAATGACCTCCAATGGAAGGATCTTGTACTTGTTGACAACCATAGATCTGTCCTTGAGCTGCTCTACGATCTTCTTGTCCTCAATCAGTTCCTTTGGGAGCAAAGCTAGAGGGTCGCCATTGTCTGCCAGGTGGTTTGGAACAACGTCCTTGAGATAATCAAACCAAAATCGACTGAGACCAGTGAGCACTTTTCCTTTATCGGGAATTCCATTGCCCAAGATGACATCATAGGCACTAATACGGTCCGTAGCCACGAATAAAAGCTTGCCATCAGGAAGATCATATAATTCGCGGACTTTTCCTTTTGCGACAAGAGGAAGTTTACCTTGCAGGTCAGTAGAGTTCATCTGGAAAAATTAGTTAGTCATCGAACCTGTGATCCACTAATAAACGAACCACAGCTCGTGCTGAGAGTGAGTAAATTACAATGTTGTACGAATGCTGGTAAAGAACAGCCGGTACTTATCGCATTCAGTTTCGGCAACGAGGGGTCCTAAGAAAAGCTCTATGAATACATCTATATCTATTTATACAGCTAGCAGTCTTCGCTATCACTTCGAGTATCCTCGGCGTTTTCTCCACGAACAACTCGAATGACAACGCAAATGATCATGTAAAGCCAAACGCACGTTATGACTTGAAGAATTAGCATCAGGATACCAAACGTGTTGTGGGCAGCTTGACTGTAGCAGGCAACGAGCTCGCCCAGTTCATTGTAGACGCAGTTCTTACCAACGAACTTGGGGGCCTCGAAATAAGCGTACCACAGCTGGTACAAGAATACAATGTGCCGACCAAAGATCCAAGAAACCATGAAGAGCACGAACGCAACGTCGCAGGCCTTAGTGAAGCCAACGTATTTCAGCACCTTGGCAAACGACAACATGGTGTCTACGCTGTCCATCAAGATCATTACCAGGTGGCCGACTCGAGTGTAGTAGTATGCATAGCTGCCTGCCACCAACAAACACGTAACGATGTGGTGGGTGAGCATTTGGTAGTGATCCTTGCGGCGTTTCTCGGCATGGATAACGTAGATTTGTGCGATCCACCCTCCAAGGGCAAACAGGTAGAACGCCTTGACTCGGGCGTCGATCAGGGTGTGGGGATATCCCTCCCACACTACCCGAGGGTTCCAGCTGTACTCCGAGAGATACAGCAGTCTCAGACCGAGCGATGCAAGGACACCGTAATAGAGAAGGCACCACGCTTGTTCTGCGAATCTCACCGCAACTTTGGGCCGCCTGATATCAAGGCTAGGTGCCGCACATAGACTAATATAAACGACCAGCGCTCTCAGGCCAATTACAACAATGGTAGAGCTCAGGACAATGCCCCAGTCCTTCACCTCGGGCCCAGCCACTAGTCTTCCATCTTTCCACCTAATTCCTTGTGTGGTGTAGAGGATTTGTGCTGACCAGTTTGACTCTGGTATTATGCTCACGACAAACAATATACAAAAGTAGAGACCGCAACAGAGCATTTGTTTAATTAGCAGGCTGAATGCATCGTCGAGGGGCCCTTTGAGCACCAGGTCCTCCTCAGACACGGAATAAGGGATTTGCGGCTCCTTCTCGGAATACTGGCCGCGATATTTCGCTCCGGCCGTCAGAGGAACGCCGCTGGACACCGCAGTGTATTTTTCATGAGTGCTCATAACAACGAAGGAGGCGGTTGAGTTAGATGTAACTCCACCTAGTCAAATCTCGAGTCCCTCGCGTATCACGTGACGCCTGTTTAATTAGTAAAATGTGAAAAATAGCTCTAAATGCGCACAGGCAAAGCCCTGGGTGAATTAGAGCTGATGTGTCGAGCCGACGGGCTTGAGCAAGAAATTCAGCTGTTTACATCTCCTTGCGTTGGGTGCTTTACTTGTTTCAACACGCGGTGCATACGTGTTTGTAAGCAATCTCCTTAAACGGATGCGGGGCGTTTGCAGGTATCCTCAGGCGCCAAAAAATGGAGATATTGGGGATCGAACCCAAGACCCCACGCATGCAAAGCGTGTGCTCTACCACTGAGCTATATCCCCAGCTGGGGAATTTCGGACTTGTAGATATGTAAGGAAGCTTCAGATGCGGGGCAGCGGCGATCAGAGCCACAGAAACAAGCATTGGCGTGAGATAAAACACGCGCAGTGCTCCTGTAGTGTTCGTTCGTGAGTTGCTCCGAGGAACTTTGGTTTGGAGCGCTGCATGCAAGTCGTCGAAATTTGATACCTGCGCTCTAGTGCAGAGCAAGTTCGACAGGCCGAAGAACCCCCATCAACGAGGCAGCCAACATCTGTGAGTAGTTCCTCGTGTGAATGGTTCAAGTTGACGCCACTCTGTCCAGCGTTTGCTACCTGGCAGGGTTGAAAAAACGATCGAGGGATTGAAAAACCGATCGCCAGTCCCAATAGACATAGTATAGATCTTAATTCTAAACTCTATGCAACTGGCAATCACCAGTGCACGATTGCTGCGAGGACTCGCTTCAGTGTGGAGGCTTACGTGCATAATTGAGATGAGTCGACCACATGCACCCTATGGTCGCTGCAGATAAATACAGTAGAACGAACGAATTTAGGGAGTACGATGTTAGGGAGCACAGCGTAAGCACTTTCTCCCGCGTGGGGGTGTCCAACTTTTCAGATCTCCCAAATCATATCATATCACGTGGAACGATGTGTTTTGGGTTACTTGGCTTCTGTAGTATTCCATGGAGCTGGCAGCAAACTGCGATCCAGGGGCGTTCGCGACACATATGCAGTCGCAAGTACACAATTTCTGGTCCGACAGCGGCCGCGCAAGGCTCGCTGCGCACCATCGTTCGATACTCTCCTCATGCACAGCAACCCTAGACCACGAGGTATAAATGGAGCTCTGCAAGACCTCGTGGACATTAACAATGGGTTTGAGACTTGGTGACAAAGCTCCTGACTTCCAGTCGGCTACTTCTAACGGTGAAATCTCCTTCCACGACTACCTTGGAGACTCTTGGGGTATTTTGTTCTCCCACCCCGACGACTTCACCCCCGTGTGCACTACTGAGCTCGGTGCTTTTGCTAAACTCGAGCCTGAGTTCACCAAGCGCAACGTCAAGCTGGTTGGTCTCAGTGCCAACAGCACTGACTCTCACAAGGAGTGGATCAAGGACATTGACGAGGTCACTGGCTCTAAGCTGACTTTCCCCATCGTCGCTGACCCCGAGCGCAAGGTCGCTGAGGCCTACGACATGATCGACCACCTCGACCCCACCAACGTCGACGCCAAGGGCCAGGCCTTCACCATCCGCTCAGTGTTCATCATTGATCCCAAGAAGACCATTCGCTTGATCTTGACCTACCCTGCCTCCACTGGCCGCAACACTGCTGAGGTTCTGCGTGTGGTTGACTCTCTCCAGACCGGTGACAAGTACCGCGTCACCACCCCCATTAACTGGGTTCCTGGCGATGACGTCATTGTCGCTCCCCCCGTCTCGAACGAGGAGGCCAAGAAGCTCTTCCCCAAGTTCCGCACTATCAAGCCTTACTTGCGTATGACTCCTTTGCCTGATAACTAAACACTGTAAATAACGAGTAGTAATGAACCCTGCTTTCTGACTCCAACCTGACTTTGACCTGAGTTGGGACTGCATTGCGTCTCCTCGATGCAGCATGAGTATAATGTGGGCCAATTCCATGCTAAAGAATCTGTTATTTCTGGCCGCCCGTGATTTCGATCGTGGAATCCCGGATGCTGTTGCTGCTAAAATGCCTCGTTGCCCCCCAACCGCGGAAACTCCGAGCCGCAGGGTAGCTGATCGGGACTGCTTGTTTCGCTAATCCTCGAGGCGAATGGACTTCATGCTCGGGACACACCGTACAATAGAGCCCGCTCCCTGATTGGCCTCGAACTTGGCCATCTAGCCCATAGTATTCATTGGATACGATTTTTCCATGCGAGAACATGCATCACTATGCATATGGCAAACCAGTGGGATACATATATGGGCCTGAAAAGCTCTCAAAAATATGATGATCGCGCTTCAACTGTTGCTCTCGTGCGTAGCGGCCAGCCCTGACATACTGGCTACGACATACAGCTCTCTTTCTGCAGACGCTGAAACTACCGAGGTGGTATATGGATCAATCGATTCAACCACCGCAGCTGTGATCAACACCGAAACCGGCTCTCTCAGTACCAACAATGGTACGTCGCCGGTCTACAATGAGCAGGGAAGTACCACGGCTGCCGTTCAGGGCGAGTCGCTGACCAGCACCGCCGATGTGTCCACCACGCTGGGATTTGCTGGTGCGTCGTCGTCCTCAAACCAGGCCGGGCTCGTCGGTATCAGTTTTGTAGGGGCCGTAGGTGCGCTGGCCCAGCTCTTGCTCTAGCTAGTGATTTATAGTCTACTTATTGGAAGTCCATACTTATTGCACTAGAGGTGTATTGCCGATACAATGAGTGCTTTGCCAATACAAATGTCTCCTCAATGTCTCCTAAATAAACTCTTAAATTAGTTCGACACGAAAAATTACGTGAGACGCGACTGTCTAATTGTGGTGGGTCCATGAGCGAGGGTATGAGCGACGCGCTCAAATCTGCAGAAGACGCCCGCGCGCGCTACTCGGCGAACAAATCGCCCGCTACCGCCCACGCTTTTGCCATGGCGAGCATGCTGTTTCTCTGTTCACCGGAGTTTCCGTCAACAGAGCACTGGTTTTGCGACGAAAAAAACCGCCCGTTCGCAACTACCGCAATATGGATGTATGTAGAACAATCTGATCCTCAGTCCCAGCACAAGCTGCAGGCCACCGGGTTCATTCACCTGCTGAATCGGCGATTGGCTGCTTGTGCAAAGTGCTCGCGATTCTTTCAGATGGAGCTCCCCAAGTTCGAGTTTTTCCTGCACCAAAGCGGATACACGGACCAGGATACTGCCACATACGTCAACATGGTTATTGGCTCGAGAACACACACCTGGGAGACCCTAATATCGCAGCGGTACCAGGCGTTCAAGCAAGAGTCGAGCTCCCAGAGCAAATTTAACCAGCTCTGCAACCCGCTGGTCGAGGCAATGGCTAGCTTCTATCTGTTCAGGTCTCGAGCCTGGGAAGAAATCGTCCAGGACTCCGAGATTTTTCCTAAGCGCGGACTCGAAATCGCCAGATGGGGCGGATATGAGTACTGCCAGGGGTATGCGCTGTTCCTGTTCCGAAAAAGGCCCGAGCTGCGCAAGTTCGCCGAGGAATCCATACTCAAGGCTTCGCCAGTCGCTTTCGCCGCAGACGACTATCGGGTGCTATCGGTCCTGTTGGCGTCCGGCAGTGACCTGCTGGATCCCTCAAAGACTGCCAAAAGAGACCAGGTCGTTCAACTGCCGTGCTGGGACTTGTTCGCTCTGCAGTTCGGGGAGCTGCTCAACTGTTACAGCCCAATCTCGCGAGCCCTGTTCAAGTTGGCGCTCAATGCCATCGCAATAATCAAGGGCTCGGGACCCCGTGTTCAGCAAGGAACCGAGCTCTGGCAGAAGAACGGACGCGGTGCTGTCAACTACTTGGTCAGCCTTGCTAGAGTTGTCCTCAACTACGAGCAGGGAGATGCCGTACAGCGCCGGGAGCTGTTCACCGACATCGCGTGCCTCGTGGCAGGTATTGATTACAAGTCGCTAGAGTCTGAGGAACTGCTTGAAGAGTATGCTCAGGTTAGCTACTCCCATTGCATTCAGTCGTTTATTCTTGAGGCCAAGAAAGCGCTCGCCCTGTTCGAATCTTTCGAGGTCGATGAGCGCCAGATTTTCCTAAACACCTGCGCAAAGTGCTTCCTAGCCATCTCTCGAAAGGCTCAGCATATGCAAGATACCAGTGCGTATTTTTTCGCACTTGCCGGTGCCGTCTCGCAGCTGACCGAAGCGCTGGACCTCAGGTATAAAAACAAGGCCCAGAGTGAAGATGTTTCCATTACGCTCGATGCCTACAAAACCGCAAAGAGCGCAGCGAAAGAGATCGCCAGCTTCTTTGAAGCAAACGCAGAGGCAAAAGTGGCCCACGTTGAGAGCCGCAGCGAGAGTATTTTTTGCAACTTCGAGTCCCAGTATGTGCTCAGCAGTTGCGAGCCAAAAGACGAAACAGCACTAGTCAAAGAGCTGGGCGATAGAATTCGGGGCTCTCTATCCGAATCGTCTAAAATGCTACCGTACCTAGTTGGTTGCTTGTCTGGACTTGGTTTAGCTGCTGCAATGCCTATATTCAAGAACTTGGGTTCAGAGGAGGACGTCAACTTTGCAAAAAATGTGGTAGTCATTCTGAAGGAGGCGGAAACAGCATCAGAGCGCTGGCCCGAAGAGTGGTTTAATGAGCTACTACGCTCTCCTCGTGCCTTGGCCACTATCCTGTTGTTCGCGGGAATATTCGTAGGAGAAGATGAAATATCGGAAGGCAGCATAAAGAAGTGCGCCAGAGATTGTGCTATCGCTGCTCTTTTACCCTGCAAAAGCCGAATGAAGGATCTTATTCGAACGCATAGTAGTAGTATGCAGCGAGCTGCTTCTCGAGTCACTGTAATCTGTTCAGACTTTCGTGCCGAACTACAGTACGCAAAACTCTTCGACATGCTGGACATCTATTTCAAGACTCTAGTACTGGAGCCTTCTCATGCGGAGGAAATCCTCGAAGCGGCAAGCTACTTGTGGAAAGTTGTGTGGGTAAAATCCGGGGAGATCTGGAAAAAAATGGGGAAGATCGCTGAACAGTCCAATCTCGCTGCAATCACGTATCTGCTCAGTGCATCCCTCAAGTGCACAACGTCTCTCATCGAATCGACTCCTGCCCTCATTCGAGAAAATCTACTTGATCAGCAGAAACTGCACTATCTCGCAAATGCTTTGGAAAAAGGAGCTCAGAACCTACTGCGGCTGACGAGGCACACAAAACTTCTTGACTCTGTCTATGTTTTGTTTTACTCTGGTATCACGGTGCTCACAGAGTATCGTATTAAGCTATCTGAGTCGCTAATCAGCACTATCAAGCACTATAGTGTGAAAACAAAGGATACGCAACTCCCGCTGGATCAGCTGAGGACTCTGGTTAGACTTGCAGATGAGAATAAGATTGACCAGGCTGCAGTAGACATAGTATCTTCACCTCTGTCAAGCCACATTCCGGTGCCCTTAGAAACAGTCAATAACAGCCAGCTCTCCAAGTCGTCCAACGAGGCATTCAAATCTACTATAACAGCCAATGGATCTGCAACATCGTCCAGGATAGCAGCTCCCAATAATGAGAGAAATGCCGCGCCAGAAGTTATTTATGAAGATCTCCTTGACGAGAACAACGGCCAGCAAAGTAGTGTCAAGGGGACAGGTACTCAAATCCATCAATCTGTGGGAATGTCCCCAAAGCCCCCGAGCCGGAGTGGGCAAAGCCAACTGGACTCGTTCTTTAAGAAGATTCCAAGGGCTGAAGCTTTGGTGAACCAAACAATAGTGCATCCGCCGCCGCCAAAACTAGCTCCAGTCAAGAAGACTGAAAGTGCTCTTGATCAAATTCGAGAACAAATTAGGGAGCAGCGCTACGGAAACAATGCTAAACCCGCTCTACGCGCAGCTATTCCACGAGCTATTCCTACAGAGATACATCCAGCCAGACCTGCAGGCTTCAACAGGCGTGATAAACCTGCTACTGCTGCCCCAGTTCCCAAACCCCGTACTCCGCTAAACCCTCAAAAAACTGCAGATGAATCTGAAGACAGCAGTGATGATCCAGAAACGCAATCGTTGGGGCTCATTGCGCTAAGCAACAGAAAGAGGAATATCGACAACGCCTCTCGTATCGCCCCAGATCTAAGTGGCCGTAATAGACTAAAACCGCCCACGATAGATGACAAGGAGAAAGAGGAAGCAAGAATGAAGGCTAGACTACTGGTTGATCCTTCGTCATTGCATCGGAAAATTCTTAAATGGGAGTTTTATAACGACGACAACTTCCCTGAAGGATTCAACCTGAAATCAGTACCCGATACGTTTACTTCAGCTGAGAACTACATCGAGATCATGGAACCACTGCTGCTTCTTGAAGCATGGAAGGGAATCCTACAAGCTAAAGAGGAGAAAGAAGGAAGTCCTTTCTTCCTCACGTCCGGATCACGTTCTTCTGTAGATGACTTTCAAGAGCTGCATGTTTCAATGAGTTCGAAAGATTACTCGGAAAGAAAGATGACAGATTGTGATTTGCTGTTGGTATCATACAGCGATGAGGACCAGCACCCGAATAGTAAGCCTCTCTGGCCATTACGACGCATGCCGCATTGTCTAGCCAAAGTAAAAGAGGGTTCCATAAGTTACGCATCGCGTAAAAAGGAAACTGTCGACCTGCAGCTGAGATTTTTCGATGCGGAGGGCTTCCTGTCACACATCATCAAAGGGAGAAAGATCTGTGCTTGGCGAATCACGAGTATTCTCACTGTTGAGCGAGAATACGTAGCTCTGCATGCCTTCAAACACTGTGAACTACGATCGCAGATTCTCAAGGCTGAGCCGGCACCACTCACACATCCAGCCCCAGTGCAGCTCGAAAAATACATCAACCTTCTGAATTTGAACGTGAGTCAGGCCAAGGCTGCTTTCCAAGCATATAACTCGCAGGGTTTGAATCTTATTCAGGGTCCACCAGGGACTGGAAAAACCAAAACTATTTTGGCCATTATCAGCGCGTTCTTTAGTGGCGGGATCAATAACAAGCGTATTATGGTCTGTGCGCCGTCAAACGCTGCCATAGACGAGCTCCTACTGCGCCTGAAAGATGGAGTCACAACTCTGAAGGGAGAGCACATGGATCTGAATCTGTTGCGAATCGGTCGCACTGAGGCTGTCAATCCTATGGTGCGTAGCTTCTGCTTAGATCAAAAAATTGCGAACGAGATAAAACAAATTTCTACAGTCATTGATGCTGACCTGAGAAATACAGTTATCAGCCTGAAAAACCGGAAGCAAAGCTTAGAAGCGCAGCTTGCTCGCGGGGACGGAGCCGATCCACTTAGTGCCGAGGAGGTCGAGAGTATCACCAATGAGCTCAATAAAATCAGAAGGGAACTTGGAGAAAAGCGGCAGCTGCTAGATGCTCAGACGGAACAGCTCAATATGGAGAAGAGACACAGAGAAGTTGAATATAAGAACAAGCAAATCCAGCATATCACGAACGCCCAAGTTGTTTGTTCCACTCTGAGTGGTAGTGCATTCCAGCTTTTAGCATCTCTAAAATTGCCGTTCCCAACTGTTATCATTGATGAGGCAGCTCAATCTGTGGAGCTTAGTGCGTTGATTCCATTTAGGTACGGGTGCAAGCAGTGTATTCTAGTTGGTGATCCGAATCAATTACCTCCTACTGTGTTGAGTAAGGATGCCGCTAAGCTGAAATATGAGCAAAGTCTGTTCACGCGAATATTCAAGCAGCATAAGGATAAAGTTTTGATGCTTGACACTCAGTTCCGAATGAATCCTGATATCTCGTACTTTCCATCTAAAGAATTCTACCAGGGAATACTTAAAGATGGACCCAATATGGATGCAGTTACTGCTCGTCCCTGGCATTCAGATCCAAGGTTTCCCAAGTATCGGTTCTACGGTGTGGCTGGAGAAATGAGTAAAAGGTCGAACTCGTTCCAAAACGTGGAGGAGGCGAAAGTAGCTGTTGATATGATCTCAGAACTTTTTAAACGTTTTCCTGACGTCAACTGGAACAACACGATCGCTGTATTAGCTCCCTATAAGGCACAAGCTCAGCTTTTGAGAGATAAGTTCAGAGCCAGTTTCGATAGTCGTATCTTCGAAAGGGTATCTGTGAGCACCATTGATGCGTTTCAGGGTCAGGAAAAGGACATAATCATATTCACGACAGTGAGAGCCTCTGAACATGGGAGTATTGGATTCGTTGGTGATGTCCAGCGCTTGAACGTTGCGATCACTCGTGCACGCTCGTCCTTATGGATAGTCGGGCATCCTCAAAGTTTGTGTCGTAACTTTGTTTGGCAACGTCTTATCAACGATGCACAGCGTAGGAACCTGTTTGTACCGCACGTGAGAGCGGGTGATTTCTCATCGGGAACAGTTCTGAAATCCATTAATAGGTCTGAGCCTTCAAGAAAGAGAAAGGACCTGCCGCGAATTGAACGTGAATTTCAAAACAAGACCAGGAGAATTATGGATTACTAGCAGATCTAAGACTCTCATGCTGACAACGGGCCACGAGATACTATAATAAAAGAAGCAGACGAATTGCTAGCCTGCTCGAATGCCATAATTTGCATTAGATGAAATATGTGACGCCAGCTGCGGGCCCATATTTCCTATTTATTTGACACAAAATCGTGAACATTCATAATGGTCACCGCAAAAATAGGGCATCATAAAAAAAGACTAATAAATAATTAAACTACTCAACCATCTTGTAATCGCGTGCGATACCGCTACGTCCCTTCTTGAGTACCGCGAACTCTTCATTGTTGTCCTTCAAGTCGGAGCCCAAGCCTCGCCACTCACGAGATTGCAGATACTCCGCTGCAGTTGACGAAGTGTTCTTGATTGTCAGTGCTTGTGTTGCCTCCACTAATTGTTTATCCATGGTTCCATCAGCATCATATTTTCTAAGTGGGGCATTGTTAAATGCAAACTTCCCAGTAACAGGGTCAAAGTATGGCTCTTCAGTGTCCAAATCTTTACTTTCATCACTCTCCACATCAAGCTCAATCAGGGACTCCAGATCAATAACCCATTGCCCGTTCCAGTCAAATGTTAGAGCCATTTTTAGTTCGTATGGTGTGATGACTGGCCTGTAATATTCAGAGCTATCCACAATCATTCCACCCAAAGGGCATCCAAGGACCACCCATATATCAATAACCTCAAAGTTCGCCAGTTTTGGGACATTTGGCTTCCCGACCACAAATGTGTAATATTTCTTGTCGGCAGCAGTAATCCATTTCTTTGTGAGCTCAAGAAGCTCCGTCATATGTCGAAGACTCAGGGTGTTGACCAGTATGCCGATTGTGCCTGCTGCTTTAGCCATTTGTACGTAGCGATACCTTCTGCGTAGAAATTGGGTAGGAACATCTATGTTCATGTCTGGGCTCTCGATATCTATCACGCTGATCGAACTGAAAACTGTGCTAAGATACAGCATCAGTGATTCTGAGGGTTTGGAGCTCAGGTAGACTAAGGGGAGTTTCTCGAGCTCTTCCTCGGTTTTCGATGGGCTAAGAACACGGTTGGGAATGTTGTATTCCACATGGTCCTGGGGAGGATCCACCGCGGGAACGAGATTTCCCCTTGATGGATATGCTAATACGGTATCTTCATTGGCGACCTGAGGGAGCAGGTTGGTATATTCGGTATCTGCATATACTATGCATGGTCCGCATGATTTTATGCGTTCCCGCAAGAGGTCCACATCTATTGAGGGTTGGTGAATCACATAATAAACTGGCAAATTGGATACTGGGTTCAAGCACGAGTTGCCCAAATGGAAAAGAACATCAGCATTCACATGCTGAGCCGCAATTTCATCAACACAACAGGGGGAATAGCTAGTATCGGCCAAGCAGTACACCTTGATATGTGCTTCAAGTTGTGCTTCAACACTGGCGGCGATCTTCGCTGCATCGTGCACTAGATTGTCGGAAAATTGGATGCATGGGGTTGTGAAGTTGTGGGTATGAATGATCTCGGCGATCTGCTCCGTTGAGTACACCGTGGCTATCTGCTCTGGAGTAAGTGAACTGCTAGAAATGCACTCAACCTTTGCGTACTCGGGTTCAGTACTCAAAACTGGAGCGGCTTGCATGGAGTGAAAAATGTGGTTCGATTAGGTAATACGACACCCACATCCATGGAAATCGCTAGCGCAGTGCGGGATGTGCAAAGTCCAGAGGCTTCTGTTCGTGAGAATGCTGAATTGAAGATTCGTCAAGCTGGTACGCTGCAGCCGCATCATGTGCTTAACCAGCTCTTTGAGTTTGCCAGGCATGGAGCAGGCCAATTGTCCGACGCTCAAACGAGTATGCTTTTAATCAAGAATTTAGTAGTCTCGTACTGGAGTGCGGCTTTCCAGCAATTTACAGGTCCAGCCTGGGATCCGAATATCAAGAATCTTGTGAGATCAGAATTGCTCAACACTGTCGCTGATCCTACCACTCCGGACCCAATCAGGGATGCTGCCGAAAGTGTGATTGCTAGGATAGGCAGCCTAGAGTATCCAGATGAATGGCCGGATCTTGTAAGGAAAAGCATTGACTTAATGATGAACGACCAAACCCTCAATGCTGGCCTTACTTTGTTCCGAGAGCTTTTGAGCGATACTGTTCGGGAGCAGGACTTTTGGGACTACGGAGGCCAGCTTCTTGGCAGATTATTTAATGTTATTTCGGACTATGGTGGAAAGACTCGTCTCTATTCTCTGCAATGCTTTCATGAATGCATCAATTTCTTTCTAATGGGTCAGGACGACTCCCAACTTGCACAGCTTGAAACGCTAGCTGGGGCTCACCTGGACCGATGGAATAAATTATTTGCGAAGCTGATCGTAGAGGAGACTGATGACGATATCCAGCATGAACTTATTATGACACTGCACGACTTGGAGAGTGCCTTTGACGATCTCATGAAAAGCGACATGCCAATGCTTTTCGAGGCGATGTTTACCAAGCTCTCATCATACGGTGCGTCTAAGGAGGACCATCAAGAAATTCTTGCCCTGCAAGTGGACTTCCTTGACTTGAGTTTACGAGCCAGCCCGTCAGTTTTACAAAAGATGCGCGATGATCACGGTGTACTGCACAAATTGCTCGAACTATGTGTGGAGCTGGCAACGGCACCATTAGCTTTGCAGGAACAGTGGATTGATGACTTCAATGAATTTGTTACACATGAGGTGGAACTCTCAACAGAGGCTTGGCCACGCCCAAGTGTTGGTTGCTTTATTGGTACGTTGACTACCCCAACAACGCTAGCCAGTTTAGTAGAACTAGCTGCCACTGCTCAGAGTTGGGAGGTGTGTGAGTCTGCATTGTTCCTGGTGTCGTGTGCGCTGTCTGCGCTTTCCATCGAAAGTCAGAAGGACTATAACCTTGAGAGTCTGCTTCAAGTGGTAAATCGCAGCTTCGAGGGTCCAGAGCTCTTGTTGGCACGAGCAGTACTTGTTGCTGGTACCATCGTCAAGTATCTGTTCAAAAAACTCGATGCCGAGAAGCGGTCAGAGCTGTTGTTCAAGGCCCTACCATTGCTTGAATCAACAAATTCCAATATCATAAAGTGTGCATGCCTCAAAACGGTCGGGGTTGGGTGCTCTTTGTTTCCGGCAGAGTTCAAGAGCCGTCAGGAAATGCTGCTAGCTTCAATTTCCTCTGTGATCCCAGAAGCGGAGAATGATACTCCCAGCTTCTTAGTAGGTGTGTTCCTTGAGGTTCTTCGTCTAGATTTTGATGCCGCGATACATTATAATGAGGTGTTTGGAATGTTCTTTGCCCTGGTTGCAAAAGACACCTCAAACGTAGAGCTGAATGCGGAAATTCTGGACATGGTTGGAGAATTTATGGTAAGTACGCATGATGATGTGGAAAGTCAGAGGTTGGTGTTTAACCAGTTATTGACGCCAGTTCTTCATATCTTGGTGACCGCTCAACAAAACAAGTTTGAATACTCCAGTGACCTACAGTTTGCCCTTGACATCTGTACAACGGTGTTTGAAAGATGCTCAAAAGGTGTCATTGCAACCGACATGACGCAACTATTGACGATGTTCGGCCAGCTTGTGGAGACATGTGAGGACTCTCAGATTGTCCAAGCAGCTTCTTTTGCGTATACTGCTTTGATCGAGAGGTCCAGCAACGTTACTGAGGAAAACATCCAAAATATGCTTCAGGTTGCGTCAAAGCTGTTGGATCCCTCCCTCGATGACACGGCTGCACTATCAAGTGGGCGTTTGGTGACTGCCCTCATTGATAACTTTGGGGATAAGTTGGGAAATGTGCTAGGGGATTTATTTATTGCTACTTCAAGGAGGTTCTTGACTGCTACGCACGTGTTATTGATTGAGAGTCTATCATTATCAATAAGTAGCGTGATTCAGCGAGACGCCCATGCTGCGGTCGATCTCCTGGTTCAGAATGACTTACAAGAACCAGTGTTGACTAAATGGGTTCTCACATTCGAACTTGTGCAGGGGGCAGATGATATCTATGGATACATCTTGTCGCTACAAGCTTTGTTTGATCTGCACGATCCCAGAGTGGACTCCATTCTTGTTAATGACGAACCAGTGGCTTCTGATCGGCCCGTTACCAGATCAAAGGGATTGAAATTCACTCAGATTCGCCTTCCGCTCAAAATCATCAAGCTTTTGATTCATGAGCTAGACCAATCTCCTCCACCTTTACAGAACTCTGCAGATGACGATGGCTGGACAGATGAGGTTGTCATTGGATTAGATGGAGGCGAAATTGATGGCAGAAAGTTCAGCCTGATAATGGATTGGTTCAAGAAGGTGGGCGAACAGAACCTGTCGTGGTACTCACAACTCAATGAACAGGAAAGGCAAATCCTAAGAAATAATGCTCAGTATTAGCATAGCATCTTTTCTCAATACCTAGTAAATAGCATGGAGCCGTCAAGTTCTCCAAAGCATACAGCCACACATATGTGGCGACTACCGTACTTGGGTTCGTAGCGTATATCAACAGTGTGTCAACTTGTCGAGAATGAACCTGCTGGCGACTTTTGCATTATACAAGTCACTTCTGATCTGCTGTATATATTTTCCTCCTCAATTCGATACGTCGACCATCCTTCTACTTAAGCCTCGAAACTTTGTTGAGAAGCTGGCAGCAAAATTCGTGACATGGGATTCTGTGTACTACCTAAGCTCTGCGGCATCAGGGCCGAGATTTGAGCACGAATTGGCCTTTAGCCCAATCTGGTCAGAACTCATTGGAACACTCAGTCCAAACCTAAAGTGGACTTCCCTATCATATACGGGGGTTGCAATTGCTCTGTGCTCGTCCTATCTAGCGTGTTTGTTGTTACAGAGGATAGGATATTTAGGAGGACTGAGTTCTAGTCAATCTGCTACTGCCGCAAAGCTCTACATTGCAAGCCCTGCTGGGGCGTTTTTAGTGGCAGGATACCCAGAGAGTTCATTTGCAATGTTGAGTTTCCTCGGGATCCTACTGTTTTACCGAAATAGAATTGTACTCAGTGGTGCGGTGTTTGGTCTCAGCTGCCTTTTGAGGTCCAATGGTCTACTATGGGGATTACTCTTTCTGGTCGAGCTGTTCAGAGCCAGAACCAGCCAGAGATTCATTCGCATCGTCGTTGGTGGATCGTTAGTTGCCATTGGGTTTTTATATCCCCAGTATAAACTTTGGAAAGTGCTATGCCCCGAGAGGGGCGAGTGGTGCGACAAATTGTTGCCTCTGGGATACAGCTACATCCAAGCAAAATACTGGAATGTGGGTTTTTTGCGGTACTGGACGTCGAATAATATTCCCAACTTTCTTTTTGCGGCACCTACGCTTGTACTGTTGTTTTTATCCTTGTGGTCACAGCCGACTGGGCTAACCGCAGTTCAATTAGCGTTGTTCATTGGGGCTTTAGCGTTCTGGCATGTTCAGATTGTCACTCGCGTTGCCTCATGTCTCCCTGCACCATACTGGTACGTCGCACGCCTCGGTGATACCAGGCAGGGCAGGAACTGGAAACGATATTTCGTTATCTGGAGCATGACCCAGGCAGCGCTTTTTGGTGCATTTCTTCCACCTGCATAACCGAGATTCGCCACACAACGCGCCACATGAGCACTAACCAATGCTGACTGAGGGATTCTTAGTAGTAAGATCGTATGTTGTCCAAGGCATTGCGGTCAATGCAGCTTCCACGGCTAGGGGGAACACGTTTTTACTCACGTGTACCCAGCTTCTGGTCTAACAGACTTCTATCTTCTCCATCCTTGCCTAGAGCCCCTACTGGTGTGGCATATCGGTTCTTCTCGGCAAATGCAACTCTTCGAAACATACAGCCACCGCTCCCTGTTAATGCTGCCACTAGTCAGGGTCTCGGTGCGGTTCCTCAGCTCCCGAAGCTTGGCAAGCCTCGGTTGATCTCTACTAAAGGGGTAGCATACTGGCTTCTTATCGCTGCTGCATCTGTGTTTGGTATTGTATTGCTCGGAGGCCTGACTCGCTTAACCGAGTCTGGTCTGAGTATCACTGAGTGGAAGCCGGTTACCGGCTCGCTTCCTCCCATGAGCGCTGATGACTGGGAGAGGGAATTTGCCGCATACAAAGAGAGTCCTGAGTTCAAAGAGCTCAACTCAAACATTACTCTTGATGAGTACAAGTTCATTTACTTCATGGAGTGGGCCCATCGTCTATGGGGGCGTGCAATTGGCCTGTTTGTTGTCCTCCCAGCGATCTATTATGTGGTTCGACGCAAAACTTCTCCCAGCACCAATCGCAGCTTGTTAGGTATCTCTCTGCTCCTCGGTTTCCAAGGGTTCCTCGGCTGGTGGATGGTCAAGTCTGGATTAGACCAAAAGAATTTGGATTCTCGCCACAACAAACAACCTCGCGTGAGCCAGTATAGACTGGCTGCACACTTGGGCACTGCCTTTATTGTCTACTTTGCTATGCTCGCTACTGGTTTGGAGATTCTCAAGGAGCACCGCTTCGTCAAAAACCCCATTCAGGCTGTCAGAGACATGAACTTGCTCAATACCAGCGCTGTCACTCCATTCAGAAGGTGTGTACTGGGCTTGTTAGTGCTCACATTTTGCACTGCAATGTCTGGTGCCTTCGTTGCTGGCCTCGACGCGGGGCTGCTCTACAATACCTTCCCGCTGATGGGTGGCAGACTTGCGCCCTCGACACGCGAACTTTTTGATCCTCTCTACGCCACCAACCAAGGCTTGGAACCTTCTTCGTTCAACGTTGCCTGGAAAAACATGCTTGAGAACCCTGTGACTGTGCAGTTCATCCACCGTGTTTTGGCGGTTACCACATGGACTGCTAGCGTTGCGTTATTCCTCTATGCGCGACGCATGCGTCCTATCCTTCCGCGTAACGTCTATAGAGCGTCGCACGGCGTCATTGGACTGGCGACTCTCCAGGCAGCTCTGGGTATCACAACCTTGATCTACGTCGTCCCAATCTCGGCGGCATCGCTTCATCAAGCTGGCGCCCTAGCTCTACTTACCCAGATTCTAATATTGCTAGTCCGTTTGCGGGTTCCACGGGCCCAGATCAAAAAGCTTATCGAGCTAATGGCAAAACAGGCTCAGCAAGCTGCCGCCAAATCTCCCAAGGCATAAATATTGCCATCTGTAAATATGTACATATATTCTGGTAGTAATAACTACATCACAATAAATATTACAGCCAAGCCTTGTTGGGGAAGCTATACCTAGTAACGGTATCGAGGTCCTCTTTCTGTCTCTTCTGAGGCCTAGTGAGAACAGCTCGAGCCATATAATTTTCTAGTCCAACACCAATCACCAGCTTCATTACCAGTAGGAAGCTCCACAATGCAATGCCTTTTGGAAAGTCAATGAGCTCGAGCTTGCAGAGCATGCGGGCACACACGATAGCAAGAGGTAGAACAGGAAGACCAGTGCGTTTCATCATCAGGTGGGCAGAGCTCAGCTGCCTATGCTCGATATAGTCTGCAATGAAAATGCTGAAAAAGCGCGTGTATATTGGTTTTGGTCGGAAATTGTTGAACCTGGCAATATATGCGTGTTTCAGCCAATCTACAATTACCATTGAAACAATGACCATCAGCGAGGGACCAAGAAGCTCCTGTATCCTATTAACACTGATATAGGATGACACTGCCCACGTTTCGAGCACATTGCGGGTTGATACCACTAGCAGTATGAGGCTCAGCTGGAAGCGCTGGGCGATGTCCTCGCAGGTTGCCTGGAAAAGGGACTCGCGATCGAATTTTTTGAAAACAGTACTCTTTATTTCTCCAAACTGGTTGCTCAACATCAGAGTGAGCAATGCATTAGAGTAGGAGTTTACTGCCACATTCAGGGTCACCATCTCCCACATGAGTACAAATGAGTGGATCACGCAATAGACAAGGGTGATCATGCTAAATACGATGGTTCGCAGCTGGTTGAGAGCAGTTGGCAGACTTACGAGACACTCGAGTATATCTTGGCCAATTGAGCAACAAAACTTGTCTGCGATCTCCAATACGTTATACAAAACAAACAGTTTGATGCCATTCTGGCCCCGAATTCCGTGGTATATTTTGGATGTGTTGAGCCCGAGCATGAGCCACAAGGTGAACCCTGAGATCAGGCCCTTGATAAGGTCTCCTCGTCTTGTCACCGTGACTTTTCCCTGGGTGGCGAAAATATACAGCGCAATCCCGAATCGGAGCGGTAAAATAGTCAGTACGTAAAGAAACGAGTCCAAGCAAATAAAAGTCCCCAAGAAAAGCACTTTTTCTACATAGTAAGGGGTCCGCGCGAAACTCAGCAGGGCTTCCTCCCGATCCTGGGCCATGAGCCCGGTCGTTTCGAGCTCTATCAGCAAATTATGATAGAGCCTGTCAATGTAGTCCATGTAGGTTCTTGAGCAAAGTGGCTTTAGTAGTAGTTTAACCAGCAAACAGCAGAGAAATAGCGATAAGACTCCTGATTATATAATGAAAACATCTAAGGCTATTGCGTAATGCGTCTCCAGCCGTTGGTGGTTAGGTAGCGAAACTCGATATTACAAATGAATTCCCAACTCCCCACTAATCCTGCTGCATAGCCGAGACTCGGTCGCTGGCCCCCGCTCGCTGGCCAGCCGAGGCACAATACCAGGCACTGCTCTGCCAGGTGCTCCGCCTCTACTGAGAGGACTGTTAGATGGCCATTGCTCTCTACAGCGTTGGCTCGAAGTTCCCTCGGTACCCCTCAATCGCCCCGCTCCGCCACATTTCGAACAATTATATATCATCCCAATGTCAACTGCCAAAACAGAGAATGACTTACGACTATAAAAATAAAGTAGCAATTATCACCGGTGGTTCCTCGGGTTTCGGTAAAGCTCTTGCTCATAGACTGGTAAAACTCGGAGCTTCTGTAGTCCTTGGAGACATTGACCAAAAGACTGGCGAGCAGGTCGTGGTGGAATTGGAGTCAATTCGAGGAAACTCGGTGGCCTTCACAACTTGCGATGTCACTAAACGTAGTGACCAAAAGAAGCTTGTCCAGCTTGCACTCAAGAAGTTCGGCCACTTTGACATCATGGTCAACAACGCTGGTGTTGCAGACTATGAGAATTTCTACGAGGACGACGACAAGGACAACTGGGAGAAGGTTCTGCGGATCGACCTGGACGGTGTCATGATCGGCACACGTATTGCCTACGACTATTTCGCCCGTGAGGGCCGTTCAGGCATCATCTTGAACACTGCGTCTCTAGCTGGTATCTACCCTCAGCCTGGGCAGCCAGTCTACGGCGTTGCCAAGGCTGGAGTTGTTCAATTGAGTCGCTCGGTAGCCGGTATGGGTGCTGGCTCGAACATCTACTGTATCCCTATCTGCCCTTCGTTCTCTCCCACTGGTCTTCTTGCCAAAGGAGTCGAGGTCATGGGAGATGCATTCGAGGATGCCACCGCTGAGAGAGTTCCAGTCGAGCAGGTCATCGATGCGTTCATTCTTGCGATCGAGAATGCAGAAAAGTGTAATGGCATCCCCGTGAGAATCACTCCCCAGAGAGGAATTGATCTGTTCAACATCAGAGGCAAGGCTGCGAATTTGTAAGTTTAGTCTATGTAGAGTTATTTTTTGATGCGCAGCCCGATCGCGGCCAGGATTCTCAGGCTCACTGCGGTAATGGTGACATAGGTCAGGCCAGTCGTTGCCCACCAGAGGTGCTGCACCTGGAACCGGCACAGCGAGAACTTAAAGTCCAGCTTTTGGTTTTTCTTGTCCCAGATTCCCGACACCAGGCCGCCGTTGCCGCCGTATTCTCCCATCACGCTTCGCACAGTGATCTCTTGCAGACCCGGGCCGTCTGAAGTCACTTTGAGCGTGTTATCGTCGAGCTGGTACCTGGCACGGCAGCCTTCATGGTCGTGCCCGGCGAGGATGATGCCATTTGGATTAGAGCCAAACACCTTTTGCAGAATTTTGAGGGAGGAGCCGAGGCTCAGATGGTTTTGGGCTCGAATCTTACCAGACTGATAGTACTGGAACATCGGCCCGTCTCTGCAGATCCCCTCTGGCTTGTACAGGGGCACATGGGTCAACAGTACGGTGGCCCCGTCAAAATGTGGCAGAGTGTCTAAAAATGCATGCACTTGATCGTAATAAATATCCTGAGGGGGAGCGTCCACGGCCATCGAGTTGATCCCCACGATCCTCCACGGATGCGGGTGCTCAAAGGTCTCTACAAAGTTGACCTGGCCGTAGCGGTCCTCAAATCGACTGACTCTCTCCTGAGACATTTCCCCGTGGTACCCCACGTCGTGATTGCCCGAAATATTGTACAATCTCGACTTGCTGTCCGGGGGAAAGATTTTGGCGAACCGATCGGCTCGGTCGTGGAACTCAGCAGTCGGAATCCACTGGCTCGAGATCAGATCGCCCAAAACGAAGACCATGTCGGGGTGCAGATGGCTGCGAAGCGTCCGCACGGTGTGGGCCAGGAACATGTCGTTGCCGGCGATATCCAGGCGTTTTCGTAGAGTAGTATTTTGGCCTGCTCCGGTGATCTGGGGGTCCCCGAACGCCAGCAGCCTGATCTCGGCGTTTTTATCGAACGTACATCGATGAAGCACCGGGTAGTTGTATATATAGGTGTTGAGGACGACGGCGATGCTCACTAACGCGAGGAGCAGCCGGTTTAGCATAAATAAACTACTTAACTGGGAGCGACGTCATCATGGTGATGGTGATGTAGGTGGCGCAATCGGTGGCGGAAAAGCTCGCGCTTTCGGGGCCGCTCTGGCGGGGCGTGGACGGGGGCCGGTTCTGGCGCGACGTACTGCTCCACCGGTTCGTAGAGCGGGGTCGGCAGGCGGGTGCGGCGCGTCTGCTTCACGCTGGGGATCTCGAGGGGCTCGAGGGCGAAGTCGTCGTCAGGCGTGGCGTCGGGCTGGAGCGGTGGCGCGGAGTCTGGGGTCGCGGGCTTCTTCTTGCGAAGGCGAGGAACAAACAGAGACATTGCGGGTTAGAGTAGCTTTTTAGGAATTTCGTTGGCCTGAGCGACGTATATACAACATCATGCAACATCGTCCACCAGGGGGTGTTAAGTGCCAAAAGGGCCTTAACTTCGTCAGTTTGTCCATGAGCTCGAGACTTCGGCAGGTTGACGATGATAGCGACGAAGAGGAAGCCGTTGCTCCCGACAGCGTCGCCAAGGATCAGACCGACGATGATCAGCCGTCAAATAACCCCGAGAGCGACGACCCGAGCGATGTCGACTCCAGCGAGGACGACGACGACGACGATGAGGAGCTAGAAAAAGAGCTACGAGAAGGATTCATTGCTGACGACGATGACGAGGACGAGCCTGAGGAGTCTGACTCGGACTCGAACAAAAAGAAGCGGCTCAAGCGTCGCCGCAGGCCCCGTCAGGAGGAGACTGAACTCGACGAAGACGACCTCGATCTGGTGCGAGAAAGCCACGGCAAGAGGTTCAAGCGTCTGCAGAGGGCAGAGGGCAACGATCTCAGCAACATGTTCGACGACCAGGGCTCTGAAGAAGAAAGACGGTACGGCAGAGACGATCTGGACGATTTCGTCGAGGAAGACCTGCTGAGCGACGACGAGAGCCGCCCAGTATCGCGGGTGCGCAAGGACAAGAACGGCAAGACCCCGCTCCAGCAGCTCGAGGGCCTCGACGAGGACAGACTGCAGGAGATCTACGAAGTGTTTGGTGATGGAGAAATGTACGAGTGGGCACTCGAGGGAGAGGACGACGAGGACCAGCTGTCCCAGGAGGAAAACGAAGAGGGCATCTCGCTCAAGGACGTATTCGAACCCAGCGAGCTCGCCGCCCGGATGCTCACCAGCGAGGACAACGAAATCCGCGCCACAGACATTCCTGAGCGATTCCAGGTCATGAGAGCCGGGCTCAAGCATGGCTACGATCTGAACGACGAGGAGTTCGCCAAGGAGGTCGAGTGGGTCACCGATAATATCGCCCAGGAGAAACGTGGGCTCATGGCGGCTCGTACAGACCTGAAAGAGCCCCTGGGAACTGCGGTCCACGACGTACTCAAATTCATCGCCCAAAGCAACTTCGAGGTCCCGTTCATCTGGGCACACAGACAGGACTACCTGCACCATGATGAGACGCGGCTGTTGGACTTGGACGATCTGTGGAAAATCCTCCAGTATGATCTCGATTTCCATGCCCTGCTCGAACGCGAAAAGTCCACAAAGGAACTATGGGACTCACTCCAGATCGAGAGTCAGCTGTTCGACGATCTGTTCTCGGGAGCAAAGACTCTGGTAGAATTCCAGGATCTCACGGACTGGATCCAGTACCAGTATGCGGAGATTCTAAAGACTCGGTCGTCCGGTGAGGGCAAGAGACATTCACGGTTTGGACACTACTCGAGGCTCAAAAGCTCGCCAGTCTGGACCGAGTTTGTGGCCAAGGGTGGTATTGAGCCCACCAACTTTGGTAAAAACCTAGAGGCTGGAGTGCGATTGAACGAAGATCGCGACCCCGCAGAGTCTCCTGAGGAGCTCGCTGCTGCAACCGTGCCAGGCACCGACGCTACAAGAGTGCTTACCGATGCTGCCGACATCCTGGCCATGGAGATGTTCTACGATCCAAAGGTACGTAGATACTTCCGCAAGCAGTTTCTCCGCGACGCCAAAGTGGACATTGTTCTTACCGAAGACGGCAAAAAGAAGATCGATGACAATAGCCCTTTCTACGACATCAAATACGCGTTCAATTGGGGCATCGAGGAGCTGAAAGCACGTCCAGATCTCTACTTGCGCATGCACCAAGCTGAGCAGCAAGGCCTAGTGATCATTCGTGTGCAGTACCCCAGCTACAAGACAACTCTTTTTGAGAACATCTTGAGTGATTTCCTAGCATCCGACAAATCTAGCGCAGATGTCCAGGTTTGGAACGACTTTAGAAGAAGGGTCCTTAAAGAGGTATCCAGACGGGTGGTACCGCTAGTGTCCAGAAACATTCGCGAAGACTTGCGATCTGACTGCTTGACGTTGTTGAGCCGCGATGTGCGCACTTCCTTTGCGGATTTGCTCGACCAAGCGCCCTACAAGGCATCCGAGTTTGATGCTGGAACCGTCCCCAGAGTTTTGGCGATAAGCCCGGGTTTGGGCGTGCTTGGAAAAGATGCCACAGTTGCTATAGTCCTTCACGAGGATGGAACACTCATCGAGAGTGCAAAGTTCAATGACCCCCGTAATCGTAATTTCGCCAAGGAGCTAGCTGCTGTGGTCAAGCGCACCGAGCCAGATGTTATTGGCATTGCTGGGTTCAGCGTGTCCTGTAACCGTGTCAAGCAGCTGATAGAAGAGGCCATCAAAGAAGAAGACCTCAAATCAGGCACAAGCGAAGATGCCTTACAGGTCGTTTGGGTGAGGGATGATGTCGCTCGTATCTACCAGAACACAACGCGTGCTGCGACTGAGTTTGTAGACCTGCCGACTTTGGGACGCTACTGCGTTGGTCTCGCTCGCTACATGCAGTCCCCTATCAGAGAATATGCCGCTCTTGGCAATGAGGTATATTCTCTCCAGTTTAATCCCCATCAGTACTTGCTTCCTCGCGACTTGCTGTCAAAGGCTATCGAGAGTGTCTTCGTTGACTATGTTAATCTTGATGGCATTGATATAAATCTCGCTGTTCGTGAGGAGCTCATCGCAAACACTGTTCGTTTCGTTGCCGGCCTTGGACCCCGTAAAGCCACTACCATTATTCAGGCTCTTCAAGCTAAGGGTGAGACGGTTTCGAATCGCCAGGACTTTGTTGCGTTCCAACTAATGGGAGAGAAAATCTGGGTCAATTGCGCGTCATTCTTTAGAATTTCTTCCGAGGATACTGGAGATGACGGCGAGCCCCTAGATGCCACCCGTATCCACCCCGAAGACTATGTTCTCGCTCGCAAAATGGCGGCAGATGCTATGGAGCTTGACGAGGAGGACATCGATAATGACTCGTCTGCAGTCATCTCCGATTTAATGAACGATGAGAACATTGATAAGCTTGATGAGCTAGTGCTTCAAGACTTTGCTGACAGCTTGCGGGAGACTATGGGAATCAAGAAGCTCTATACACTGCAAATGATCAGAGACGAGCTCAAAAATCCATACCGAGAACTTCGAAAGCCGTTCCACGAGCTTGATGAGAAGGAAGTGTTTACCATGCTCACTGGTGAATCCTCGGATAGTCTCAAGGCTGGAGCGGTGGTTCCGGCTATTGTTCGCAGAGTCAACAATCGTCAACTGACGCTCAGTCTTAGCTCAGGCGTCGACGCCATCGCCGAGGCCGGGCAAATTACTGATGATCGAAGCCAGCCGATCAGTGCCTTGTTTGTTCAGGGCCAGGCTGTTCAGGCTGTTATCATCACGGTCAATTACAGGAATTTCTTTGCAACTGTAAATACTCGCGGGCATGTTGTTGCTGATGCTCTCAGGGAGGAGAAACGTAGCAGGCATCCTTTGGATCCTCAAAAGTGGAACTTCGACGCTGAGAAGCAAGATCATCAAGCAGTCCAGCAAAAAGCGGAAAATCAACAGAAACAGAGCCGCATCATTAAGCACCCTCTCTTTAGGTTGATGAATGCCAAGCAAGCAGAGGAGTATCTAGCACCAATGCAGCGCGGCGACTTGGTAATCCGACCGAGCTCGCGTGGTAATGATCACATTGCCATCACTTGGAAGGTTGCAGATCAGATATATCAGCACATCGATGTTCAGGAGCTTGAGAAGCCTAATGACTATACTATCGGAAAGTATCTCCAAGTTGGAAAGTTCCGTTATAGTGACTTGGATGAACTGATCATTATGCACATTCAAGCTATGGCAAGAAAGGTCGATGAGATGACCCAGAGTGACAAGTTCCGCGAAGGCACGAGGGCAGACGTTGACAAGTGGCTCACTGCGTATACCAGCGCTCGACCCAAGCAGAGCATGTATGCATTCTGTTTTGACCATAAGCGTCCAGGATACTTCTTACTCTGCTTCAAGACTGGAGCTCAACAGCCGACGCAAGAATGGCACGTTAAAGTTATTCCTAATGGTTATGAACTCATGAATAATTCGTATCCCGATGTACGCTCTCTCAGCAATGGGTTCAAGATGATATTCCAAAACATGGCTCGTCGCCGCTGATTTGTTTCTTTAGTCAAATCACTCGATGGTCATTTATGTATAATAGAAATTAAAAATTCTAGCTCTAGAATAATACTTCTCTTTAATTGTATTCGAAACAGCTTATTAAAGCAGAACCAACTAAGATCATATCTCTTGGATTGGTTACGACATGGCATGACAATGGGGTTGGCTATAAGCTCTACATTACTATTACATGTATGTACATACATCTCGTTGATCATTAAAAAGACATCACGCTGATGGGGTAAAGTTGTCTATTAGTCGGTGAAGCTGACTGATTGTTCTGATTCCGAGCAGCTTGGTTTTGATTGGATGGTTGAGGAGTTGAGCCATTGCTGCTAGCTTGTTCTGAAGGTGTTCGGTGCAGTTGTGCATTGACAGGTTGCCCAGAGTTCACGGTACTGGCTGGTGAGTTCCGGCGTTGTAATTGGGCCGCTTGGGCTTGAGCTTGGGCTTGGGCATCCCGGCGATTCTTGAGTCGAAGTTGACGCTGCTGCTGGGCCTCGTGGAGAGCCTCATATGATTTTGACAAGAGCATTGAGCCGAACCGAATCTGCTGAGTTTGTTGGCTCACGCCGTTCAAGCGGGCGGGGCCATTGTATGCTTCCTCGACTTCATCGCCTTCGATCTCAGTGTCAAATCTAAATCTATCACGTCTTCGTTCATCTTCAATATTCTCTGGATCTTCCCAGTCACGCTTTTTCCGAATCAATCCTCGCCGGTCAACATACATCAATCCTCCTCGGCCTACTCTTTTTCTTTCTACGACGCTAGTGAGGCGTGGGATCGATACACTATCGAGGGGTGCAATGTCCTGATCAGTGATGCCCTTGCGCACTTCGAAACCACCAGCCTTGGCGTCGTAGCCAACCCACATAACTTGGGGGTCTGTAAGGTTGTGATCCTTGGCGAAGGATCGCCCCATACTGTGTGACAACGGAAGAGTCAGTCGTTCATTAGTATTTCTAGGGTACAGAGAGTTGAGCAGCGAGTATACGGCCTGCGTCTCGCTGTTCTCCTGCTCTGGCAAATGCGAATCTGCTAGGAGTCGTTTTTCGCTTGGATTAAAGAAATTGAACCACATGGTGTAGGGATCGTCAGTGAGATTCACCCAGCCCTTGTCTGCAGCTTCCCTTGCTCTCAGTTTGGCCTGAACCGCAGCCTGTGCAGCATCGTCTTTCTCCAAGAGCATCTGCTCAAGGGTGACGAGGTCCAAATCTGGGATTTTTGACGAAGGAATCTTGACCGAGCCGGACGACTTTTTGTCCATACGTTCAGCTCTCTCGGAGCGTTCTGGTTTATCGTGTTTCTCGGCTTTTTCTGCAGCCGTCGAGGTTTCACGGCGCGTGGGCAGCCGCCGATCCTCGCGGCGCCGCCTACTGGTGACAAGAAGATCTTCGTCATCACCAGACACACCCACCTTGCGTTTGAGGGCTTTGACCTTGCATTGCTGATCAAACACATCAGCGTCGGCTTGAATGGCCTGTAGGCGCAGGAGCTCTCGCTTTGCGACCATTCTGAACAGCGATTTTGCTTGGCGCATCTCAGCCTGCAGACGTCGGAGCCGTTCATGGCTCTGCTGATCAGTGCGGCGGGTTTTGCGAGTTTGTCTGATCTCGCGGTGCCGGAAGCACACGTAGGGATCATTGTCATCGGTGGCGGCATTGGTCTCGAACTTGAGGACCGGGAACAGCGACCCACCATTGTGCTCGATCTTGCGAGCCCGCCAGTGGGCGTAGATTTTGGGCCCGAAAAGACGGACGCTGGCCGCCACAGTGCGATACGGGCTGGGTTTATATTTGTGGGTGAACACGCTGAGGGTAATCTGCGACAGGAGCTTCTCCAAGCTGGCAGGGTCCTTTTCTGAGCTGGCGACGTGCTCAAGCACCAGCGTCTCGAGCTCCGCGTACGGCAGCAGCTGCGAGGGGTCTGTGCTGAGGAACGGCTGCTTCTCGGTGATCAGGAGCTCGAACAGGTACACGATCATCTCGAACTCGTCCTCGGAGCATTTTGAGGTCTCCTCGGAGATATCTTTGTTCATTTTTTCGAGGAACTCCTCGTCGAGCTCGTCCATGTTGTAGGGGCATCCGCTGCAGTCTTCCACGGTCGCGGACTGCCGGATGTAGCTCTTGGACTCGTGAGCGTCGGCGTGGTAGTACTTCTTGTAGTCATCCCAGTGCGTGCTGGCATTAGGAGTGGGGATGTATTTCTTTTTTTGCAGAGCGGGGTTTTGATTCAAAATAAGCTGAAGGTGTAGCTCTTTCTCTTCAGCTTTCTCGACGCCGGTCTCGACCTGGACCGAATCTCGGGGATCCACGTCGGGGAGGTTTTCGAGGTTCTTCTCAAATACTACTTTGAGGGTATTTTTGAGCGACACCTTGCGGTGGCGGATTCGTACTGAGCCTAGAGTTGACATTCCTGGTGGCGACTATCGATAAAAGTGTGGCGCGGAGCGCGGGGAAAAAACGGGTAAAAACGCGGGTAAAAGGCGGGAACCTGCTATGGGCGGCTCAAGGGAAAACGAAAAGGCTATTCTCGTGCGACAGAAACGCGATTCAGCTGCTAAAACTCGGGACCAAACTCGGTCGGATGTCCACTGATGACGTGAGCAGGGCGGAGCAAATCCTATTGGCTCTTGGGGAGGGGACCGCAAAGAACCGGGCGGAAGCAAAAAGTCTCGGGTTTTCGACCGGTATAGGGTGTGCGCCTGAGCTGGGATAACGCGGGGTGTTTAGGAATAAAAAAGTATAGGGTCTGTCTCCAACACTCGAACCCCCGACTTTGTTGTGCGCTGTTGTTGTGCCACCCCCCTTTGCTTCAGCTAAGCACTGAGGGGTTAGGGCTTCTCCTGCCGCCACCGGCCGCGTGGCGCGGGATCGCCTGACAAAGCGCGGTCCCAGACAATTTTTCAATGCCCCATCCACCATAGGATGATTCGCACTTTTGTGACTAAGAGCAGCCCAACCATGCTGGGCACGCTGTACTTGCAGAAAGTGGCCGGGGAGCCGCTGCGGACCCGCACTATTTTGCCCGCGTGCCTCGTCAAGTACTTTGGCATCGACGTCAAGCTGTCGCCGCCCGACGAGGTTTACCCCTCGAGGTTCACCGCAGCGAAGGTGCCAATGATGCAGTGGGCCGACGGGAGCGTCCAGGAGGAGAGCATCCCCATTGTTCTAGCTCGTAAGTATCAGCAATTTCTGACATGATGAATGTTATTTTAAACAGTTATCCCTGTCTGAAAGGAAACGTGTTGTGAATTTATTTCTGAGAATCTTGGTGCTAACTTAGTTGTCGAATCAGTCCCCAACGCCGGGAATCTGCTCGGGGACCAGACCCTCGAGACGAGGAGCCTGATCCTGAGCTGGATGTGCAAGTTCAACTACGACGTCATGGGGGCGATCTCGCCGCTGTTTGCCATGAAAGTGGGCCGGCTGCCAAAGTCCAAGACCAAGTACGACGAGTCGTGGGCCGCAGTGACTAAGTGGGCAGAGTATCTTGACAAATACTTTAGTGAGCACCGGTACCTGGTGAAGGACGAGCTCACCATCGCCGATCTGTACGGGTGCACGTTCTACCTGCGGGGATTTGAGCACTTCATCGACGACGCTTGGCGGGCCCGGTACCCCCATCTGATGCGGTGGTGGTGTAACGTCAGCGGACATGACATCTTCGCCGGGTTCTTTGCCAACATTAAAATGGTGGATAAATTCCAACCCTATTTATAGTTATTTGTCTCGCATGTCCCCGTCGATAGTTTATCTAACCCATGCATGTACGCGCTTAGTCACTGGTGTGAATTCCCACAGGAAGCCCCCCTACACTTGAACTGCTACACGCCTGTCGCAACCCGTAGTAATTCTGCAATTGATGCCCTCAACCACAGTCGGTGAATTGGGTGAGGGCGCTGCCGGCAAAGATCAGCTTTCGGGCAAGCTCCGCACCAAGTCCTCGTCGAGCCGCCGCGCCTCCTCCACCTCGCAAGCGGCTTCCACTGCAAACGGCAATTCCAGCTCCAAGAATGTCAGTCATGTGCCGTGCAAGTTCTTTCGCCAGGGGGTCTGTCAGGCGGGTGACGGGTGCCCCTTTAGCCACTCGCTCGACCAGCAATCTCAGAGCATCTGCAAGTACTTTCAAAAGGGGAATTGCAAATTCGGGTCCAAGTGTGCCCTGACCCACGTCACTGCCGACGGCCGCAAGGTCAAGACCGACAAGGCTGACAAGAAGAGCAAGCAGGCGTCCGCGGGCGGCTCTGCCCCGACCGCAACCACCCCGGCCACGAACCCGGCCCCCAGCACCACGTCGGTGTCGCCGAGCTCGATCGCGGTGCCCAACCCGGCCCCCTCGACCTCCCCGTCCGCCATATATGCGTTCAGCCCCCCCAGCGGCTCCTCAGTCGGGTCCCTGGGGATCTCCATGAGCCGCTCCTCCACCTGCGGGACCACCTCGAGGAACGGCAGCTTCCACTCCTCCCTGGTCGAGAGCTCGCTGTTTCCGTCCCGCTCAGGCTCCACCTCGAGAGCCGCCGCAATCTGGGCCGACCGCCCCAAGAACCCGCTCGCATTCGAGGGCTCAGCGGTGTTTGATGACGATGAAGAAGACGACCACGACGAAGGCTTCGAGGAGGACCTGGTCCCAAGCTCGCTCAGCGACCTGCTGACCCCCCAGGAGCGCGAACGCCGCAACTCCCGCCATTTGGCTACCCGCCCCGAGCCCCCGCAACCCCCAGCTAGTGCCTCGAGCTCAGACCTGTGGGGCGCCCCAAGAGCCCAGCGGCCATCTTTCAGCGCCAAAGATCGTAAAGTTTTGGAGCCTATCGGCACCCCTGGAACCGGTCCGCATACCCCACCAGAAACTCGGGTCGGTTAGACCCTCTTGGCGGAAATGATATACGAGTTCCGCACCCAAAATATTTATGACACATGTGTTTTGTCGGGCACCCCTGCCAGTGAATTATCCGTATAGCAAATACTACTATTATCTTTATGAATGTTCAATAAATATCTATCGTCTTGCCCCGCGATCAGGGTCCTGCAACCGGTGAATCTCAAAGAACCGTTCATCAAGCGTCTGCAGCGATGTCGGCAGACTCTGCGGCGTGATTAGGATCCCCTGGCAGTTCCTCTCCCGCACCACTCGCATCAGCAGTCGCAACGACTCGGCTCGCAGGATCTCGTCCATAAACACGTCGTACTCGTCCATAGCTACTAGGTTCACGCTGAGAATCGACCAGATGCTCAGGAGCAGAGACAGCTGGGTGAACGACTTCTCGCCGCCGCTGAGTGTCGACGTCCGACGCTGCGCGTTAACGCTCGTTCGGCTGGGATCGGCAGTGGCCTCCAGCGTCTTTCGGTCGTGGTCAATTAGCAGCGACCCCTTGAACCCTCGCGAGTCGAGGATCTTTTCAAACGCCTCGCGAACTCTATCGGTGGTCTTGGGCATGCCCTCCATGTGAAGCCTGACTCTGTGAGCATGGCGCTGGCGTAGGTCACGGTTTGTTTGCCTGATTGCGTCGACAACTGATCGCTCCTGGTCAATGGTGGCCCCTAGCTCCTCGACCTCTCGGGTGAGCCGTTCGACATCGAGGCCCTGCTCCTCTGCCTCGCGACGACGAGCCTCCCAGTTCTCGATTTCCTGCAATATGGTGCTGTTCGTCTTGGAGTCGTACTGCCCAAGGTCCTGCGGCTCAGGACCAACTTCCTCAGCGGTTTTGGTGATATCGTTGAGAGCTTCCTGCAAGGACTCAGTCTCGGAGGCAGCCGAAGCCAGCTTTTGCTCCAACTCTGCAATTCGTCGCAAACCTTGCTGCGACTCTCTCTCCAACTTGCCCAAATCAGCACTAATTCGTTGGCAGCCCTTGCGGCAGGACTCTGCCTCGCTCTTGCACTGTTCAATCTCTGATTGACAATCCGCATAGGCCTGCTCAGCATCCTGTATTTTTTGTTGTTCTTTCTCGACGTCCCGCTGGGCTCGCGCAAGCTCTTTTCTGCGCATCCCTAACTGCTTCTTCTTGCCAGCAATAACGAACGGTAGCTCTTCCCTCACAGCATGGTCGTCATCGTCGCGGTTGGTATCGAGGTTGTCCAGCTCTGCTTGTCGCTCCCGCTGAGTGCGCTCGGCTTGCTCGATTTTCTCACGAAGCTTGTGCAGATTCTCAGAGTGCTGGAAGTGCCTGCGCCCAAGCTCATTGAGGGATTCCTGCGACGAGGCGAATACTGCGTCGAGCTCGCGTTTGCGAAGTTGTGTGTCTCGTATGTGAATTCCAATCTCCTCACGCTCTGATTCTCGAGACCACGATCCGGCTGGACGCACCCTGAACCCTTTGAACTTCATATAGATGGAGTCGTTCAGCCCAGTTATCTTTGAACCGTGTCGTCTGATCCCTTGGGCGCCATCGTATACATAGCAATAATGGATATAGGGCGGTTTTGTGGATGGATCCGACAGCCGCAATGCCGACTCGATGTCGGAGCAGAATACATCGGACTCAAAGCCGATATGATCAATAAATAGACGCTTGACTGCCTCTGCGACGTTTTCCTCAGGGACAATGTCCTGAAACACAAATAGGTCTTCCATGCGCAGATACTCATCCGACTGCGGGACTTGGCGGTAGTCGAAGAGCTCTTTACGCCATAACAGAACTTGGGCGCTGACCCTTTTTTGACGGAGTATTCTCAGCAGGTTTCGCCGATCGTTGGGGTCTTCACACCAGAAAGTGGTGAACAGGCTCCCGAGCACGGCCCCGGCAATAGACGAATACTTGGGGTCAGTTACTCTCACGTACTTGCCCAACGGTCCAACTGGCTTCTTGTTCCAGTGCTGCTGGTCGATCACGCGTTGGACCTCCTCAAACACCTGTCGCATTCTCCCAGTGAATACGTCTAACGGGTTGATTCGGTGGGACTGCGACAGCTCTTGCAGCCTTCTCTCGTCGCCCTGGATGTCTTCTTTCAGAGCGTCTATCTGCTGCTTGACTTCTCGCGTTTCTACTTGGGCATGCTCGCGATCGCTGGCTACTTTGTCCAGCATCTCCTGCTCAGCATGCAGCTCTTGAGTATATGCTAGTATGTCACGCTCTGCCCTAGAGATCGCCGCCTCTAGTTCCGGTCGGGGATCTATTTCCTGTTGTGCTGCTCGCTGCTCGAGTTTCGAGATCTCTTCCTCGAGAGCCGTGATCAGCTCTTGCCTAGAATCGTATCTCGTTTGCACTTCCTGAAGGCCACGCTTGCAGCTAGCTATGTTGGTCTGGAGCTGCGCGAGCTGCATCTCCTTCTCGTGCTGCTTGTCCATGGCCACCTCTACCTCGGCGGCCATCCCGTCTCGCTTGAGCGTCAGGCGCTCTCGCTCCGCGTCGAGGTCGATTTCTCTGGCCTCGCCGAGCTCTCTCTCTATTCTCAGGACCGAGCGCTGCTTGGCGTCCAGCAGGGACCGCTGCGACCGCACTTTGCGCCATTCGATGATCGACCGAAGCAGTGCGACGTTCTCGCCGAAATTCGACAGCTCCTGGGCACACTCGAGCTTTTCCACGAGGGCACGGTACTTGCGGTCGAGGCCAGCCATCCGCCCGCGCCGCTCGTTGACGAGCAGGTCCTGGTTCTCGAGCAGCTCGTTGCACAGGCGCTCGAACTCGAACACGGACGAGAACCTGAACGCCTTGTCGAACCGATCGTACTTGGTCTTCGCCGTGGCCGTCACGAGGAACTCCTTGGCCTGCTCCTGGTTCAGCATCGCGAGCACGTTGTCCGGGAGGAACCCCAGCAGCTTGACCACCCGCTCGACGTCGGCCCCCCGGTTCGACATGACCCTGTTTCCGTTTTTGATGGTCCACGTCGAGGCTTTGTGGGTAATTCGGCGTATTATCGTGATGTGGCGGCCGTATTTGCGGAGGCTAGTCTGGTTTGGGTTGTAGATAGTGAGGGTAATGTAGGCACTCTGGGCGTTTTGGCGGATCAGCTCCCGCATGGAGTTCCCCCGTGACGTAGCTCGACTGCTGCCGCCCAGGCCAATTATCAGGGCCGTCAGAATCGCCGATTTGCCCGAGCCGTTTTTCCCAATGATGATGTTCATGTTTGGGTTCAGATCGAGCACGAAAAGTCGATGGCACATGAAGTTCTCCAGCCTGATCTGCTCGATATAAGCGTGCTCAGCCGCTGGCTCGAGCGTGGTGGCCATCGCACCCGGGGCCATTAGCTAGTCGCGTCGATTACAAAGTCGTGATCAAGGTTATGCAACTATATTAAATACGGAAACTTTCTATAGCTGGTTAGTTGACGGGATTATGGTGTAGTTTTCTATAACTATGCAGCTACTCGTTGTAATGATAAACAAGATAGTTGGGCAGGCCCCAAACCTTGTAGTTGAGCCGCTGGGCCATCTTGGCAAAGCCCTCGGTCTCAATCAGGTGGTAGAACGGGAACGGCGGGAACATGGCGCCGTCGCGGTGCACGTCGGCCCGGACCATGAGGGCAGTCCCCCCGACACCGTCGAGCTCAATGACCTCGTCGACCCGGCCCTTGCTGCTGTAGAGCTTCGCCATCAAAGTGCGGTACGTGGCGATCTCGGCGTAGCCCTCGAGCAGAATCTCGTCAGGGCCCATGCCCTTGGCGATCTCCTTCGCCCGGTCAGAGTCGATCCACGAGTTGTAGTCGTAGGGGCGGATGTCGTCCTTGCCCTCGTCGTTCTTGAATCGCTGGTAGCAGTTCGCGACCAAAACGTCCTTGTCGTGCTTGACCATGTCCTGGATCAGCGTCTTGGGGGTCTCGACGATGTCGGCGTCGATCCACAACACCCACGAGTGGTCGGGGCCCATGGTGGTGAAGAGGAGCGAGTTCCTCGCCAGGGCCTGCTTGCTGCGGCGGTCCTTCTGGGCGGCCATCTGGTGCCGCTCCTGCTCTGTGAACCCCTCGGGCGACGGGGTGTCCTGGCGTAACACGTTCACGGTTCTGAACGCCTTCTTGGCGTCTGCCTGGTTCTGCTTGATCTTGGGCACCAGGCTCTCCAGGGCCTTGTCGCCGTGGCCGTTGTTGGGCACAATAAACCCAACGTCGATCAACTCGTGCGGGTAGTCCAAATTCACGAGATTCTGCCAGTACTCGGAGTAGAATGTGCTCATGGGGGTCAGGATCAGCACTTTTTCCTCGCTCGCCACGTGCCCAGGGTCGTCGGGCCGTAAAGTGTTCATATTGTAGACTTTGATGCGGTTCGTGAGCTCCACGGGCACCTGGGCGCCGCCAATTTCCGGCTCCGGCAGCGTCCACCCCAGCACCAAATAAAAAAATATGTAGCCGATGGCCACTGTGCCAATGAACGGCAGCGCGCTCATGAATTTATTGCGCCGACGCTTTGGCTCCATGACAAATTGATGGAAGGAGAGCGCGTAGACGCTTATGTAAAGAGGCTGACGAGCGTGTCGTCGGTGGCGCGGGTGGCGATGGCCAGAGCCACAGCTGGATCAGGAACGGCGCTGGGGATCCGCGCGGTGCTGGGCGGCATCCCAGATGGGCACAATTGGCGTTTTGGCGGAGGTGGGGGGGGGTGCTACGATCGCACGCTGACTACGCGTTGCTCAGCTGATGGGGTCGGCTGCATTCGCTTTATACTGCCAGAGCGATTGGGCCCCAGCGCATGACTGTTTGGCCATGCATGACTGTCGCAGGCACGCATCCTGCAGGCCGGCGGATGTAAGCGATGTTTATGAAACATTCAGTCGAGATTGGATGGTTGGCGCCACATTGAGTGATCCCAGGCCTGCCACTGGGCGAGTGGGGGTCTAGTTTGGTTGGGGTGCCTATCGCGAAATAAAGGTGCGACCCCCCAAAGCTAACCGCAGAATTGCGTTCAGCTCGCGCTGTTTTTGGTCGCCTGAACTGTGCCTGAACCACCTGACCCGTGCATTGGGTGGCCAGCAGCAGCGGACAAATTTCCATCCGAAACTCGCAAAAGAAATAGGGTTTTTCCACTACACAGAGGCTCGTATCGCTTGAATCCCATGGTTGCGTAAAACCGCCGGGCGATTCTATTGCCCTCAAATGTCCTCAGCAGGATCGGGCCATGGACTTCATCGGCCACAGCGTCGATCAGTCGCCGCCCCAACCCACAGCCAGTGCGAGAGGCATGCAACTCGTAGATAAATGTGATGGGGGAAAACTCGAGGTCAAAGCTGCTGTCGTTCTCCACGTACGACACAAACCCCACCAGTCGGTTGGTTCCTTGTTCAAACGCAATTTTGTACATGAGGTGAGGGGTGTCGACCATTTCGGTCAGCTTGGCTCGCTTGTCCCACCTGTCACCCGAAATGGTATAGAGGGTCCTGATCCTCGACACTAGTCTATACATGCGGTCCACCAAGGGCCCGGGCACGGTATGGGCCGGCATCGTGGCGATTCGGACGTCCAATTGCCGACCCGGTGTCCCCCTGTTAATAGTGGACTGAGACTTGGCTTTGGATCTGGTTACTGGCATTGTCAGGCTCGTTTGCGGGGGACCGTTTCAGAGATCTTCACGCCACCCTGACGCGTGGAGTACCGCAGATGGCTAAATGTAGTGGGGGAGGCCACAATTGAAATAAAACGCGTCCTAGAAACGCACTAACGAACTATAAACTACGCAACTATAGCTAATATACGCCATCACCGCCGGCAACCGGCCCCTGAAAATCTTGCTGGTTGACACAAATTAAGCGAGTGATGCGCATTATGTAATCTCAGTCTCTTTGTATGCAAAGTTCAACGGTGATGTAACGTTCTTATGCTGAGTCCCAAGCTCAGGTTGCTGAGGCGAGCGAAAACCACACAGATCCAAACTCAGATTGCACAGTAACAGGTTACAATGCCTGCCCTGCGCTATTAAGTAACCTATGCGCCGTATGAGCACCACCCTTACCTCAGCGCCGTGGCCTGGAGCCTGCTCATTCAAACATCTGCGCACCTGGCGAAAAATAAAGTGAAATTTCGGCGCTTTACTAGTGCATTATCATCCATTGCTTGCTATTGTACTTGAGCAGCCCCAGGAACCCGTCCCGAAGACGCCGAAATTCTATCGCCAGCAGTTGGATCTTCGTAATGTCACTGCAGGCTCGGGAGCAACAGGGTCACGGGACAACTTCTTTGAGGGGGAGCACCAAAGAGTCATTCTCCAAAACCTTGCAGGGAAATAATTGCTGTTTCCATCCTCGCCAGAATCCAGCAATATTTCCTCGCCAATTCAGTGCTGGCCCTCGTTCTATGCAGAAATGGGTTGGCAACATGCGCGCGGCACTAATCATATGCAGCCCCAAAGGGCACATGTGCATGCATGTGCAGCAGAGTGTTATTTGGGTCAAACCGAATATGCATTCATCCCAGTACTTAATTAAGCCAAATCCCTGTGGGTCTATCCAAGCGCTTGTGCAGAGCGGTTTAGGTTTGAAGAACAATAATCGTAAACCAAAGCCCATACAAGGCATAGAGTCCTCCCCTGCTTCAGATTCGACTAACATGGCAATGCTCCAGGATGTCTGCTCCCGGCAATTTCCTGGCCTAGGAAATTCCTACTCCTCTGAAAATATCGTTTATTCATCTTACATTCCCGGTTCTGTAGATTCCAATTACGCCCGAACGCAGTTCCCCGCCCAACCCCACCCTCCTCATCACCAGGCCTCTAATGCTGCTCCAATTGAGCACGAGCTCGACGCTTCCCATAGAGTCTACCCGTTTCAGGTCGCGGGAACTCCCGTATCTCCTCCTCCCCATCACCACCAGGTCCGCCAGCAGCAGTCTCAATTTTTGGGAAATTACTACCACCCTGCCCCGTTCCAGATGGGCCCGTCCTCAACGCCCTCCTCGATGATGAGCCTGTCCGGATCAAGCTCGAGCTTCTCGGTACCACCTCTGACCGCCTCCCCGTCGAGTCAGGCCCGCGCTGCAGGGGTAATCGCCGCCCAAGCTCAGGGCTCGGTTCAGCCTTCACGACCTGCGGTTCCTGCGAACCCCTCGGCACCGGTAATGGGAACCTCTCCGTACGGGCACCACCAGCACATGCCAGTGCAGGTTCCAGTGGTTGACTATTCGTCAAAATTCGCTTCGTCTGGAGGAGTCCGCAAGTCTTCAAAAAAGGCCCACTCCTGCATGCTGTGCGGCAAGGTTTTTGCTCGCCCCTCGGCTCTGCAGACTCACATCTATTCTCACACTGGCGAGAAGCCTTTCAAGTGCGATCATACCGGCTGTGGACGTTCATTCAGCGTTGTGAGTAACCTTCGACGACACAAACGGGTGCACATGAGATGAATGGTGGCCTCGATGCAAAAGACTCAAGTTTATTTATTTTATTTAATATTTGAACGTCTCGTTTTTCAGTGGTACTTGGGATTGACGGCACAATGCAACCAGAAAAGCCGCATCACGGGACCATCGGAGGAACTATCCTCCAGACTCTTTGCAAATGAATACTACCGTCGGGTCCACCGGTCTATAACTCTGCAATAGCTTTTTATTCACTATTTTTGCGTTCAGTTAACAACAATACACTTCCCGCTACCGTCCTGTTCCTGCATGTTGTGATTCACTGTTCTCAACTCGATCGTCCGCATGCAGGCCATCTGCGAGATATGTGAAAGGGGATCGTGCATAAGTGGGTCCAGGATCTGCAGGGAGGAACGCTCCAACGGTCCGTGGCGATCGCTGCATCACGTAACTCGGCACTATACCGGTTTAAGTTCACGCAATTCTGGCATGGGAACGCTGCCTACGTCCCAAATCATTTTCTTGTACGCAGTGCGCACTCATCAGAACTTTATTGCTGGTGCTACTAAAGTTCCAACGATACTGTAATGTTTATGCGGAGGCCGCTGCATGCAAGAAAATGCCGCAGAAAAACGCAGTCATCTGTGATTGCCTTCCCCACGCAACACGTTCCATGGGGCTGATGTTCAGCTCAAGGCTAGACAAACACTGTTTTTACGGCTTCCAAGACTTAGGAGAGATCCGTGGTCGAAACTTCCGGCGTTCTGCTTCGTTCTTGTTTCCTTATTACCGCAATGCACCATACAAGGGCTCTTACCTACCCTAATTGGCGGTTCACCCTCTACAAAGAAATAAATTGAATTGCACGCTCGCTCGCTAGTGCGAATCTGGGTATCGTGAGGCATTATGCCCCATTTGTCGAAGATGTTTCAGCCTGACCTAAAGTAGCATTAACAACATACCAAATTGTGCATAACGTGCTAGTTTTTAGATCCAGCACTAGTTCCTGCGCCATTGTGCTGGCACGATGCTCTTGCCTCGGCAACTTTCATACTGGGATCAGCTAAAATAACGATAGATGCAAATACTAATAAATTATGGCGTGTACTCGGGAAGTACCTCAGCAATCCCCTGCTCTTGTGCAGCCTGCACTTTTCGAGCCTGATCTGAAAAGATTTCTGAAAACTCAAACGCCCCTCCACTGGGGAAACTTAGAGAAATTCCCCACTCGTATGCCGGTTCAAATGTACTTTGCTGGGCTGGAATTATCAATCCTTCCCAACGGTTCGGACCGAACCATGGCTGCACAAGCCGACATTGCTGGAAGCCCCCTGCTTGAGGAGTTCTTTTCAGAGGAATTGCAGTGTTGTGAAACGTACGATCTCCCTTGCCGAAAACCCGATAAGTTACTTCCTGCGGGCTAGCAATGATAAGTCTCTCAGTAGTGAGCGTAGCCTCGCAATTCGAGGCTGAAATCTTGGTCGAGTCTTTCAAGCTCTTTAGCTCTAGGTTCACGTTGATCCGGTGGAGTTCCCTCTCGTGAGGTCTCGAGATTAAGTCTGCTTTGGCGACGTTAAGCATGTGAACTAGGATGATTTTATTATGTAATATAGCTTTCGAGTCTGTGCCACTGCTCTATTTAGAGATCACTCATTCTTCATGATCAAGTTCCGTGGCCCACCTGAACTTGAGAGTTTCCTTGCTCACTGCTACATTGACCAACTGGTGCTCTCTGCTAAATATCGCCACCGTGCCACAGTTACCCTACCTGGAGAGGATCTGAAAAAATTACATAACTGATCCAGTATAGCGAAAAAAAAAATCTCTAATGCAATTAACTTGGAAAGATATTCCGGTAATTCCTAATGCAAACGAGTTTCAGGACATCGTTCTGAATCGCACACAACGTAAAACCCCCACGGTAATTCGTGCAGGGTTTAAAATCCAACGTATTAGAGCATTCTACATGAGAAAAGTCCGCTTCACAGCAGACGGTTTCTGCGAGAAACTCCAAGCAATTGTCGAGAGTTTTCCTAGACTTAACGATATCCACCCTTTTCATCGTGATCTACTCGATACCTTGTATGAAAAAAATCACTACAAAGTCAGTTTGGCCTCACTCAGTAGAGCTAAGACCCTGATCGAGCAGGTGAGTCGAGACTATGTTAGGCTTCTCAAGTTTGGCCAGTCGTTGTTTCAGTGCAAACAACTCAAACGTGCCGCTTTGGGCCGCATGGCCACAATCGTCAAGCGTCTTAGAGACCCATTGGCCTACTTGGAACAGGTTCGCCAGCATTTGAGTCGTCTGCCCTCAATCGACCCTAACACTCGTACCCTCCTCATTTGCGGCTACCCCAATGTTGGAAAATCATCCTTCCTTCGCGAGATCACCAGGGCAGAGGTTGAGGTGCAGCCGTATGCGTTCACCACCAAAAGTCTCTACGTAGGTCATTTCGACTACAAGTATCTGAGATTCCAGGCTATCGACACTCCTGGTATTCTTGATCGCCCGACTGAGGAAATGAACAACATCGAAATGCAGTCCATTTACGCCATCGCCCATATTCGCTCATGCGTTCTCTACTTTATGGATCTCAGTGAGCAGTGCGGTTTCAGTATCGAAGCCCAGGTCAAGCTCTTCCACTCTATCAAGCCTCTATTCGCCAACAAGACCGTTATGGTGGTCATCAACAAAATTGATCTCATGAAGCCCTCGGACCTTCCTCCTGAGAAGCAAGAGCTCCTCAAATCTCTTTCCGCTTCAGGTGGAGTCGAGATACATGAGCTCAGCTGCGCTACTGAAGAGGGTGTAATGGACATTCGTAACAAAGCCTGTGAAAAGCTACTCACGGCTCGCATCGAACAAAAGATGAAGTCCACTGCCAGAATATCTGGTATTCTCAACAGAATCAATGTCTCCAAGCCAGTTCCACGTGATGATATTGAAAGAGCTCCTTTCGTTCCCGAGAACGCTAACGACGTTGATCCTGAGAGGGTTTTGAGTAAACATATCGAACAAGAAAATGGAGGTGCCGGCGTCTACCAGCCGGATTATCGCGAAGACTATTTATTGGAAGACGAGGAGTGGAAGAGAGATGTTATTCCTGAGATCCTTAATGGCCGCAACGTCTATGATTTCATTGATCCTGATATCTCAGAGAAACTCTTGGCTCTTGAGAAAGAAGAAGAGCAGCTTGAGGAACAGGGTTTCTACGATAGCGACGAGGAAATCGAAGACGATGAAGCAGCTGATATCCATGCCAAGGCTGAGTGGATTCGCAACAGACACAAGATGATGGCTAATGAGGCTCGTCTCAAGAGAAATGCTAGTACCACTGCGGTCATCCCTCGCAAGTTAGGGAAGCGTACCCTTGATGAGATGGAGAACCATCTTGGTGATATTGGTATTGATGCCTCCAAGATCATCAAGAAGGCCAAGGCACAAGCTCGTATTGTGGAGAAGCCTTCGGGTGCAGATATCGCAGTTGCTTCGGGTAAACGCGAAATTAAGGATAGTAACCGCTTACCTCGTCTCGCAGATGACATGGATAGCAAAATCAAAGGCAGCGCCAACAAAGCCAAGTACGAGAAGTCTCAAAAGACCAGAAAAGTTCAGCAAAGAAAATGGACCCAACAAGGTCGCGCCGGAGAGGCCGACCGTCATACGCCTGCTATGTTGCCCAAGCATTTGTACTCTGGCAAGAGAGGTGTTGGAAAGACAGATCGTCGTTAAAAAGCTATTGCGGTTTGAGCTATATAATATATATATGAGTTGAGTTTGCACTAATTTAAATATCTAGAACAGAGCATCAATGTCATCTTCCTCATCTTGCATCGGTTCATCGTCAGCTTGTGGTGTCCCTGCTGCGGTTTCAACGTCTTCCATTGGAGTATCTGCGATTGATTTTGCATCTGTGTCCGGCAAATTTTCCTTGGCTTTCTCAGCACCATCAAGTTTTTCGTTTTCATCTTCATCCTCATCGTCGTCATCATCCTCATTATTATTTGCCGCATTCTGAGTTTCGTGGGATTGGGCTAGACTTTCTTCTCTTTCCTCTGCATCCTGCAATACATTGGTCTTGACCTCCAGTTCTTTCTTCATTCGAGTCACCACATCAATGAGACGGCCCTTGATAATCTTATTGAGGGTAGCATTAGCTTCCTGCTCCTTATCGTGGATCTTGGTTTGCAGATCCTGAATATCCTGCTTGAGCTGCTTGTTCTTTTGCCTGACATCATGCTGCTCTTCGTCGAGATCGTCTTCCTCGTCGTCGTCATCATCGTCTTCCTCATCGTCCTCGTCTTCATCCTCTTTGGCATCTTTGTCCTCTTTGAATACTTTCTCAAGCTCATCTGCCATATCAAGGTCATCTTCTTCCTCTTCTTCCTCTTCCTCCATATCGTGGGCGTTGGTGTCTATACTGAACTCGTCAGACACGATCACACCAGGCTGCTGTTCAATAGCCGACGCATCTAATAGCTCGTACTGAACATCCTGGGCTGCAGCATCCTTCTTGAACAATTCATCGACTTTGGATTCAATGGTCTCGATTACTTTATTACTGATTCTCTGGTGGAATCGACGGTTTCGAACGTTATGCAATGGGGGCGTAATGCCATGTTGAAATGGTTGGGGTTCACGACTCAAAACCTTTAAGACCTCCTCTTCACTAGAGACTTTTTGCGTGACTAGTAAAATTTGACATACATCGACGCTTTTGTATATGTTCTTACGATCAAATGTCTTCTGGACCTCAGTCACTGTGGGGAGATCCAGCAATTGAGCTGCGTACAGCTCATCCTCTACTGATACGACTGCCCTTCTTGGGTCGAGGAACTTGACTGAAAACTTGGAGAAATCATTGTCGGCGCACATTTGTGCTAATTTGTCCAGGCTCTCGTCTGGAAGCATTCTTAAAACAATAGCTTCCTCAATTGTGGGATCCTCCTCCCTATCTGGTGCCTCTGAATCATATCCCTCGACGCTCACTTTTGTTTTTACTTTGATTTTAGGGGCCTTGGGCTGTGAGACATTGAAGCTGATCTTGGGGACAGTGGGCTCAGCAGATGGCTCCTTACTCTCATCCGATAGCTTTATTTTCACCTTGTTGCTCTCCTCAGCTGCGGGCTCTGATGCTGGGGTTTTTAGTTTGAGCTTAAACATGTGTTTGTGCAACCTGTTTGTGCGGAGGAAGAATCACATATGACGTAATCACCAATGTTTCTCGCCAGGTCGAGAAAGTTCAAGAGATGCTCCGCCACTGAATACAGTGGCGACAATATTTTTCCACAATGTTGGAAAATACAAAGAATGAGTGGATGCAGGTTGTGAAGCGAATATATGGCCGCAAAAATTTCGTAAATTATCCCAAATCCTGTGAAATCATGTCCAAGTTGGGATATACCGACTTTTACAAAAATGCAACCATCATTGACTGCTATCCAGGTGCCGGCGTGTTCAGTGCGGCGATTTTCAACTGCCTCAAGCCAAAAAGGCATATAATGATCGAGCCCTTGGCCTCATTTACCAAATATTTGGACACACTCAAAGTAGGGAACAAGGAACTGGAGGTAGTAAAGCTGGATCCGTACAGATGGGCCACATTCAGCTCGTTAATGGACGAAGGTACCCTCAAGATCGAGCACCAGCCTTTTGACCATGTTCATAATCAAGTTTTGTTCACTGCGAATCTCACTCAGCTTCAGGGCGAGCAGCTTTGTGCTCAGTACCTCAATTGTGTCACCAACAAATCCTGGATCCAGAGGTACGGGAGAATTAGGATGCTTATGTGGGTAAGAGCGACAACAGCAGAGAAACTACTAGCTAAATCAGGTGAGCGGTTCCGTCATCGCATTAGTGCTCAATGCGAAAGTGCATGTGACGCCAGGGTGATCTTTCACACGCGACCTCATGAATCGAAAAAGAAGAAGGGGACGTACCCAGAGCAGTTGCTCAACCCTTTGATGAAGCTTGAAGAAGACGATATCCACGGGGTAATCACCAACCCTCTGTCCTTGATCGAATTGACGCCCAAAGAAAGACAGCCGGAATATCTGGATGAGTTTGAATACGTTTTGCGGACGTTATTCTCCAGCAGGTCTCTACCTCTCTCTGAATCCCTGGGCATGCTTGGTCCAGGAGCTGCCGAGGACTTGGGAGTGAAACTTCAAGACCTACTTCATAAGAAAACCTCTGATCTGGACCAGAATGACTTTGAAAGGATAGCAAAAGCATTCTGGGAGTGGCCATTCAAACCCACATTTCTCCATGATTTCTACGAAGAAGCAAAACTAGGAATGGGCCTGGGTCAGGCAGAGTAAACATGTGTATATAGTCTGCGTTATGCATCGCAGTATCAGTAAAGTTACGATAGTTTTTTGGAAGTGTGATTTTAGAAAATGTCGGATAGTTATATGTTTTACGCATCACAATTTTGAGTAATGTACATTAAATAAATTATTCGAACGAGGTGAATTCATCAAGACCATCGTTATCCACCAAGTAATCAACATCAAATCCTGGCATGTCGGTAATATCCAGGGCGCCGTTCATATTCACCACGTCGTCCAGCATACTATCGTCCATACCCAAATCAAGGCCAATATCGGCATCAGTGGGCCCATGAGACTGCTGCTCGGGATGCCCTGGAGTATGCGATGGTGGTTTAGGAGGGACAGCGCCAGGGTAACCAGTCTGGGCAGGAGAATGATGCTGAGGTGTCTCCTGTTTGACAGGTCCCATGGGGTACTGCATCTTGCCTTGAGACCCAAAACCAAAGTGCGGTTGCCCAGGTGTGGGATCAGTTCTCTGCTGCGATGGCACTTGTTGTGGTGGTCTGACTGCCTGCTGAGGAGGTATTTGTTGCTGGTGGCCCATTTGTGGTATAGCATTGTGTGAGAGGCCAGGCGAGCCAACGTTCATTCCGTGCAATGGGTGTGACACAGGTCTGCCACCCACTTGGTGTTGCGGTACAGGATTCCTGCTCTGCGCATGCACCTGCATCTGTGCGTGGGATGGACCTTGCAGATGAGAAGGTATCGCACTTTGCGGGTGTTGCGGGGCCATGGACTGCGGAGCTTGAGCACCAGGGATATGCTGCAAATGGTTCTGTGGAGTGCCTACAACCGAGGGTGTGCTGTTTGAGCTCGGCATCTGGGATGCAGTTAATCCTCGGGCTGCTGGGTTGATTTGAGCTCTAGTTAGTGGTTGAGGCGCTTGGGGGTGTTGTGGAGGCTCCCTTTCGTACGTACTCATGAACTCACGGATAAACTCGGCTTCAAGAGCATTGGCATCTTCGTACACAAAGGAACCTTCCTCATTATAGCGCCTCGCGTTAGCAAACATCAGGCGCCAATCAAACGCAAACTGATCTGCAAATTGATAGACCTTGTTATAGATTCTCTTTTCGATTTCAGAAACAGCGATAGGGTTGCTAATAATCTGATAGTAGTCAGGGTATAACCGCTTAGATGGAAAGTCTAGGAAGAGGTCTATTCTTCTATGACCATCTGGGGCAGTGAGAGCTTTGAGTTTCTCCGTGATTGCTACCATTTCTTTTGTCATTTTCTCGCGTTCCTCTGGGTGAAGTAACTCCTTCACTTTGGGGGGACGACCTTGACGCCTTACTCTGCCTACGGGTTGAATCTGTCCATGAACAATCGGAGAACCTTCGTCAACAGTCCCACTCTGAGATGGAGTACCTTGATTAGAGCCAGGGCGGCGTCCTCGCTTGCCGGACCCGCCACTTGCAGAACTTTTGAGCTTCTTGCGGGGAAGATCAAGCGCTTTCTCATCACTGTAGTTGACGTTTGGTTTTCTCACGCGGTTTCTGGCAAGAGATTCTGCGTAGCTGTTCTTCTCTTCGTTCAGTTGGCGCTCAAGATACGCATCAGTGCAAATCTCAGGCAGCTCTGCCTCGGTCATCAAGCGAGGAGGGTCATTTGGATTACGATTCTGGAAACGCTGGCGATCAATCTCGGCGAAAAGATGATGTTCCTCCTCATTCCTAGCAAGCATGGAATTCAGTTCTTCATCATCCATATCATCATAACTTTCTTCTTCCTCGTGATTGTCTTTGGCATCTTCTTCGGCTTCTAGCAAGCTGCGCAAGAACGCTTCCTGCTCTTCTGCAGTACTTTTATTATCGAATTTTCCCGCTTGAATGACTTTACCATCAATCTTGAGCTTACCTTGTGCTCTTTCCAGAATGTTTTCCTCCACAGAGTTTTCGGTAATCAAGCGTAGAATGCGCACTTCTTTTGTTTGGCCGATACGATGAGCACGATCCTGAGCCTGCAAGTCCTGATGAGGGTTCCAATCTGTGTCGTAAATAATGACGGTATCGGCTGTTTGAAGATTCAAACCCAATCCACCTGCTCGAGTAGAGAGTAGAAAGCAGAAATAAGGAGAGTCCGGATCGTTGAACTTGCGGAGGAGCTCACTACGATCTTCGGCGCGAGTGGCACCATCCAAACGCAGGAATTGAATTCCTCTAAACCGCAAGAAATCCTCCATAATGTCCATGATTTGTGTCATTTGAAAGAATATCAGGACGCGGTGACCGGTAACTCTGAACTTGGGAAGAACTCTGTCCAGGAGCTCAAACTTTCCGCTTATGCGCCAAAGTAAATCATTTGTGACCTTGGAGGGATTGATTGCATTCTCGACTTCTTCAAAAACAAAAGGATGATTGCAGAGTTTCCTGAGCTGAATGATCCGGTTATTCAGGCCCTTTATACCGCTTCCTGAGCTTTTACTATCATTTGCAAAGAATAGTGCATTGTGTTTCAAAAGTTGTTGATACAACACCGACTGCAGTCCACTCATCTTGCATTTGATCACCTTCTCAGTCTTACTAGGAAGATCCTTTTCAACGTCTTTCTTCAATCTTCGCAACAAGAACGGTCTAAGAACTTTGTGGAGACGACGAATAATCAAAAGAGTTTCTTCTTCGCTCAGATCAATTTTATCGTTGGAGCCAGCATTCGCGAATGGTTTATTGAACCATTCGTCAAATGATTTTATACTGTTGAAGATCTTTGGGAGCACGAAATTCAGCAGAGCCCAGAGCTCAGGCAAATTATTTTGTAGAGGGGTACCAGTAAGGATGAGGCGGTACCGCGTGGAGTAGAAGCGGGTGAGGGTAGAGCTCAGTTTGCTTTGCGAGTTCTTCATACGATGGCCTTCATCTATAATCATGTGAGCCCAACGTATGCGACTCAAAACCGGTCGGTCTTTGATAATATACTCGTACGTTGTCAAAAGCACATGGAAGTCCCCGGATCGGATTATACCTTGTTGCTGCTTGCGAACGGGCGGAGGACCTTTATAGACAACGCGCTTCAAAGATGGGGCCCACTGCTCGAACTCCATATTCCAGTTAGTCAAGGTGGAAAGCGGCACCAAAACCAAGAAAGGACCCTTTACCTTTTTCACCTCAATCAAATAGGTTATGAGAGCAATGGATTGGATAGTTTTACCAAGGCCCATTTCATCTGCCAAGATGCCATTAAGATTATTGTTGTAAAGAGAGACCATCCATTGCAGGCCTTTGAGCTGATACTCCTTTAGGGTTCCGCCTACCAAGATGGACGGCTGTTGAGTGACCTCCTCCTTCACGCGATGGGCGACTTCGAAATAGTCGATCTTTTCACGTTCCTCATCGGTGGGCTCTGGGGGCGCTTCCTGGCTTTCCTCGCCATCGAGTTCGCGGCGTCTAATAGTATCCTTTTGTTGAGTGCGAACGGCCTGGGCCAGGGAATCCAGGAACAAGTTAGTTTGTTTCAGTAGGTGTGTAATGCGAGTATCCTTGATCTGATCCAGAAGCTTGATGTACGCTTCCTCATCGTTGGCGCGCAAGGCTTGCAGACGCTGCTTAGCGCTACGCTCCATTTTTCTGCGCTCCTCGCGCTCTGCAAAGCTGTGGTACTCTTGTACACCCTCAAACATCTTGCGCTTGATCTCCTTTTTGATCTTGTAATAGTCGATCATCTCGATGGTATGGCGCAAGGAGAGGGAGGTAGCGTCCTGCTCCATTTTCCTTTCGCGGTCGCGTCGCACCTGGAGCTGCTGATTGTAGATCTGCTCGACCAGGGCCGCCTCGTTCGTAGTGAGTCGTCGCAGCCGAGCAAAGTGGACGCGGTTCGAGCGGTCGATGGAGGTGGAGTTGAAGTACTGCACGGACGTCAACAAGTCTCCACGAACTGCGCGGACCCACTTGTAGAGACACAGGCGTTTGTACTCGATTTCCTCGTCAATGGTGCGGCTGGTGCTCTTTTCCAGCTCTAGTCTGCGCTTTTCGATTTCGGCGCTGATGTAGCGGTCGCGCTCCACTTTCATATCGTGGACGCCCAGACCCAAAGGCATCAGATTAGGCACTCCGACTTTTTCATCCCGGCGGCAGAACTCGTCGAACGAGATCTTTTCTGGCAGAATGGTGGAGGGGGGTACGCTTGTCGAGAAGCCGAACCGATCGTGGAGTTCCAGCGAGGTCGAGTCGAGCTCTACTGGCTTGTCGTTGTCCGGTCGCGACACAGTACCGAGTGGCGATTCAGACTCGCTCGACTTTTCGAGGGTGGGCATGGTCGGCCCGCTGGGGATTTTCAAGGGGTCCTGGCCTCCAGGGATCACAAACGGGGTGTTTGAGGCCTCGAACATGTCTCGTTCTCTCATGCGGTCTCCGTACATGTCTGCTTGCTGCTTTTGCGCTGCCCACTGCTGCTTTCCGTATTTTTTTTGCATCTCCTGCTCCAGGAGCTGCTGCTGAGACTGCACGTACGGCGCCCTGTTGGCGGCTGGGACTGCGACGCCCGGCTGCGGGGACGCGAGTCGCTGCTGGGACGTCCTGGGGGTAGTGGCGGACGCGGTGGACTGGGCACGCGACGGGGCACGCGACGGGGGCCGTCTGGCCTGTGCCTGCGCTTGTGCCTGTGCCTGCGCCTGTGCCATCGCCTGAGCCTGCGCCTGCTGCCTCGCCTGCGCCTGTCGGGCCTGCGCCTGCGCCTGGGCCTGCTGCTGCTGTCGGACCTGGGCTTGCTGCTGGTTCTGGGGCTGCGGGCGGCCCTGGTTCATGTACGGGCCGCGCATTCCCTGTGCGTCCTTCGCCTGGGGCAGGCCCTTTTGGAGGTTCTGGAACACTGCGGTCTGATGCTTGAGCGAGTTCATCTCCTCGTCGGTCAGCAGCCCCATGAACACCCCCGAGCTCGAGGTCTGCGGGGTGGGCGGCATGCGCACGGGGGGCGTCCCAGCGGCGGCCCTGGCCGCGGCCTGCTGCTGGCTCAGGAGCGGCGACTGGCCCTGCTGGCGGGGCTGGACCTTGTTGCGGTAGAACTGCTGCTGCTGGGCCTGGGCGAGCTGCTGCTGGGCCGCGAGCTGCTGGGCCTGCCCCGGCTGGCTGAACTTGCGCTGGGGCTGTGCGGGCGGGGCCTGGGGCTGGGGCTTGCGCTCCTCGAAGCCCTGGTCGAGCCAGTCCATCGGGTCGTTGAAGTCCATGCCGCTGTTGCCATTCCAGCGCTTCTGGGCCGCGGGGGGCGGGCCCTTCTGCGACGGCATCGCCATCTGCTGGGGCGACACCTGGGACATTTGTGGCGGCTGGGCGGTTTCATTGAGCAAATTGTCGATATCAAAGTCCTGCCCATACTGCTGCATGTTCAGCCAGCTAAGTGGGTCCTGCTGCTGAGACGAGGGCTGCTGCATTGCCTGCTGCGGAGCCGACTGCATGGGCCGCTGCTGGGGCTGCGGCTGCTGCTGGGGCTGTGAGAACCGCCGGTACTGCTGAGGCTGCTGCTGCTGTGGCGGCTGAAAGAACTGCTGCGGTTGCTGCGGCGGAAACTGCTGTGGCGGCCCTGCCGGCGACGGCACGCCCATGTTGAAGCGGCCGGCCACCGCGGCGGCCGCTTGCGGCTGCTGGCCCTGCTGGGGGCGCTGGCCAGCCCCGAGCTGCTGCGACTGCTGCTGCTGCTGCCGTTGCCGCTGCTGGAGCATCTGGAACACCACCGAGATCTGGCGGTACTCCTCGCTGTTTTGCACGTTGGAGCCGTAGACCTGCTTGAGGTGCTCATAGCGAGCGCGCAGGTTGCGGAGTTCCTGGTCGTTTGTGGGCATCGCGATACGCGCATGCGACGGGGTGTACGCGCGCTCGTAATCGTTCATACACAGTTAGAAAAATTAAACAACAATCTAGAGCCAAGTTCCAAACACTGTGACGGCCACTGATCTCTATTTCCCTCAAAATTCGGCAGTTCCGTGGCGGGAGGCGAGAATCAGGAGGTTGCGCGAGGGCCCCCAATTCCGTGCCGTAAGCCGGTTTAAACCCCCCGCGCTTGCCAGCGCTCTATGGACATTAATGAATGGACGGAGCCCGTCCAGCTACATACATTGGCGGGATCACGATGCTGCGCGTTTGAGTATGGGGTTTTATGCGTGAACAACAAAATATTAGAATGCATCATTGATGGTCACCGGTTTATGCATGAGGGCAAGGGCCTGCATGCAGCATTGACGTCACCCGTGACCAGGCAGCTGGTTTGGCAAGATACCTCCAACCACCGGGTTTTCTGGCGGGCGCAGGTGACACCTTCCCCGCACGCAGCCCACCGTGCAGTTTTTTTGCTGGTGGCAGCCCGTGGATTCGCGGCTGGACTGATGCCTGATGCAAGCACACCTGCCTTTGTAATCCGCGCCTTACCACCTCTGGCACTCTGTCTGAACCATCCTGGGGCACTATTAATTTTGCCGCAGCATTTAGTTATTCTGAACTCTTTGTATTAAGCCCCCGCTACTGCCGTCGATGTGCTACCGACTCTCACTCGACTTTGTTGGTTTCACTTGCGGTTTGCCCCACGTTCTTGCACCTAGAGAATGAATGCCCTGCAGACTAAAGTTGGCACCACACACACCCGAGCCCAAAAATACCGGGGCCTCTACCACCCGCGTGGCCACTATTTTTAACTATCAATCCTATTTTAGCAAACCCCAGGCGCCGCCGGGCGCATCTCGCTCTTTCGGTAGCCTCGTAATAAAAATCTAAGGTCTGCTGCAAGCTTCTGCGCTTTGCATATGTCGATCGGCTGATAAGCTGTAGCCTATACTCACTATTTGCCAACTAGTTGAATGCAATTTCATACGTTTCTTTAATCTGGCCCCTGCCGTGCTCGCCGAATTTATCTTTTTCCCATCCCGCTCATACACCCTCCTGAACCTCATACAACCAGAGGGGGTCATGCAAGTGCGATTCTGTCACAACTCAGTCGCCTTGGCTAGATACAGAGACTGTTCCAGAATCCACGCTAAACTTTATACGCTAATCGATCACCCCATATTTACATACCACTAAATACATCGCCGCCGCACGGCCACACTATCCTTGTTCACCGCACGGTCCACTGGCTGGTCTCCTTTTCAGCAAAATGATTCGCTTACTAATGGGCACACTTGGGCGGCAATGCCGCTGACGACTGCTGTCTCGCATGTGCAAGATTATTTATAGTTTCTTCGTCACCCCGACCGCAAAATCTTATTGAGCCTCTATATTGTTACGCAGAAATTATTGCGGCCAGGGCCCTCGTTGATTAGCCGTTTCACAACTTTCGTGCATGCAGCATCGGTTCTTTTTAGCTGCAACAGCCAATAAACTATTTTGTTGGCTTTCTTGAATTCAACAATTGTGTAGCCCATCGACGTTAGTATTTCCTCGAGCAACTCCTGCGTGCAGTACCGTGAATTGTAGATGCACGGGGCTGGTAGCACTAGAAATAAATATCCGTCTGTAAATAAAAATTTCGTAGTGTGCTGCAGCATTCGCCCCCGTTGAGCTGCGTCTGGTACAAAATTGAGCACCAGAGACAGAGACACCACCGTAAATTTGCCGTCGTCGCTATTGGGCACCGGCCGATCCATAAAGTCCTGCCGCAAAATCAGGGGGTGCTGGGAATTGAGGTCGATTCGCTCGATCCTGGAAAATAATTTGCTCGTGCTGCAGGCATTTCGAACGTCTAGACAGCCCACTTCAAGTAAGCTTGCCGGGGCACGCATATGCCGAGTCCTGAGCCACTCCACGAGTAGTCGCGACGAATCACCGCCCCGCTTAGTGTTCTGCCCGCTTATTGATGCCTGCTGGTAGCTCTCGAGCCCGCCCAGTGCGGCTATTCGGGCGTTGATCTCCCCCAGCTCAAGCGACTTTGGATCAGCCGCCTCTAGCCGAGCCTTGCGTTTGAGCAAAACATGAAACTCCCGAATTAACGCCCGCGATCTCTGCGGCTTGAGGTTTATTTTCGCCTTTCCAGTTATAGGCCGTTTCTTAGCCATCCTCCATCCAGTAAATTGAAAAGTCGCCGGTGGCGAGCGCCACTCACTTTTGTCACTTTTGATCACGATGCTGAGAACGGTCATGAGGCCTTTTGCGGCTCGGAGAGTGGCTTTTGCCCGGTTTTACTCAGATATTGAAAGACTAGACGACTCAAAAGACTATAATCCCGGCCTCAAGTACCCAAAGGAAGGCAGCTATGTCCAGAGCGACACTACCCCGAACTTCCAAACCAACCGCCCTATTCCTCTGAATGTGCAGGCTCTGGAGTACGCTCCTCTCAGGCAACCCATCACACACGGCGACCAGGTCGGGGAGATCGTCCTGGCATCGTTTCTCGGTACAAAGGACTTGGAGCTGTTTGCAGACTTTTTGCTTCGTGCGGCATTTTACCTGGGAATTCCTACCAAGGGCCCTGCCCCACTCCCCAGAAAATACAAGAGATGGACAGTCATCCGTTCGCCGTTCGTTATGGCCAAGAATAAGGAGAACTTTGAGCGAGTCACCTATCGTCGGGTAATCAAGCTATATGACGCAAACCCCGAGACGGTCGAGATTCTCCTGAGTGTGGCCAAGAAATACTCGATTGCCGGCGTCGGTGTCAAGGCCAAGATCTATGGTTCTGAGAGCATTGACACGGTCGAGGCAATGGATATTCCCACCCAGTCTGACTTGGAGAATCCACTTGCAATTAATAAGGTTCACTTTGAAGCAGTCGACGGTGAAGTCGCCCAAAAGGTCATGGATCTACTCAAGGACCCTGCATTCGGGCTGACCGAGAAACCAAAGAAAGAATAAATGTACATATTAACTGATGCAGCATCACTTTACGTCTCGCACTTGGCTCAGATCAAGGCGATTAGCTGTTTCACGTCCAAAATCGTAGGCTGCTCTAGCAATACTATATCAGTAAATCGAGGCGACCAGCTTCAGTGAGCCCAAAAATTTTGTTGTTTGAGACATTTCAGACCTAAGGAGACTTTTTCAGAACTAAGGCGACTAGCTATTCTCGCCACCGATATTACATAGGCTGTCCAAGTAGTCTGTCTAGGCACACTTGCATATGCAATGTTAGCTAAACAAGAGACATAGACCTGTTCCAGTTGAGCTATTTCAATCACAAGTCCAAATATAATAATTATCAAGATCTATAAATATAATGACTGCATCATAAATAATAAAGTAATAAATATAGGATTAGGCGTCCTCCACAAGGCTCGCGTCTCCATCCCAAACGAACTGTTTCCCTTCGCATTCAAAGCCGCCGCCCTGGGACTTCCACTTGGTGCCAACGCTCAGCTGCTGCAGCGAGCGGGTCGCCTGGAGCATCTCGACGAATTCAGAAGGAGATGCCATCACGACCCTCGCATCCATGAAGCTGAGCTTGCGAGGCATAGGAGGGGGACTGCTGGTGCGCTCTTCGCTATCGTCTTCACTATCGTCGTCAATAGCACAGTCAGGAGCAGCCATTGGGAGCTGGTCGTGGAACTTGGGGCTGCGGTACGGCGACGAGAGGGTGCGAACGCGGGAAAGACGGCTCTGGCTGCCGCGTCTGCCTTCAGGATTCGAAGATCTCCGAGGCGGCTCGTTGGTGGAGCTCGAGGAGCTGCGCCGCCGATGGGGGACGGCCCCGACCTTGCGCATCTGCAGCTGCCCATAGCCTCGCTCGTGGGGACGCAAACACTCTCCGGGGAAATTGGCACCAAACAGCGGGATCAACGCATACCGAATCGGATAGCAGATACGCAGAGCCAGCGTGCGAGCCACATCGTACGGGACCCACGTGCCCTGGATCTTGAGGAATCCGCCACGAACCCGCCTGAAAACGGGCTCGAGCTCGGGAGAACCGTCGAGCAGCTTAACAATGTCGGCCTTTGAGTTTCCTAGCGCTTTCCAGATCCCCGTCAGGTGCACGTACCCAGTGTAGTAGTCCCAGATGATGCTCTGGTCCATGACCTGGTACTCGTACACGGTGATGAAATTGCGCTCATCAATGCCGGTAGCGTACTTGAGGGTCTTGATTGTCTCGGGGAGCAGCGCTCGCTGGTGGCTGTCCATCTGGAGATTGTCTGGAACGCTGTGTACGGGGAAATTGATGGGAAAGTTGACCTCCTGGAACATCTTCTTGTCCTTCCGCTTCTTTCGCGGGCTTGTGGTGCTATCAGCTGTGGTTGGGCCGACGATTATTGGAGTGTGAGCCACTTGCGGCGAGGCGGTCGCAGGAGCCGGAGGGTGGAGCTGTGGGGCAATCGGAGTGTAGTTGTGCGGCGAGGTATAGGGGGAGGCCACCTGAGGAACCAAGTCCGAGGGGCGGAAATCGATGCCAGAATACATGGTATTGTGAGGAAGTAGGTGCAGGGAGGATTCTCTTATCTGCTCTGGTGTGGGGAGTGCCAAACTATCTACAGACGGCAGTCTAGATGGGCCCTCAACCCAATTACTCATGGACGTATGACGAGAAAAAATGCAGACGGAAGATCGGAGGCTCGACCAAACAGTATTTCTATCCTATGGGTATGCAGGTATATCTTGACGCGTATGCGAGGATCCGCCCTTGCCCTGACATTTGGATCATGTGCTGCAAAGTTTGAGCAAAACCGTCGGGGGGGACGGGGGACAAAAAATCAAAACTAGGGTGGATGCAAGTCCGGGCCAGAGTGTGCCGATTAATTTCGGCATTGTGCCCACTTATCAGTTATCACGTGGCTCGACGCTATCAGTAACATGGCTCGATGCATGAACCGGAGCAAGATGGGCTGCCAGTCCTCAGCCTAGTCCCGATAAGCCAGAGGGGCTCGAGGATTATAACACTCGCCTGAAATTCGACCGGGTTATCTAGCGATTTCTACTCTAAAGCTAGCTACTTTGGCCACGGTTTAGGGGGTCGGCTGACCTAATTCCAGCTGCAGTGTTCGCATATATGCAAGGAAGCAGTCACCAAGGTGAGCCTGTCGGACAATTGAGCGGCTCGGAACATCTGCGCAGTTCGCGGGCCTAGGGTGACTCAGAAATGAACCGCACCGTCGACGGCGGCCGAGTCACCACATCTATCTGCGAGATTATACCACGCATCGCTCGGTTCAGATCGTTGAGCTCATAAGCTTGATCAGCATCCACAAGACACGGCACACACGTGATCCCCCGATGCTCAATCTGATCAGACCTGAACTCCACCGCATTGTCGCAGCTACATGACTGAATGGGGTATATGATGTGCGTCACGAACTGCGTCCAGTCATACGCATCCACCAGTGACTCGTCAATACCCTGACTGTACAAACTCGCAGCAACTAACGCCCTGATATGGTCGTATGCGCTCAACCCCGTAGTTTCCCGATCTATAGTGCCATTAAGCATAAATATTTTCGCCTTCATGTGCGCCACCTTGCGACTGAATCCCTGAAGCAGGATTATCGGTAGAATTGATGTGAAAAGCGACCCAACCGAGTACACGATGACCTGCGACCGGGAGGCCGCCTCGAGCACCCTGCGGCTGGGCTTGGGCTTGATCTCGACTCCCATGGGATTGACATAGAATAGCCGCTTAACTGGCGACGACAATGGCTCGTTCGTCTCCTTTGTGAACGAGATCTGCGACGCACTGAGGCTCGGGTGGCTGAACGGCATCGTCGCATCCTCGTAGTCCACCACTAGCGTATTCCCAAACTTGGACTCGGGGTGCTCGGCCTCCACCGCAGGATGGCTGATCTGCGTCTGCCCGACCATGATCGTGCCGTCGCGGAGCTGGGCAGCGATGTGGTGGGTGAAATTCGAGTTCAGCGCAGGCAGCACCGAGTAATTCTGCGGGACCCGAGCCGTCGACAGCACAAACTCGATCGCTGCGTCCAGCGACCCAAAGAAGATCCGGGCTCCGCTTAGCAGCAGGTTCCCGACGCTCGCCTTGCAGAACTGGAACTCGTTTCCCGGCCGATTTCGCAGCAGGATTTCGCCATGCACCTTAATGAGGAACGCACGGTACATGTCCTTGATATGTGGGGGAATGTCCTGCCACAGCTCGTGCCTGCCCTCGACTATGGCGGTCCAGTGGTGCGACGCTGATTCGGGATCATCAGGAAGACGCAGCCCCAGCAGCTCCTTGAGAGGAGACTGCGGGATCAATCTCACAAGCCTGCTTCGTGCGTCCCCTATGGCAGGACCACCGAGGATGCGTAGGACCTCAGAAGTAGAGCCTCCGTTATCCGAAATTGGCACTACATACGATATTTGCCGTGAAATCTCGGGAAACACAGACAATATTGAGTTTGTGGCCGTGCCTCCGCCCACCACCAAAATGTCCATGGAGGCGATGTGTCAATGAGAGAAATAATGTGCGTTCGTTTGCATTGAGTATTTCCTGAGCTTGGGCGTACCCAAATCAGAGTAAAACATTCTTGAAGTTTATTTGCATTATAAAAAATTTTTCGTGATTGGATGTCGGCTGCTCCCCATGGAGTCACGCTACAGGGTTCGTGCATAGGCGAAGAGTGGCGCGCGTGGCGCAGAAACTGGATCCCAGGTAGCTGCGACGGGGGACTGGGGGTCGCGGCACTAGACTCTGGCGAACCAGGAAAACTTGAAATTGGGCACGCCTGTGCATCAGCAGGGGCGCAACGCCGGCCTTGGGCGCTCGAGAATTTTTTTCCTTGCACAGCACAAGTGCAGTGAATTACAGCGATTTTTCACTTTGCATGCATATTGGCGAATGAACGGCGCCGACTCGAGGGCCAAATTGCCCAGCCCACAGAGGCATCGCGGCCATTAGGCCTTTGAAAAAGACATGTTCGTACGAAACTAGAGCTGCCCACAAGATATTTGCCAATACGCATCCATTGGTGCGATAAAGCAGGGTCCCCAAACCCTAATGACTCACGAATATAAAAGGCTCGCACGTCTCGACCTGCGTAATTGCAATGGCTGAATCCAAAGGAAAGGTTTGTCTCGCTTACTCTGGAGGTCTCGACACCTCCATCATTCTCGCCTGGCTTCTTGAGCAGGGTTACGAGGTAGTTGCCTTCATGGCCGACGTCGGCCAGGAGGAGGACTTTGAGGCCGCTAAAGAGAAGGCTCTCAAGATCGGTGCCACCAAGTACGTTCTCGAGGACGTCAAGGAGGAGTTCGTCAAGGAGCTCTGCTTCCCTGCCATTCAGTCCAATGCCATCTACGAGAACACTTACCTGCTTGGTACTTCGCTCGCTCGCCCTGTGATTGCCCGGGCCCAGATTCGGGTTGCTGAGCGCGAGGGCTGCTTCGCTGTGTCCCACGGCTGCACTGGCAAGGGTAACGACCAGGTTCGTTTCGAGCTTGCATTCTACGCTCTCAAGCCCGACGTCAAGGTCATTGCTCCCTGGCGTGATCCTGTGTTCATTGAGAAGTTCGTCGGCCGCTCCGACCTTCTCAAGTACGCTGAGGAGAAGGGCATCCCCGTTGCCCAGACCAAGGCCAAGCCCTGGAGTACTGACGAGAACCTGGCTCACATCTCGTACGAGGCCGGTATTTTGGAGGACCCCGACACCACTCCCCCCAAGGACATGTGGAAGTTGACTGTCGATCCCCAGGACGCCCCCGATAAGCCTGAGCTCTTCACTGTCAAGTTCGAGAAGGGTATCCCCGTCAAGCTCACCTACAACGAGGGCGAGGTCTCTGAGCCCGTCCAGCTCTTCTTGACTGCCAACAAGATCGCCCGCCGCAACGGTGTCGGCCGTATCGACATTGTCGAGAACCGCTTCATTGGCATCAAGTCCCGTGGCTGCTACGAGACTCCTGGCCTCACTCTGCTGCGCACTGCCCACATTGACCTCGAGGGTCTCGTTTTGGACCGCGAGGTTCGCCAGATCCGTGACCAGTTCGTCACTCCCACCTGGTCCCGCATCCTCTACAACGGCTTGTACTTCACCCCTGAGGGCGAGTTCATGCGTGCCACCATCCCTCCCTCGCAGGTCACCGTCAACGGCCAGGTCCGCGTTGCTGCCTACAAGGGCAACGTGATCATTCTGGGCCGCAGCTCCGAGACCGAGAAGCTCTACGACGCTACTGAGGCCTCCATGGACGAGCTCACCGACTTTGACCCTACCGACACTTCAGGATTCATTACCGTCAATGCCATCCGCATTAAAAAGTACGGCCAAAGCAAGCTCGAGCGTGGTGAGTCTTTGGTGGAGTAATTAATATACGTTTTTAAAATATACAGCTAACATGCAGTGAGTAGAATCGCGCAGCTACATGCAGGTACAAGCTGTGAACGTCGCGAGACCTGTGAGCTCTCCGCACTTTGGCCAAACAAGTAAATGCAATCGTTTTCCTCGTCGCAATCGCCAGACTACTTATACTATCAGACACGAACCGTTAGTCATGAAGTTCGCATATCTGTCTCTATTGGCAGCTGCGGTGGCTCACGGCGATGTCAAAGTGAATCCCGACGACAGCTGGCAAGTAAAGCACATGAAACTTGAGCACGGCATCGAGGACTTTGATGCATACTCATTTTTCACCCTCCACGACAACGACGGCTCCAAAACCTGGTCCAGAGAGGATATCCTCAACCTCTACGGGCTGCTCAAGGAGGAGCAGGTAGGAGACGGATCAGGCACCGGCGAGGGCGAGCAGCAGATCACCAAGGCCACCAAGGACCACGTCGTGAACAAGATCCTGGAGTTGCTCGACACCGACGGGGACGGGATCGTGTCGCTGGACGAGTGGAGAGTGTTCTGCCAGGACGGCAAAGTGCTGCCCGACTTTGGTCTCGGCACTGGCCACCACGGGGACTACGAGCACGAGTACGAGGTGCACCACTGGAACAAGTACCACCGCGACAACGACCCGGACGTGCAGGTTGTGCACCCCGAGGACGAGGAGCACGAGCGGCTGTACCACGCCCACGAGCACGGGGACACCGAGAGCGACCACACCGAGGACGGCAGCTTTGCTCGGATCTCACGCATTCCCAAAAAGTTCCTGAAACAGACGAATTAGATTAAATACATGCACGTACTACCATAATTTTTTTCTTGTTTTTCCATGGGTTAGAGGAAATAGTCATTGCGTTGCATCTTCTGAGGGGCCATTTTCACCTGGTCGTCCGGGACGCAATTAAAGATCGAGAACTTTGCCGAGGCGTTCTCGTCGACTTTCATGACAGATGCAACGTTACCACACCGGTAGCAGTAGTTCGGGGCACTCCACACCGTCACAACGTCCTTGTCCTTGAAATGGTATCTGAAGCCCTCCATGACGAGCTGGTGCGCTCTCGCCAGCAGATCGAGGCCGTTCACGTGGTTGAACTCGCGGGCAACCTCCGCCCCGAACAGCCAGCCGGCCCCCCGCGGGCTCACGACCCAGGTGCCAGCCGAGTCGTCGGGGTCGCTCCACACCAGGTCCGCGAACGAGCCCTCGTGCGGGATCTCCTGGGCCCGGTTGAGCACCCTGATCTGGTCGAGCATCCGGATCTCGGGACTGAGGCCGCCGTGCACGCACAGAATGCGGCTGTCGATCACGGCCGCCAGCGTGAGGAAGTCAAACACCTGGCAGCAGTACTTCCACACGGTGGTGGTGCCGTACTTGTTGAGGCACTCGTCGTAGAACCCGTACGCCTGGGTGATTTGCCGGCTCTCGTGGTTCCCGCGCACCAGCGTGAGCTGGCTGGGGTACAGCACTTTGAGGCACATGAGCAGAGTGAAGGTTTCGAGCGAGAAGTAGCCGCGATCGACAAAGTCGCCCAGGAATATATAGTTCACCACATCCGGGAGGCCGCCGCTGATGCGGAAAAGCTCCAGCAGATCATGAAATTGGCCGTGGATGTCTCCACACACGGTTGCCGGGGTGTTGACAGGCTGGATGTTGGATTCCTCCATGAGGAGCACTTTGACCATTTCGCAGAGCTCTTTGATCTCCGCCTCCTCCAGGTACTTGCATTTTAGGACTGTTTCTAGCCATTCCTCCGGGCCACGCTTCATAGAGGGCTAAGCTGATGGGAGGGGGGTTATCGTGGGATGGAGGAGGAAACCCCAGCTGAGCAAGCAGAGCCAGCTGAGAAAGCTAGCTGAGAAAGCAGAGCCTGGAGCGGGCGTAAGCAGGTCGGATGCGCGAGTGGCGCGAGGCAAAATTCACCGCGCTCGGCACACATTAATTGACTATCTAAATAATACCTACTCATAAGCCTCGGAAAACTTATCAACAATGTTCTGGGTGATCTCCTTGAACTCCTTATCGCACGCCTCCTTGCCGCGGCTGGGCTCAAAGAACTTGGCGGACGACACCTTGTGCTTGACGTCGCCGGTCTTCTCGCTGAGTTTCGTCCAGGAGGCCCCAGCCTGGACGGCCTTTTGCGCCTCGTCGTGGTAGGTCACGAACGCCTTCATCATGTTGTTGGTCTTCCAGATGGGGCAGAACGCATCGTAGTCAGAGTAGCCGTTCTGCTGGAGGAAGTCGTCCTGGATCAGCGCGTTGACGTCGAGGATGATCTTGTCCGAGTCGGACAGCGCCGACTTGCCCACCAGCTGCACCACCTCCTCGAGGTCCTGGGCCTTGGAGATAATCTCGGCGATCGCGGTGCGCAGGGCGGGGAACTCGGGGTAGTCCTTGCTGTAGTAGCCGTTGAGGATGTCCGTGTACTTGGAGTACGACGCGGCGGTGTTGACTGACGGGAAGTGCTTGCGCTGGGCCAGCTTCTTGTCGAGACCCCAAAACACCTGCACGATCGACAGGGTCGAGGTGGTGACGGGCTCTGAGTAGTCACCACCGGGGGGAGACACCGCGGCAACAATGGACACCGAGCCCTCGCGGTGGGGGGACCCGAGGGTGACTGCACGACCGGCGCGCTCGTAGAAGGACGCGAGCTTGGAGCCCAGGTAGGCGGGGTAGCCCTGGTCGGCGGGCATTTCACCGAGACGACCGGAGATCTCACGCAGCGCCTCGGCCCACCGCGAGGACGAGTCGGCGATCATGGCCACGTTCTTGCCCTGGTCGCGGAAGTACTCTGCCACTGTGATACTGGTGTAGATGGACGCCTCACGGGCCGCGACGGGCATGTTGGAGGTGTTGGCGACGAGGCAGGTACGCTTCATGACCGGCTCCTTGCGGCCGTCGATCTCGAGGTACAGCTCGGGGAACTCGGACAGCACTTCGGCGCATTCGTTGCCGCGCTCGCCGAGCAGACCCATGACGATGGTGTCCGAGTTGGAGAACTTGGAGATCGACTGGGAGATGACGGTCTTGCCGCACCCGAACGCACCGGGGATGCAGGTGGTGCCGCCCTGGACCATGGGGAACAGAGCGTCGAGCACGCGCTGGCCGGTGAGCAGGGGGTAGTCGGCGGTGAGCTTCTCGGCGTAGGGGCGGGGGAGACGCACGGGCCAGGTGTGGTACATGGTGTACTCGAACTTCTTGCCGTTGAACTCGACCTCGAGCACCTTCTCGTCGACGGTGTAGGAGCCAGCGGGCGCGAGCCACTTGACGGTACCGCGGGCGTTGGGGGGGAGCAAAATCGGGTGCTCGTTCATGAGCGAGTTCTCGTAGACGCTGCCGAAAACGTCACCACCAGTGATGTGGTCCCCGACCTTGAACTGGCCGGGCTTGAAGTCGTACTTGATGTCGCGGTTCAACGAGGGGGCCGCAACACCGCGAGGAATGTAGATCGACTTGGACAGGTCGGCAATGGCCCGCAGGGGGCGCTGGATACCGTCGAAGATCGTCTCGACCAGCCCGGGCCCGAGCTCGACGCTCAGCGGCTGGCCCGTGCGGCTCACGGGGTCGCCCACCATGAGCCCAGCAGTCTCCTCGTACACCTGGATGGTCGCCTTGTCCTGGTTGATCCGGATAATCTCGCCCACGAGGTTCTGGTGGCCCACGCGCACCAGCTCGTACATTGTGCAGCCGAGCATGTTCTCGGCCACGACGACGGGCCCCGACACGGAGAAGATGGCGCCGTAGTCGCTTTCCTTGTCGTTATCATCGTCCAACGACAGTTTACTCAGGTCTTTGCGGGCGCTCTCGACAGCTGCGGACATTGAGTTGATTGGTGGTGACTAAGAGCGAGCTATCGCTGATAACACCCAAGATGACGCAGCGTGGAGGCGATTACAGGAGATTGCGCCACGTGGCGGGTGGCGGGTGGCGCAAGCTTGGTTTGATTGCGGTCCATAAAAGCGCATGGGGCGCGACCGCGGCATGGCTCCGCCGGTGCCCAGGAAAGACAGCCCGCGGCGGCGCCGCCCGACATGCCATCTCCGTCTGACTCAATAATAAGCCTTGCAGACGTGGTACCACCTTTTCT